>OY998178.1:133333668-134585511 GCA_963921935.1 Galeruca laticollis | reverse complement strand
CAGAAAAAGGATTTTGAATCCACTTGATTCCTTCATCAAGCTTCGGAAAGTATTTCGCGAATAAAGAGTTCCTTCAAGTGTTCTGAAATTGCCAGTTTGGCAGCACTAGAGAGTTGTAACTCGTTCTCTTTCAAAAAGTCGTGCAACGTTTCAAACACTTCTGCCTGGCCAAGACCTCCAAAAATCAATCTTGTTCGTCATAGATTCCATTTTTTCTGCTACTCTAAAAATTGTTATTGAGCTCATTTGGAGACTCAGATTTAGCTTGTTGACTTGGTTAAAAATGTCACTCAGGTAGGCCAAAGATTGCAGCTATTCGCTATCATTTAATCTGGATGATAGATGGAACGGATGATCCCGAAAGAACAGCTGTACTTCAAACCTTAACTTTAACAATCTTTGGACTACTTTACCACGGGAGAGCCATCTGACTTCTGTGTGATAAAGCAAGTTAATGTGGACGCTATCCATTTCCTCGCACAGAGATTTGAACTGCCTCGAGTTTAAGGCCTGTGATTTGATGCAGTTGACGATTTTAACGGCTTCGTCAAGCACAGTTTTCTATCCAACAGGTAGGTTTTTGCAGTACTGTGAATGCAGCAGTGCGTCCTGTGAACAAGAGGCGTCACTTCTTTAACACGGGCCTGAAGTCCAATATAACATCCTGACATATATTTTGCACCATCGGTAGGCATGCCGCAGCAAGTTTCCCAGGTAATGTCATGTTTAATAAAATACGTATTAATAGCATTGAATATGTCGTTTCCTTTTGTTGTTTCCGGCAGTTGATGACACAGTTAAAGATTTTCTTCAACATTATTTTCATAGATATATCGTGCAATTACCAGCAGCACAGCACATTTCGATACATCTGTACTTTCATCAACTTGAATAGCAAAGTACTTACAATTCTTAATTCTTGTAATTACTGTTTCCTCAACGTCATCCGACATATCCCTGATTCTGCGAGATATAGTTGAGTTAGAAACAGGTATAGTGTCAATTTTCTTCGCACTTTCTTTTCCAAGCATGCAATTGACGGCATCCTTAATGCACGGAAAAATTAAATTTTCAGCTATGGTGTGGTCTTTGCCAGATTTAGCAATGCGGTAACTTATTCTAGGTGACGCTTCAAGCGCATTTTTCTTTGTCTTTGTTAGCTGTCCCAAAATAAGATACTACATTTTTTTGTTTTGAAAGCCGCTCAAAAGCTAGGATCACTATTTTCATAGTTAGCATGTTTTGTTTGTAAATGTCGTTTTAGAAGTGAAGGCTTCATGCTACTATTTGCTAACAGCTCGCCGCATACTACGCATTGCGGTCTGGGACAGTCATTTTCACCAACAAAATAAAATCCGTACTTTAAATACTCATCAAAGTATTTCCTTTTCTTAGTGACAGTGTCAGTGCCTTCAAATTTCCTTTTATGTAAGCTTTGCTCAGTTTTATCACTAACCTGTGAGGGCATTTTATTGTCCGTTAATGTACTCGGTACTTCACTGTCGTTGGTCTTGTTCTGCAAATAAGTTATTCCTGTACCACCAGTAGCCTATGCTAATCTAATATTAAAGAACGAAGGGGTGTATCTGCCTGCATCTACTTCCTCGCTTCATACACAGTGAACTCTTCCACGAGCTTCGTTGCTACAGTAAACGGATGTAGCAGGTTATTATTTAGCTACAAGTATTTTCCTACCCATATCCGCCATTACATATTTTCGTTCCGCGAACCCCCTACGGATCCGTTGCGAACCCCAAGAGGGTCGCGTACCCCAGGTTCAGAACCGCTGCTCTAGAATAAGGGATGGAATTTATGCATTTTTAGTGACATTCCCGTCTATTCTTCTACTGATCGTAAGAAGCTAGTGGGCTTCGTAGGTTTGTTTTAATCTGAATACGAAGACATATTACTTGATAATAGAAGCTAAAATATACTGAAAAACGGTTTCTGCATTCTTCTAGGAGTGTCATTGTTTTTACCTAGAAATAATGTTCTAACGTAATTAATAAGAATACACGTATTGGTTAATAATTTATTTGTATATAAAAATCAAACACAAGAGTAAGAGTAAGTGAATAAAGCTGAATGATAACGACATGGACGAATTGCAGTAGTCTTTATCACATAACGAACATTTTTCAATTCGAGACTCATTGTCGCGCGTTGTACTGTCTTCACAAATTTTCTTTTCAGAACTTAATGCACATCTTCTAGTATAAAAGACCTCTTCGGAAGTTCCTGAAATAAAAATAGACAAAAATAATTATTCCAAGTAATTGCGAAAAATTAACGCTGAAGCACTCAATTCACGATTTGTGAAAATTTGAGTCTTGAACTCAGCCATATTCTTATTAAAAAGGATATTTTGATGAAATATCATTATATCAAAGTAAACTGGAAAGAAGCATTTTTAACAAATTTATTAGACGTTGTTCTACATAGTTCTTCGTGTTTTGATACTAATTTTGCTAGGATGCTGTTTTACTGATCAAAGATAGAGAAATCATATTCTTTTATTTACAGCTTACATGTAAATTAATTGAATTAATTCGAAACCAAATATAAAAAAATATAAGATGGATATAACTGCAATACAGGAAGTGAGATGGACAGGAACGGGAAATATGGAGATGGAAAACGATATAGTGTTCTGGTCAGGTAGTGAGGACAGACATGAATACGGATGCGACTTTGTCATAGCGAAGAGGCTAAAAACAGCAGTAATAGACTTTAAGCTAGTCAGCGAGAGAATTTGTGGTATCAGACTTAAGGGTAAATGGTTCAATCTCACGATATTTTCGATTTATGTCCCGACAGAAGACGCAGAGGAGGAAAAGAAAGATGCATTTTATGAGCTACTGGATCAACAGTATAGGGCGGCACCAAAGCATGATATCAGGGTAGTGATGGGAGATTGAAACGCTAAACTGGGAAAAGAGGAGTATTTCAGAGAGATGGTAGGAAGACATAGCCTACACGACATAACGAATGATAATGGTCACCGATTAGCGGACTTTGCAATATCTAATAAAATATGGTAATAAAATCCACACAATTTGAAAGAAAGAACATATATAAAGCCACATGGATTTCAAGTGACGGAACAACGCGAAACCAAATAGACCACATTCTCATAGATGCAAGACACTCTAGTAGCATCATCAGTGCACAAAGTATGAGAGGAGCAGACAGCAGACTGATCACTTCCTAGTTAAATCCAGGCTGAGAACGAGAATAACAACACAGAAACCTGAACAAAAAGAGTCAAGGGAAGGATGGGACGTACAAGCTTTTCAAGAACCCAAAATGGAAGGCGAATACCAAATGGCCTTGAGCAACAAATTCGAATGCCTTAGACACGACGAAGATAATAAAGAACTAGAGGAACCATTGCAGCAAGTGGCAACAGTCATAGAAGAAGCAGCGACAGAAACCATTGGAAAAAAGAAGAAGCGCCCCAAAAGAAGGTGGTTTGACAGAGAATGTGAAGAGGTGCTGGAATTGAAAACAAATAGGAGACTGACAATGTTAATAAACCCTACGAATGAGAACAAAGAAGAATTTCACAGAACAAGAGCACAGTTAAGGAGATTACTCAGAGCTAAAAATAAGAACTACCTAGAGCACCAAATACGGGGAATAGGCAGAGATAGAGGTATAAGTCCGAAAAAGAAGTTCTTTGGGGAAATAAAGAGAGTGCGGAGGATTGGGAGTGTAGGAGGAACGAAAGGCATCAGAAATGAAAGTGGAGAACTGATAATGACGGAAACGGAAATTGTTGGACGATGGAAGGAGTACTTTAAACAAACTAAATATTGAATGGAAGATGGATGAAGAAGAAGACATTACCTTCCACTCAGCGGATATAACAATACCACCACCAACACTCCAAGAAATAAAAAATGCGATAACTTATCTCAAAGATCATAAAGGACCAGGCAATGATGGTATAAATGCGAAGCTGTTTAAAAAGGGAAGAAATGTTTTACACCGAAAAATATATGAAATTATCCTGAATATATGGATACAACAGAAAATGCCTAAAGATTAAAGTGAAAGTATCATAATATCTATACATAAGAAAGGAAACAAAGAATTTAGAAATTACAGAGGAGTATCACTTATTAAGACAACATACAAAGTATTGGCAACCATACTACTGAGAAGGTTGACCCCTTATGCGGAAGATGTTATCGGCGACTATCAATGCGGATTTCGTGCTGGAAGGTCAACGATAGATCAAATATTCACTATCAGACAAATATTAGAAAAGAACTGGGAATTCAACCGGGATGTTCACCAAATCTTTGTTGATTTCCAGCAAGCATATTACTCTATAAAAAGAAGCAGGTTGTGGGTGGCAATGCTAGAAATGGGCATCCCAAGGAAATTGATGGAGCTAACACAAATGTGTGTGGTAAACTCATATGCACAGGTGAGGATAGGAAGCAGAACATCAACTCCACTTAGGGTAACATAAGGACTCAGACAAAGAGATCCTCTCTCACCGTTGTTATTCAGTTTGGCCTTGGAGTATGCGGTTGGTAAAATAACATCGGAACTAACTGAAGGTTTTGCTAAACAGGGTTCAAAATTATTGTTGACTGTTGCTGATGATATAGATACGGTGGATAATTCAACGGGAAATATGAGAGAAGTGTTCTTCCAACTCGAGGAGGAAGCAGGTAACCTGGGTCTACGAGTAAATGAAGAAAAAACGAAATACATGGTAGTAACCATACATGGTAGTAACCAAGAACCCAAGACCTAGAATCAGACAGAATATTTCTATTAATGAGTACAACTTTGAAGTGGTTGAGGAGTTTAAGTACCTAGGAGCGATAATTACAGATGATAATAGAGTAGAAAGAGATATCTCAGTAAGAATAGTGGAGGAAAATAGGGCGCTATATTCTCTTACAACACTGTTGAGATCTAAACTGTTAAGAAGACAATCCAAATTAACAATATATAAGTCAATTATTCGCCCGGTGGTTACATATGGCAGGGAAACCTGGACCCTTAATCAACGGGAAATAAATACGCTTCTTGTCTTTGAAAGGAAGGTTCTTAGAATGATATTTGTACCGCAACAAGATGAGGTAACAGGACACTGGAGAAGACGTCACAATGCTGAGTTGTCAGCGCTGTATGGCAGTGAGAACATAGACACATAAAGGCTAATCGAATAAGATGGGCAGGGCATGTATTGAGATCAGAGGACCACAGATTGTTAAAAACAGTATTACTTGAGAGACCAGATGGTAGAAGATTAATAAGCCGACCCGAAAAGATGCCGTCGCAGCAGATGTGTCTAGAATGGGAGTCCAACAGTGGGATATGGAAGCACAAGATCGAGGAAGATGGAGGGTGATAGTGGATGCGGTCAAGACTTTTTAGAGAAAAATTGAATACTTATAATGAAAACCTGATGCCAAAATATTAGAATTTTACTTTAAATCTGAAACAAACTATAAAAGTGGTCTAAGTGCCATGTCTGTTAGAAACAGTTCTAAATATTCTGAAAGATGATGCATGTGTTATGTTTTGAGATTCAATAAGTGAAAACCGTGCTTCATAAAGCCTCATACCTCACTAATAAATATCATAATATGCAGACGTTTTTTCTGCATTTACGCGTGTGTTGCTGTCATTGAAAAATTATGTTGTTCCTGTCTTATGGACAACGTCACATAACCATCTAGTTCCTCGCATTCTAAATAATAAGTAGGAAGTATGGAAAATTAAATGTTTATTTCGAGTTTAGGCAACCTGCAAATGTAAATATCAATGTAAAAAATTACGCATCCCCAAAAACTTCAGATCTTCCACGAATGTTATGCATTGCAAGACAATGTGAAAGAAAACTCGTATCTAACTGGACTTTTCAATGTATGTCCGATAAAAAGAAGATGCCCCGGTAATTATAAGACTTCAGAAGAAAGCAGAAGACAAGCGAGTGTTCACTTCACAGTAGCTGATGGAACAGGAAATGTTGTGTCAGTACTATGTTTTCAATACAATTTCAGGAGAGACTTTGATGTGACTTCAATATTTATTAAACACTATCAGAATTTTCCGATAATCAGGGTGTACATATAATACTATTATCTAACAGTTTTTCCGTCGCTTGAAATCGACTGCATAAAAACAATGACAAATTATCTGAATAAACTCAACATTCATAAATTCAAACGTTCAACTGGTTTTTTTTATTCTTGTAGACGGTCGCAGCTCAGGAGCAGCAGAAAAACCTACAGATTCATAATTTGTCGATGAGCTGGTACTTGGCATTTCATTCAGTGCATCATCGTTCCTCAATAATTCGACTGGTGAATTGTTCGCTGGAGAACCAATGCTCCACTACTTTGATGATTACTCAAGTGATCAAAGACAGATCATCAAGTTTCCTCTCTTTGGCAACATGACACAACCTCGGTTGATCAAAATGACGTTTGATGGCATAACTATCATCCAACTCGACCAAATAATATATTCTTCTAAGTTTCTCGATAATGTTGCCGTTTTTCCACAAATTTCATCCAGAATAATTCCGTGATTGAACAGCATCTCCTGGTCTATAAAGGATGTTGATTAAAACATGGGAAAACACAAAACAACGGATTTCAACAGGAAAACTAAACACAACATTTGTGCCTTCAATTATCAATACGGAGGCGCAGATAGCCCCTCTGTTTGAACCTTCCGACCCAAAGTAAAGAACAAACAAGATGTACGAATATTGCGTGAATAAGAATCTTCAAATGCGATGCTGTATTTCTTAATCATTTACTTGGTTGGTTTTCAACTCACCAACTTCAACCAACCACCAATTTACGTTGCACAGTCTAGAACGCGCACTAAATCATCCAACACACCCCCAACCCAGCCCTGAAGAGGAAACTAATCCTACACCAGGGCACCAGTCTCGAAAATCTTTTCAATCATTTACTTGAAAGAGGATGGAATTTAGAATAAAATGGTAAGAATCGTATCTCAATATCTATTTTCTAAGCCATGATACGAGAAAAATAGTTATACATGAAAATAGGATTTTGACAAACTCAGTATCATTGTAACAATAACCGACAATTAATTACGTATCAGAAACAGCAAAAATAAGCTACATTGACCTAGTGAAGTAACCTAAAGATACTGCTCGAAATGGTTTTCATTTTTTTCGATGCAGATATTTAATCTCTACGTGGTAGAAAAGACAACAGCTTCCATTTCAGCTCTGGATATACTGTCAATTGCGCTGTGTATTCGTTGAATAAGATCTGCTCTATTTGTAGGTCTTGTCTGAAATACCAAATGTTTAATTCGATCCCATAAATAAAAATCTAATACTGTAAGGACGTCTGTTGAATGTAATATATTGTTATGATATTTATCAATATATGAATATTATAATTATTCAATTTTATTTGCCACACGTTCGGTTCGTCAATTGTTATGATATTTTATTTTTTATTTATTTATAATTTTTATTATTTATTAGATTTATATTATTATATTTTTAGTTGTTGAGCGCCAGATGAAATTAATGAAGTAATAGATGAATATCTGTTTAGTTTTAAAAGTAAAAGGCCAGCTAACTTCAGTCCTCAAGATGAAACTCTTAATTATTTGTAGGGAATTATCGTGAGTGAGGATATGTTTATATTTAAATTTAAACTTCAAAATAATTAAGATACTATATAATTAATAAGAAAAATAAATATTTACACTAACTAATACTTATTATTTTCCAATAGTTTTACAAAGAATTAAATACCTAATACAATCCTGCATTTTCTGGTTAACTTATAGAAATAGAGATGGCAACACGATATAAAATCAACTAATATCGATAAGAAAGATCTCTTAATAAATGTTAACCTATTTACAAATGTATTATTATTTAGTTGTAAATAATAGTTTCTTAATTGACCAATACAGTTGTTGTTATGTTTTGAAAGTTAATCGTATTCAAATATTCTACAAAACTAAAGTGATGGCACAAGTTATAAATCGTTTGGTATTCAAGATATATGATATTATTGTGGTAAGTACTGATTATTTGATATTAGTTTGCTAAAATAAGAGTTTTTTAAATATCCTTTATATACCTATTTTATCAGTGATTAAATAAGAAATTATTGTTTTACTTTATCTAACGCAATAGTTTCTTTTTTAGGTTATATTACTATTGTTAGAACAGTTTATATACGAAAAGCTTTACCTTACAGTTCGTTGTCACTCTTAAACACAATTCTTCAGAAAATATTCCTATTTCTGCTTTTTCTAATTTTTAATAGGATGGTCAAGTAGTTCATCCTATAATGTCACTATCAATTTGACTTCCTGTATAATAATGTAGGTATTCTTCTCAATTTACAATTATTTTCTTTATTACAATCTAATTCATTAATATATTAACTTTGATTTTTCTATCATTAAAATTCACTGTTATACATCATTCAAGTTTAAATTCTCCTTCTTATAAATTTCAACAATTTACCTTGTTTAATAAATACAAACTATTCTTCTCAGCTTCAGCCTCCCTTTGATATAATTTAACTTCTTTTTATATTCTTTTACTAGATTTCTCTCTTAAGATAATTATTTTTACATCTTTCCTTAAAAAAATTCAATCTGTCATCAATGTTTATTTTTCCTAGCAATCAGCCATGATTTCTTTTTCCTACTAGATTAATATTTTATTTCGTTTAGAGATTAAGTAAGGACTTCGCGCACTACTCTTGGACACTTTAAACATTTTTTATCTAATGATTTTTTTTTACAAATTAAAATTAACATTTATATTATTAATTATTGGATTGATAATAATTGTATCAGTAAAATTTATTTTCTCTCAACCATCTTTATAATTCATCTGAGTAGAGTTTTCATTGAATTTTTCCTTTCAAACCTATCAATTCTTATCTTAGTCCAACATTCCCTAAAATTTTCGAAAACTATTCTTTTGGATTTATTCAACAAGAATATTCTCGAACATTTTACCTAACTACTTGACTAACTAATAACTTGTATAAGTACATACCATTACTAATAAATATTCATCTATAAACTAATAATTCATTTATTTGTTTTAGGCCAATGGACGGAAAAATCTATACTAATTAGAAACATGAAAGATTCCCCTAATTGTCGTTGTAGGATGTATTAAATGTAATTTTTTTCTGAATATCAAAATAGTTTTTTTGTACCAATGTGATTATATACTATGTAATTTTTTTGTTATTCTTTTTTCTCAATCCTCTGTGATTACATAAACTTCGTTATGGTGTCATGATTTATAAAATACGATTTATTTTTCTAAACTTCTTTTCCCTATTTACTCAATTCTCTCTGCGTTTTCTAAACTTCTTTTTATTCTCTTCCCTCGTTACTCGATTCTCCCTTCGTTTTCTAAACTTCTTTTTCTTCTCTTGCCTCGTTACTCGATTCTCCCTTCGTGTTTTAAACTTCTTTTTATTCTCTTCCCTCGCTACTCGATTCTCTCTGCGTTTTCTAAACTTCTTTTTCTTCTCACTACATTATGTCAAATTTTCAATTTACTTAAGTATAAAACTCGATCTCCTAGTATCCTATTTTTTATCGTATTTTCTCTTAGAATATGCGATTGAGGTGTGATTTTAACCATATTTTTTTAAATTCCATCCTCCTTATATGAAAATATTAAAAAATATAACATCGCATTCAAAGATTTCCAATAAAAGTTGAAAACAAAACAATTGTTCAATCATCGCCCCCTAGCGACCGTTAATACCACTGGAATATAACGATGATATCATATATCATTACGCATTGAATTCCCTTTCAAATGATACTAAGTTTGTCAAAATCCATAAAGCGGAACAGTTTCATTGAGTGAGCTTTCCCATTTGTTTTACAAGATAGAAGAAAAAGTATTGGAATAAATTTACGTAAAATGATCTAATGATTACGAATATTTAAATTTTGTGCTATATGCTTATTATAGAAAAATGATGTTTCTGTGTTTTTATTGTGAACTACACCCTCTAGCGGCGGAGTAGAATAATTTCCAGCGGTTTCTCGTATGCGAGTTTGTAATATATATTTTTTTCTCTAAGCTTTACGATAAATCGTTTCTGAGATAAAGCGGGTTACATCTCTTAATCAGACACCCGGTACGTCTGTCAGGCTCTGTCTCTCACTCTATAATGGATTAAGTATGATTGGCATGTAACATATCAGTTATTTATTTCAAGATTTCGAATACCTCAATTCGAATATTTTAGACCGCTGACACAAAATTATTACCTAGCTATTATTAATACCTGGTATATTTGTTGTTTTTGCAGAGTCCGACAAACTTCTGGTAAGTTTTATCCAACAAATATATTGGGGTGTTTCACCCCTTCCGACACCCCGAATATGGAAAAGTTACGCTTTCAAAAAATATATTACGCACTTTCTAATTTTTGCCAACATATTAAACAAAATGGTAACCTTGTCCGATAAAATTTTGTTCAATTTGACTGTACGGCGCCACAATGTGGGTGAGATGGCGTCTCTTAGGTATCAACTGTGAGATAATAATTATTTCTATCAGCCGTGTACCCACGAGCAATTTTGATTAATGTTGAGAAAAAATTGTAAAATATTTTTGTTAATAAAAATACAATTAATAAATCAGTTTCTATTTAAAATTAAAACATTTATGCCTGTAGTATTGTGACTGTTGTCGAAAGCTTATACCAAATGGTGATATACAGATAACCCCGATTTCATAATGCGGTGACAGGATATAAAGATAAATACTCCATTGATAACGCGGTTGCTTTTCCCGATATTGACGTAATTCATACTCGATTTTTTAATAATCTTATGATCGTAATATCTGAGATAACTTGGATAACTTATTTGTTACGTACCATATAAATATTGTGTTGCATACATATTTATACGCGGGCCACATTTTTATATTCCTTCCTCAGTTTGCGTATTAAAAAAAATGTATTACAGTATTCCCCGCGGCTGGACGTTTCATCAGAAAACTTTTGTTTTGACAATATTCATTTGTTTTTCAAACAAATGTTATTCGAGTAGACTCAACATTTCAAATCATTTTATAATACCAAATTTATGCTTCATATACAACTGTTTTTCTTTAAGTTCTTCTGTTCAATCTATATATTATCATTGAATCAATTATAGGGGAATTCTTTAATTTTTAAATATAATAAGGATGGAAGAATTAACACGATTTGACAACTGACATTGTATTAATTATATTGTCGGAAATACAACCTTTTCTTCATATCCTTATCCTTAGATAATTTTACTTTTAGATACTTTGTGTTAGAAATTTTAGACAAAGACGTTGGTTTTTCCCACATTTATTTTATTACTTTGATTTTAATATGTATATATAACCGAAAAAATGATCGTAGTCGGTATTCGTATTGAAACAATGACAGTAGTTGTCAGAATATTAATTGTGAAAAAATTAAGATTTTTTGATATATTTTTAATTAAAAGGTCGAGAAAAGTGCCGTAGATGTATTATTTTAACCGTCTAGGCCGGGAATAACGGGTAGTTTGTCCATCGGCGAGACATATTTTGGCGACCGTGACATAACCTACGGCACATTTTAAGTCAAAGTAATAGTATTTTCGTTACGATGTCTGTTGAAGTAGAAATATTAAACAGCATGAAGAAGTCACGTAAAGTGCTAAGATGTAGTTTTTCCAAAGCAGCTAATGAATTTGAAGCTTTTCTACGTGCTCAAGAACCATGTTTGCTGGATTTATAGGTTTCTTGGGAAATTTTGAAAACAAAATATGAAGACCTGCAAGTATGTGAAAGACGTGTATATGAAGCTATTGTAGAGGGGGCGTCAGAGGAAGACATGATAGGAGATATGGAACAAGGTGATACTTATCATAGAAGGTACACCGAACTAAAAGTAAGATATACCCATTTTTCTAATAATAATATATCTGCTACAATTGCAATGCCTTCGGCAATTGTTGACGAGAAATCAACGAAAAGAAAGTTCAAGTTGCCGCGCATCGAATTTAAATGTTATGATGGCGGTATCAAAGGTTGGTTGAGTTTCTGGTCACAATTTAAAAAAGTACATGAAGATCGTGATATTGAAAATCGTGATAAAATAGAATATTTGCTACAGGCCACGGTTCCAGGTACTAGAGTGCGTCATCAATTAGTAGAGAGTTTTCCCTTAATGAGTGAGAATTATGGGAAAATTATCCAGTGTATGCACTCCAGATTTGGTAGAGAGGATCTTCAAATAGTGGTCTACGTACGTGAATTATTAAAACTTGTTTTAAATAATGCTATTAGTAAACAAAACTTGAAACCCAGTTACGCGCTTTAGGTACTTTAGGCATTACAACGGACAAATATGCTGCAGTTTTATTTCCGTTAATAGAATCTTGTTTGCCACATAATCTGCTTAGAATTTGGCAGCGTTCAGCATTTAATGCAGGGGAGCTTAGCATTAGTAATGCTAGCAATATTTCAGAAAATATTAATATTGATTGTACGCTAGAAAATCTTTAATCGTTTCTCTGTTCTGAACTGTAAAATGAACAAAGAATTGTATTAGTAAGTGAGGGCTTACATCTGACAGCAATAAAAGGTCGACATCTGGGGAGACGTGCTGCGGAAAGAAAAAATCGTACCAAGGGTCTGCTCTACCTACCACCCCTGGTTTGCTGAACACAAACAATAACAAAGATTTTCCTTATACTTGTATTTTCTGTAGCGGATCTCATAATGGAGATTCTTGTTTTAAGGAGCAAGAAATGACTTTGGAAGAGAGAAAGAATATTGTATCGGGTAAAAAGGGATGCTATAGGTGTCTTAAGGTGGGCCATCATGCAAGAAATTGCCGAGGCCGTTTAAAGTGCATAATTTGTAAAAAATCCCATTACCTTATTATGTGTAATAATTTGACTTCTGGTAATTCTCCGAAAATATATGAATCAAGTGTAAGTAAACCTTCATCTACTTTGGCAGATAACGACGAACTTTTAAATCATACAAATTCGAATGAAAATCATACCAGTGGTCATGTATTTCTCCAGACATTGCTTACCAGATTAGTAGGTCCCAATAGTTCTAAATTTGTTCGGAATTTGATGTGCGGGAGTGTTTAAAAGCAGAGTAACCGATACACTGAAACTCACGCGTAGGGGTCGCTTGAGTAAAATTCCTAAAAGATATATGTGATATCGATTATAGTTTCGTATTTCCTTTGTTTTGAGAAATAATTTTGTTTACCAAATAATTCCTCAGGCAGGAGAATGTCGGAAATACCACCTTTTCTTCATATCCTTATCTTGAGATAATTTTACTTTTAGATACTTTGTGTTAGAAATTTTAGACAAAGAGGTTGGTTTTCTCACATTTCCTTTATTACTTTGATTTTAATATGTATATGTAACCCAAAAAATGATCGTGATATTGGTCTGATATATTTTTGATTAAGAGTTCAAGAATAGTGCCGTAGGTGTATTATTTGAACCGTCTAGGCCTGGAATAACGGGTATCGGCGAGACATATATCATGGTCAAAAGTAACAATCGTATCGGACCTTATTTTTATTTATTTATTATTTTTAGCTGGACCACCTTCAGATTTATATAGGCAATTTGTATTTCAGTGCCTTGGAGTGAATGTATCTATATAAAGTTAAATTAAAACACTTGTTAGCAACGCAAATACTTGAGAAAATGAGCTAAAACTTTGTACGAAAAACTTACTTTCAATCGTTGTCAAACACTGAAAATTCATATCGTCAGGTATTCCTCTTTTCCGGGATAGAATATTTTCTGGACGAATTGTGAATATGGATAAATTGCAGTCTACTATTGATACGTTATTGCTCGTTGGATTTGCACAGCTTGGGTCTGACAAGGTACATTCGAAACATTTCAATCCATTTACTGTAAAAAATAATAATTGACATTACCGTAATATAAGTAGATTCCACAAAGTACGAGTCGAGACAGTAAATTTCAATAATTCACATATTTTATGAAGATGGTAGTTAAATAATTTTATATCTAGGTATATAGCCAGGAAAATATCTTTTTCTGTCAGTAGATAAATGGTTAATATTTTGTTTTGAAAAACGTTCATTTTCAAACGAAGAAAGCTTGTTAGCAGAAATCGTCAAATTTTGAAGAAAAGGTAATATACTACTCTAGTCATCCGGTGATCCGGATGAAAATTAAAGTGAAATGGTTTCAAATATTATAAATGAGGAGTGGATTGGTGCTTGTAACACCCCTGTTAGGAAAATGATCAGCTATTACTCAGGGGGTGAGTGTCGTACCCTTGGGCAGGTCTGACAAAGAGTTCAGATAGGAAGAGTGCAGCTGTTGCGTCGCTGCCCTCCCGGTTTATTATCCAAATGACAAAATTAACCGTATTAATTCGAGCTGAAACCAAAATTAAAATTCCGAAACAAGTGACAAAATCAAGTCTTGTAGATACTTGCTTTAAAAGGTTTCAAGTGCCATCGGCAAGTGGCCACCAAGGTTATAAGTGTAATTTTATTTCTACGATTTAGTAAAGTTAAACTAGATAGCGCCACGCACTATATCCTGAATGTTTTTATTTTGAAAGTGCATAAGTGCCAAAGTCGTGTCGACAGTGTAAGTGCACTTTTTTGTGTTTTAAACGTGTATTCGACAAGAAGTTGCAGTGTAAACATAGAAGTTATGTAAGAAAAGTTTAAAGGAAGGTTCATAGAATAGCAGAGAATAAAAAAGAATGTTGGAAAGGCCTTTGATCTCCAACAAGTTTTTTACAGATGACATTGTGAAAGCAAGTGATGAGGGAAAACTCATCCTTTTGGTTTTATTAGACTACAGTAAAGCTTTCGATTCCATTAACCATAAATTAATGGAATCACTATTTAACTACATTAATCTTTCAAGAGATGCTTTATTACTATTAAAATACTACTTAAGTTACAGGATACAAGCCGTTAGTTACAATAACAAATTATCTACATTTCTGTATAATACAAGAGGCGTTCCACAGGGTTCAATCCTTGGGCCGCTATTCTTTAATATATACATTTATGGATTTCCACACTTCTTTACATCTTGTAGGCAGCATTATTATGCTGATGACATTCAAATGTATGTATCGTTTTATGCAGACGAAATTAAGCAAGCTATTACGGCAGTGAATTATGATTTGAATACATTATATACACAATATCTGCAAATGTGTTTAACTCTTAACCCAACTAAATCTAACTTTGTGCTGTTTGGTAGAAAATCCAGTCGCTTTAAAATTTCCGACATTTTGAGTAGCAACGAAATAGTTGTTAATAACCAAGTTATTGAGCGTCGACAGGTTGTTAAGAGTGTTTATGGATGAGGATTGACGTTTTACTGAGCATGTATCTTTTTGTTTGGAGAGATCTTATACAAAATTAAGATTTCTTTACCTGAATCGTCATCTACTTAGAAGAAAAAATAAAATTATTTTATGTGAAGCATTGATACTTACTAACTTAAACTATTGTGATGTTGTTTATGGTACTTTCCTAAGTAGATCCGATGAGAGAAGACTTCAAAAGTTGCAAAATGCTTGTATACGATATATATTTGGTGTTAGAAAATATAGTCATATCAATCATCATTACACGACACTGTAATGGCTCAGATTAAAAGAAAGGAGAATATTACATGCTGCTTGCTTGTACTCCAAAATTTAGCAGTATAAAACACCCGCTTATTTGTATGAAAAAATTACGTATCGATCACACGTACATAACTTGAATGTTCGTTTTAGGGGGACACTTACTCCGCCATTATTCAAGTGTATATTTTTCAAATGTTGTTTCAGCTATTCAATTGTCAATATATACAATAACTTGCCAGCTAATATTCGTCATACCCTTTCGAGTAATGCATTTAAAAATAAATTGCTTGTTCATTTACTCTCTCAACAAGAATGAAATTGTAATGTAGTTGTATGGATATATGTATTCTCCCCTGTATAGGTTTTATATGAACATTTTTCATTACGATGCTCAGCTTTTGCTGTGAATTAACTATGCTAAGGTTAGGTGGAAGAGCAGACATCCGTTTCACTCGGGACGGATGAATTGAACCTCGCCTTAATTGTATATCTCTTTTGTTATTATTTGTATGTTTACTTTTCTAAAAATTAATAAAGGCATTATTATTAATATTATTATTATTATTATTATTTTCCTTTTTGTGTCACCGGATTTACACCCGGCGTGTTTCAACGACAGTCGGCCTCAACAGCAAGACTTTCGTTGGGTGTCACTATTCTAGAAATGACCTAACAATGTTTGTCGCATCCAGGATTACAGATTTTTGCATTAATCGGTAGGTTGACTCAGGAATATCAATGTCTTTGAGGGAAGTACTTAGTTTCTTGGGAATTAGCCCCATACAGGATAAAACAACTGGAATGATCTTGACTTCTTTAAGATTCCACAATTCTTTTATTTCGGTCCTTAGCTCGGCGTATTTGCTTAGTTTTTCATTGTATTTGCTTTCTGTGTTAGAATTATTTGGGATCGATATATCAATAAGCAGAGCTTGCTTGGATTGTTTATTAATGACTGTGATGTCCGGCCTGTTGTGTCGTACTGTTACGTCCGTCATGATAGTTTTATCCCAGTAGATCTTAACATACTGATTTTCGATAACTGGAGGGGGCTTATATTTGTAATATGGCTCGTTGTTTTGTGGATCAAGGTTAAGTTTTTTCAGTACTTCTAGGTATACTACTGTGGCAACTTTGTTGTGTCGTTCTAGATATTTAGTTTCAGCTATGCTTTGGCAACTAGAAAGAATGTGTTCAATCGTTTCTTGACTTCTGTTGCACTTTCTGCACCTATCTGTTGGTATTTCTTCCTTCAAGATATACTTTTGGTAATTCCTCGTTTTTATTACCTGATCTTGTATACCAACCATAAAACCTTCAGTTTCTGGGAACAGCGTTCCAGTTTTAAGCCATTCAACCGATTTAGCTTAATCTATCGTGTCTTTCTGTAAATCATTAATGAATCTTCCGTGCAATTCTTTTGAACGCCAATTTCTAATTTTATCTTCATCATTTCGTGTATTAAAGGGCGTAAAGTTTTCCATGCTTAGGTTTAAAGGTGTATAACCCGTATCTGTTTTCACTATGGCTTTATGAAGTTGACTATTTTGGTGGCGGAAAAAACTCCTCAAGCCTGCAATTTGCTGAGTGCAAGCTTCCACATCTTTTATTCCTCTACCTCCTTTTTCTCTAGGTAAATTTACCCTTTCGACGGACGCTTTTGGATGGTGTTTTCTATGTTTTGTTAGCTCGGTTCTAATCTTTCTGTTTACTGCTTCCAGGTCCGTTTGAGTCCATTTAATTATTCCGAAGAAGTACTGAAGAGCGGATATGGCGTAGCTATTTATGGCCGTGGTAAGGTTTCTTGAATTTAGCTTACTTTTTAAGAGGTTGTAAAGGCGTTTTTCGAATTCGGTGGTTAATATGGCTTTTATTTCTTTATGTTCTCTCTTGTGTGTCTGAAGGATTCCTAAGTACTTGTAGGGTTTGTCTGTCATGGCTTCAATATATTTGCCTGGCTCTAGTTCTATAGGTTCTCCTTCTTTCAGCTTTCCCTTTTCAACCGATACAGTTTGGCATTTTTCCATACCAAACGACATTCCGACATCTGTGCTCCACTGGTGCATGAGTTTTAAGTTGGATTCTAGGTGTTTTTTGCACGCGGCATATAGTTTCAGATCATCCATAAAGAATAGATGACTTATGGTTGTTGAGTTTCGATCCGCTCTAATAGTTGCTCCATATCCTGTGTGGTTTAGGCCACGTGATAATGGGTTTAAACACAAGCAGAACCATAGAGCGGAAAGTGTATCTCCTTGAAAGATTCCTCTTTTAATACTGATAGATTCAGTTTCTAGTTCTGTGTGATTTAGGTTTTATTTATTATTATTATTATTATTATTATTATTATTATTATTATTATTATTATTATTATTATTATCACTATTAATCAATCATGGTTAGTCGGCGTTTTTCCATTTATCAAGAACACTCCCTGTTCCTAAGATAAAATGGTCTTATCTTTATCCTAGGGCTCGTCGGATTATGTGGGCTGTCTCCAGGAGCGCAGTTTTTTGTAGTGTCCTAATTGTGGTTTTATTGTTGTTCCCAGGTATTTTGTTCAACAATTCTCCAAAGTTATTATGAATAGTTCCCGTTGCTCCTATTATGATGGGGATGGTAGATGTTTTAAGTCCCCACATTCTCTGCACTTCTATTTGTAAGTCTCGGTATTTGATGATCTTTTCGGACTCCTTCTCCTTTACTGTAGCATCTGATGGAATGGCAACGTCGATTAATAGACACGTCTTATTTTTGAGGTCCTTGATTATTAGATCCGGTTTGTTCGCCATCACTGTCCTATCTGTTTGTACTTGCATGTCCCAAATTATTGTGATATCGTCTTTTGTTTCAACGCTTTTTGGCTTGTGTTTATACCATGCGTCCTCAGTTTCTATGTCGTAGAATTTGCAAATATTATAGTGTAATGTTGAACATACTTTATTATGTCGTTCTAGGTATTCTTTTCTTGCAAGGACTGGGCATCCAGTGGTAACGTGTTTAATTGTCTCATCGTACTGTTTACAGAGACTGCACCTGGAATCTATGTTTTCTTTGAAAATCTTCTTTCTTATGTAGTTGGTTGAAATGGCCTGGTCTTGTGCCGCTATTATCAACGATTCAGTCTCACCTTTCAAAATTCCTGTTGTCAGCCAGCTAAATGTCTGTTTTTTGTCTACGTCATCCTTCTCGATTTCTCTTGCATATTGTCCATGTATTTCCTTACTCTTCCATTTTCGTTCTCTTTCCTCGTTCATTTTTTTTCTACATCGCTGTTTGAGGTTTTCAACTTTTTCTGTTACTGTGATTCCATTCATTTCAAGTCTGTCTTTCTTTTTTTCCATTATGTAGTTCGTAATACCTATGATTGTCAAGTTGTATGTCTGCTCATTGCTAATGAGTCATCTTCCTACGCTTGATCTGACAGTGTAGAGTCGGTCAACGTCCGCCTTGGGATGATGCAGATTATAAATGGTAAGTAACTTTCGAGTTTTTCGTTCTATATTTTTCAGTTCTACCTCTTTCCATTCTAGGATGCCATAGTTGTAAGTTAGTACTGGCTGTGCAAGCGCTGTAATGGCCGTAAATTTGTTTTTCCCTGTCAACTGACTTTGCAGGATTTTTCTGACTCGGCTATAGTACTCCTTGCATACTTTATCTTTCATTTATGCATCTTCTATTTCAGAGTTTTCTAGTATTCCCAGGTACTTATATATTTACGTCTCTTCCAGGTCCATAATTTCGGTTTTGTTGTCAATGACTATATTTTGAGTTTTTATAGTTTTTCCTCGTTTAACTGTTACTTTAGCGCATTTTTCCAGTCCAAACTGCATTTTTATATCGTCACTAAATGTTTTGACATTGATAAAAAGATCTTCTAATTCTTTGTCGTTCTTTGCGTATAATTTTAGGTCGTCCACGTAGAAGAGGTGATTGATGGGAGGTTTTTTCATGTTTAGTATGTATCCTCTGTTGGTGCTGTTCAACTCATTTGAGAGCGGGAAAGTGCCATGCAAAAAATGAGAGGTGATAGTGAGTCTCCCTGAAATATACCGCTTCTAATTTTTATGGTCCCTGTATCTATGGTTGTTCCATTTGCGTTAATTGTTAAGTGCGTTTTCCATGTTTTCATTGTAATTTGCAGCATATTTATTACAATCGGATTTGTTTTGTATATTTGAAGAGCCTTCAGTAGCCATGAATGTGGTACGTTGTCAAAGGCTTTCTGGTAGTCTATCCAACCCATGCTCAAATTTCTCGTCTTTCGCTTGGCATACTCTGTTATAATTTTGTTCAGTATAAGATGGTCTCTGCACCCGTAACTGTCTTTCACACATCCTTTCTGTTCATTTGGGAAAATTTCATTTGTTTCTAGATGCTGGTAGAGTCTGCTGCTAATTATAGCGGTTAGGTTTTTATACATGGTTGTGAGACATGTTATTATTATTATTATTATTATTATTATTATTGGTGGTGGTGGAAGTGTTCACCAACCCAGAGGTTGAATATTGTGCTCTTGATCAAATTTCGAAATTTTATTGAAAATACGTTTCGTTAAATAGTGAAAAGTGTATCATCGTGTTTATAAGTTTCTATTTGGTTGATAAACGTGTAGGCAAGTACAATTTTTATGTAATAGGTACCTATATAAAGTATTTCGTTTTTATTGAAATCTGGTTATTTCCATCAAAACAATTTGTCACAGCACCTATTCCACCAGTGGTCAGATTTTAAACGAAGCTTCTCTCTTTTATTCGATATTACTTGATTTGTTCGGCATTTGCAACGGAATATGGACTCAATAAATAAGTGTAAAAGATGCAAAAAAGATGTTACATCAGGATTAAAATGTGTGACGTTTGGGGTTGTTTCCCATAAGAGTTGCTTAAAATCTGTCAAAAATGCAAAAATTATAGACGATTCTTCTTGCAACTGTTGTATAGACAGTGGAATTACTATGGAAACATCACCAATACCCACTTATAGTACCAGTGTTACATCAGAACTTCAACTTAAAGTGAAATATTTGGAAGAAACAATTAAAAACAAGGATAAGATTATTTTTAATCAAGAAATTGCGATCAGATCACTTCAAGATCAGCTTAGCATGATTAAAACAGTTAACTATAGAACACCTTTAGAACCATCAGATACTAAAGCACAAGTGGAACATGAAAATTTAAAACAGCCTTTTAGTAAAATGAGGCCAATGGTAAATTCCGAAGCTCCGGGTGTTTTCACATCATCTGAAGTTTCCAGTGCTATTGTCAATGCTCTGTCTTCCAACTAATGTCATTCTGTTATCAGTTTGGGAAACGATACCATACCTCATAAAAGTAACATCAGAGAAAGAGCAGCACCCAAAATTTTAATTACGGGCAACAAAGATGACGAATCATTTCATTTAAGATGGGTAAACAGACAGAGAATGAAACACCTCCATTCTACAAATTGGGATCCACAAACATCAGAAGAGGATTTACTCAAGTATTTAGAAGAGTTTGTTCCCGATATTAGTGTTCAAAAGTTGAACTCTCGCCAACCACTTAAATACGCTTCATTCAAGATAACAGTGCCTGTTATTGAACTAGAAAAAATTTCAATACCGGAAATATGGCCTACAGGAGTAATCATCAATCAGTTTTTTCAGCCAAGAGTCATGTTCAATTCCGTGGAGCAGACGAATAAACAGTAAATATAGGCAGCATCTTTCGGTTTTACATATTAACGTAAATAGTCTTCAAAATAAGTTGCATGAACTTTCAGTTTTCTTAACCGAACATCCATTTGATATCGTAGGTATGTTTTTTAGAACATTGGTTAGATAAGAATAACTTGGAATTAATCAAATTAAATGATTATAACTTCATTTCCAATTTTACTCGTTCTAGAAAGCAACATGGGGGAGTGGCAATATTTTCAAAATCGCATCTAATATGCAAGGCAGTTGATCTGAAACAGTTTTCTGTTATCTACGATGCCGAGTTTTGTGGAGTAGAATTGAAAGACTCCATAATAATTGCTCTTTATAGATCTTCAAGTAGAGATAATTTTACCATATTTAAAGATCAAATTATTAAACTTCTTGAATATATTCATAGAAAATACAAAAACATTGTCTTGGTAGGGGACTTCAATTTAGACATTTCAAAGAACGACGATAAATCCAAAGATCTTAAAAAATAGTCTTCACAAGTTTCGGATTACGCCATACGATTGAGGAGCCCACTAGAATAGTCTTGAATAGTCAATCCTCTCTAGATAACATTGTTACAAACAAAGACCCTAGTCTCACTAAAGTGGGAGTAGTAGATCCTCTAGTGTCTGATCACAACGGCCAATACATATATTTTAAACACCTATTGAATGAAAATGTCCCCATTACTAAACGTGTTATTAACGACACAACAATAACGGCGTTTTCTGATAAACTTTCTGAAGTTTCTTGGAATGATTTGGATGTTCATAATATGGGTGCAGATATTTTGACAGAAAACATATTGAATACGCTGAAACATATCTCTGATACTTGTTTTTGTAAGAAAACTGTTAAAACAAATAAATCTAATATCAAATGGTTCAACAACACATTGCGTAGTATGAGAAAAAATGTCATTACAGCAAAAAACAAATTTATGAATACTTATTTCGAAGGTGATTGGGTAAGTTACAAAAATTTAAACAAAATATATAAAAAAGCAATTCGCTCTGAAAAGAAGTTAGCCTACTCAATGATAATAAAAGAATCGGATAATAAAAGTAAAACATGTTGGACAATCGTGAATTCGGAAAGAAGAACTAAAATTAATAAAACCAAACAGTCCGATATATCACCACAGAAATTTAATGAATTTTTTACATCGGTATCGGAAATAGTATTAAAATCTCTTGGTGATTCTCAATACGAGTCGAGTTTCTTTTTAAATAAATTAAATAAACCTGCATTTTCATTCTTTATGAGTGCAATCTTGGAAAGTGATGTCCATGAGGCAATATTGAAATTAAGTCATTCGTCATGTTTAGATTTTTACAATATAAATAGCAAAATATTGAAACGTTGTATACACTCATTGACATATCCACTGACCATTTTATTTAATAAATGCTTAGAGGAAGGATATTGGCCTGACTCCTTTAAAATATCAAAAATTATTCCATTATATAAAAATGGTGATATAGATTCTCCAGAAAATTTTAGACCCATAGCAATTTTACCGACGATTAACAGAATTTTTGAATTGATAGTCAAAGAAAAATTAATCAATTATTTGGAAGATAAGTCACTTCTAACGGAATTTCAATTCGGCTATCGCAAAAATAAATCATGCATACGTGCTCTTCTTCGACTCTTAGAGGAAGTTGTACAGAAACTAGAGGAAGGCGTCAACTCTGTTGCCACGTAATGCGACTTAACGAAGGCTTTTGATTGTGTTCCAGCGAATTTACTCCTAAATAAACTAGAATTTTATGGTATTAGAGGAAATGCACACAAATTACTGACATCTTATTTAAGTAATAGGAAACAGTATGTAGTTTGTGGAAACAACCAGTCTGATTTACGTAATATAGACAACGGCATTCCTCAGGGCACGATGTTGGGTCCAATACTTTTTATAATATTTGTTAACGATTTACCAGAGGCTATTGACACTTTTTGTATTTTATTCGCTGATGATACTACAACTTTATCTGATGGCACACAAGCTGGTGATAATATTTTGTTGAATCAGTGGTTCCTGGCAAATAAGTTGAAACTCAACGACACTAAAACGAAACACATTCTTTTCAGTTTAGATAAATGGGCTATAAAATCAGAGCCAGTTAAAATACTGGGCATTCATTTGGATACAAACTTAAGTTGGTCACCTCATGTTGACTACCTTTGTTCAAAATTAGCGAGCCAAGTTTTTGTAATTCGTCAATTAAAATCATGTATACCAACTCATTTGTTAAAGTCTGTATATTATTCACTTTTTCATAGCAATTTAACATATGGTATTATGCTATGGGGTAGCAGCACATCAGTGCACAAAGTATTTGTGCTACATAAAACTGTAGTTAGAATAATTTACAACGCACCAAGAAACACCAATTGTAAAAAACTATTCAAAAAACTTGAAATATTGCCGCTTCCGTGCTTGTATATTTTCGAAGTGTTAATTGAAACACATAAAAATCGATATGTTCTGACTAAACATGCAGATGTTCATAATTATGATACTAGAAATAGTAAAGACATTGTCATTCTCAAATCTTAATGCTTATATTATGTTTGTTTTGTTTAATTTAATTTTTACTTTCTATTATTTTTTACCTTATTTTATATTTTAAAATTGTCATATTTTCATCAATATTTTTACTTTATGAAATGTATGTCTGTATTTATGTAAAATTTTTACTTTCTATTATTTTTATTATATTTTAAATTTGTCATATAGAACACTATACAATCTTTAATATTTTTAGTTTGTAAAATGTATTCATATGTACTACTTTCACTGACTTCTAATGTACTATGTATGTGAATGGGGTCAATAAACCATCTATCTATCTATTATTATTATTATTATTATTTTTATTATTATTATGATTATTATTATTATTATTATTATTATTATTATTATTATTATTATTATTATTTTGTTCCTACATTGGCACTCAGATATGTTTGATCTGTCTCAACTATGTTCTTACAACCTGGGATAACATTTGTCGGACTCCAATAATTTTTGCTTTTATGTGTTTGTGACATCAAGGTGTTAGTGATTCTGGAGGTAACGAGGTAGTGTAGTTTCTATTCAAACTTTGAAATTATGATGCCAAATAAAAATTTATTTGCTATTCTGGAGTCAAAACTGTGCGGGGGAGAGCAAGAACTGAATGGTGATATTCGTATTAGTGTCCCTTGCACTTCATGAAGTTTTTGAGACGATAAAGTATAACTTTCTAATACGTGGTCACAGTTTGATGGGTTGTGACCGAGACTTCGCTCTCATCGAAAAAATAACCGTATTATGAAGGCGATGGTGCCAAATGCTTGACATAATGTCATATCTTCCTCAAAATATGATCCGCCATTCGAAGTTATTGACATGTCTGTTAACGGATTTTGGGATATAAAAGAAACTGCTGACACATTTCACTATAGAAAAGCATTTGATAAATATCAGAAAGGCAGTAAAAATAAAGAGTGATCATAAAAATAATACGGCACTTCTTATAAAAGAATCTTTTTTCGAGGTAGAAACATGGAAAAAACCAATATAATGAAGAAAGAAAAAACCTATCAAGATCCAAAATCAGCAGAAATAAAAATTGTATCAACTGAGAATAAGATTATCGCTAATAAAAATAATCCTATTTTCCATGATTCCTTACCTGGCAAATCTTGAACATAAAATATTTCATTTAAATTAGGTGAAGAGAGTTTGAAACCCAGCAGCTGTTCAACTCACTTTTAATCAGTACCGTTACGAAATAGCACACTAGTGTAGTCCCTGAATCCGACTTTGCCTAAGCCATGTATGGAAGTTGAAATTTTGGCGGACGCGCAGGGTTTTCTTAGAACTGTTTACGATTTTTGTCATTATCTAGACATTGTTTTTGTGACCAGTCTTATCTATAAAATTCCAGGGAGCCGATTGGTTTTGTGTAAGCCGCAATCTAGAATTATCTAGTAAATAAAGCACTAATATATAAAGGACCGACCAGCGGGAGAAGTCAGTTTATAAAATGATCTCATGAAATAAACAAACACAAACTTATTAGCAACATTGACACAGATTTCAATGCTTGGTACCTTGATGATGGTTCTTTAGGTGGTAATAATAATTCCGTGTTCAAGTGTCTTGTCTATATAATAAACAATTCCAAGGATATTGGTCTTGAACTCAATTTCAGCAAATGCGAGTTATTTTTACCAACAGACAAGATTTATTTCTATTAGGTGCTCCTTTATTAAACGAATCCTTTCTATCAGCTTTCATTGAAAAACTAACCTTTTTCAAAAAAATGTCATCTCGTTTATCCTGGTTACCGACACATATTGCTTATTACCTTCTCAAGAATTTCCTATTAATTCCAAAATTAACATATATCTTAAGATGTAGTCCGACCTGGTTACATAATGATATCCTAATCAATTTTGACAATGCCATTCGTCATTCATTAGAGTCATTAATTAACATTAAATTAGAGGACCTTTCTTGGAAACAAGCTTCACTACCTGTTTCATATGGTGGTTTAGGAATTCGCCCAATCGTTTCAGTAGCTCTTCCTTCTTTTTTGTCATCATTAAATAGTTCAAAAAATTTCATTAATTACATTCTGCCTATATTTTTCCACACACAAGACCCTTTATTAATGGAGGCAGAAAATATTTGGTCATTAAAGTCTAACAAAGTTGTACCCGATGATTATAAATCCTTTCAAAAATCCTGGTATATTCCTTTATTGAACATTGAAAAAGAAAATCTGCTTCAGAAAGTTATCAATTTACCAGACAAGGCTCGTTTGAATGCAGCATTTTCAAAGGAATCAGGAGCATGGTTGAACGCTTTACCGTCGGCCCCATTAGGTACGCTTTTGGATGACGAAAGTTTCCGTATTTCTATTGGTCTCCGTTTAGGTTGTCAAATTTGTGTAAAACATCGCTGTCGTTGCGGAGCTGATGTTGATGAATATGGTAGACACGGCCTAAGCTGCAAATTAAGTGCCGGTCGTTTTTCACGTCATTCTGCAGTAAATGACCTAATCAAACGAGGCATGGCATCTGCAAAGATTCCCTGTTCGTTGGAACCGTTAGGTACTTGCCGCGACGACGGTAAACGTCCAGATGGTATGACCCTCATTACATGGCAACGCGGCAGACCAGTTATATGGAATTTCACTTGCACTGGCACTTGTCCAATCCACATCTACTTCCGCAAGCGCTGCAGCTTTACGAGGCGAAACTTTTAAAATCAATAAATACAAAAATTTGGAGAACATTTACATTTTTATTCCTGTAGCAATTGAAACCTCTGGTGTTTTCGGTCATGAAGCTTTAAAATTCATTAAAGAAATCGGTAAAAAAATATCAATAGAAACCAATGATTCAAAAGCAACTTTGTTCTTTATACAACAAATAAGTATTGCAATTCAAAGAGGAAACGCTTCATCTTTTCTCGGTACGTTTCCCCGTTCTAAGCCTCTAGAAGAACTTTTTATGAAACCTAATCATAAGAAACGTAATTCTTCTACCACTTTCAAACTTTCTCACATTACAGACCCTAAAACATGTGACCTTTCCTTTTTCCGAAATTCTTATTTAACATCTTCATTCTCTTCTTCAGAATGTGTGCCTTCTGACAATACATGCGTTGACAATTTAATAAATTATGCCCCCAACAAGCTTTTGGGCCTCAGTGTACTAAAAAATACAGATAAGCACCAGCCAGCTGATGTCCCATTAGTAGGAATACTGAAGAAGATGACTATGCTAGAGAATGATGCGATTCCTATACGCAATAGATTACCTCTAACCAAAACAGTTTTCAAATCCGTAATATCTACATCCAATTCAGTAGCAAACATCATCAATTCAAATTCCTTATCACGCCGATCAAGTGAGAAAGACAATCATAGAATCCGAGATTATTCGTACAATGAAAGTAGTTGCGAAAGAGCTTTTAACAATATTTCCACATTCAGATCCATAAAGGGTATTCCCCAAGATTCTTTGGGTCTCAAAGGCCTCAAAAATATTGGTAACTCATGTTTCATGAATAGTATTATCCAATGCCTATCAAACACAAGGTGGCTATTAGAATATATAAAGAAAGACGTATACATAAGAGATATTAACATAAACATATCTAGCATGAAAGGAACACTAATTAAAGCATTTGCTGAAGTTATTCAAGAGCTTTGGTCTGAAGACGGTTCAGACAGAGTGGTTAATACAGTATCATTGAAAAGTAAGATTCAGCGATGGTTCATGGGATACACTCAACATGATGCACATCAGTTTCTTCGTTACCTATTAGCAGGACTTCACGAAGATGTCAACAAGGTATATGAAAAACCAAAGCCCATATTAACAGAAATTGATGACAAATTTAGTGATATCGAGAAAGCACAAGAATTTTGGTTAAGATTTGCGAGAACGAACAACTCCAAGATTATGGATAACTTTGTCGGTCAATTAAAATCAACAATCAAGTGCACACACTGTGGTCACTGTTCAGTTACCTACGATCCTTTTTGGGATTTATCCCTTCCGATACCACAAAGAACAGGTCAATTACGACTTTCACAATGTTTAGATTCGTTTACAAGAGAAGAAACACTCGACGGTGATGAGAAACCAACTTGTTCGAAATGTAAGGAACGAAGACGATGCATTAAATCATTCTCAATTCATAAATTTCCGAAAATACTGGTTATTCACCTGAAGCGCTTTTCGCAAACAGAAAGTTTTAGTGGAAAACTTAATGATTCAATAGATTTTCCAATAGAAGGGATTGATATGAACCATTACGCGGCTGATATTGTGGCACCTTGTATGTACAACCTCTACGCTATATCTAATCACTGTGGAACCACTTATAATGGTCACTACACAGCATTTTGCCGACATCCCTACACGAGACAGTGGCACGAATATAACGATTCAAGAGTGCTATTAATATCGTGGAAATATTTAGTCAGTGGAGAAGCATATGTTCTCTTCTATGAACAAGATGACACAAAATCCCACCTTTAAGTTTAATAATTTTTTTTTATTAGTTTTTAAATTGTATATTTTCATTGTGAATCAATGTCTTATTTGTTTTTTTTTCTGCAAAATTTATTTATATATTCATATATACATTGTATCCGTTTAAATAAAATGGTCTAGCATTAATAATAGTAAACAGTAGTGAAGTGTTTATATAAATTACTGTGTAGTAGTGTACTAAATATACTGTGTATGTAATATATATTAGTGAATAGTTTAGTGGATAAATAAATTGAGTAAGTGAACCTACTGTGTGTATGAATTTATCCCACCCGTCAGGATAAACTGTTTTAAATAAATTAAAAAATTATTACATTGGTGTCAGGTGTGTGGTAATATAAATAAATTGCTACGTAAAAATGGCCTGAAAGTGACGGAACTAAAAGCAGAATTGGAAAATTGCGAGTTGGAAACGTCTGGAAAGAAAAGTGAATTTATTAAAAGACTCAAAATTATACTGGAAAGTGACGGCTTGAATCCAGAAACATTTTTATTTAAAAACGAGGCTTCCACATTAATCTCGTCTATTTCTGATATGAAGAACGATATTTCTAATATGAAGAACGACATCTCTGCTAATATGGACGAGAGATTTTAACTATGAAGTACCATATTTCTGCCATGGAAGAGAAGATTTCAACTAACGTGAAGATCGATATTTCTGCTAACATTGACAAGATTTCTGCCGATATGTTATCGTTGAAATATGACATTGCTGCTGACGTCGTCGTCGTCCCTAAAATCGGATATTGAGAATGAGATGACATCGATGGACGATAACATAGAGAATAAGATGTCAATGATGGAAAATCAAGGAGTTAGAGAGAAAGATGGCTGATTTAAGACCGAGCAATCAAAACCTTGCAAGCCAGAAACACTCCCCACCCTGGAAGACATTGGCAGTTTAACCCGAGTCAAGGCCCTAACGTTCGATGGAAAAATGTCGTGGACCAATTACGTAAAACAGTTTGAAGCAGCTGCTAGAGGGAATAATTGGTCCGATAGGGAGAAGGCAGTAAACTTAACTATCGCGCTTCGGGGAGATGCGTTAGATGTACTACAAACGATACCTTGGAAGAAATGGATGACTTCGAGCAGTTGAAGAAGAGGCTGAAGTCCCAGGTGAAGAACCGAAGGCAGACACGTGACGAAGCACTTGAAGAGTATGAAGTGGATATTGCCCGACTAGTTCGATTTGCTTATCCGTCAGCACCAGAGAACATGATGGAATGTCTGGACATTCAGGCCTTTACTGATGGCTTACGTGGCCCCGATATGCAGAAGACGCTTCGTTTAGCCCATCCGAAAACATTAGTCGACGCATTGACAGCTGCTCTTGAATATGAAGCAGCAACGAAGGCTTCGGGTTATAACAAAATTATGACCAACCAAGAAGAAGGTGATGAAGACAGATTTGACCAGTTCGTCAGTTTAATAAAAAGTATGATGGACAAGAAGCCGAGAAATATCAGGAATTGTGGCGAACTAGGGCATGTACGTAGTTCGTGTAAGCGACCCAGGACTCCTGCAAACCAAGAATCCAAGTCACAGGAAAACTAAAACGGGTCGGCTACGAGGGGGCAACACCGACCCATGATCGTTCCAAAGACCCTCTCATACTAATAGCATCGCTCAGATCTCGCAACGACAGTGTATATGTAGATGGCGAAGTAAATGGCAAGAGATAGATTCTACTGGTAGACACTAGAGCAACTAGAACCATTATACGATAAATAATACTAAATAATAAACTCCAAGAAGAAGCTTTTACCAACGAGACTGCGACTACGGACCGCCACAGGAGTGCTAACGTTCACGGTGACACAAATCAAATTGGGAATTGGTTCAGAAAAGTTCACGCATACGGTAATCGTAGCTGACATTGAAGAAGGCGTGATTCTGGGAATGGACGAAATGAATGAACATGTTTTCCAATTAGACTTTAGAAACAGAACCATTGAAGTGGGTTCCAAGGAGGTATTCCTTCATCCATATGAAGGCTGCGCTGCATTGGCGGCTGTACAGCAAGATATCGTTCTACCTGCACGAAGCGAAACCATGATAGTAGCACGGTGGAGGAAGGTACACCGGTTATGATGGAGCCAAGGAACCACGACGAAGAGGTTGGCAAAGGAGTCCTAATTGGAAAAGGATTGGTTACGTCGGCGAAAGAGATCCCAGTACGTGTGATAAACGTGAATGATTACACAGTTACCATCAAGAAGGAAACCAGGATTGGATCCTGCGTACCAGTGACGTCTATAGTTCGTCAAACATCGACCACTGACAATTCTAATGCCAGATTCGAAAAAATGTTATCAGTAGCTGGTCAATCTTTGGATCAAGTTAAAAAAAAGAGAATGAGAGAATTTCTCTTGCAGTATCGAGACCTATTCGTACCAAAAGGAGGAAAGACTGGTAGAACATCAGCCGTCAAACTCAAAATCGATACTGGTGATGCCAAGCCAATTAGGCAATCAGCTCGAAGACTACCACAAGCGAAGAGAGAGGAAGCTGAAAGAATCGTTAGAGAAATGGAAGAAGAGAAAGTAATAGACCAATCTACTAGTCCATGGCTGTCTCCAGTGGTGCTCGTCAAGAAAAAGGATGGAACTACGAGATTCTGCGTGGACTATCGCCAGCTAAACAACGTGACGAAGAAAGACAACTATCCTCTGCCTGGAATCGACTATACGTTAGATACTTTGGCCGGCAGTAAACTGTTTTCCACCTTGAACCTGAAGTCTGGTTATTGGCAAGTAGAAATGGACCCAAAAGACAAAGAGAAGACTACTTTTATCACCGGACCTAGATTATGGCAATTCAACATCATGCCATTCGGGCTGTGTAATGCGCCTGCGACATTTGAAAGACTCATGGAAAATGTCTTGAGAGGGTTGTCTTGGAAGACATGCCTGGTTTATTTGTACGGGGGAAGACATTTGACGAACACCTGAAGATATTTGGAAGACATATTCAAACGACTCGAAGCTGCCCAGCTCATGTTAAACCCGAAGAAATGTCAGCTATTCCAAAACCTAGTAAACTACCTAGGTCATATAATGAACAATGAAGGAGTGGTGGTGGATACAGAGAAAATTGTTTCCTTCCAGCAATGAACGCAACTAACCGACAAACATCAAATTAGGAGTTTCCTTGGACATTTCACATATTATAGAAGATTTATCAGGAAGTTTGGAGATATTGTCAAGCCTTTAACTCGACTTACAGAAGACTCATGAGCTTTCCAATGGGACGAAGACTGTCAAACGGTTTTTGAAACCTTGAAGAGGCATTTTACCACGACGCCGATATTAGGATATCCATTACCAGAGGGAGACTTTACTCTTGACACTGACGCAAGCAACGTAGGAATTGAAGGAGTGCTCTCACAGATCCAAGGAGGGCAAGAAAGAGTGCTGGGATATTTCATTAAAGTCCTCTCCAAATCAGAACGAAACTACTGCGTCACAAGAAGAGAACTTTTGGCGATAGTGATGTCCGTGGAACACTTTTACCAATATCTCTAGGTAGGAAGTTCTCAATCCGGACTGATCATGCAGCACTCAAGTGGTTGATGCAGTTCAAGAATCCCGAGGGCCAGATCGCTAAATGGATTGAACGACTTCAAGAGTACGATTTCAACTTCGAACATCGAGCTGGCGTGTCACCGAAATGCCGACTCCCTGTCCAGACGGCCGTGTCCAACAGACTGCTCCCACTGCAACAAGGCGGAATCTAGGGAAGCTGCAGTTTCAAGTACTACTGTACTGCTTATCAAATAAAAAATTCCCAAAAAGCAACAGCAAAATAAAACTCTAATGATAGCTAATTTCAGTAAATAATTTCAAATAGATCGATTTAGTTCCGAGTACAGGGCGATTTAGAAATATCCTTAACCTTCGAATAGGTGTATATTACGGTTAGAATTATACTTTTGGTGACTTGTTTTGTTAAGAATAAATAGTTTATTAAAATGTATTATTATTCCTAGGGAATGCTTAACAAAAATTGAAGTTACTGAACCGAATACTCTATTTGTGCTATAAAATACAATGTGTTCCATTTAAAAGAAGAAAGAAATTGGAAGTTTCGAGTTTCCATCCACCCTGTATACAAAAAAGAAAATTATTGAAATTTTATGGAATACGAATATATTACATATTATTGAACTCTGTTAGATAAAATAATTTTTTTTTTCTTTATCGTACAGTAAGCTAAAAAGCTTTGGTTTACCTATGATTTACACATAAACGTGTCCATATCTCTTAAAGTACTCTGTATAACGTAACAGAACCTAATATCAGAAGCTTCAAAAAATGTCAGAAATACCAATTTGGTATAATATACATGGGGTATAAAAAATCATATGTTTGGTTTGTAACTGAATTATGCGAGATAATTTCAAAATATGTACCTTAAAGACATCTACTATTTTTCTTAATAATATTGTTGATATCTCTCAAAATAACCCATATACCGAACTTTGAACTAAGAACTTAGATTGACATATAAATGAAATTACCTCAGGGTGTTCAATCTACTCAGAATTTGACATTTTAGTTTATAAATCAATATTTCAAATCATTATCTGATAATATTTTTCTCCAACCGTTAAAAAATGTTGACATTTTTGTACTATTTTCAGGTGCAAAAGCCATCAATTCCCTTACCGTACAAAAATTTGCTCGTTGCTTATAAACACTTTTAATCCTAGGATTAAAAACGCTACTTTTAATCCTAAGACTAAAAGTAATTGCGTTTGAGCTCTCTAATTGAAATTTGAAGAAAAAAACATTGTCTCTTACAAACTTATTAAAACAAACTAATTGGGCAACTATATATAGGTATTTATTTGTTATTTATAGTGATATTGAATGTACAATTGGAACAATTATTGCCAAAATTCAAAGCACCATTGAAATTATCACTAACAATTTTCGACCAATTCAAAAGATTTTCATTAATGTTAGAACAACTCAAAATATTCTCCGTAACTGTTGATGAAATATTCGAGGAACTATCTGAACAGGTACTTGTACCTTCTTTGTCAGGTTGCAATATTTTTCTGGCAGTATTCTCTTTGTTGATACGTGATTCTTCAATATATCCTTCTGCTACCGTTTTCGATTTCCAACCTCCATGTCTTTTAAGACAAGTGAGGTCACCGTCACCATCAATAAAAAGTGTAGCAGATGTTCTTCTTAGCGAATGTCCAGTATGCTCCTTCCAATTTTCTAACTTCAAATATTTTGCAATTTTTTGCGGCACGGCACTAATTTTGTGAATACCAACAACCATTCTTTGACACTTCCCATTAACATACTTTAAAAATAAACGACGTTCCTGTATATTTGATGGCCGTAGTGCAACATATTTTCGAAATAAACGCAAATAATTATCGCCTATAATGGTAAACAAACGAGGTTTCTTGTTTTTTGTCTGCAAAATTTTTACGACCAGGACCGAGTCCATATCTTCTATGTCATCAATTTTCAAATGAACTAGCTCGTCACAACGCATAGCACCTCCAATTCCTAATACTAGAACAACCTTTATCATCAAATATACATTATCAGGTGCCATATCCAGGAACCGATCCACTTCCTCCTTTGTAAAAACCCTAGACTTTTTAGATATATATCCATCACTTTGCCTTTTTAACAATGCTCGTAATTTTGAATATTTACTAATATCCACACCATTTTTGATATCCAGTGTGGATCGCAACATTGAATACTGTGACCAAAGAGTGGATGGCTTGACGGTCTTCGTTAAATTTGAGAAATACACAATAAGAACACTCTCCGCATAGTTTTGCACATTTTTTTCTTCACACCAATCCATGAATCGCTGATATGCAAGTTCATAAACTTGGCGAGATTTGGGTGGTAAAAATTTAGATATACTGCTTCGGCACTTACCAATATATCCGCAGGTATATTTTCATCGTGTTCGGGATTCATTATGAAAGCAGCGTAAAAACTACTACAAAAATTATATGATTAGTACGTCTACCGACGTCTACTTGACAATCAATATTTACCAACAATACCAGATATCCATGACTACCAACTTGCTATCGCTGTTATAATTAATAGGTGTTCAAATTTATTACCAAATTATTAACGATTTTTGAATAAAACTAAATTTATTTTAATTTTGACTTAGTTGGAGAAAAATAGTATATATCATACGGACTAAAAGTGCCTATTTTTACTCGCAATATTTGCATTCGCTCGGCTGCGCTGCGCTCCGCCTCGCAACTGCAAATATTGCTCGTAAAAAATATGCACTTTTAATCCTTATAATATAATATACTATTAATTGTTAATTGAACTTGTCAAAAATCAACCGTCACAAAAGTTTCACTTTTACTCCTAACAAAACAATATTAAATTTAATAAAAGTGAAACAAACAAAAAATACAATTTTAGTAATAATATACATGTTTTAGGCACAAATACTTACCCAGATTTATAAAAATTACAACTAAAGATACACTCAGCGAGCACCTTTTTACCAACACGTTCATTGTAATAAAATTTAGAACAAGTTAGTCACAGTAGCGAGTTTACTCGCCATCTATTTATTTTTAAAACCGATCATATACCTTATAAATCGCTGAAATTAGTTTGCGGTATATGGTTACTACATTTCTCACAAGGCAGTTGACGCATCTACAACCACAAACACCCAACTTTCACTAATTTGTCGAGTTCCTGTACAGACTACGCACGTTTATCTTATATTTCCTGAAATTTCAGTTCTGCGACAAGAAGTTATTCGTTTAAAACTGATAATTAGATCATAACAAACTTTTAAATAAATGTGAATTGGAGAGCAGACGTAAGAGGAAATCCCGTTTTAGTTTATATTCCCAACTAACATATAATTAACGGTAACGTCGTATCTTCGAAATTGATATTACATCATATAAGGAAAATCAGTACAATGCAATTACATGACTTTATTTTAAATAGTTGTGTTTAAAATAAATTTGAAGGCTACATTCAGTACATGCAGTTTGTAACATCGACCTAAGCAAAAAATAAAAACTAGGACTTCTCTTCTGATCTATTTTTTAATGCTGAAGGTGAAGCTCAAATTCACTAAATCGACAAGTTGATATTCGTGAAAAATAGAGATAAAGTTTCTAAAAATATGAGTGATAGCTCATTGAATTTGGAATTTTGTGAAGAAAAATGTATGGAAAGCATTTATTAACACAAAAAAATTGCAAAAGTTATAAACAAATCAAGATGAGAAAAAAGGTAGCGCACAACGAAATTTCTCCAAAAATATGGTACTCCAGGTATACGACAGCATTGTACTGGCTCTAGTGAGCTGAAATTCAATAAGTTTCATCTATTAGACGCCTTGAACAATATCCAATCATAAAATTGGTGACTTGTATACAATCCGGAGGCTGTATCGTGCTAACAAACCAAAATTTCTCCAGAAATAACCAAAATATAGTATATCTGGATTTATAGGACCCGTTGTACTGACTCTGGTGAGCTGAAAATCAATAGGTTTAATCTGTGAGACGCGCTGAACAATATCCAATCGTAAAATTTTCACTTGTTTTCACTCCGAAGGCTGTATCGTGCTAACAAACCAAAATTTCTCCAGAAATAACCAAAAATATAGTATATCTGGATTTATAGGACCCGTTGTACTAACTCTGGCGAACTGAAAATCAATAGGTTTCATCTGTGAGACTCCCTGAACAATATCCAATCGTAAAATTTTCACTTGTATTCACTCCGGAGGCTGTATCGTGCCAACAAACCGAAATTTCTCCAAAAATGACCTAAAATGTAGTATATTTGGATTTATAGGACCCGTTGTACTGGCTCTGGCGAGCTGGTGGCAGAGGTGTTCATGTGCGTGAATAAAATCCAATCATAAAATTGGTCACTTGTATGCAGGGACTGGGACAGGAACTGTATTCTGAGACTGTATCTTGCTATCTTGCTAACACCACGAAATTTCTCCAAAAATGACCAAAAATAAACGGTTTTAAGGTTTAAAACTAACTTTTCCCAATTTGTGGTCCTAAACAATATTCAATCATAAAATTGGCATTTGTATACACTTCGGGGGACTAACAAACCGAAATTTCTCCAAAAATATCCAAATAGGTAGTATATCTGGATTTATAGGACACGCTGTACTCACTCTAGTCAGCTGTAAATCGATAGGATACATCTGTGAGACATCATCATCACGTAGCGCTACAACCCTGGGTGGGTCTTGACTGACTGTACAACTTTTTTCCAATTTGTTCGGTCTTCCATCAACCTAGGGTCAAATGGAATGTTCATTTTCCGGAGATCTGCTTGGATGTTATCTCTCCATCGCATTCTGGGACGTCCGAGTGGTCTTTTGCCTGTGGGAATCTCCTCCCATACCAGTTTTACAAGTCTTTCGTTATTCAGTCTGTGCACGTGGCCTGCCCATCTTAGTCGCTGTGATTTAATTTCTTGGACAATATCGGCGTCGTTGTAGAGTGCTTTTAATTCGATATTGGTTCTGATCTTATACTGGTTTGTGGTGATGTCATGGTGAGGTCCGAAAATTTTTCTAAGTATTTTTCGTTCAAAGCGTCTGAGCTTTTCTTCGTTTGCTTTGGTCATGGTCCACGTTTCGCATCCGTATGTTATTACGGGTCTGACGATGGATTTATAGATTTTGATCTTTGAACTTCTTGTGAGATTTTTTGATTTTATGAGCTTACATCTGTGAGACACCTTGAACAATATCCAATTATAAAATTGGTCAGTTTTATACACTCTGGAGGCTGTATCGTGCTAACAAACTGAAAATTCTTCAAAAACGACAAAAATTTGCTACTTCATGTACCATAGCACCCGTTGTACTGGCTTTAGTGAGCTAAATATCAATAGGATTCATATTTGAGACGCTTTGAATAATATGCAATCATAAAATTGGTCACTTGTATATACTCCGGACGCTGTATCGTGCTAACAAACTGAAATTTCTCCAAAAATGACAAAAATATCATTCTTAAAGTACTATAGCACTTGTTGGACTGGCTCTGGTGAGCTGAAAATCAATAGGGTTCATCTGTGAGATGTCCTGAATAATAAGCAATCATAAAATTGGTCACTTGTTGAACAAAAATGTCGTACTTCAAGTACCATTGCACTCGTTGTACTGGCTTTAGTTAGCTGAATATTAATAGGGTTCATGTTTGAGACGCTCTTAATAATACCCAATCATAAAATTGGTCACTTGTATATACTCCGACGGCTGTATCGTGCTAACAAACTGAAATTTCTCCAAAAATGACATTAACTGTCTCGACCCTTACTTCGCGGAATCTACTCATATTAGTGTTTTAAATGTCAGAATGACGATGATATTCAGTTATCGTAACAATTGTCAATTTTTTAGATTTTACAACATTTTTCATTATATTGTGGAATTAGCTATAAACGTTGAGTTTCATTTAAAACACCAAAAATTACCATAATATCAAACTGAAAGTACTGTAGCACCTGTTGTACCGGCTTTGGTGAGCTGAAAAGCAATAGGGTTCATATGTCACATGTTCTTAACAATATTCAATCATAAAATTGGAGACTTGTTGCACTCCGGAGGCTGTGCTAACAAGACATGTAACGAAAAGTGGCCGACGACAACGACGACGACGACGACATACACACAGGAGTTTTTTTCTAAAAACCGCTTTTTCGTGTTCTTGTTGATAGAAATCGTAGAAATAACTCAAATAAAATTTCTCAATTCGTACTTTTTTTGGGGTAAACCAATACTTTTCTCGCATATTAGATAGGTTGGGTTAGATAGGTTGGGCGGAAAAGTAATATGATACTTCAGTATTTTTAAAAAAATAAGTTGATGATGAATGTGGAAATACGAAACTTCAGATGGGTATGGGATTAAGCTCGTGTAAACTGCTCTACAAATGTTAGCAATACGAGTATATCGACATTTTAGATAGTGCGTAGGATTAAGATGAAAATGTATTTTATTTGTGAAATTTTGTCAAAAATTAAATATAATAACATCATTGTAGATATATTCTAATTATATAACAAACCCAAAAAAAATGAGAAATAATTCTTTACAAAAACTTAAGTTCTAATTTTCAGTACCTACGTTGTGTGTTCACCCCGTGTGTCTATGACTATTTTATATCGTCGTGACATACTTTCAATGAGATTATTTATCCTGGCTTGTGAAAGATTTTACAATATCTGTGGATATTTTCGATGGGATTAGAATTAGGAGATGGCGAGAAGCGGTAAATGGGGGATACCTACATTTGCAATCGCTGTCATAACGATTGCCCGATATGGTTGGGAATGATCGTCTAAAAATCTGAAATTTTGGCCTATAGCAGCATGAAAATTTAACATAATGTTGTTGACGATATCCTCATCACAAATTTGTCTGCTCCTTAGAGTAATAATAAACATAGAGAGGGCTATTCATTCATAAACACGTTTATTTATGCGGCCAACAATCCTAAACGCCAGTAGTGAAATAATGAATGAATTACAAAAAGTGGGAATGGTATTGTAGATACATGGCATTGCTAATTTCGGCTGTTTTTCTGACAAACTTGGCACCGACGAACCATGATAATCCAAAAACATTAAATTAATTAACTTAAAAGTTTATTTTCCCACTAAAAAGTCTTGAAAAACACATCAAAACGAAAGAACCAAATGTTTATTCTCTAGTCGTAATGGCGCTCGTATAAATAAACCACGTTTGACATCATTTACTACAATACTACGGGGTATTTGAAATGATCGTCGATCACACTCTAACGATATTTGCATCCCTCTTTATATGGTAATTAAAGAAGGACAAAACTACTTACTGAAATTTTGAGCAATGTTGCCAAATTCATGTTTAAAATTTATATAAGAATATGCCTTTATTAAATAAAATTGAAGTAATATTAATTAATTTTAAAAGCAGTGACTCAAATGCAGAAATTAGTATGACTTTTTAGGCTTATTCCAGAATGAAATAGGGCTATTGTAGAGAGTAGCATGACGCGACTTTCAATGCAGTTTTCCGTTTTGGTGTTCCCTGATGCCAAAATTACCCTCCGTTCCAAAGGTTATATATATATATATATATATATATATATATATATATAATATGTGTGATAACGGAATTTGTAAGCACGATAGAGGGCGTATTTTTTGACGGATCGAAACCAAACTCGCTACAAAAATCGGTTAGGCCAAAATATTAGATGAGTTCGTTAATCAGCCAAATCGGCCCAGTAAAAACTAAATGGCGGCCTGTCAAACTTGAAAAAAAATCGTATTTCCTTTGTTTATCATTTGACGCAAAAAGTTACTAAGCTTTTTTATAGACCTTAACACGTTCTACAACTTTTGTATTTAACATTTTTCTCTAAATAGTACATTAAAACATTTATTTAAGAAAATTCACAAATTTATCAGAATTTTTTTTATTTTTTTGTTTCTGATTTGATGCCAGAATGTTACTTTGGTTTTTTGTACATCTCAAAATGTTCTATTACGTTTGTATCCAAATTTTTATTTTGGGTTTTATGAAAAAATGTTACTGAAATAAGCCTGTCCAATTGGTCCTGTGCCATTGGGATTTTTTTGTTATTGATTTGATGCCAAAATGTTACTTTGGTTTTTTGTACATCACAAAACATTCTATTACTTTTGTATCTAATTCTTTATTTTGGGTTTTATGCAAAAATGTTACTGAAATAAGCCTGTCCAATTGGTCCTGTGCCATTGGGATTTTTTTATTTGCATAACTTTTTAACAAATTTTCAATTAATCTTCTAATTTCTTTTTTCCCGCAACTAAAGAGGATTTGTAAATATGGCAAAGCAGTGGAAGTGTCCCGCAAGTGAGCTTAGAATGTGACTCAATGTTTGGGGCAGGAAAAAGTCAAAACAAACATATCTATTTTATTTGTTAATCTGAGGTCTGCGCATGTTGTTGTCACACATGGACAAATCAGTTTTTCCACCATGGCAAACTTCCTCTACCCCCCCACTATTGTCCTCTCATTAAAAGGGTACACTTCTTGTACATGTCTTAAGTTTCTACGTACTCCAGGGCTTGTCCAGACACCTACACGCCGGCTATCATAATAGCGACCAAATCTGGACTCGTCCGTGAAAAGTACTGAATGCCATTCTGCATCCCAATTAATGTGCGCTTTAGCCCACTCTAGTTCTGCGCATTTATGTGCTTGAGTAAGCGGAACTCTTCTTAAAACTCGTCTCGATATTAAGTCTAAATCTTTTAGTCGCGTACGTATAGTTTGAAGGGAAACCTGGACCCCTGTAGTAGCCACAAGATTACCACTCAACTGTCTTCATGTTGACAGGGGTGCTCTCCATGCAGAAACTGTGATGAAACGGGTTTGAGTAGCCGTGATTTTCCTAGGAGGCTCTGTACGCTGCATATCTGCAACGTTTACCGTTTCTGTTGGATCATTCAATATTACTTTTCCGCCCAACTTATCTAATAGGCGAGAAAAGTTTTGGTTTACCCCAAAAAAGATGAAATTTTGAAAAAAAAATTGAGTTCTTTTTACGTTTTTCATCAAGGACAAGACGAAAAAATGGGTTTGTCGTCCTCGTCGTCGTCGTCGTCGGACATGTCACAGATGATTTTCAGCTCACCAGAGCCAGCACAACGCGTGCTATGGTACTAGAAGTACGACAGTTTAGTCATTTTTTGAGAAATTTAAGTTTGTTAGCACGATACAGCCTCCGGGGTTTATCAAGTCACCAATTTTATGGTTGAATATTATTCAGGACGCTTCACAGATGAACTCTATTGGTTTTCAGCTCACCAGAGACAGTACAACAGGTGCTATAGTACTTTAAGTACGATATTTTTGTCATTTTTGGAGAAATTTAAGTTTGTTAGCACGATACAGCCTCAGGAGTATATACAAGTGACCAATTTTATGATTGCGTTTCAAAGATGAATCCTATTGATATTCAGCTCACTAAAGCCCGTACACCGGGTTCTATGGTACTTGGAGTTCCAAATTTTTGGAAAATTTGCAGTTTTTTAGCAGATACAATTTTATGATCGAATATTGTTCAAGGTGTCTTACAGATGTACCCTATTGATTTTCAGCTGACTAGAGCGAGTACAGCGGGTCCTATAAATCCAGCTATATTACATTTTTGGTTATTTTTGGACAAATTTCGGCTTGTTAGCACGATACATCCCCCGAAGTGTATACAAGTGACAATTTTATGATAGAATATTATTCAGGGCCACAGATGCGAAAAAGTTAGTTTTAATCTTTAAAACTGTTTATTTTTTATTTTATTTTAATTATTAATACACTGTTCAAACATGACAAACCCAAGTACAGAACAGGAACTTAAGTATATTGATTACAAGGAATAATATCATCAATCAAAGAATCGCAGATATGCAGCAATGAAAGATATCAAGCTGGTAACTTACATGATTACAAATCGAACACATCCTGCGAATTAGCAAAAAATTTTAAAATATTTGTTTGAGTGGTAAAGGTAAAACGTATTGACAGCTCTTGAAGCTACTCTTGGAGTAATGAACTGGAGTTTAAGAAGCAGATTGGGAGCACTGATGTTGTTATTCACGAAATATCAATAAGTGACAGTCACGACACAAACTTAAGTTATTCACACAATGCCTCCTTTGAAGAGAGATATACAACGGAAGAGCTCTCGTTTCTTCTAATCAAGTTAACAAACTCAGTTAAACTAATCGTAAACTCGTCAAAAACAGTATGTTTTTATTCACATTACTTGCTTATATTATACGAGGGATAACAATTATATACTTTGACTTCATTGCTATTTACTGTTGTTTAAGATATCACCATATCCCTAACATATGTGGAGCAGTTTACTACCGCTAATTTGTACAAAATTCTTCCCAGAAGGTCTGCCTTACAAAACGAGTAGAAAACCCAACAGGAACAGTATGTTTTGAGCACCTCATCCACTCCATGATATAAACTGAAAAAAAAACGGCAACAAATTTCACAGCCAACTCCTTCGACAAGTTCTTCTGACGCAATGTCTTTAATTATGTTGGTTATTTAAAACTATAAAGTTCCTTTCCCAGATATATTTGGCATTAGGCCTACCATAAAAAGCAAATATTATGATTGTTTATTGGGTAAGCAGTTATGATTCGTATTTCCTTGACATCCTGTTTCATTTGGTTTTTCTATTTATTATAAAACATTTATAATTGTAGGAAATAATTAATACGAAATTTAAATATTGTTTTCAGTATGACGTTGTGGATTTAATAATTCCATAAAAAATTGAAAAGTCATGAATTACATGTAACTTGATGATGTATATGCAAATGTAATAAATATTAAAAGATTCATAAAATAATTTAGGCAACAGGTGACTACTACAATGACGTCGTAAATGAGAGAAAGTTTAAGGCTAGTTTTTCTCCAACGAACTGCAAAGATGACATAAACGTGTTAATGTAACAGTGTAATTTATACTTGTATAGGTACTATATACATGTAGTTGCAGTATTTCCCTTTGTTTATGTGGATAGCATTTACCATGAAATTACTTATGACTATATTTGGTACCTAACTAACAAACAGTTCTGTCATTGACAATAGGAATTTACGATAATTTATATGTGTGTGTAATATTTTTCTAGTATTATTTCGAAGTTTTTCAATTATCTCGTTAATTTCATAGTAGGATTGCCAGATTTTTAATTGTAAGGGACAATTGCTGAATTAGGCAAAAAACCGGGACAAATAAAAAATAGCAGTAAGTAAAACTCAAAATCAGTACTACAGCATATATTAGTAAGAGGTAAAGAAGGGCAACTAGTTTCGGCTCACTGAGCCATCATCAGGCCTGTAAAAGGTATCAAGATAGAAAAATAGGAATTCACAACATGTCAGATTACCTTAATGTATATCAATCCATTGAAAGAGAAAGCCGTCACATGTCCGTGACATCAAGCAGACTCCGACATATGTCAGTAGACAATATGGGGATTTACTGTAGGGGAAATCATCAATAAAAAATAGTAATGAAAAAATCTTCATTACCATGTAAACGTCGAGCACAATAAAATTAAACAAAACAAAACAGGACAACATTAAGAAAAGTCATAAAAAATGTTGGTCAAAGTATAAAAGAAAACAAAACTGGACATCGACGTATGACAGAGTATGTCCGAAGATAAAAGTCCAGTATTGTAGTGTGTAAGAGCACCAAGCACAGTGACTCAGTAAATCCCAAATAGACAAGATGGTCGGAGAACTGACAAATGACAAGGACCAATGACGGCCCTCAATAACAAAATGAAAAATCTTTCAAAACAGAGATGAATGAGACATAGTAACTATCATGTAAAGAAATTATCTAAAACACAGTATAATGTAAGAGCACAAAGTCTTATAACAATATCATACAGTAATCGTAAAACCTATATTAAGCCACGGCAATTAAGAAAAAGAAGAATAAACATAAAAGTTCAAAAATATTCTAGTAAGTCGTGACACACAGTTAAAATTTATGAAATGAGAACCTTGAAAGAAAATAACAATTCAAGCATAGCATCAAAAATCAATATCAAAAATACAACATCAAAAGTATAAAATAATTGTGAATGTCTGAAATCTATAGTAGGTATTTATCAGTATAAAAGAAGAATCAGTAAAATGACAGTAATTGTAAAAGAAGAAAGAACTTAACTAAAGTTGATTGATAAACAAATAAATTATGTGTTATCAAACTTAGAGCTTTAACAATTAAGGAATAAATAGTTTTCTAATGGTTGTAATTGTTCGTTCATACATAAGATCGAAGGATCGTTATATATACGACGTATTTCAGACATCTCTAAAAGGTTAAGTTGAACACCCTCACACACTGATGTAAAAGTCTGACATCCTGAAAATTAAAATCATGTAGTTCCGATAAAATATGGTTTGCAAATGATGAAGAAGTATTATATATGCCTGTGTTCATATATCTTTTAATATAATATAGATGTTCCTTCAACCGAGACTATAACCTGCGTCCAGACTGGCCCACATATACGGCATTGCAAACACCACAAGGTAGATGATAAACCCCTGACCTATGGAATAAAGGTACCTCATCCTTAGTGTTGATAAAACATTGACCCAAGTTAGAATTTGTTTTAAAGGCGACTTCAACACTATGTTTTCTAAAAATGCTGGAAATTTTATAGGATAATAGACCCACGAAGTTCAAGGTACCTGAAAATGAACGGTCCTGAGATGGTGATAGAAGTGTAAAAACTCAGTCTAAACTTAGTGTAAAGTTTGTTAAAAATCTTATTGGAAATGTGTAAAAAAAATTGTTGTTTAATGCTATCTGTTTAATAATACTTATTTCCCTATTGAAAGAAGAATCTGAAAAAGGTATTTTGAAGGCTCTAGTAAGAAAGGAATATAAAGCTGCATATTTATGAGACGAGGGATGGTTTGAATGATAGTCAATAATTGAATCAGTTTTGGTAGGTTTTCTATATATATCAAATTGAAAACTAGAGGTATGAATGTTGCGCATGATGAGTAAATCCAAGAACGAAAAGCAATTATCAACCTCAAACTCAATAGTGAAGCTAATTCGTGGGTCAACAGTATTTAAAAAATCAAGAAAGGAATAAGCATCTGAATGACTACCTCGAAAAAGGGCAACACAATCGTCCACATATCTGTAATAGAACAAAATTGAATCTATGAAATTTGGGTTATTTGGGTTCTTCACCTTTTACTAATATATGCTGTAGTATTGATTTTGAGTTTTACTTACTGCTATTTACCTACAGACTACATTCGAGATGGATAGTCTCTGTCATTTAGAAATAAAAAAGTTACCTATCACAAATGGCTGTTCGGAACCGCTAGTCGTAGAAATTATTGCAGGAGACCTACATATTGAGGTCTGTGGGATGAAATACAGACGTTAAATAAAAAACAACACTACGCGTATAATTGTGCTATATATTTTAATGAAGAACGAGTAAGTTTACATGTTTTTGTATGATTGTACATATTTAATAAAATCAATGCAGTGGTCAAGTGGTCATCATAGTTAAAAATGGATGGATTTTCTTCCACTTCGCAATTGCACGCTCATCAAAAACATGTCGCAAGTTGCAAGGTCCAGACTTTTGGTCAAAATATGGGATAGCTCCTGTCCCCGTGGGACGTTTAAAATTGTAACTGAACGGACGTCCCGGGAAATACGGGACGCCTGGCAACATTATTTCATAGTGTGTTGCGCTTTCTAACTTGAATGGGTTAATTTACTTTCTTTGTAAACTGAAGCTTGTTTGAGATATTTTTTCATTCATCTGCAATATACCAGGTACCTACATAGATATAGAAAGAATAGGGAACTGTTTACATTATTATTGAAGCCAACAACATTTCACTTTCTAAGTAAAAATCGAGTGAGGGAGAAAGATTAAGTAACATTCTTTCTATTATTGTAAAACTTAGTTTATGTTATGCTATTGGACTGGCATATATTTACCTCATAGTGATTGGCTTATAAATAGACCAAACATGCGCCTCCACTTAGATGTACATGTTGGCAAATTAATTTTGGCAGTTGACGATGAGCGTGAAAGCCATTCAACTTGACAACGTTGTAAACGCAGTTACCGGGAAGAGCAGGCGACGTACATTCCGCATGCAAAGTTTTGAAGGTTGTGAGGCTGAAAATCCGTACGAGGGTAACACAATATTTTGAATTTGCATTTAAAAATAATAAATTGAGGCACATGTATATAAAATCGAGTTTACAAAACAAAATAACATTAATGTGTTCTTTATTATTAATTAAATGAATAAGGAAATAAAAACCATTAGATTTTTCTACGAAAATTGGTTTTTTTTGTACAGACATAATTATTTATTGCTTCAAAAACCATACGGGGAATTCTATAAAAACCCAGAGCAACAATTGAAACTGTCGGAGTCCGACCCTGCTACATATAATTATATTTGTAATCATTTCTGTCAGCCCAGAGTTTTAGTGATCACTCTGCCATCATCTCACTGGCGAATTGATGCAGGCTGTAACCAATGTGTCATAACATCTTGACAGCGATTTTATATTTGTCACTATTGTCGCTGGGTAAGTTGTGAATGAAACGTTTTGTATTATTGTATGATACAAAAACGTGCGCCTACCTTTTTGAAAAGTCCTGTAATTAGGTTCTTATTAGCTTTTTCGTTGTATATGTCATGGGTATTTAGGGTTTATTTTCTGTCTCTTGTGGTTTTTATTGTAGATATAAGTGACCGTGGGAGTACTGATTTTTGCTTTGGTTACATCATATTGGGGTGTTAGCCTCAGTAGTCTGCAAAACTGCCCGCTTTAACTGATAAGTACTATAACTTATTAGAGTTCGGGTATATCCGACTCCTAGACTTTGTCTAAAACATTTTACTAGTGTTATGTTAAAATAAATTTACTGATTAGTTTATACATACTTGTCTCTCGAGATAGTTGTATATTTGATGTTCATTCATGTACTATGTTATGGCTTCAGTGAGTATTTCCATATTGGTCAGAAACTTCTGTTTACGACGATATTAGTCGAACATATTGTAAACATTTACACATAAGACATTTGATTACATCTGATTTGTGTGATAATTCCGGGTATTTTGGCTTTGTACATTAACATCTGCGGGGGTACTATGGTACTGTTACTGTATAAAATCATTTAATTAATTTCTAATATTTAAGCAGATACTTCTTGGATAGCTGCGTTCGTTTGTCGTTTCGCGCTGGGATTAATCGAGATCTCTGTCTAGCATTTGTTGTTTGACTTTACGAATCATAGACAACTCATTATGCTTACAGATTTCCTCTCTGATGTGCTCGTAGATAATATGCGAACTTTTATTACCTGAGTTACAGTAGATCGCCTTGGTACCAAAGCTATCTCCTGAATTAAGGTTTGTATTATATTTTGCGTTGAGACGTATATTCTAGCTAACTGTAAGCACATATATAACCGATAACTGGTGTTTTGTATAGCCCAGTTATATTTCATTTTAGGTTTTTTTTATTAGTTCACCTGTTTAACTGATATCTGGTGTTCTTTATAGCCCAGTTATATTTGATTTGGCGTATTTTTATTAGTTCACATGCATAGCTGATAACTGGTGTTTTGTATAGCCCAGTTATATATATTTCATTTTCCGTTTTCTTATTAGTTCACATGGATAACTGATAACTGGACCCCTATTCTGTAACTCAAGCGAGAGCTCGTGCACGAGTTCTCTCAAGCAATTAAGCGTTACTGCGCATGCCATTCTCCTAAAAATTATAAATCCGTATTCTCTAAGGCAGGACAGTGCTCACATACTCCTATGCGACTACTCTACTGGGTAAAAGCGGGAGAGTAAGAGAACGGACTTGCGCTTAATGTCTTAAGTCACATAATAAATATAAATAAGATGTCAAGAAAATGATGACAAGGACCGTTTTATTTTTGTCCTTTAACTTAACCTAAAAAATCAAATATTAATCATAATCAACGAGTTTTCCCCTGAATACTACTGTAGTATTCGGTGGAGTTTTCTATGTTGTATGTTGTTGGATTGTTGATAATCAAACAGTGAACAGGTTTAATTTTAATTGAACAAGTGGTTTAGTTCACAGTACAGACTTAGTTTCTAGTTGTTGTTTACTTTAAGAGAAGAGTTAACACGTTTAGGTTTTGTGGTTTTAAATTTGGCGTAAACTCTATTAACAATGTAGTTTGTGCTTTACACAAAATTATTATCGTCTTTTTTTAATATAGTGAATAACTAATACCCAAAACTGAAATGTACACACAAACTCAAATCACTCACAACAACGATGGACAACAACAGAATCTAAAAATATTTCTTCGTTTCTTATCCTCATATAACCTAAAGTACATTTAAACTACTAAATAGTAGGTCAAAACTGGCCGTTCCATTTGGCAATGCTGAGCCAAATGTAGTGGAGTCGCCGATTCATCGTGAATACGGTTTTAAGAAGTATGTGAGTGAGGAGTGAGAGACTACTCATACCAATGAATAGTCGTGCACGATCTCTCGCTTGAGTTACAGAATAGGGGTGGGTCCAGGTGTTTTGTATAGCCCAGTTATATTTCATTTTGCGTTTTTTTATTAGTTCACATGTATTACTGATAACTTGATGCTCTGCGTAGCCCAGTTATTTTTCAATTAATCTTTATTATTACTTAATAGCTAATTCAATGACTTGTCAGACGTTATAGTCCAGTCATTTTTCAGTTTTTTATGCATCTTGCGAAATTGTATTAATTGTTAGAAACATTTAATTTGTCAAGAAAACATTAGTATTTGTCATTAATTATTTTTGTTTGTCACCTAATTACAGCGACAATAAATAAGTTGGAAAGTTTAGATACTTGTTTTCTTTTTGTTTCCTATTTATTTGCTAGGTTTAGGATATGACGAACGTTTTGGCCGAGCAGAAACCTGGCTGGCGCCCATTTTATTTGATAACATCCCGGATAGCTCATAGCACTCACTCCCACTCACCGACTAAGTGAGCTGAAAGCCCGAAAAGTTATCATCGGGGACAGCTGGACTTACCTGTAGCCAATAGGGTCGATACTAGTGGAAGCTAGTGACCAATTCGGGTGGTTACACAAAGTCAAAATTATATCTGAAATGTGTTGATATTCGTTATTTTATTGCCTATATTTTAGCTCAGTATTTTCGGAGAATTCACAAAAAGAAAAAACATATAAAAAATTATTTAAGAAGTTACAAAGAAAAAACTAAAGTTTGGGTCAGTGTTGACCTGGCTTCAGTGTTAAACCAAAAAATACCAAAAAGAGCATGGCAAAAAATGACTATGGACATATTTAAATGATATGGTTTATTTTATATCAGCGTGGTGGATTATTATTCAAAATTTACAGATATAAAATGTTTGTAAATCATTATGAATATTTATATCTTGTGATTACGAAACACATGATAACCTTTTAATTTTTCGATGTTTTCTAATAATTTTGCAATTAAAACGCGTGATAAGTGAATATTCATTTATTTTGCAAATATTAAAATACATTCAAATACTAAGTTATAAAACTAACATCATATTAATATTAGAAACAAACAAATTTAATTTTCACTCATACTAATTTATTTATTTATTTGCAATAAATCCAAACAGGCACTCTGGCCTTTTTACATGGATATGAATATGTTTTTTTAAAATTACTCTGGTGACTATAGACATCTTAAATCTATACTAATACAACTGTACTAAAGGAAAAGAAAAGTGAAGGCAAAGAAAAGTAAACGTAAAGGCATGAACACAAAAACACAAAAATACAAGAACTTTCGTGAGTTGGGAATGTTAGAGATGAAAATTCTCGAAATAGCTCTCTATTTTTCTCATAAACTCGTTAAATGCAAGGGTCCAATCTATGTCTTGTATTGCGTTTATATTATTTGTTAGTTGTAGCACTGCATGCAATGGGGAATTTGACGATAATTGTTGTATTCTAAACATCAAAGAAGAACGAGTGCGTTTAGGTGATACATTTATAGGTATAAGAGACAGTAGATTATTTGATGAGACTTGGTTAGTCATCGGTTTAAACAAAAATTTCATCATCTTCCGCCTATCATGCAATGATTTTATTTTAAATTCTTTTCTTGGCATTTCGCTTCTTATGACGTTGTAATCGGGCCAGTGGTGAAATTTTTTAAAAGAGAGATGGCGCAAAAACTTATTCTGTATTTTTTCAAGATACTCGTAATTCAAGTAAATTTGTGGTTGTTGTTCCCAAATAATAGATACAAAATCTAATTTTGGCAAAATGAAGGTATTCTACAGTAAATTTACTGTGTCCAAATTAGAGAATGTTGAACTTTATCTCAGAATGAAGCTTGAGATTCTATTGCAGCTATTTACAGTGTTTTCTATATGTGTAGCAAATAATAGTTGATTATTATAAACGACTCCTAGATCTCGCACCTCATTAGTTCGGCTTAAAGTATCTGCGTGTATGATAGAATCAAAAATAAGTGGTTCTTTTTTTCCATGATAGACATGACATAACATTAGATACAATTTATTATTAATACTCCACGTATATAGACTATTAATATCCTTCTGGAGTAGCACGCAGTCTCTCACCGTTTGGATTCTTCTAAACATTTTAAAGTCGTCAGCGAACAGTAAACAAATCGAATACTTCACATTTGACGGAATGTCATTTACAAAAATTAAAAATAGCAACGGTCCAAGATTGGAGCCCTGTGGCACTCCAGAACTCGCATCTTTTTTTGTGGAGATGTTGCCGTTATACTCAGTGGCGTAACTGCCTGTGGGCTAGGCGGGGCAGTGCCCCGGGGCCCTCAAGCTCAGGGGGCCCTCGAATCCTTACCAGATGACAGGTTGCATTCCCACTTTAATCATGAAAACTCAGTTGAGAGAAATTCAAAAGTTATGCCTAGGGAATTTCCCTAAATTCTTTCTGTAGGTTGGCAGTGTTGTCAATTTGACAGATAGTGATATGTGCGTTTTATTAGTCATCGATGTGCGTTTTATTGTGAATTCGAAAGATTTTTTTTCGAGAACGATTAAAAAATTAATGCTGTATCAGGAGTAAGTAAGCTAATGTCAATAAACTTTTTTGTACTGGTTAATATAGAATATAGTGGTTCAATTTTATTTAATTTTACCACTCATATTAATGTCCGTTAAGTCAATAACTCGTGTCAAATCCATAGATTTCGGCTAAACTGGCAACAGTGGTAACACTAACGGTGATAATTTTTTTTCCGGGGATTCCCCAACAACACTTGTAGCTTGTAGCGTATCATTGTGTTTCTCTTTCCTTTTATTTTACTTTTAACTTCGTCAGTGAACAGTGACTACAGTGAGTTGAGTACCTACCTCGAGCACAATCTAATATTGTATTGTTTCAATAAATAAGAAAACTAAAATTATGGATAAAAAGAGGAAACCCATTGGTGCATTTAAACGCAAACAACGCCAAATAATGTTGGTTGAGAAGCCCACTGAAGAAGATTCGACAATTATTGCAGTTGGAGATACCTCCGCCGCCGATCATGTGAACGTGGATGACACACATAAGAGCGGGTTTGGAGGAACCACAGACCTCTACATTTTTCGAAAATGTGTACGACAAATCTTCTTATGACTTGGGAAACTTCACGAACAAAATATTAAGTAATAACGAAAAACGTCAAATTCTTGATATGGGGCCTTTACAGCCTTCAGGACCTTCTCCAACAGACATCAACCAGAACAATAGGTGTTTTTCAAAATCGTACTATGTTTCGTGTTCTAAATATGGGCCAGTTAATCGTTTTTGGTTGTGTTATTCCAAAATACTAGACGCTGCCTATTGTCATCCCTGTTGGTTATTTGCTTCACAAAGGAATAATGTTTGTTGTACGGGATTTCGAGATTGGAAGCATTTATCAGAAAGAATTAAACAACACAGTTGTTCGAGTGGAGATTCGGAAGCATGTGCTGTGTATGAATTTTGGAAAAAAAACGATACTAATACTATCGACAAGTAACTTGAAAATGAAATTCGCAAAGAAGCATCATTTTGGAAAATGGTTCTTCAAAGGTTATTCGGTACCCTAGCAAAGAGTTCTTTGGCTTTGAGAGGACATCAAGAAGACTTAAGTCAGGAAGGAAACCACGGAAATTTTCTGTCCTTTGTAGAGCTTGTCGCCCGACATTTTGCGGCAAGTTTTGGATATGCCCAAAGGTAATAATAATTATTTCTAAGTTTTTTTATTGTTTTATTTTGTTTATAATTATTAACTGTTTAATATCAGGACTTTTTTGAAATTGTGTTTTTTTATGTTTTTAGGATCTACAAGATATCTGAGTGCAACAATTCAAAATGAAATGATTGAGAGCTTGGGGACCAAACTCGAAACCCATCTACTAGAACAAATTAGAGCGTCACCGTTTTTTGCCATCATAATGGATACGACACAGAACATATCGAAGGTAGATCAGCTAAGCATTGTTGTGAGGTATGCAGTAATAACCAGATCGGAAAATGGACAGCCAATTGATATAGAAGTAAAATAAGTGTTTCTAGGCTTTTATGCAGCCTTCAAACATGGCGCAGTAGATTTGGTCAACCAAGTCAACATTATTTATCGACAAAAATATTGATTTAAAAAAATTTAAGAAATAATATGGGCCAAACTCGACTCCGACATTTATCGCTAATAGCAATTGAAAACAAAACCGCTTCAAGCCTGGATTTAAACGAAGTCATTGATACTTTTGCGAAAACTAAAGCTAGGAAAAAATTGTAAATATAATTGTTATTTAGTCATTTGGTAGGCGCGACCTTTATATAATAAACCCTTGAATCTTCTCTATTTCGTTTTATTAGCCAAACCTACACCAACTATTAATTGTAATTTATGTTGTTACTGTTTAATATTTTTATTACCTGCCCTGCAGTGCACAAAAAAGAGCTTAAGAAGTTAAGTAGCTTAGCATTTTTAAAGTATTTGTATATTTCATATTTTTATTTGATGAAACCCAATCAGTTTACATAGCAGTGGGGTCCACATTTTTTAATTTGCCCCAGGGCCCTTGGTTCCTAGCTACGCCACTAGTTATACTGCACCAGAAACTTTTAAGTAATTATAACAAATTAGCTGAAATTCCAAAATTGTGTAATTTTCGTATTAAAATGTCATGGTTCACCCGATCAGTGCATCATAGATAGTGCAGACTACCATTAAATTTGCATTATTGTAAACATTATTAACGTAAATGAATGTAATTACATATTTAAACGTAATTTTTAATTCTGATCAACTTTTATTAGTAATATTTTCCGATATTGTCAAATTTAAAGGTGAAATTCATTTTTTTACAAACCTCGTATACGACTAACAAATTTTATATTTGATTTCTGTATTTTACGTTTTATATGATGCAGAACTTTTTATGAGGAATAACTTTTTTTCCAAAAATTAATAATAAAAAAGTTTTCTATATGATTCCAACTTAGGGGGACATATTGTATATTGAATTACTAACTTCTGGAGAAGTTGTGGGGAAATCGTCACTGCTGTCATTATCAGACACTAAATAGAAATGAAGCCATGTTATAGCTAATTTCATTTACAAATAAAATTCCTGGGAATCGGCCATTAATTATTTATTACTATTTTGCTGATGTCAGATACAATTAGTACTACTACGCACGTTTCGGCATAACGCCATTTTCAAGTAGCCATTAAAATTAGATAAAAACCTAAAAGAAATATCTTCAGGTAGTAAACAAATACAATATAAAATCAATAAGACTCAAAAAAATAACAGTAAAACAAATAAACTTACATGCAGAAAATCCAACGTTCAACATCTCAGGCTCTAGGTATAAATGCAACAAAAATACATTTGATAACAAAATTTTACTTCATTGAACCAAAGCCATCGTACATTCCTTTCGCTTGAACGAAAGTAGTATACTGTCTATCCGGTATCAATTAAAATATATTTAAGGTGGAAACAAAAACAACAAAGCTGTATACAAGGTAACAGAATTGTGTGTCTTCAAAATAATTTAAATATAGAGGATTATAATATTCATTTTATTTAGTTATTACTATTAATTAGGTTGTAGTAGCAATTGGATAAGTTAGTTACATCATTTCTAAAATTATTACTATTTTTATTTTTTTGAATGTAGATCATCTCATAAATTTCTCGTTTTTTAGTATTATTTAAATAAAATTATATAAATGGATTTACTTTTTATGAAGCATTATTCAATTTTAATATAAAAATTAAAAAAATATCTAATTAAACAATTTTGACAAAGGACATTTTTGACAGTTGTCAATTGTTGCTAGATAGCGTTATCTATTTTCTTCTTTTTTTTCTTAAAAAGTACCACAAAATACACTTATGCTGCACTTCTGGGTCTAAGAATTAATACTCAACGACCATATTAGTCATTTTAGGTTCACTTTAAAATTTCTTATGCATCTTGATTGTCAAATGAACCGTGTCATTTAGAGAACGCCACAAGTATGCATTCCATACCAAGGGCGAGAATGAATACTCTTGCCATAGTGCTAGAATGAAGCTATTCCATAATCAAAAACTTCGTCGGGATATAGATATTCTATAATTGTTGTAGAAAAATGTATAACTTGTATACCGCGGTCTCAATCCACTGTCAACTTTGTTAACAAATTCAAAATACGTTTTGCCTCCCCAAACAACTCAGTCACAAACTCCAACCGGGAGATAATGGGTGTAAGCTTCTGCATGGTACCCTTGATATAATACTGCTTTTCAATAAATAAAGGTACCTACAACAAAACTTTCCTTTGATAGAATGACTGCTATCGTATCAACAATCAACAGATGGGCGTGGCCATAACAACCATACCGCTCATATACAAACTCGTGATCAGCTTTATCAACTGTCATGTTTTGGATCCAGTACTTTCCGCTTCTTTCCAGGTATAGCACAGCCGAAACATATACGGGAACCATAATTTTTAGTGAGGAACAAACTTATTGAACATCATCAATAGACTCAATAATACTCTCAACAGAGTACGGAGGTATCAATTTCGATCACTATCGAAGCGCCAAAACACCGGCTGACATATCCTTATTTATTATGATGTATCTGAAATATTGTATATATACAAATCAGTTTATAACGTTCTCCGCCGTCTTCTGATTTCCAGTCCCCTTTGTTCTCTATCGGTCCAGAGATTCTCATCTACTCCTCTTTCTCTGATGTCTCTATCTATTTCTTCTCTCCAACTCAGTCTGGGTCTTCCTCTCTTTCTTCTTCCCTGTGGTGTCCAATTTAGTATTTTCTTTGAGATTCTGTCTTCCGCCATTCTTTGAACGTGTCCATACCATCTAAGTTGGTTAATTTCTATGTCATTTTGTGTTTAACATCCACAATTTCTCGAATTCTCTCATTTCTCACTCTTTCCAGTTTTGATGTTCCGGCGGCGCGTCTCCAATAATCCATCTCGGTGGCTTCAAGAGACTTACGACTTTTTTCCTTTAGAGGCCACACTTCACTACCATAGCTGATGACACTTTTCACTATGCTGTTATAACTATGCTTATTTTATTTTGATACTGCCTTATCCCACAAAATACTGTTGAGTTGTCTGATTGCTTGTCTTCTTTGGTTGTTTCTGTGTTTGATTTCTTCATCCAAACTACCGTCATTAGTGATGTGTATTCCAAGATATTTGTATTTTTACAGTGTTTTATCTGATGTTGTTGTTCCAAGATAAGGTCCTGTTGTTCTCCACCAAAGCACATATATTCCGTTTTCTGAAGATATACCTCCAGCCCCCACTTATCGTATTCTTCAATTAATTTACGGGTCATGTATCCAAGTCGTCGTAGTCTTGAGCTAGGACTATTTGATCATCAGGGAAGCAGAGAGTATGTAGTATGTGATCGTTCAGTGGTATTCCCATCTGTTCGCACTTTCTTTTCCATGTTTTCAGAGCTTCTTCTAAATAAATTTTAAGCAAAGTTGGTGACAAGCAACAACCCTGCTTAGGACCCTTGTTAATGTTGAACTCCTTTGATAATGTCTGCCCTTTCTTTATTTGGCTTGTGTTCTTTTTATAGAGTTCTCGAACAGCTTTTATCAATGTTATGCTGATGTTGGTTTTCTCGAGAGCCTCCCAGAGTTTTAACTGGGGTACACTATCGTACGCTTTCTTGAGATCTACGTAAAGGAGGTATATTTCTTGATTCCGTGCCGTTTTTTTCTCAATTATCTGTGTTATTGTGAATAAGTGATCCACAGAGGATCTACCAGCTCTAAATCCAGCTTGTTTTTCGAACTCACTATCACAATATTCATCCTCAATTCTCTTTTTCAATAGCTTACCATAGACTCTCGAGATAGTACCAAGCACAGCGATTCCTCTATAATTATCACACACGTCTCTCTTTCCCTTCTTATGTATCGTTGTTATGTACGACTTTTTCCATTCTTCTGGCAAACTTTCTCCATTAATGCATTTCTGGAACAGGCAGACTAATTGTCGATATAGCTTTTCTGTACCGTGTTTAAGTAACTCCGGGGGGATATTACCGAGGCCAGGAGATTTTCTTATTTGAAATATTGTAAACTATTGTAATATAAACATTTTTAATATAAGCTTTACATACATATCTACTCATAGCATCAATTTCCCAAACAGCTACGAGATATCTTTCTTTACCTTCTACCCCCAAACTAACAAAATTAAACAAATGGCACATAAAGTGGTATTACAAAATATGTTAATAATCATTATAAAAAAACATCACAATCAAAATTTTTGAAAAAAATATGGACAAAAGACTGGGAAAGACACTAGAAAATACCGGCGCACATAATCGACGCACAAAGAGGATTAAGAAGCGGAAAAAGTGCAAAAGATCACATATTTTCTATGAAATAAAGAAAACATGACGAGATGAAGAGAGTATTTTACTCTATATATACCTAGAAAAAAGCATTCGACAGGGTCCCAAGAGAGAAATAGAGAGATAGTATGGCATGTCCTGAAAGAAAAGTGTGCCAAAGGCAAAACAATAAAAGTTATACAAACAATATATAAGAATCATGTGGTGCTTATAACCAGCGAAGAAGAACATCTGCAATAAAACCTAACAATATGGAACGAAGTACTAAAAGATACGAAATGACCATAAATAAAAATAAATGTAATGACAATAGGAGACGAACAGATAACTATAAAAATAGAAAAATATGTTACCAAAATAAAACAAGTGAAAAAAGTCCAATAAACGACGAAACAGTAACGGAAGAACCCGAAATAAACCAAAGGATAATGAAAACGATGCAACTCTATTACTGCATGAGTAATGCCTTTATTATAAAAAAAAATTACCTGCGAGACTAAAAAGTAGTAGTCTTTAGAACAATGTACGAATCTAAACATTTGACTGTGAATCTTGGAAATTAAACAAAAGGGAACAAAGTAAGATACAAGCGATGGAGATGAAGAGTACTTGCAATCACAAAAATAAGAAACGGAATGATAAGAAAAAATAGGAAATAAAACTAGTATTAGAATATATAGAGCAAAGACAGCTGGAATTGTGGAAACATTTATTACGAATGTAAAACACGAGACAAACGAAAATAATATGGACAGCAAAAATAATAAGGAATAAACGAAAATGTAGACCAAAGCAAACATGGGGCAAGAAATATTGAGTAGGAAAGAAGAAAGTGGAACGATGTAAAGATTATAGCGAAGAATAGGAAAGAGTGAAAAGCATTCGTGTGAAAATTGTCTCTGTTAAGATTATTATTAGTCTCCATAAAGATAATAACTACTGATAGTATTTGTTACTCGATACCATAAATGTTGTATATAAGGGTTTATCGTAGATTGTGATGTTTAGTTTCATCACAAGAGATGAGGAATACGTTTATTTAAACTCCAAATTTTTTTTAGTATATTAAACTCGTGTTGAAAGGATATCTCACAAAAATCTATAATAGCTTTCTTACAATAATTGTAGGTACATGTTAATTTGAACTGGTATTTCCTTGTTAATAAAAACTATCTTCCTATATCTGTCACAACTGAAGAAATTCCTTTCCGAAAGTTGATACAAACATAGTCGTTCATTAGTAAATGGTAACAATTATTTGGTTTTAATTTATGATTAGCAATGGTGGCACTTTGGATTCAATTCTCTTATTCCAGTATTGACGCCACTTTCTTCGATGACGGAGAAGATGATGATTTAGATTTTGTTAATGGAATGGGTTTCTTCTTCGAATGAACTGAAAAATAAGAAAATATTAATTAAACAACCGAAGAGTAAAATGACTGTAATCTATATTTTCTATTAATTTTTTCTAGTCCATTATGTCTATTGTTGGATTGAGAATTTATGAAAATAAATGTGTAAATCGGCTGAATGCAAACATATAATAGTGCAATTTGAACTTTCGCTGAATTAGATACATTTTCAAAAATATTGAGCTCAAAGTAGAGTAGTTGCTGATTAGATTATCCTAATAACTGTCTACTTTTACATGAAGAACAACAAATATTACAAAAACTTGTCATACATTTTTCGAACCACTTCATAAATGTCAGCATGCTTATAGAGCGAGCCCATCAACGGAGACTGCTCGGTATCAGCTGAGCGAAGTTATCCAGAGAACACTGACCAACAAATAAATTGCAATGTGTGCATTTCAGGATATATCTGGGGCCTGAGACAACACAACTAATGTGTCTGTCAGAGAAGCGCTTAAAAGGCGACGAGTGAATGAAACCATTATAAAATGGATGTATGAGCTGTTGATGACGAGGATAGCTGATACCCAGGTGGGAAATCAAACCATTCATGTATGCTGATAACATAACCGTCAGAGGTAACTTCGAGAGCACCTTGGTTGATTGTGCTCGTCAGTAGATCTGAATATTAACCCGAACAAGACCACAGTAATTCCACTTACCCGGAAAAGGAAACTTACAGTTATGAAATCCCTATCTCTAAATGGAGAAATTATAGAATGAGAAAAATCTGTAGTTAAATATCTAGGAATAACACTACACAGTAAGCTTTTATGGAATAAGCATGTTGAAATATCTGCTAGTAAAATAATAAAGGCACTGGCGTGCAGAACTCTAGCTGGTAAGGCTTGCGGCTGCAGGCCTAAAATACTGCGATGGATGTACATCATGATTGAGATACCAATAAAGACGTATGGAGCAATAGTCTGGCATGCCAAAGCAGGTCAGAACAGCACAAGGAAGATCCGCGACAAAGTTCAAAGGCTTGTCTGTGTGTGCATCACTGGAGCTATGAGAACCTGTTCAACTAAGGCAGTTTAGATCATTACAGGTCATACATATCTGGCAACAGAACGATTGTTAGTAATAAAAATCTGGGAGCCCGGACCTTTCTACTAAGTACATTTAATCAGCACATCTTCCCAGAGACGAAATTATTTAGAAAGTAAGCATCGAAATGAACTTTACCATGATGCCAAGTAGGAAGACTGAGAAAGGGAATACACTACCCAAACTTGTGAAATACCATTAAATGGTACATAGTTCAAAAACCCCCACAGGAATTTGCGCTGGAGTATTCGGGGCTTGCACCAAATACTCACTATCGTTAGGCTCCTGTCCGAGCGTCTTTCGGGCAGAAATACTTGCAATATAACCTCGTTAACAAATCAATCATCAATCAATGGTGTATGGAAGGACAAAATTGAAGAAAAAAGAAATGAATACTGCTTCCTTATATTTACAAAAATTTCTATAAAACGGCATGTAACAAAAAATTAGAACAACTCTATCCATCTATCTATTCTTTATTTGATAAAACAGTTATTGTCAAACACCTGTTACCTGTTTCTAAATAAATTGGTCCTTCTGGCTTTTTAATTTTGTCATTCGGAATCCCAGCTTGTATTCCATAGGTCAATTTATACACTGGTAGAGGAATGACAGTTGAAGAAATAGGTACGAGATCTTAAAATAATAAACAGCAAATCAATAAATTTACAAAAACGTATAATACATTATTTTCACAAGTTTACGTGTTGTGTCAGTGTAGGAAAAAGTTATTACAAATAATTTTAATTTGTCTACTATGTAAACGGGTGTGCGTCTAGCAACGGCCAGCCAGGTCGGTACAACCAGAGATGTTGGCGCGTTTAGCTCAACGACCATATTTCATGCAAAATGTTGAATGAATGTCGAACAAGTAGCAAGTATTGTGCATCTGCTAAGAATAAAAAGAAAATACTGCTTATTTATTAAATTTTGTGTTTTATCATTTCAATTTAAATAAGATGCCTTATCGTGAACTAACAGTTGAGCAGAAGGGATAAATTATTGCTCTTATTGAACAAGGAATGGCTCATACGTAGCAGATATAAAGGGCGTTTCACAGAGAGGTATATCGAGAACGTATGCAAGGTATTTGGAATTAATAATTCTTAATAACAGGCCTAGGCAAACTCGTGGAAGAGTTGTAACTGAACAAAAAAATCGCTTTTTGTGCCAAATTACTACAAGAAATCCGGAAGTTTCTCATCCAGTGCTAAAACGATAACTGGAATCCACACCAAAATCTGTTAGTGCCTTTTAAACCAAAATTGCACAATTGAAAAATTTGGATGAAATCAGAGTGGGTCTTAGATCAGATGACTGTCGAATTCGGGTACTTCTTTTTCCAGAAAGACAAGCTAGACTCCAAGCTGTCAGACCCCGCAATAAAAGGGAGGAACTGTAATGTTCTGGGGAGGTATTATGATCAGAAGAAATACTCCCATTCAACCACCTTTAACTAGTAGGAGATATTATGTTGATTTGGTATTGGAAGGTAGTTTCCTTTCGGAAAGGCGCAATTGTACAGCATTTTATCTGTACACATGATAATGTACATGATACTAGCAGAGTGGCTAGAGAATTTCTGGAAACGGAAGGTGAAACAACTGTAAACTGACCTGGATGTTAAACAGACCTAAATCCCATTGAAAACCTGTGTGACCAACTCAAAAGAAAGATAAGAGTTTGTCGTGATAATCCAGTAAATGTGGCACAACTCATCCAGACAGCATACGCAGAATGGGAAGACAAGAAACTGCTGATAATTTTATCAGAAAATTGCTAAAATTACTACCCTATCTACGATGCGAGAAAAGTATTGGTTGACCCCAAAAAAGGTTGGAGTTTTTGACTTTTTCAGTGATTTTTACTTTTTTCAGTGGGATTAACCTGAATAACGGGATTCAAGAAAAAAAAATCTTGTGTGTATTTTGTCGTCGTCGTTATTTTTTTGTTAGCACGATACAGCTTCCGGGTGTATACAAGTTACCAATTTTATGAATGTATATTATACAGGGCATGTCACAGATGAACCCTCTTGATTATCAACTCATAAGCGCCAGTACAACGAGTGCTATGGTACCTGAAATACCACATTTTGGTAATTTTTGGAGAAAGTTCGGTTTGTTAGCACGATACAGCCTCCGGAGTGTATTCAAGTGACCAATTTTATGATTGGATATTCTTCAGGACATCTCACAAATGAACTCAGTTGATTTTTAGCTCACCATAACTAGTCCAACGGGTCCTATAAATCCAGATATACTTCATTTTTGATCGTTTTTGGAAAAATTTCGGTTTTTAATACGATACAGCCTCGGGAGTGTATACAAGTGATCAATTCTATGATTGCACATTATTCAGGGCGTCTCACAAATGAATTCTATCGATTTTAAGCTGACCATATCCAGCACAACGGGTGCTATGGTACCTGAAGTACCACGTTTTGGTCCTTTTTGGAGAAATTTCGGTTTTTTAGCACGTTTCAGCCTCTGGAGTGTATACAAGTGACCAATTTTATGATTGAATATTGTTCAGGGCGGCTGACAAATGAACTCTATCGATTTTCAGCTGACCATATCCAGTACAACTGGTGCTATGGTACCTGAATAACCTCGTTTCGGTCATTTTTGGAGAAAGTTCTGTTTGTTAGCACGATACAGCCTCCGGGGTGTATTCAAGTGACCAATTTCATGATTGCATATTCTTCAGGGCATCTCACAAATGAATTATATTGATTTTAAGCTCACCATATCCAGTACAACGGGTGCTATGGTACCAGAAGTAGCACATTTTGGTCATATTTGGAGAAAGTTTGGTTTGTTAGCACGATACAACCTCTGGAGTGTATATATGTGTCGATTTTATGATTGGATATTGTTCAGGGCGTTAAACAAATGAACTCTATTTGATTTTCAGTTCACCATAGGCAGTCCAAGGGGTACTATAAATTCTGATATACTGCATGTCTTATAATTTTTGGAGAAATTTCGGTTTTTTAGTACGATACAGCCTCCGGAGGGTATACATGTGACCAATTTTATGATTGGATAGTGTTCAGCGTATCTCACAAATGAACTCTTTTGATTTTGGGCTGACGTTACAGCCGCTGGAGTGTATACAAGTGACCAATTTTATGAGCGGATATTGCTCATGGCGTCTCATAAATGACATCTATAGATTTTAAAACCACCAGTGTCGGTACAACGGGTCTTATACATTCAGATACACCACATTTTTGATCATTTTTAGAGAAGTTTCGCTATGTTAGCACCATACATCCTCCGGAGTGAGGAAAAGTTAGTTTTAATTTTACAACCGTTTATTTTTCTTGTTTTCTACTAGAAATTACTTCTAATGGTACCTATTGAATAATAAAAATATAACATTAACCCTTAACTGCATGAATTTATAATATCGACAAAAAAAGCAAAAAAAATTCAGGGCCGTTGATCTGTCCTCATTTATGCAGAAAAAATTGATTAATAAATTTTTATTACGTTTTTTGTCAAAAATAATAATTAAAATTATCAGATATGATACATCATACTATGAGAGAAGATTAATATTGAAATACAAACTCAAATCATTACTAATTTCAAATAATACCGAAATATTTCATTTTTCGCAATGGAACTCAAAAAACAGTTTATCTTTTTCATAATAAGACAATTGTTTATATATATATATATATATATATATATATATATATATATATATATATATATATATGTATATATATTATAGCATGTTATGTTATGGATAATTTGTTAGACACAGTTATACCAATTCTACCATTCAATTTAATATTCATAAAAAAATATGTTGATGATATTATTTTATCTTTACCCGAAAATACATTAGATGATGTTCTTTCCATATTTAACAACTATGATCCACATATACAATTCACAATGGAAAAAGAAGACGAATCACAAAGTATACCATTTTTGGATACTAAATTAATAAGAAATGATAATAACACATTATCGATTGACTGGTATAGAAAACCAATAAGTTCTGGGAGATTAATGAACTTTTGGTCTTATCATAAATATTCTATGAAAACTAATTTAATTAAACAAATGAAAAATAGAATATCTAATATATCAGACCCTATATATATATATATATATATATATATATATAAGCAACGAATAGATTAGTGGGTATTGCACGCAAATAGAAGAAGGGGCTACTGAAAAGAGTGGTAACCGCAGACATGCATGTTTCTAGCTCATTGTTCATATATCACGCACTATTCGTACATCTTGTTATTATATATATATATATATATATATATATATATATATATATATATATATATACACCCTCTCGGTATATAAACACAGATAATTCGGTACTTGCCTATGGCGATACGATAAACATATTATAAAGACATATAGTATAGTAGACAAGTTAGATTATCCTTGTCCACTCAAATAAGATAAGATATACGATAATAAAGGCACAATAGATACGATAAGATATGGTAATAAAGATACGATATCACCCTTAAGGTTTCAGGTGCCTGTGACAAATATTTGAAGGCAGCAAATTATTAATTCTTTAATAGTTTCTAAAAAGTAATTAAGTAATATATTTTTTAAATATGTCATAGGATGTTGAAAGTTATTATAATTTTTTTTTTAATTTTTTTTTCTTCCTCTATCTACTTATATTTTCGAGATATCATCTTATATTATGATTAAATTCTCATGTCTTAACTATAGTTAATACCTTATATATTACTTTGATTTTTTCTACTCTATCGATGGTTATCTTAACTTCTCGTTTCTGTTTGATGCTCTGTGATTGGGCGCTTGAGAATACCTTCACCCTGGGATTATCCAGGCGGGGAGGTAGGAGTCCTCCAACCTAACCACCTTTTGGCCACATATTTTAACATCATTTGATTGGGATTAGTGCAGTTGGTTTTTGTTCATTATATGCTTCGTAATACCGTTCTGTCAAATTGTACGTGAGTTTAGTAGGGGTTGCTCGTGCCTTAGGTTCCACATATTGTGAGTACGAGGCTCTTGACTGTTCTTTATGCCGCATCTACAATTTCCTGTTGATTACGTTCATAGTTTCCTGTCGCGAAGTTCGGGCAACTTTCAGCACCCACCCAGTAAAACAAAGTTGGCCATATATGTTGCATAACATACTTTTGAATTATGTCGAGTTTCTTATATAACTTCATATAGGTTACAAATAAGCTCAGGGATTATTGCCACACCTTTGAGTATGACAGGTTGTTGAGGACAACTTGTTAGTGTTGGGATAATGGTCTGTTCCTTTTAGTACCGTGTTTGTAGTATTCCTATATAGTTATAAGTTATGGAAACTACCTTTACCGATTGTGACATGTCTTTTAAGAAGATACAAATACCTGATTATGACTATTGTTCTTTTTGAGAACATTATATTGTTGTTGTCAACAATTGTGTTAGGTCACAAAGGCATTTTATGTCTTTATTTAGTAGAATTTGCTTTTCTACTATCGTATATGTCATAGTACCTCTATACACTATCTTTTGTATTTATCTTTATCGTTGTGCAAAAGTACTAATATCTTTATTTTTCCTATGCCTTATGTTCTCTCTTGATGTTGTATCTAGAGTACATTATTTTGGAGCCTTGCTACTATGTTGTGCATAATACTTCGATGTATTATGTTGGTGTTTTTTATCGTATCTCTTTTTTTTTGTTTTTTTGTTTTTTTTCTGAAAAAAACCGCCAAAAATTATTTTCCGCGAATGTTTCAAATTTTCTGAGATTTTCTTGCATTATGCACCTTTAGAAATCAGTCTAGTTTGGAACAACTTTTATACTGAAATATTTTCTGAAATTTCTTGCTTTATGCAAACTTTGAATTCAGTTAATTTTGAGTAATACCCTATCTCTTCCGTTGTGTGTACTGAGAAATTATATTTTAGCTTGGTAGCGTTTTCGTTCTCAGTATACGCTTGATTTTTATCGTCCCTGTATGTTGATATGAGTAAAACACGTTCTTTTGTTACATGACAATTTATGGATTATTTTGGTGTACTGATACATGCTGATAGTTATTTTTTTTTGCGGCATACTTTTGTTTTCTCTTTCCGTTGTTGACAAAACTATTTTTTAGGACAACTTTCTATGTGGTTTGCAATACCATAGTTTATAATTTCGTACTTTCATGACGAAAGTGTTTCCGATTTAAGTTCTATATACCTTTCTATTTTGATTTTTAAGTATTCTATGTGTGTTATTGCTAAATTTTTAGCAATTGGTTCTATCTAGGTGGGTTTCTTCTCTCCAAACTTTCCGACAGTAGGAAAGGGGGGGAAAGGCCATGTCTTGTTGTTTCTTTATTTTTAATTTTTCGTATAGTTATATAATGTATTTTAAATACACACACACACACACACACACACACACACACACACACACACACACACACACATTCTCTATCTTATCTCTTCCTTCCTCAGTTATTTGTTGCTGATGATAGATACACATCTTATCGATCTATCTGCCTAAATATACGCTGTTATTTTTTCCGTTCCGTTTAGGTTATTTTTGCGTTTTTATTAGTTAAAGAGTTTGAATAGAATGTGACTTTTTGAAATTCTTCTCCGGTGTTGTTTTCAGTTCGGCCTGAGGGTAACGAGGGACAACATTGAAGTTGCACTTCTGTTCATTACTTTTCCCAAATCCTTTCCTTAAAAAAATCGATTATTTAGCGGATATGACTCGTGATGAGTACCTATTACTCTAGTTCAAATAATGGATGGCTAATGTTGGACCATCTTTATACCATCCGACTTTTAAGCTTTCTCTATCTCCTTTTTCTTCTTTCTTATCCCGATTACGACTTTTTTTCAACATCAATGGGTGTTGGAATTTTTGTTTGTATCTCAAATAACCCTTCAGGTTATTTTTTTAGCGGTAATGGTATGCTATATTATCATTGAGTATGCAGTACTCCGAACTGGACGTTTTGTGTGTTTTGAGTTCAACTGTCATCGTCGAGTGAAGTGGTTTAGCTCTTCTGGTCTTAGTGTTGATCTAGATGTGTTGGAAAACGAGACTTGCTTTGCTGCTAAGGGGGTGCAATTTCAACTTATAGGTAGTCTCTTTCACCTTGACTCCTCTTCTAGTTTGATATTGGTCTGGATGAGTTTGGATCATGTAGCTTGGGGGTGCTTGGGGATCTCAATCATACCAAACAGTGGGGTGAGTAGTTTTAGTTTTCTTTGTGGGTTGTCCAGTACCCTGTATAAAAATCTGGTCATGTATGTCGTCGGGTTGTCCAGTACCCTGTATAAAAATCTGGTCATGTATGTCGTCGGGTTGTCCAGTACCCTGTATAAAAATCTGGTCATGTATGTCGTCGGGTTGTCCAGTACCCTGTATAAAAATCTGGTCATGTATGTTGTTCGGGTTATCCTTCTAGACATACATTCAATTTGTCTATATATTGTCTAATCATATAAGAATTTAAGCTTGACAGAATCTTTATTCTGTTAGGGAGTTATATAAAGCTTCCTTGGATTTGTTCCAAAATTATATCGATATAGAATTATTATTTTTTGTTTTTTACAAATACTGGCTAATATCGTTATCGCCATAGCAATACATGAAATACTGTATGCGGATTGGTTAATTGTCATAATTGCGAGTACGCGTTAAAAAAAATAGTCCTCAGGTCGTCCACGACTGGGAGACCCACTTCTTCTAATTTTACAAAGGCTGTATGCTAAATCAATTTGAAATTGTTTCTGAAGACATTGCTGTTTTGCCTTATATGTTATTTACTCTGAACCCAAGAATTAGCAATACTCAAATCAAGTGAGTGTTGAATTGGGCGAAAATACCATTTGTTACTTTTCATTGTTATTTTGTGCCGTCCAATATGAGCATCCATTAAATCTCCATCCATCCAATTGAATTTCATTTAAATTTTTTATTGGCCTCTGAAATTATCAGTGATCCTTTTCTCCAACGAATGTTCTAATGCTTTTTTTTGTATTGATTATCGGTTTTGGAGCAATACGTGATTTTGGTTAGGTAGGAACTTTTTATGTATTTTTGAAGTACTAGGCAAGTCATGTAAATGTTTTGAAGTGCCACGCAAATCAGTGAAAACGTTTGAAGCGAAAGGAAAATCAGGGGGAATTTTTGAATCACCCAAAACACTTAACGTTTAATATTTTACTCGAGTTTCAACTTCGTCAAGTGTGCGAAATGAAACTGACATTTCAATAATTTCATCATCTAAATCATTCATGAATTGTAATAAATCATCTTCCCTTTCGTAAGACATGTCTAATAACTGATACGCATTTTCATCTTTGAAGTTTATTTTCCTTCTTTTACCATCTACGAAATGTGCATAGTACTCCATAATCTGCAGAGGAGAATGGTTTCTAAGAAGAGCAATTAATAATTACTTCTGTAAATCTTACAAGATTCACGGGTTTGACGGCTTATTGATAGCCGTGCGGAAATAGTATATTGTATAATTAGTGGGAAAAGCATAATATTCCCAAACGACTGTGATAGTTACCAGACGAGGAGCGTAGCGACGAGTCTGGTAACACAGGAGTTTGGGAATATGATTTTCCCACGAATTATATATACTAATTTTTCTTCGATCGTTGATTTACATTTAACAAATTAAAAGCGCCACGGAGGATGGAAATCTTCCAATGTGGCGGAAGAATATATTGACGAATCATTTGATAATAAAGTAGAAGTGGCTAATAAAATATTCAACACCCCTGCCTCGACTTCAAATGAAAATGATCGAAACGAGATACACTAAACAATTAGCCATGCAGCTTCAACGTCTATAAATTCTCGTTGCCTTCCAGTACAATTTACAAATTGTACAGACTGTACAATAAATGTAAATATTAACAACAATTAATTTGTGTTCAAGAATATCGTTATAAATTAGATGTTTCTTTTAATTCTTTTATAACAACTTTATCAATACCTATAACAATTAAAACCATACTTTGTTTCATTTTATTTTAATAATCCATTTGTAACATTACCGCACGCTACAGCAGTGCGGCACTGTTATTTTCTAATTGCTTAGCAACTGCCCACTATTCTGGAATGTTGAGCTTTGCGCATAGAAAACAGGTCAAAATAGTGTCACTTTTCTCATGATCGGAGAGAAATACATTCCTCACGCGTGAGAATAAAGGGGAGTAGAAAGTACGATATGTAATACTTTCCCATGTGGTCGTAGGAAAAACCTTACAATCTATGGTATTTTCAGTAAGTTGCTTTGAAATATCAGCATTTATTGGGGGAGGAGCCAACTTAACTGAGCTCATATTGGGTGTATTTGGCAGAAAAACGCGCTAGGAAGCGCTTGTAAGCAAAATGGCGGTCGCTAAGTGATAAGCACTGTCAACTGCTAAATAGCTATTTTCCTCTAGGAAGCTAAGTTAGCTTTAAAAGGGAAACCTAACCTAACTCAGATATATGTTGTAAAGTATTCATGCCTATTAAAAAAACTATCGATTATGAATAACATATTAAATAACGTAGTGAATGCTGAAGGAGAGATTGAATACATTTTTGGTAATGATATTGCTAATATCGCTTCTAAATTGATTTCAAAACAAACAAAAAATAAGCAAAATGGCGGATTATGTCAGCGCTATTGAAGTTAACATACGTGTCCTGGCCGATAATTGTATAGTTCGTTTCTCAGCACTAGCAAGCGCTGTCAAGTGCTTTTTTCTGCCAAACACATTTTGAATTGTTCAAAATATTTGGTAATCAAGAAATAAAACATGTATTTAGTCTAACGTTAAAACGCGAGGGGCAGAGATAGAGCGGGGCGCAAGCGAGTAATGCTGGCGGGTAAAGCGACATACCTATCTGTGCTTGCATGGACCGGACTTTTAGGTATAAAGTAAAAAAAATATTTTTCGAGAGCAGTATAATCGAGTTTCCACTGTACATCAATTATTTAAGTTGTAAGTACTTTTTTTAATAAAAGTATTTAATTAAAACCGAATTCCAATTATCTATACATTAAAAAATAATATATATTTCTTGATGTATACTACAAAATAATAGGGGATTCCATATAAGTTTGGTAGTGGTTATATATTATTTATTATAAATTGTATTTACGGTTGCATAATAAACAGCTCTAAATATATGACGACTCGTAGTAGATGCACAAATTATTCATTTTATCAAAATCAAAGGTTATAACCTTGACATACATACCTGGTTCGAATACATTGTTTTCGTTCATACGATACATAGTCGGATGGCATTCTACAAATACTAGGACACTCAAACAAACTAATAAAAATTCCTTGAACATTTTTTAAAATATAAAAACAACACCTCGCGGAATAAACTATACTATTGGAATAAAAACAAGAAATCTACTAAAAAATATTTAAAAAGAATTCGCAAGAACAAGTAGATGGACCAAACAAATATTCGCCATGATGAAATTGAAAGATTTTTCTTTAAAAAAGTTTACTCGTGTTGAAGTATTACTTGGTAGTGAATTTGACTCAAAAAGATTAAAGTAACAAAACATGTTTTATCTAACCTAACCTATATTCAGAGAAATATGTACAAAACATCTAGTTCTTTTAAAAAATTAATTGGTTAATCCTTCCTTCATATTCCAACTTGTACGTTTTTACTTGCATTTTATGTTTACAGACTACCACCATACATTTTTTCTGGGTCCCAAATTTTGTACTTCTATACATCTCTTCCAATTAAATGATTTTCAATATTATGCAGTTTTCATTATCCATTTTATTTAAGTACTTTTCAATCTTGAATGAGTAAGTAACCATTTCTTTACAATTGTGTCTGTTAAAGTTAGATTGGGATTACTCCAGTTTTCAGGTATATATTTCCTCATTATACCTTTGTTAATACACAGTTACTTTGAATTTCTCATTTGTTTAGGTGCTTTGGAATTTGTTCTAGAACCAAGTTAACTTTAATTTTACTGAAGGCTTCCTATGCTTAAACGGCAATATGTGTAGTTAGACCAAACTTCTTCTGTAATCTAAGACCCATCTGTGTATTTCTGAACTTCTGATATGCCTTGCTTGAGCATTGATTATATTTTCAATTGGCACATTTTATTTCGACAGACCAATGTTCTTCTTAAGTTTTTTTAGGTTTTAGTCGAATCATCTCATTAGTCTCTCACTTCTTTCAATATGGAAGTAGAGAACTTGTGCACTATTTGCAGTATGAATGTAAAAAGAAGTTTAAAAAATCAATGCTATATTTGTTAAACTGACCCAAATACCAACTTTTTTCTGACTATTAAAATACTAACAGCAATCAAGTATTTACATACGCATATTTTATTTATCAAAATGGAAAAATTTAATGGAGATGGATTAAATACATACTGAGTATTTATTTGGTTGATTATACTTCAACATAGTGAAAGTGAATCAGAATCGAGTTGTTCGCATAAGAGAGGGCGTGGGATGTTGACTTTGATGTCACTGTCGTTTTCTTTCCATCGTCACAGGTATGAACAAGGTAGTTGGTTTCTATTTAACATAAACGACAGGTGCCCACAACCTGTAGAGATATAATTTGTATAATCTGCGAAGTGAAATCACATTATTGAGTTTGTCATTCTCGGTGAAGAAATATACACTGTCTGTTATTTATAAAACGTGACATAGGGAAATGCCTACTTGTTAAATTCTGAATAGCATGCTATCTTTCTTATCAAATTGAATTAGTAAAAACTATAAGCATAATTGAAAAGATCATTAAAAAGTAAACATAAATCATTTTAAGTTATTTAAAATATACTTTGATTCAAGCAAAAAACAAATATTTGTTATAAAACGGGATTCTTCTATTAAAATAGCAAAGTATGGAAGATTTAATTGAACACGTAGTTAGTGTATAATTATAGTCTAGTAAAACGGTGCACAAAAATGGGTCGAAGTGGAAGTTTTGGTGTAATTGTTTTCATTGATTTATTCTATGTTTTTTTGGGGTGCTGAATACGAATCTGAAGTTGTCCAGCAAAAATTTGCTCGGCAAACATGAGAAATCATAAAAAACCACTATAAAACATGTTTTTTAGTGGTTTTCAGCAAGCTATTTACGCAAAAAATGGTTATTCAGTAAAATAAATTTCCTATAATTTATGTCTCATGACATTTTTTCGTGCGTCGTATGGTTTCCACGCAAAATCGTGCTGAAATGTGGGAGAAATCAGTAATTTTTGGAAAAAACCAAAAATTAATGAATGAATCAATGCAATTTTCCCTTCAAGTGAAAGATGTCATCTGCAGCGCCTCGCCTTTCGACGTAAGGCAAAAACCGTTCGGTTCGACTAGGCTGACTGGAGGGGGTATGCATCAAGGCAAAGAATACACCAAAAACAAGAAGCGAAGCTTCGGCGTTTTGACAATTCATTTTCTGAATATGCATGTGTGATAGACGCCACTTTTTATACGTGTTTTACGTCAATGTCGTATTTCATTGTTAACCAAAGAATATTCTTTGTTGTTAAACAATAATATGCTTTTTATTTGTTAATACATATATTTTGAATTTGAACAACACCGTCTAGTGAAAGTGACTAGTGGAACTCTTAGTGAGAAATTGTTGCATTTGTTATGGGGCGAATAATTTGTGTAGTTCGTGGATGTCACTCGAGAACAGGAGAAAAGATAACTATGTTTGGTTTTCCCAAAGACCCTGTGAGGTAAGAGAAGTTGTTTATATATGCAATATATTATAGCTATATAATCATTTTTCAATATTTTACATTCTACTTTACATGTACCTATGCATTGTAAGTTGTGTAATTCTATGTTTTTGATTGTTAACATTAATCTGTTCCTCTACCTTTAACAACATATGTTTTAATAATATGTACTACAATAAGTTTTCTGCTGAAGGGCCCTGTTTAGCAAAAAAATATGTTGAATAATAATACATAATATTCAATATAAATTAATAGTTGATTTCTTTTATAGACATGTGATAATATAAAAATATACCTACCTTTATTTTATTTTTAGGCTAAATTATGGTATAGATTTAATTGGAAAGATTACAGATGTTTCACAAAAGAATAGTAAACTGTGTGAACTTCACTTTGAAGAAATTTTTTCCAAACGAGGAGATTCCAAGCGTTTGTTTCAGCTAGCTGTCCCTACCATATCCCCATGGTTAAAACGCAAGGCTCATATTCTATTGAATGATCCACCAACAAAAATAGTTATTCAGTCTGGTAAATATTAATTTTAAGTAGAAATTACAATCAGCTGTTATTGATATTTATTTTTTATCACCTGGCCGCAGGATTAATTAATACTTTCTGACAGGATTAATTAATACATTCTTGGAATGTGTAAGGGAATGATTACTACAATTACTTTTATAATTGCAGATACCACACCATTAAAGCAACAGGGACATTCCTCTCAGGCCGCTGCAATACATACTAGTGACCATGATGCTTCTCCACTGCTTGGTAAATATAATATTTATTAAGATTCACCTCTGTAAGTAAATATGCAACAAAACATATGGCTTTCTTATAACTAGATGAGTTGGTAAAATTTCTACAAATGATTACTACAATTACTTTTGCAATTGCAGATACCACACCATTAGAGCAACCGGGACATTCATCTCAGGCTGTTGCAATACGTACCGTGATGCTTCTCCACTGCTTGGTAAATATAGACATTATTTAGATTCACCTCTGTAAGTAAATATGCATCAAAACATATGGCTTTCTTATAACTAGATAAGTTGGTAAAATTTCTACAAATGATTACTACAATTACTTTTATAATCGCAGATACCGCACAATTACAGCAACTGGGACATTCCTCTCAGGCTGCTGCAATACATACTAATGACCATGATGCTTCTCCACTGCTTGGTAAATATAATCTTTATTTAGATTCACCTCTGTAAGTGAATATGCATAAAAACATATGGCTTTCTTATAACTAGATAAGTTGGTGAAATTTCTACAAATTATTACTACAATTACTTTTATAATTGCAGATACTATATCATTACAGCAACCGGGACATTCTTCTAAGGCCGCTGCAATACATACATACCAATTACTTCATCTCGTGCAGTACTATAGAAGATATGACTTTTGAGTGCCATATCATCAATACGTGTGGTACAATGCTTGTATTTATCGGCTTTATTTCTAGAGTTTTAAATATTATATCGTTATCTAAATCAGGCTTGCAGACAAGTTTTTCGGCAATTCTTTGCAGGCTTCGTTTTGTTGGAAGACATATCATGTATTATTTGCATTCAATCATTAACATTATATAACTTCTAAGAGAACTTGCCATACTACTAAATTAAATTCAGATGTGTTTCACATAATGGCATGTATCTGAAATCAATCATTATTTTAATTTAGAAAATAGAATGAAAAAATGTTCAGACCAGTGGTTAAATCAATGTAACTTCTGTTTTTAGTCATTTAGAATATCCGATTTAATGAAGAATTTACTCATAAATTTGTGCTCCCGTGGTCCCAAAAAGTAGGCAAACTGTTTGTATTCTACTGAATATATAGTTTCTTTTGGTTCCTCCTTTGGAAGCCATAGCAAAAAATTAAGCTAGTGCCGTAAGAAATATTGTACAAGTATAAATAAAGTAATAGATGACTTTATCTCTGATAGGTCTATATTCATTAATCATCACATTTCCAAAGAAATCAAACTACTAAAAGATGCCAAATTAAAAAAAAAACTAATAGTAGAACTAGGACAAAAATGTTAATTACTGTGTCAGCTAATTTCAACGGCCGCACATATTCAAATTGACTTACTTTCCTTGTTTTGTTTGATTTTGTATACCTAAAAGTTACTTTCTATTTTACTTATCTACCTGCCCTATACAGTAATAAATGTCAGGTATTATTATTTAAAATATATTGTTCATTTATACACATTATGTTACAGATATTAAAATATTTTCTCTAGGTGTATAATATTAAATTATGAATCTGGTACCGTGTAACTTTTGTATCACTGAAACTATACAAATTTTACATTTAAGGACCAACATTATTATAATTTTATACCATCATGTATATTGAATTTTTTCCTGTTGTAATCTGGTATTCTAAATATATAATATATATTACTGCATTGGTTTTAATAAATACTCTATCCTACATACTGCTACTTCATCTATATGACGCCCTGAACAATATCCAATCATAAAATTGATCTCTTGTAGACACCCCAGAGGCTGTATCGTGCTAACAAATTGAACATTCTTCAAAAATTACTAAAATTTGCTATTTCAAGTACCAGAGCACCCGTTGTACTGACTCTAGTAAGCTGAAAATTAACAGAGTTCATCTGTGAGACGCCCTGAACAATATCCAATCATAAAATTGGTCACCTGAATACACTCCGGATGCTGTATCGTGCTAACAACCTGAAATTTCTTTAAAAATTACAAAAATGTGGTACTTCAAGTACCATAGCACCCGTTGTACTGACTCTGGTGAGCTTAAAATCAATAGGGTTCTTCTGTGAGATATCCCGAACAATATTCAATAATAAAATTGGTAACTTGTTGAACGCCAGAGGCTGTATCTTGCTAACAAGACCATATTACAGGTTTTTTTATGCTTAAATCTTTCATTGGCAATTAATACTTTTTCGGAATAATATTTTGAAAATACATTAGTAAACAATTATTTTTTTGGAATGTTTGACTAACTTCAGTTTTACAAGGTCACGAAATTTAGCCCCCAGAACATCAGACGATTTATGCCGGCTTTCGCTTCTTGTTGTTTGGGTATTCTTTGATCAGAGGCACGATTTCATGCCTTGAGTTACTCAGTTCGTCCACAGCTACTGCCGTGGTCGTGCCATTTGTCTCTCTCTGCAACGGCGCGAAGTCCAATTAATTTCGTTTCTGAGTGTTTTCGTTTAGATACAATACAACTCTTCACAATGTCCAGTAATAAGTGTTTTATTTGTGAAAAACATTTGAGTGAGGGTCCAGTGAAAGCGGTGAAAGAAAGGAATAGAAACTTTACGTGATGCTAGTAAAAAAAGAAATTTTAGGAAGGGAGTTGTTTTGGCGGGTAAAACATCTGTAAACATACATGTTTCATGTCAGAAAAGTTACATAAATCAAAAAATGATATCCGCTTACCTGAAGAAGGCTGCTCAACCAAGCACATCTTCGGGAAAACTAAGATCATAACAGATTTTTTTGTGTGCGGAACACGTATTCCTGAAGAATACACAAGGTCACAACAACGACTGCCGCATCATAAACGTAATTTGGCACATCAGGTGATGAAAATAGATATGAAAGATATATTTATGAAACACGCTCAACCGATAACAGATATGGTGGCTGCTGATTGTCAGTACCATGATAAATGTTTAAAAATCTGTAGACCCAAGGTTAATGAAAAAAGAAAGTTGGCCCTCATGCTGAAAATATTGAGAGGGCTAAGAATGACATTTTCACTTTTAAGGAAAGTAATGACGAGTTTTCATTAGACCAGCTAATGACTCAGATAGAGGGCTACTATATTACCCAAAGAAAAATTGTAATACAACATTTACTAGAGAGATATGGAGAAGATGTTATCATATCAAAGATCAAACAGAATACAATTGTATGTTTTGAACATGCTGGCCATAAGGTTTTTACAGATGCTTGGTACATTGAAAAACGTTTATCAGAACGGGAAGAACGTCTTCAAATAGTTGAAACAGCGACTGATATAATTCTTGAAGATATACGATCAGTACCGTATTCTTTCTTGGACGAAAATGAAAGCCTTGTTCCGGGGGTTCTGAAAGTTTTCTTGGAAAGACTAATACTCAAAAAAAAGCGAGGAAGGGAGTGTCCGAAAAGCACCACAAATAATTGGTGTACTACACCGTCTACCATAAATGCAGTATATGGCCTACTTCCATGATCTAATGGAATCATCCAAAAACATGTTTCAAATCTGATATTGGAAAACAATTTGCCTTTGTTATTCTTCCAAATATACCTTCAATATGCAAAAGACTTTTGTATTGTTTTTTTGTACAGTTATCAATATTTCTAGCATCTAAGCAACTTGATATCATCCGATTTCTGGTATGGCACTAATATACTGTAAATTAGATCTTTCAACTATACCATCTTGTAACATTTTAGTAATTTCTTGAAAAACCTCTTCTTTTGATTTGTATGGTATATGTCCATGTCACCAAAAGATGTTACATCATTGGCATACCGATTATACTGGAATCAATTTCTGTCGTAAAGCATGTTCATTATATTTTTCTATTGGACGAGACCAATAAAAGTAGCAGTGGATGATGTCTAAATTTAAGTCTTCGTAAGATAAAGCTGTGTGCCAAGTTTTAAGTGAAGTTTATGTAGGGTGAAGCTGTGTACCATATTTCTATTAAAGTCTTCGAAATATGAAGATGTGGGCTATATTTCAATGGAAGTCTTTATGAAATTAAGCTGAGGGCGATGTCTCAATTCAAGTCTTTGTTAGATGAAGTTGTCTGTTATGTGTGAAGTGAAGTCTTCGAAAGGTTAAGGTGTGGGCCATGTTTCAATGGAAGTCCTCGAAAGATTAATTTGTGGGCCACGTTTGACTGGAGTATTTGTAGGATGAAGCTGTGGGACATGTCTCAATTAAAGTATTTTAATTAAAACTGTAGGCCATATCTCAATTGAACTATTCGAAAGATGAAGATGTAGGCTATATTTCCATAGAAGTATTTGTAAGATAAAGCTGTGTGCTATATCTCATTTGAAGTTAATCAATGTTGAAACTCTGGGTCATGTCTCAATTGAAGTCTTTGTATAATACTGAAATGGGCGATGTCTCAATTAAACTCATTGTAAGATGAAGCTGTGGATCATGTCTCAATTATAATTGTAGGCCGTGTCTCAATCTAAGTATTTGTAAAATTATACTGCGGGCCATATATCAATTGAAGTCTTCTAACGATGAAGCTGTCAGCTATGTTGCAATCGATGTCTATGTAAGATGAAGGTATGAACGATGCCTCATTTAAAGTATATGTAAGATAAAGATGTAGACCATGTCTCAATTAAAGTGTTTAAATTAAACTATGGGCCATGTCCCTACTGAAGTTTTCGAAATTTGAAGCTGTGGATATGTTTCAATGGAAGTCTTTATAAGATAAAGCTGTGGGCCATATCGCAATTGAAGTATTTGAAGGATGAATCTATGGATCATGTCTCATTTAAAATCTTAGTAAGAAGAAGCTGTATACCATGTCTCAATTAAAATATTTGTAAAATTAAACTGTGGGCCATATCTCAATTGAAGTCTTCGAAAGATGAAGTTGTGGGCCATATCTCAATTGAAGTATTTGAAGGATGAATCTATGGATCATGTCTCAATTAAAATATTAGTAAGAAGAAGAAGCTGTTTACCATGTCTCAATTAAAGTATTTGTAAAATTAAACTGTGGGCCATATATCAATTGAAGTCTTCTAACGATGAAGCTGTGAGCTATGTTGCAATCGATGTCTATGTAAGATGAAGGTATGAACTATGCCTCATTTAAAGTATATGTAAGATAAAGATGTAGACCATGTCTCAATTAAAGTGTTTGTAAAATTAAACTATGGGCCATGTCCCGACTGAAGTTTTCGAAATTTGAAGCTGTGGATATGTTTCAATGGAAGTCTTTATAAGATAAAGCTGTGGGTCATATGGCAATTGAAGTATATGAAGGATCATGTCTCAATTAAAATCTTAGTAAGAAGAAGCTGTATACCATGTCTCAATTAAAGTATTTGTAAAATTAAACTGTGGGCCATATCTCAATTGAAGTATTCGAAAGATGAAGTTGTGGGCCATATCTCAATTGAAATATTTGGAAGATGGAACTGTGGGCCATGTCTCAATTGAAATCTTTGTAAAATAAAGCTGTGAGTCATGTCTCATTGTAAGATAAATTAGTGAGCAACGACTCAATTAAAGTCTTTGTAAGATGAAACTCTGGGCTACGTATCAATTGTAAAATAATAAATTCAAGTTTGTAAATATCGCATATTTGTAATTAATCTTCAGTTTGGGTTACGCATTGTACATTACATTTATAATGTTCTTAATTATTTCACTCTTAACGTTTGCAAAAGCATTTTTCGCTTGAAGATGCGTTCATTTACATAACAAATCCAGTGCAAGCAATAATTCCAAACTTGTGAAGGGTGAGATGATCGTTCAAACACTAAATTTTGGAGATAAATATTGTTTCAATGTGTGTCGGTGTTTCGGGGATCAATTGTCAATTAATTGAAATCATCCAAATATGTCTGTCGATTAGGATTCGCGTTTGTACCAGCTTAAAATCTAACAGGTTGAGTTGAGATTACCTATGTCACGCGATATCCGATTTGATTTACAAACAGACAACATGCGTATATGGAATGCTTTGTTTTATTAGATGATTAACATTTATTGATATACAAAGAGACTCAATTAATTTTGCAAACATTTAAAAAATTGTGGTAATAATCATTCGAAAATTTATTATTTAATTCCCTTCTGGGGTTCAGTAACGTTCTAACAATATATTCAATAACAAAATATTAAATATTCTTTTTAGGTAAGTGTTACAGCTTCAGTATACATGGATTCGAAATCAGCATGTTCTGAATCCTCTCCGAAGAAGAAAAACTTATTTATTGAATTGTTTTGTTTACATAAAAGGTGAGATGAGATTTCAGATTATTTGTCATTGGTTTTGTTTTAGGTTAGTTTTACTTCTTCTTTTTCTTAATGCCCTCTTTCCAACTGCATTTAAAGACAGTTATTACGACCTCATAATGGTAAAAATAGATAGCGCAAAAAACATTATGCTATTCTTAGATCATCATAGATAAGCAGACGAACTACAAGTTATGTTGCTGACATAGCACAGTTATGTGTTTATGAATTCCGTCTTCGTCAAATAAATGACTATACCAGTTATGTTGTCCCTGTTTTTCAGGCAGATGTAATTGAAGAGAGAAATAAGGATAGGCGTTTTTTAAGCGCAAAAGGAGAAGGACAACTTAAATATGGAAACAGAACATACGATGTTTCTAATACAATGCCTGAAGAATGAAATTGATTGATAGGCGTTTCTAAACGCAAAGGGTGAAAATGAACTCAACAGATGTGTACCATTTTTGGACACAAAGTTAATAAGGACCAATGAAGGCAGAGTGATACTTGACTCGTACGTGAAACCTACTAGTTCAGGTAGATACCTGAACTTTAAGTCCAATCACTCCTACAAAATGAAGGTTAACTTAGTGTTAGGGATGAAGAACAGAATAAGAAAAATATCACATCCAACATTACTTAATGAAAACCTTAAAATATTGATTGATACCCTTCAAAACAATAGTTATCCTATCAAACTTCTCAAGAGGTTGATCTACAACACTTCCTGCGAATATACAGTCGATCATATAAATAGTAATTAAAATGAATAGGATGCTAATTTCAATAACACACAACGGGCTACTTTTGGATCCTTTCCTTATATTAAAGATCTATCAGAAAAAATCATTAAAGAATGCAAGGGGACCAATATAACAATTGCTCAAAGAACAGCCAAACCTCAACAGTCTCTTTTTACTAAGTTAAAGCAACAGGAGGATTCCCTGATAAAAACTAATGTAATATACAGTCAGTATCCCTTGTAAAAATTGCAACAAAAAGTATGTGGGAATGACATCTGAAAACTTGAAGTCACGGTGTGCTTAACATAAAAGCGATGCAAGGTTAAAAAAGAGAAAATGTGCATTATCTGAACATGTTATAAAGTAAAGATTCTTGATGTAGAAAGAAACTATAACAAAAGAAAGTTTTTAGAAATGTATCATATTAATAACATAGAGGAACCAATTAATAGAAAGTCTGACTTTGAGTCACTTAGTAAGATTTATACATATTTGTTACACTTTAATAATGTCCACTCCGGAAACGAGGGGATTGATTCCCAAATTAGTGTTTTGAGTTAATGGTTGGCTGAGGTGACAGGCCAGTTGAATGTTGACAATACAAACATTATTTAGTATTTCAATTTAGTTTTTTTTTACAATATGGCTAGCACAGCTCAGTTGCGAATGCAGATGATTTCCAAACAGTCGGGCCTCAACGTGAGAGGGTAGGTCCTGTCCATGTTTTACAAGTTACAGATCTTACATTACTTCTCCTAACCAACATTATTACTGTTATTGTTAATGTTATATACTTATTACTGCTTTTCATGGAAATTAACATCAGACGAAAGTGGAGATCGTCAGTATTTGCGGGTGGGTTTTGTTTGGCTTTTTTTATCTAACAATAGTTAATACTGGTGTACGAATTTGAATTAACACTCAAATTCCTACTGTTTATTCTTACTTTGTATTCACCCTGTATATCAAAGTTCGTATATTGCACATACATCTTAAATAAAAATATAATCCCCTTCATTTATATAATATTTCTTTAACTACACAAAATTTCATTTCAAAGTCTCTTTCACAACAAAAACACAGATAACCATTGCCTTATCTTATGTTAAATCTCCACTCACTGCATACTTCAAAGCGTTCAAATTCTTATCGCGTCATGAAAACTACTTAGAGAATACAGTATCGCAACAAACAACAATTCCTTTTATTCACAAAAAATGCGTGTCTCGGCAGATATTTTCAACAGTTGTATGACGGTTATATTTTAAATCCTTATCCTCCATTGGCTACATCCTCACATAACCCTCCTTGTCACCACCCATTTGGACGACCTATAAATAGGAATAAGACTCTATTTTACATCACTTCGCAATCAACTTTTCCAGTCAACCTTCGTACATAATGGTACTCTCATTATAATACCGGCGTTTTCTACCGGTACAACATTTTAACTTTCATTAACTTTCATTCATTTTTATCAGATCATGTGATAAAGAGATACAACATGTAGAGAAAAATCAGTGAAATTGTTAGTTGTGTCGCAAATGAACCTCATGTAGCATACCGGTAATATACAAAATAGTGAAAGTGAATCATGAATTTAATTTATTAAAACATCAAATCCTACATAAATATACGTAAATAATTCAGTGTAAAATAAGGTCCTTCGAGTTAAATAAATTTAAAATAATAAATCCCGTAATATTACTATCTCAAAAAAAATATGAGATTGTAAAACCACTGGAATGGATTGACAGTTTGGGAATACCGAATGTGAGAGGTTTGAGTGTTCACTGACTGTTGACTTTTTTCGTCATCTCAATTTTTTACATTTTGGAAAAAAACAAATATGAGATTGTAAAACAACTGGAATGGTTGATAGTTTGGGAATACCGAATGTGAGAGGTTTGAGTGTTCACTGACTATTGACTTATTTCGTCATTTCAATTTTTTACATTTTGCAAAAACAAATATGAGATTGTAAAACAACTGGAATGGATTGACAGTTTGGGAATACCGAATGTGAGAGGTTTGGGTGTTCACTGACTGTTGACTTATTTCGTCATCTCAATTTTTTACATTTTGCAAAAGACAGGTGGCAGCTGTTTGACAATAGTATAGATAAATTTAATAGTGTAATTGTTCAATCTTATCGTGATCGCAGGTGTGGACATTGATCTATTATTGTTTTTCTTCAAAGTCTTCACCAAGCAACCAAAAAAACATAACAGAATGTCTTAGAAGTTTGGATTTTTATTAAACAATTTTACTTCAACCTTTCAATCGCCCCCCGTAACACTACTTACCGACATTCAGTCGGTTTCACGTTGAAATAGATATTCAACAAAATCATTCCATTTTTTGTGTACGTCTTTTGGTTTTAAAAAACAGGAAAAAAATCCTGACTCTCTTTATAATATGTAGGTCAGAAACTAGATTTAGTCGACATTTTTGTCTTTAGTGAGTGAAAGTTTTCATGGAATTTGTGAAATGTGAGTTTAATTTTAAATCAACAATACTAGTAAGTCCTAATGATTTCAAAAAATATTTTCATTATTAAATTAACCGGTTTTTTCTTTTTGGTTTATTATAGCCTTTGAAAATGGAGACAATGTTCTTCGAAAGCTTAGGTAACGTACTAATTGATTGACTTCATCTCTAACCTGTAAAGTTTTTTTGGCTGCTATCCCCACGAGTTTGCGGGTTTCTCAAAAAAAACCACTCTTTGAGGTTTAATTATATAAATATATATACATATATATTGTCACATACAGGTTGTCCCACCATTGTAGTGACATGTGTTGATCACATATTTAATATTTAATTATTTGAAAGAAAGTGGTATTTGGAGAAACATAATTTTGAGTGTACCGAGAAATTTATTAGTGTAGGAATTACAAAAAGCTGTGAAACGGGTGTTAACGTCTGAAAAGGTATACGGAAGTAGGAAATAAGAAGTGTCTTAATTGAGAATTGTTATGATTAGAAAGGAAAATGATATGTTCAATGCGGTTGTATTGATGGTAGTTGATCTATTAATTTCCATCGAATAAAATCTGAGTTTGACAATACATGACATTGATTAAAATAAAAATTTATCTGAACAAGCCTTTAAGGAAACTAAGGAAGGAAGTGAGGAGAGAGGTTGTTGAAACGGGAGACTATTCACTTGACATATTTTGGTGACGGAAGTTTTTTATCCCGAAAAGACGGAAAATAACTAAAAAAATTATATTAGAGACGATTCAGGGATTGAAAATTGAAATAACATAGTCAATATGAGGAATAGAACAAATCTAATTGAAAATTAAAACAGTATATGGAAAACAGAGATTAAATATTATGGAATGATGCAAGACTGGGAAAATAGTACGTGAGATTATTTTAACTTAGATAGTAGACATAAACAAAACATATTTAGAAGATTGTGAGCAAAATAAATAATTTGAGACGGTAACTAATAATTTGAAGAAGAACATTATATTGAGAACTGAAATAAATATTTTGGAAAGAATCAACATGGTAAAGAAATACATGAACCCAATATAAAACAGCGGAACCACATAAATAAATATATACAGACGAGTTTGCGGAAAAAGAACATTAAGTTAAAAGGTCGGTTAAATTTTATACTAGTTAGTTTTTTTTAAAGTTTTGTAATTATTAAACTTGGTTATTTCGTTAACAATTTTAGAAAGATCTAGTTAATTTTATAGCAGTTTTTTTAAAGTTGTGTAATTATTAAATTAGGTTATTTCGTTGATAATTTGAGAAAGTTCTATTTGATTTGATTGAAAATTTTGGAAGTCGTATAAATTATTGGAATTATTTTGTTAATTATTGGATCATTGGATATAGAAATTTTGTTTAGTTGATTGTAATTTTAATAAATTTTCTTTATAAGGTAAACTAATTATTGAAATTCATCCAGAACAAAGATCTTTGTTTGAGGAATTCAAAAGAAGCGGTCCTGTATGAAGAAAGGTGAGTTTTTAGTATACAGTTTGGAGTTAGTGTTGGTAAAATTTTGAATAGTAATAAATTTAGGTCAAATTAGAGAAAATTAACATACAGGGTGTTTCTTGAATTAAAATTTAGAATAAAAACTTAATTGAAGAACTGTGCAAAAATGTTAATTTAGATTTATAAAAAAAACAGGAAATAAAAAGAAAAGATATATTTGAACACTGCAATTCATTCGAGAACCGACTGCCTGAAAATAAGAGGTCTTATATATAGCCGGAGCATATAGATTTACATTATTTCTCTTATGATAATTTGAATTAAGTCAGAATAATTATATTAAATTTTACTTACCTATTTATGGTAAGTTGGCGTCCATCAATTATTAAATATATAGCAATACGCGTAATATATATCAAAAGTTAATTAAAATAATTTGTGTATATAGAAATAATCACAATCATAATAGAATTTGTCGCTTTAAAGTGTTAATTATAATATATATATATATATATATATATATATATATATATATTTATATCTATATATATATAATGGATAATGTATTGATTACAATTATACCATTGTTACCATTTAAAATAATTTTCTTAAAAAAATACGTTGATGATATTATTTTAGCATTACCAAAAACTAATTTAGATGAAGTTCTTTCAATATTCAATAACTATGATCCATATATAAAATTTACAATGGAAAAAGAAGACAGTAATCAAAGTGTACCATTTCTAGACACAAAATTTATAAGAAATAATGATAACACATTGTCTATTGATTGGTACAGAAAACCAATTAGCTCAGGAAGTTTCATGAACTATTGGTCTTACCATAAATATTCAATGATAATTAACTTAATTAAACAAATGAGAAATAGAATAACCAAAATATCAGATCCTATTATTCATGAAAAGAACTTAAAAACTTTATATCATCTATTTTTGGATAATGGTTATCCAAATAAATTAGTTAAAAACATACTATTTAAATATTCTCCAACTATAGATATTGCAGACATTAATATTAGAAACGACCAATCAGATAATATAAATTATTATGTATCTTTACCATATGTTAAAGAAATAACACCACAGCTGAGTAGGATTTTTAAACCAATGAATAACATTAGAATTGCCAATAAAACATGCTTAACCATAAAATCTATTTTCACTAATTTGAAAGACAAAACTTCAATTCTTAATCTTTCAAATGTAATATATTCAATTCCATGCAAAAATTGTGATAAAAAATATGTTGGTCACACTGGTCAGAAATTAAAGAACCGTATAAACCTCCATAAGAGCGATTGTAAGTTACATCCTGAAAGATGTGCTTTATCTGAACATGTAATTGATAATGATCACTTTATGGATTTTGAATCTGTTAATATTTTGGACATACAACCAAATACCAAAAAAATACTTTTCTTAGATATGGCTCATATATTTCAAGAACATAATACTATCAACAAAAAAAGTGACCATAATAATCTGAGTGATATTTATTATTATCTACTAACAATTGATAATAAAAATAACTAAATTTCAAATTCTTATACATAATTAAAGCTATATAAATAAAATTTGATGATTTTTAGAAATAATTTTATTTTAGGTAAATGATTTTAAAAATTTTTTCAATACTTTTAAATTATTAAGATGATATGATGACATCTATAATAATTTGAGGTTGAATTTTATATAATAAAAGAAGAATATTCGAATAACTATTAACCTATATTACAAATATAACCAATTTTCTTCTTTTGTTTTCAAAAACATTTTAGCATATAAAGAAAATGTTTACATTCATGAATCTGTCAAAATGATTTATGATTGAAAAAATTTTTTTTAAAAAATTCAAATATAATTATATTTACCAATTTATAACAATCTCAATTTACTTATCCTTGATAATGGAAATAAAAGTTTCCGAAAGCTTGGAAGAAAAACATTAACAAGAGTTTTCTTTAATTAACTTGCCGTTACCCCAATATTCGTGGTTTTATACCTAATTAGTCGGCGGCAAAGACTATCTCCTATATATATATATATATATATATATATGGAAAAATAATGCTACACACTGTATATATCTAACACGAGTCAATTACAACTTCAGATATTAACGAGTATAAGATTATTGAAAGGAAAACTATTCGTGAGTCAAAATTAAACTAAATCAAACTAAATAAATTCATTTAAACTTTATAATGTACCTTGTACATATATACATGGCACCGATATAATAAGAATTCAAATTATTTAAGAGAAAAATTAAAAAAAAACATCATCTGTTATAAAATGAATGAGTCCACTCTTTAAATGAAATCATTAAATGTTCATGCATTATCTTGAATTTCTATTAGATACCATCAAACTATTTAGAAGCCATAAAAATGTTTCTTGTAATATACCCAAAAGTTGAAATTCCAAATAAAAACATTAGGGTTATAAAATCTTTGACATCTGTTGTCAGCTGGATAAAGCAAGTTGAAGAGAGGTCGATGACAGCTGAAAATTTTTAAGAATTAATAAAATGCAAAAGATATATACAGGGTGATTCATTACTAATTGGAAATAATTTAATAGTAGAATCCTGACTTCAAAATTATGAAGATTTAACCTAAAACACCTAAATAAAATGAAGCTGCTTACTGAGTTACAGGGTGTTTTGTTTAAAAATTGAGAAACTATTTGTGCTCAGTACTTTAAAACTGTTTTAACTATCCATTTCATATTTGGCAGAAAGTGTAGACACTGTACACCCTACCAAATCAAAATAAACAAACGTTTCTGGCTACTACCAGAGGCGTACGACAGGGGCAAGTGACAGGTTAATCGTTCCCAAAATCTACGCCACTGGCGGAATAGGAATTTTAGCACAGTTTTTTGATTCTCCAATACTTTTTACGTAAATAAGGTAGTCTTTTTTTATAACGATAAAGTCAATATTTCTCGAGATATTTCAAATTAAACACGAAGCTGCCCAATTTTGATGTGTAATAACTATGTAGATGTTTTGGACCAGTGAATTGCATTAAATACGCAAATGAAACTTTAATCCGTGTCAACAATAAAGAACACAACTATTAAATGAACGGATGAATTGAAAACAAATTGTGGTTCTGAAAATTATAATCTAAATAAAAGTAGGTTCCTTCAATTTTAATAACATATCGGAAATATCAGAAACGAAAAGTACCTAAAAACCTTTTATAACAAATGTTCTATGTGACCCCCGTTTACTTCAATAAGCTTATTCATTCTCTGGCTAAATGATTTCCTTACCTTGAAAAATATGTTAGGTCGATTGGCAATAAAATTAGCCGAATTCACAATTTGCTGCCATAGTTCCTGAGGAGTGTTTATTTCGTGTGAATATACTAATGATTTCATATGGCCCCAAAAATAAAAATCTAGGGGATTACCTTCGGGAGTTCTAGGTGGCCACGGAAATTCGCTACCTCTGCCAATCCAACGATGAGGAAATTGGTTCCATCCTGCATGAACCACATGTATCTTCTTCGATTAAGTGGCAATTCCTCGAGATGATCGAATAGAGTTGTTTCCAAAAATTGTAAATATGAGTTACCATTCAAATTTGCTGGTAACTCATATGGACCCAACAAACTATCTCCAAAGACACCGCACCATACATTTATCTTGAATTCGTGCTGAAAATGTGATTCTCGGAATACATGGGGATTTGCAATATCCCAATTGTGGCTGTTCCTCCAGTTAAAAACTCCTCTGAGAGTGAATGTGGCCTCGTCAGTAAAAAGAATTTTGTGAACAAAATTTCGATCTTCATTTTTTTTATTTATCATCCACTGAGCAAAGTTCATCCTTTAAGGATAATCTCTAGGCAATAAGTTTTGTACCGGTGTAAAATGGTAAGGTCGTAAATTTTCCTTTTTCAAAATTCGCAAAACTGAAGATTGACTTACTCCAGTCATTGCTGCTAAACGCCGAGTACTTAGTTTCGGATTATTAGCAACTCGTACTAAAATATCGTCCTCCTGATTCACAGTTATTATTTTCCGTCGTCCCATACCACTATTACGCTTAAACTGTCCAGTTTCTCCTAATCGACGAAAAATATTGCTGAAAGTTTGCCGATTGGGTTGAACTCTGTTTGGATACATTTGTTGATATCTGCGAGCAGCAGCAACACAGGAATAATTTTCTTGTACATAAACACAAATCATGTCTCGCATTTCAAGATTAGTAAAATTGTTCTGTCGAGGCATTTTCACTTAACCGACTTTAAATTTTACAACAATCACAATTTCAAATGACATAAGCACAACTAATAGCTATGACAGCAATGACAGCACCCCACTAGATCGAAGCAATTAATTCAGACCAGAGCCAACTGATATTGAAAAATTATTCATCAAATGCGATTTATCTGATTGTAATTAAAAATAGAGATCTGTTTATTTGTTTGAAAATATTTTTCAATCATTTTAATATTATTCTAAGTTTTTTGTCAATAATTTTAATATCTTTATTTACGGATTAAACTTTCATTTGCGTATTTAATGCAATTCACTAGTCCAAAACATCGACATAGTTATTACACATCAAAATTGGGCAGCTTCGTGTTTAACTTGAAATATCTCGAGAAATATTAACTTTATCGTTATGAAAAAAGAGTACCTTATTTACGTAAAAAGTATTGGAGAATCAAAAAATTGTGCTAAAATTTCTATTCCGCCAGTGGCGTAGAATTTGGGGACGATTACCCTGTCACTTGCCCCTGTCGTACGCCTCTGGTAGTAGCCAGAAACGTTTGTTTATTTTAATTTAGTAGGGTGTACAGTGTCTACACTTTCTGCCAAATATGAAATGAATAGGTAGAAAAGTTTTAAAGTACTGAGCACAAATAGTTTTAAAATTTTTAAACAAAACACCCTGTAACTCAGTAAGCAGCTAAATTTTATTGAGGTGTTTTGGGTTGAATCTTCATAATTTGAAGTCAGGATTCTACTATTAAATTATTTCCAATTAGTAATGAATCACCCTGTATATGAATTGTTTGCTTAGAATCGTAAAAAAGTATGTTTTATAATTAAAAAGTTAATATCTTGAATAATATAATGAAATCTATTAAATGAACAACTATGAGTTATTTTGATTGGTTACAAATATTTATATGATTTCAATAAACAGAGGGCTAATATAAAAATGAGGTTTTTTGTTTAGAAAAAAGTTCTTGATTAGAGAAAAAAGAAAGTGTATATCGTATGAAAGATCATTGTAGATAAGTTCATTTTTTCAATTGATGATAAAAAAGTAATAATGTATTTTTTTTTTATATATAAATTATCAAGTCTTCCCATTTGGAAGAACAAATTATATTGTGTGTAGACTGCATTTCTAAGTGTTTAATTTATCAGTTGGCAGTATTGATGAAGCGTATTGCAACTCGGAGGGGGTTTGGAACAGAATGTGCAGTACCGTTTTGTAAAAATTTATTGAATACAAATATTTTAGTTCACAAATTTTTTTATCAAAATTCAATATTAAGATTTGGCGCTTATTACAAAAAAAACCATATGAATATTTAACCTTATGAACCCAAGATTCTGAGAAGCCGAGTGCTCATTGAAATAATTAATAATTAAAAGATATAAAGGTAAGTGCACTGTGTGGCATTATTGAACCTAAATAATTTTCTTAAATATACCGGGCAAATTAAAAAAAACCTTCATTAACTCAAAGATATAATAAAATTTAATTAAAATAATAACATATAAATAAATTCACGTAAAGTAAACCACAATAATATATATATATATATATATATATATATATATATATATTATAATTGATTACATGTTTTATTTATTTATTTAATACAGTATTATTTAATATAGTATTTGTTTTACCTCGGCTAGCTCAAGATGTTAATTTTTTATTAACTGTTATATTTATATTTATTTATCTCAGTATGAGACTCCTCCCTTTGAGTTCAGGATGCATTAATACCAGTGATTGACAAATTTAATTCAAACCTTACCTTTTTCCTTGTAAAATTTTTTATGAAAATTAATTTCTGAAGTTTCTCCTATATAAAATTATTGAAATATGTTGACAATAGAAAATTTTCTGATGGATGTGATGCGAATAAAATACCAACACTCAAATGTAAACAATTTAATAAATTATTATGAAAATTTGCAATAAGATTTAAACATTGAAAATTGTGTTTTTGTTCCACCCTATATCAGATACATTTCTCGGTATAAGAATGTTCCTATCAGTGCGTCGGCGCATAAATCTGAACGCATGCGCTGTTATAATTGAAACGATAGGAGGATACTCTCCCCTCTATAAGAAATAGCTTTACTGTTAAACACACTACCAGCGCGTCTATAATGGTGAAACAATTTTAATGATATAAACTTTAAATAATCAATTACATATAAGTATACTTAGTTAAAATTATGTGAGTGAGTTGAAAGTGAAGACAGTAATAGGCAAATAGTTATTCATGCTGAAGATAAAAGAAAGAATGAGAGGTTATGTGAAAATTCATGATGCTCGTGAACATATACAGTGAATTATATTATATCAAGTAAGTACAAATATTATTATTAACTAAAACTGTTTAATTCTCAATTGAGATAAAATTATGATGCATCATATGATAAATGTTCTTGGCCATTTAATGAATTTATTCAATTTTAACGTTCTGATAAATTTTTAATGTTCACTTTCTTTATAAAGAATTATATGGAATTCCAATGAATGTAATTGTAAAGACACAGACCTTAATATTGAATTCTCTGCCGGGCTGCAACTCGCATCTCCAAATTCTTGTAGATATCTCTCAGGAGATATTCACTTTCTACACTTCTTCAACCTTACACAGGATTATAAACAATAGTTAAACGCTTTGATTTACCTTTGATTGTGTTTTTTAACATTTATACCAATTTCTGATAAATTTTTAAACAAAGAGTCTCTCTATCGACGCTTCCTCTCCATCACCCAAAAACTCTCTTCTCTTGTTTTCAAAATCAACAACCTCCTCGCTTGATTAATCCAAAGCTCACTTATCTGTTATTTTGAATAAAAAATTGTCATTTCAAAGTGTTTTAGTTCTAAATCTGAATTATTTAATTTAATTGTTCTGGAGGATATTCACACTAGTTCATTATTATTTCTATTGTATTAAGGAATATATCATGTCCTTTTTTCATAATACAATAGCTAATTTACATATAAACATGTTGTTTAGATATTTGTATAAATAATTATTTTTACAAAAACTACAACCTAAATTATTAATTTACCTTTATGTAATTGATCCTTTTTTTTTAATTTTCAATCTTATTTTATATTTATATCATATAAACTATTGATTATTTTTGTTTTTGATATTATTTTTCAGTATGCAATAAATAATCAATAAAATTAAGTTGGCAATTATAAATTTACTAAGATTCATTACTTCCTGTTTATTAATTTCCCTTTCATAAGTTTGAGCTGCGTTCCATCTATCTTTTCATATACAGTTTTCAATTCTTTATGAAATTATAAACTTTTACTATTGGAACATGTGTAATTATGCTAATCAAACACTAGACTAAATATTCTTTTTTTAATTCTTTTAGGTTTCAAGTTATAATATGGCAATTAATATCTACAGACATTTCTAAGGCAGTGTTCAGCACATTGTGGAACTCATTGACTTTGACATATATTCGGAATTACTTGTGCAGGTAACTTTATGTATTTAATTAAATAATATTGTGTTTGGTATTTGTTCTCATAATCCTTTTTAAAATAATCACATTCATATTTAATAAGATTGATACATATTTCATTAATTTTTATATAACTTTATACTTAAATTGTCATTTTCTTGCTAACGGTTGTGTCTACTGACACACCTCCCGTGATAATCTATACTTTTTATGATAGTTATTTGTGTAAATTTGTTTCCAGAACTAGGTAACTAGTTCAATATATATATATATATATATACATATATATATATATATATATATATATATATATATATATATATATATATAAAACCACGAATATTGGGGTAACGGCAAGTTAATTAAAGGAAACTCTTGTTTCTGTTTTTCTTCCAAGCTTTCGAAAACGTTTATTTCCATTATCAAGGATAAGTAAATTGAGATTGTTATAAATTGGCAAATATAGTTATATTTGAATTTTTTAAAAAAAATTTTTTCAATCATAAATCATTTTGACATTTGACAGATTCATGAATGTAAACATTTTCTTTATATGCTAAAATGTTTTTGAAAACAAAAGAAGAAAATTGGTTATATTTGTAATATAGGTTAATAGTTATTCAAATATTCTTCTTTTATTATATAAAATTCAACCTCAAATTATTATAGATGTCATCATGTCATCTTAATAATTTAAAAGTATTGAAAACATTTTTAAAATCTTTACCTAAAATAAAATTATTTCTAAAAATCATCAAAAAAGAATTTGAAATTTAGTTATTTTTATTATCAATTGTTAGTAGATAATAATAAATATCACTCAGATTATTATGGTCACTTTTTTTGTTGATAGTATTAGGTTCTTGAAATATATGAGCCATTTCTAAGAAAAGTCTTTTTTTGGTATTTGGTTGTATGTCCAAAATATTAACAGATTCAAAATCCATAAAGTGATCATTATCAATTACATGTTCAGATAAAGCACATCTTTCAGGATGTAACTTACAATCGCTCTTATGGAGACTTATACGGTTCTTTAATTTCTGACCAGTGTGACCAACATATTTTTTATCACAATTTTTGCATGGAATAGAATATATTACATTTGAAAGATTAAGAATTGAAGTTTTGTCTTTCAAATTAGTGAAAATAGATTTTATAGTTAAGCATGTTTTATTGGCAATTCTAATGTTGTCCATTGGTTTAAAAATCCTACTGAACTGTGGTGTTATTTCTTTAATATATGGTAAAGATACATAATAATTTTTATTATCTGATTGGTCGTTTCTAATATTAATGTCTGCAATGTCTATAGTTGGAGAATAATTAAATAGTATGTTTTCAACTAATTTATTTGGATAACCATTATCCAAAAATAGATGTTATAAAGTTTTTAAGTTCTTTTCATGAAAAATAGGATCTGATATTTTGGTTATTCTATTTTTCATTTGTTTAATTAAGTTAATTTTCATTGAATATTTATGGTAAGACCAATAATTCATGAATCTTCCTGAGCTAATTGGTTTTCTGTACCAATCAATAGACAATGTGTTATCATTATTTCTTATAAATTTTGTGTCTAGAAATGGTACACTTTGATTACTGTCTTCTTTTTCCATTGTAAATTTTATATATGGATCATAGTTATTGAATATTGAAAGAACTTCATCTAAATTTGTTTTTGGTAACGCTAAAATAATATCATCAACGTATTTTTTTAAGAAAATTATTTTAAATGGTAACAATGGTATAATTGTATCCAAAAAATTATCCATTGCATAACAAGATATAATGGGAGAAATTGTAGCTCCCATTGGAGTACCAATTGAAATTTGTTAAATTGATTAAAAACTTCAAATGAATCTTTAATGTAATATTCTGTATTTAAATTATATGCCTTTGTTAAAATATCGGTGATATATGAACCTAATAAATTGGTTGGTGTACCTATAGAATATACAATGGGTCTAATTGATAATATCGGTTTATGAATTTTGGGAAGGCCATAGAATTTAGCAGGAATTCCATTATAACAAGTAAGTCTATCTTTCGTAATTTTATCTATTTGTTTTGCATTAAACAATTTTTTAATTATAGTGTTACATTTATTCTGAATTGTTAGTGTAGGATCTTTGTTTAATACGATATAAGAAGAATTACTATCTAGAATTTCTGTAGATAGCTCAATATAGTTTTCTTTAAACATAATAACAGTGCAGTTACCTTTATCACTGTTAGTTACAATTATATTTGAGTTCATCTTCAAAAATTCTCTTGTTTTAACAAAGGCATATAATTTAAATACAGAATATTACATTAAAGATTCATTTGAAATTTTTAATCAATTTAACAAATTTCAATTACCTGATAATCATGTAATTTGCAGTTTTGATGTTGTTTCCTTATTCAGTAATGTATATTTAGAATTTGCTTTAAGAGCAATTGATAAAAAATGGAATGAAACCAGTGAATATTGTAAAATATCTAAAAAATATTTCCAAGAAATTATTACATTCCTGTTTGAAAATACCTATTTTACATTTAACGATAAAATATATAAACAAACTTTTGGTACTGCAATGGGAGCTACAATTTCTCCCATTATATCTTGTTATGCAATGGATAATTTTTGGATACAATTATACCATTGTTACCATTTAAAATAATTTTCTTAAAAAAATACGTTGATGATATTATTTTAGCATTACCAAAAACAAATTTAGATGAAGTTCTTTCAATATTCAATAACTATGATCCATATATAAAATTTACAATGGAAAAAGAAGACAGTAATCAAAGTGTACCATTTCTAGACACAAAATTTATAAGAAATAATAATAACACATTGTCTATTGATTGGTACAGAAAACCAATTAGCTCAGGAAGATTCATGAACTATTGGTCTTACCATAAATATTCAATGAAAATTAACTTAATTAAACAAATGAGAAATAGAATAACCAAAATATCAGATCCTATTTTTCATGAAAAGAACTTAAAAACTTTATATCATCTATTTTTGGATAATAGTTATCCAAATAAATTAGTTAAAAACATACTATTTAATTATTCTTCAACTATAGACATTGCAGACATTAATATTAGAAACGACCAATCAGATAATATAAATTATTATGTATCTTTACCATATATTAAAGAAATAACACCACAGTTGAGTAGGATTTTTTAACCAATGGACAACATTAGAATTGCCAATAAAACATGCTTAACCATAAAATCTATTTTCACTAATTTGAAAGACAAAACTTCAATTCTTAATCTTTCAAATGTAATATATTCTATTCCATGCAAAAATTGTGATAAAAAATATGTTGGTCACACTGGTCAGAAATTAAAGAACCGTATAAGTCTCCATAAGAGCGATTGTAAGTTACATCCTGAAAGATGTGCTTTATCTGAACATGTAATTGATAATGATCACTTTATGGATTTTGAATCTGTTAATCTTTGGACATACTACCAAATACCAAAAAAAGACTTTTCTTAGAAATGGCTCATATATTTCAAGAACCTAATACTATCAACAAAAAAAGTGACCATAAGAATCTGAGTGATATTTATTATTTTCTACTAACAATTGATAATAAAAATAACTAAATTTCAAATTCTTATTTGATGATTTTTAGAAATAATTTTATTTTAGGTAAAGATTCTAAAAATGTTTTCAATACTTTTAAATTATTAAGATGACATGATGACATCTATAATAATTTGAGGTTGAATTTTATATAATAAAAGAAGAATATTTGAATAACTATTAACCTATATTACAAATATAACCAATTTTCTTCTTTTGTTTTCAAAAACATTTTTGCATATAAAGAAAATGTTTACATTCATGAATCTGTCAAATGTCAAAATCATTTATGATTGGAAAAATTTTTTTTAAAAAATTCAAATATAATTATATTTACCAATTTATAACAATCTGAATTTACTTATCCTTAATAATGGAAATAAACGTTTCCGAAAGCTTGGAAGAAAAACAGTAACAAGAGTTTGCTTTAATTAACTTGCCGTTACCCCAATATTCGTGGTTTTATACCTAATTAGTCGGTAAAGACTATCTCCTATATATATATATATATATATATATATATATATATATATATATATATATATTATAATTATTTATTCCAATAATTTATCATTTCTTTATATATAAATGTTGTTTTAAATTGAATTAATCTATACTTGACTTGAATTGAATTAAATTACCTTCGGCTAGCTCGGTTCGAATAGATTGTATTATTATCTCAGCTTATTTAAATACAGTCGGAAGCATGAAAACTCCTCCCTTTGAGTTCTGGATGTATATAAATCTATATGAAAGTTAAATTTCAATTCTTTACTTTAAATTTGCACTTTAATATATACCATTAAAATTTAAATTCAGATAAATATCAAATAGACAGAATGAAATACTCAAGTTCTAATAAAATTATTAAGGACATGAATACGAATAAAAATGCCAACACTCCTAGAAAAATTGTTTTAATAAATTGTTACGTTAAAAAAAATTTGTATTATTATGCATAATATGCAATCCTTCATACAGAATATTTTAGTAGATTGCGTCGGCGCATCAGTACAACGCATGCGCTTCTAGAGTTGCAAGTTACACTAACATGCTATTCAGAAACTATGCTGTATCTGTGAACTGTTTTACACTTTAGCATTCTAATAGTCGTTGAAAATTTTTATATATATTATCAGAATTATAACAATACAATTACATACATATATCTACAAAATTGTGAGAGATGTGAGATGTGGATAGTGATAGATAGAAAGGTTAAACATGCATCAGAGTGAAATAAGAATTGGAAATTTTATGATCATTTATGAAGCACGTGAACATTTAATGGAATAATTTAATCGAACAAGTAAGTACTCTAATAATTATGATAAAACAAAATGCATGGATATCCATGGATATTATATGATTTGCATCATATTATATTGTTCTTGGCCTTTTTATGATTTTATTCTTTGAACGTTCTAATTATCTTTTATAGTTCACTGTTTATATATATTGGAATCCAATACAAATTTTCATCAATGACTGTCATATTTTTAAAATGTTCGTTTTGTTTGTGTGTGAGTTATATTCTGTTATGTGATACGTCCTAAACAGCTATAAAATATATTGAATAATTAAATGAACGTTCTGTCGAAGTTTTAACAAAAATTTTATTTCTGATGAAGGTCATGGAAAGACCGAAACGTTAAATAAAAATGTATTAACTACTAGTTAAATGTCTTTAAAAATGGTCTTCAATCCCAAGAATACAAAATAAACTATATATATATATATATATATATATATATATATATATATATATATATATATATATATATATATATATATATGTATATATTGTTATGTATTTAATATACTATCACTTATTTGTTGAATATTGCTAATTGTTAATATTATTTTCCCTTACGTTGGGTTCGTCAAATCGTTTATGTAAAATTTGAGTATTATTAAAATATTAAATTTAGCTCTTTATATTATACTTGTGAAAATGTAATGTTAATTTGTTGTAATTTTATATTCAATTCTTGTTATCATTTAATCTAGAATATGGGCGCCAGAACTAGTATGGTTGAAAAAATCAATACCATTTAAATTTGGTTTGGTTTTATTTAAAAAAAGGTAATCTTCATTTAACACCTCAGGGATTAATTCGGCACGAAGCACTCGTTGTAACAGGAAATCTGCTAGGTAGAGATACTTGAAGAAAAACAAAAGAGACAGACATGGAAATATTGTCCGTCCAGTTTTGTTTTCTTATCTTTCCTTCTTTTCTTTTATACTTTGACCTATTTTTATGAATTTTCTTAGTGTTGTTCTATTTTGTTTAATTTTATTTTATTGTGCTCGACGTTTTACATAGTTATGAAAAATTTTTCATTACTATTTTTATTAATGATTTCCCCTGCAGTATATCCCCTGATTGCCTACTGACATATGTTGGAGTCTGATGGATGCCATGGATTTGTGACGGCTTTCTCTTTATTTTAATTTACTTGTGGATTGATATAGATTAAGGTAATTCGACATATTGTGAATTTCTGATTTTTTCTATCTTGATACCTTTTACATGCCTGATGATGGCTCAGTGAGCCGAAACTAGTTGCCCCCCTTCATCTTTACTTATATATGCTGTAGTACTGATTTTGAGTTTTACTGACTGCTAATTAAACCTCTAATTTCATGTTTCCTGCAACTAAAGGGACGGCAAATCAGCGGAAGTGTCCGCAAGTGAGCTTATGTGACTCGATGTTTGGAGCAAGAAAAAATCAAAACAAATTTATCTATTTTGTTTCTTGATCTGAGATATTAACTACTTTCCGACTTTCTCTTTAAGTGCTTCAGGCAAACTATGGAGCACAAATTAACACATTTTATTGGTCGAATTTATTTATGTAATGTCATTTGTCAAATTTTAACTAATGATATGAATTTATTCCTGCAAAGTCCCCATAGTGACCGAGAAAGATGACGTTTATGCCATCTGCCGTGACAAAACACAATGTGATGTAAACACTATTAGTAGTTTTGTATAATCAGCGTTTTCAAATGTTCATTTTTTAAAACTGATATTAAATGTTTGTGATGTCGTCATCAAAAGTATCTTTCCATATTCATGGCTGTTCAAATATGTTGTATAAAAATACTACGCACTTGAAATTTTATAGTTTCCCCGAAAGTCCATTGAACACTGCGTGGATAACCTTAAAACGTCAAAAATGGATAAATGCCGTATAAACCCAGATGTAATTAAAATGTTCTAATTACAACATTTTATTAACTATTATTTTGTGTATAATCAGTATGATACTACAATTGGCAGCTATGAGAAAAGTTCTAAATGTTTTTTCACATAAATAAAAGATTATTATCGAGAGAATAAAATGTTTCTGTACGATTTCATTGATTATATAAAATAAAAAACTAGTTATATGCTTGCTGACTTTAATATTATATGATAAGTTCAAATAATTAAATACTATTAAGGGGAAGAAAGTAAACATTTGTACAAAACGAATCACTTCAAGTTTTTTAATTACATTTTAGAAAACATCGGGAAGATTGGAAACCAAATATAAATACTAGAATTTGCAGTGCTCATTTTGTTAATAATCAAAAATCAGATAATCCCCTACACACATCTTACATTCCAACAATTTTTCCTGGCAAAGAAAATAAAAAGATCTATTCATTTTTTGCATTTTGTAGGTTGTTTATTATACTGATTGCTCACAATGTTTTTTTTATTTAACACCAGGGCGCTCTACTTTCGACAGAAGTGCTGCCTCTATAGTTCGGTCTCGATCTCTATCGATGGTTCCAACGTTTGAAATGTCATGTACGTCAAACTTCAAGTCAACGAATTATTATCGCGTTTTTTTCCCAGAGTACTTACGTGTTTTGTGAGATTCGCCAATTGATACCTCGTAAAAAAAGTGAATTGTGAAAGCATTTTGTAAAAATAATTCAGGAGGTAAATGTAAACTGTGTAATGTAGATGTTAAATAAACAGGTACCACATCAAATTTTTTAAAACGTATTCAATGAAAACATAAGAGTCTCTGTTTACAAAAAGAAACGAAAGCATTTTTTTAAATCGAGACTTTTATGTATCGATAAATTCAATACCAATACTTTGTGATATCGATACACATTCTATGGATACATATCGATACTTTCGAGAGTATCGAACATCTATACTGGAGCTGGAAGAGGAAGATTAGGTAGACGCGAAAACCCGACACAAGCGATATTTGCGCGCAGACGTCATTCTGCTTTAAGTGGGATATATCTACACCCCACGCAAGCACTGGAGGGTTAAGAATATTATCAATTATAGCATAATGAATATAAAACAAAAATAAACGGTTTTAAAGATTAAAACTAACTTTTCCGCATCTGTGGCCCTGAACAATATTCTATCATAAAATTGTTACTTGCATACACTTCGGGGGATATATCGTGCTAACAAACCGAAATTTCTGCAAAAATAACCAAAAATTTAGTATATCTAGATTTATAGGACCCGCTGTACTCGCTCTAGTCAACTGAAAATCAATAGGGTACATATGTGGGCACCTTGAACAATATTCAATCATAAAATGGATCAATCGTATACTCTCTGGAGGGTGTATCGTTCAAACAAACTGAAAATTCTCCAAAAATGACAAAAATTTGGTACTTCCAGTACCATAGCACCCGTTGTACTGGCTTTAGTGAGCTGAATATCAATAGAGTTCATCTTTGAGACGCTCTGAATAATATCCAATCATAAAATTGGTCACTTGTATATACTCCGGAAGCTGTATCGTGCTAACAAACTGAAACTTCTCCTAAAATGACAAAAATGTCGTACTTAAAGTACTGTAGCACCTGTTGTATTGGATCTGGTGAGCTGAAAATCAGTAGGGTTCATCAGTGAGATGTCCTGAATAATATTCAATTATAAAATTGGTGACTTGTTGAACTCCGGAGGCTGTATCGAGCTCACAAACTGAAATTTCTCAAAAACTGACAAAATGTCGTACTTCAAGTACCATAGCACCCGTTGTACCGGTTCAGGTGAGCTGAAAATCAATATGGTTCATCTGTGACATGTCCCTAAAAATATTCCATCATAAAATTGGTGACTTATTGCACTACGGAGGCTGTATCGTGTTAACAAGACATGTAAAGAAAAGTGGCCGACGACGACGACATACACACAGGATTTTTTTCTAAAAACCGTTTTTTCGTATTGTTGTTGATGGAAAACGTGGAAATAACTCAAAAAAAAATTTCAAAATTCCAACTTTTTTTGGGGTAAACCAATACTTTTCTCGTATATTACGTAGATAGGTTGGCGGAAAAGTAATTTCTTTAAAAAGTATCCAAATTTGGGAATTTTCAAACTTGCAAAATTTCATATCTCCAAAAGTATTGAGTTTATCGTAAAAAGTCATAGGATATTTTGTATTCATATGTCATCACAGAATATAAAAAAATTGTCTTTGTTATAAATATTAATGCCTTGCGATTGTTTAAATAATTTCGGTTCAAACAATATGGCACCTAGTTGCCCCATGGTAACATGCATTTATATCATCAGTAGGACAATTTGAAGAGAATCATATGAGAACACTGACGTGGAATAGTCATGCGCCTGTTCCTCCTGGACTACAATCCAATTTCAAATTGATGTTTGTGTCTCTTTTTTGGACACCCTCCTATTTATAATCTACATAATTTTTTATGAAGTGTAAGTAATTGAAATCAGAATAATTTAATTCGACAATTGAAAGATGTTAATAGTCTCTAGTTTCCAAAAATTCCTTTTCGTATGTTAAAGTAGTTGAGTTTCTTTATATGCATTTTTAATGAACAAACAAAATTTATGCGTTATACCGTAATTTGGAGCTTGTTTCATACATCTAAAATGTAAAGTGTAATGCCTTCTATTTTATAATTCATGCTCAAACAGAAAATATACACAGCAACGAAGGACTTTATACGAATAACAAAGTAGAACCTAATATTTGCTTTATTCTGTTTGACAAAAGAAAATCAGAAACGACGTTTCGGATTTACGCAGCCTTCGGTTTCCTCTTTGTACATTTCAGCCCCTATTTACATTTATTAATAATAAAATTTTCATTATTTTGGTTTTTTTCTTACGTAAATAACGTTTGTATATCTGTAAGTGATTGTCTTGTCCTCAGAGTAATGTTCATATCACCGTTCTCACGCGCCTACTTTTAATTGATCAACAAAAGTTGAATACAATAGTCGTGTTTCAATGTAATTGATCAACATCTTAGTGGATCAACAAAAAATTGATTGAATCAAACTTCATCGTTCAGTTCAGTCAAGTTTCACCTCGCCTGATCAAGAGTATTTTCTGTTGCTTCCACGTGCACTTAGTCATTTAATAAAAATTAGCATTGAGTAGTTGAAAAGTGTTATTTTCAAATTTTTTAATCTTTATGCAAATATGATTGCATCTGGAATCACCGGGAGGAAATATAGGAACAAGGATGCAAGGGAAAATGCTTTAAAGTTTATTGTAAAAGAAATAGGTATTACTGCGGCTGATATGAAGAATATAATCAAGAAGACCAAAAGAATGAACAAAAAAGAACCTTCACTTTGTAAATAAATGAAAAGTGATTGACAGTGTTCTATTTCCATTAGAGGTATTTTATCTGGTGTTTAACTATATGTACATTGTAACCAATATTTCTAGTGTATTTATCACCTGGTTAGATAAAGGACTTTTTGAAAATAGTAGTTCCGAAACAACAATGTATGCAGGAAAGCACAAAAAGTTTCAAATAATTGTCATTCTATAAGTATTTACCACTATCGTTCTTCCCATGTAGGGGTTTTCTGATTACAATTAAGGTTTTTCTATCTATGGTGATGATCATGGTGATCTGGCGTTGGGAACCAATCTTGGACGATGACGGGTATCCAAATTTCTTTCCAATCTGGCACCTAAATATCTTTACAATAAGGTTCCCATATTTGTTTCAACGCTTCTTTCAATGTAAGTTTTTTATTAGCTATGCAGATCAGCTTTTCTTCAATTCTAAATTTGTTTCCAAGCTTCTTTCCATTCAAGTTTTTTATCTCCAACCCAAATTTGGTTCTTTTCCGTTCACCATATTTGTTTCCATGCTTCTTTCCATTCTAATTTTTGATCCGATACCCATATTTGCTTATTTGCTGGTTTCCATGGATCTTTTCATTCTAATTTTTTCTGTTTTACTCAAATTTATTTTTGTGCGGGTTTCCAAACCTTTCTCCATACCGGTCTCCAGGTCATTTTCTTTTTCCTGAGGTCGTGCGCATTGATTGCAGCTCCTTCATGATCTTTGCCTAAGTAACGTTTACCATGTAAGGCTTCTTTAACCCGTACTGTAACCCATAGTTGATTCCAAGCAGGTATTTGAATATACCCACATATTTTTATTCAATCTGGGACTTGAATTTCTGTCCCAGCTGGTACTTTTATAGGTACCCAAATGGGCTTCCAAATTTTCTTCCAATCTGGAACTTTAATTTCTTATCAAGCGGGTTATTTTTTGTTGGTACTGAAATCGGTTTCTAAATATTCCTCCATCCAGGTTTCCAAGCTTGTTACTTTTCCGCCCAATCTATCTAATATGCGGGAAAAGTATTGGTTTACCCCAAAAAAAGAACCTTTTTTTGAGTTTTCCACCAAGAACAACACGAAAAAACGGTTTTTAGAAAAAAAATCCTATGTGTATGTCGTCGTCGTTATCGTCGGCCACTTTTCGTAACATGGTCATGTTAGCACGATACAGCAACAAGTCAGCAATTTCATGACATATCACAGATGAACCCTATTGATTTTCAGCTCACCAGATCCAGTACAACGGGTGCTATGGTACTAGAAGTACGACATTTTATCATTTTTGGAGAAATTTAAGTTTGTTAGCACGATACAGCCTCCGGAGTGCAACAAGTTACCAATTCTATGATTGAATATTGTTCATGGCATATTACAGATGAACCCTATTGATTTTCAGCTCACCAGAGCCAGTACAACGGGTGCTATGGTACTAGAAGTACTACATTTTTGTCATTTTTGGAGAAATTTCAGTTTGTTAGCACGATACGGCCTCCGAGTGTAAACAAGTGACCTATTTTATGATTGGTGGATAAGTGTGTGTAACAGATGAATTGTATTGATTTTCACCTCACTAGAGCGAGTACAACGGGTTCTATAATTCCAGATTTACTACATTCTTGGTTATTTTTTGAGTAATTTCGGTTTGTTAGCACGATACAGCCTCTCAACTGTATACAAGTGACAATTTTATGATAGGATAATGTTCAGGGTGTCTCACAAATGCGGAAAAGTTAGTTTTGATCTTTAAAACCTTTTATTTTTGTACTTTTTTCAAGCCTTTTTCCAACCTGTTCTCCACGATACTTTTTTCTTCCTTTACCCTGGATCGTGATGATGATAATGGTCATGGTCATCATGAGCCTCATGATGGTCATGAAGATCTTGATGGATGTCGTGGAAGTTATGATGGTCATCATGATAAAGAGCTTGTTCTACAGGTCACAAATGTCAAAAGTCATGATACAGGTAATCATTTCCTATTCCAAGTGGTGTATAGTCATAACATCTTTATTGAATTGTTCTAAAAATTCAAAAAAAAATAATAGATTTTTTAATTTTTAAAATTAACATTGTATAAGTCATAAGTCGGATGTATAGTGAATCACATACTTATTTTTTGTAGCTTCTGAATTTTGCTCGAATGGGTACAAAGTAAGTTTGTACGCCAAAGCTCTTGGTATAAGACCGCCGAAGACGAATATCCTGTAGCCAGATATATTAGAGGTATATGTATCTGTAAGAATTTGAAGGCTGGTTGACATCACAGCACTTGGGCAACAATTGGCCCATTCCATTGTGCATCCTTCTTAGGTTCAGACTTCCATCTATCTCGTCATCCAGCCTACTCGTTTGAAGTAGGCGATAACATCGTCTGAAGTAAGCTCCCTGTGTTAGCCTCTGCTCGCGGAATACAGAAAATCTAAATTGAGAGTGTCGGAAATTCGCAAAGAATGTGTTCGACAGTGTCATCTTCATGTTCACATCCTCTACAACGTGGAGTGTCAGACAGTCTGTAAAGGTGTTTTCGTAGGTGGTAGTGACCTGTCAGAATACCCGTGGCTGTTCGTAAGTTCTGCCTGTTCATAGTCACGTATTTTTGGGCTACTTTGATGTCCGAATATAGTAACGGTTGCTCGGCAAGCCTGCAACCTTCAGCGTCGTCCCATCTACCCCTATACTTATTAAGGGACTGTTCCTTTAATAGGTCAGCCGTCGCTGACGGCGATAGACCAATCAAAGTGCCGGGTCCCAAGTGTTTTTGGGAGGCTGCTTTTCTGGCTAGCGAGTCTGCAATACGGTTCCCTTTCGATTTCCCGTGGCCCTTGATCGAGCCTAAAGTGACCATGTTGTTGTTAAGGCTTCGATTAGGGCCATGTAACATGCCAATAATTGTAGGCCTGATATAACACGTGGTCTGTTCAGGACTAGTAGTGTTTGTCTACTATCCGTGAGGATGTAAATATTATGACCTCAAGTGTTCCTTTTGGTAATTTCTTTTGCAGCGATGCATATAGTAGTGAGCTCTGTTTTTGGCACCACTTGCACTGCCCATTTTATGTTTGGATTCAGTGGTCTGGAAAAAATTCCACAACCTGAGCCTACATTTGTTTTAGACCCATCTGTGAGGATGCGGATTGCGCCTTCTTCTAATGGGTGTTGTGCGTCATTTTTAATGATTACCTTGTAGGGCCTGTGAAAGGCACATCGCGGTGGAATCGAGTCCGTATTGGCCTGCAGCAGTGGGACCTCTCTAATGGCCTCACGCCAGAACTTACTTCTCAATTTACCCAATCCTACATCAGGTTGTATACCAGTAGAGCGTAGACGCTCCATGGCCATCTAAACGAACTCCTTGATATGTATGTCAAGGGGATTGAGACCAAAGATCACCTCCATAGCTCCCGTTGGTGTGGTTTTCCTGCCTTCTGCTGTGTTGAGGCATGCTGTTCTCTAGATTTGATTCTGTTTTCAGACGACTGTCAGCTGGTTTGCTTTAACTTCCAAGGAAATCGCGCCGTACATTAGCATAGGTTTAATGATGGCAGTGTAGATCCAGACACTGACCCTACGCGACATTCCCCAGGTACTGCCGATGGTTCTGCGACACTGTTCATAAGAAATATATGCTTTTTTTACTCTGTTTTCTAGTTGAGAATTCCATGTTAACCTACTGTCGAAGGTGACCCCTAAATATTTCACCTCTCAAGAAAAGTTAAGCTTGGTATATAGGAGCTTTGGGGCTTGAACTTTTACAAGCTTTCTTTTTTTCGTGAAAAGAACCATCTCAGTCTTTTTCGGATTTTTTGAGAGTCTTTGCATAATTGTTCTATAATATTGAGGGCCACTTGCATTATAGCGCAGAGTATCCTTGAATCTTCCTGTTAGCAGAATCACTAGGTCATCTGCATAAGCTATTTTGTAGAAGTTGTCATCGTTGAGGTGGCTGACCAAGGAATCTAAGACCATGTTCCAAAGTAGTGGCAAAAGTACCCCTCCCTGTGGACAACCTTTTACAACCAAGTCTCTGATAGTTACATCGTCTACGCTGATTTTCATTGCTTTTTTTGAGAGCATATTATATATCCAGCCATGTATAGTTTGGGGGATAACCTCATTGTCATGTGCGGTTGTTAGTTTTGGAACATTGGTTTTATCAAACGCACCTTCTATGTCTATGAATACACCCAGGGTGGATTCTTTATTTTTTCCAGCGATCTCTCGAGCAGCCCGCCACGAGATGAAGAGCCGAATAGATAGACTTCCCTGGAGTGTTTGCATGTTGATTTGGATGCAGTGGATTTTGTGTTATCACTACATATCTTATATATCGTTCGCACATCTTCTCCAAGATTTTCATTGGAAACGAAGTAAGGCTAATGGGTCGATATGTTTTTGGAATGGTCCATTCTTCCTTGTTTTGGAATAAACACAACGTTAACTTCTCTCCAACCTTTTGGAAGATACCTCGGTGCCAATGAGGATCTGAGGATTCTCACCAGGTGTGGAATTAAAACATCTAGGTACCACTGAAATAGAGCTGTATGAATACCGTCGGTTCCTGGATATTTAAAGGGGGAGAAGCTAGAGATGGCCCACCTCAGTCTGTCCGCGTCGACGATCTGTCGCGATATATGCCAGTCATCATCCGTCGGGTAGTGATTCTCCTCTTCCTTCTAGGTTGCCGTGTTTGCGGTTCTGGAGTCAGGGAAGTGAGTTGACATTAATAGTTGAAGGCTTTACTTCAAGTTGGTAGTTTTTGAGCTATCCTCTTTGGTTAGTATATCGATATGACGGCAGGGATCGTCGGAGAGGGCTTTTTGGAGTATAGCTGCTTGAGGGAATTCTTCGATTTCCTCGCAGTAGATTCTCCATGTTTTTCTTTGTTTTTGTCTAATGACTGTTTTATACTCCTTGAGGTGAGACTTGTATGCGTTCCAATCCCCTTCGAGTCTCGTACTTTTTGCCTTGTCGAAAGATGCCCTCGCTGTCCTCCTGAGCTGATCAATCTCATGACACCACTATGGAGTGGAGGCTCTATTAACATCGACCCTCCTGAGGGGGCAAGTCATCTTATAGGCATTGATTTTGGAGTTTTGAATGGTTTCAGAATATTTTTCCAAATCTCCTTTATTGTTAGGCCCTCGACTCCTCGCTGAGCCTCTTGCATACAGTATTATATTCGAAATGTTCCTAGTAGATAAGGTAATATCTATTCGCGTTTGACTTCGAGAGCTAATAAAAGTTGTTTTATTACCTCTATTTAGTGATTCTTGTTAGTTATGTGACCATAAAAAGACTTACCTCTAGTGTTAATGTCTTTGCTGCCTCAGCTTAGGTGGTAAGAGTTTGAATCGCAGCCTATTACCAATTCAAGCTTCTGGGTGAGACAGTGTTCTACAAGATCCTCCAACTCCTTTATTGGTGGTGGTTTGGCTGCGTCTGAGGGGAGGTATGCGAATGTCAGTATTAAAACTGTCTTTTGACCTTTCTGCGCATATTCAATCCTCACTACCGTTAGGTCGGAGGACGAAAAGTGCGTCAATGGGTAGGTTTTAAAATTCCTAGGGACATATATGGTCGTCCTAGGTATCTGATAGCTTGGAAAGCTGAAAATTAACCCTTTTTGATTAATTAGGCCTATGATTTTAGTTTGTCTTATCCAGGGTTCCACAGACAAGCAAGTAGCAAGCGAGCAAATAATCAAACCAACTACAAAGCCATGGCCAACTTGCAACGAACCTCGCCATATCTTAGAGGTATTCTCAACTTCATTTGACGAGAGTCTTTGACGCGTAATTGTGACTTGTGACTTTCACCAGGAGCTCATTAAAATTTTCAACCGAGTGTTCTTAGATGATTTCTGTATCCCTCTTTATCCTCAAATACTAGTTCTGTTTGCACCGTTGGGTCGCCATCCTTTTCCAGAGCGATACTAACAATATAAGAGTATTAAATAATCTCGACGTGAATGTGTTAGTATCATATTAAAGTATCGTAAATAATGAATACGAAGTTGAATTTGGCATGTAGCTATTGCAGGCACGTTACGGCAAACACGTCAACTTTCAATAGTGGTAATAGTCGACACCATAGAACATCAAAATGGATAATGAAATGTTGGTACGGTACGGACGCGATACTCGTTGTCAGCACGGTTTTGCATATACAGAAAGCTCGAAATGGGCTCAGGGTCCATTTCGCTGAACATGCCCGGCTCGGACACGGTCCGATGTAACGTGAATCATCCTTAAATTATTATTTGAATTAATCTTAGATTATATTTCTTATATCATATCTTACATAGGTCTGGAGCTCACAAGTAGGATTTGGTTAAGAAGGTTTTTGAATCTTAGTGGTGCGGATTTAAAATTTAGTGTTTTATTGCGTGTAATATATGCAGACAAATCACACAAGTGAATAAAAAATTTTGTTTCGGTTTTGTATTAATTGTACTAAAGGTGAAGCTGGTATTTTCGTCGGTGCCGAAATAAAGAGAATAATAGCCACCGAAAAAGTCATACAGTTATTGAACACCCACAAAAAACAAGCGTGAATCAAATCTTCCATAGCAATAAAAACGCAACAAATTTTGATATACTTGATAACTTCAAACGTATCGGTTGCAGAATTTTCCTGAAAGTATACAAAGTATATGCTTACTTAGATCTGTTTTAAGATAACTTCAGAAGAGAAAGGGGAACATTTTCCAGATGTGATGAACTTTCAGCAACGTTACCAAGGACAATATGACGGGTGACTACATTTGAAGAAAAACCTCACACTTCCACAGAAGAAACACAAGAAATTTTAATTTTTAACGCTTTTTAGTGTATGTAGATTCATCTTCATCTTCTTTTGTGATTAAAAGTGATAAACATATATAAATCCTTTTACTTTTCCGCCCAACCTATCTAATATGCGAGAAAAGTATTGGTTTACCCCAAAAATGTTGGGCTTTTGGAAAAAAAAATATCATTTTTACGGTTTTCATCAAGAACAACACGCAAAAACAGTTTTAAGAAAAAAAATCCTGCGTGTATGTTGTCGTCGTCGTTGTCGTCGGCCACTTTTCGTGACATGTCTTGTTAGCACGATACAGCCTCCGGAATGCAGGAAGTCACCAATTTTATGATTGAATATTGTCCAGGACATCTCACAGTTGAACCCTATTGATTTTCAGCTCACTAGAGCCAGTACAACGGGTGCTATGGTAATTGAAGTTCGACATTTTTGTAATTTTTCGAGAAATTTCCGTTTTGTTACCACGATACAGCCTCCAGAGTGTATACAAGTGACCAATTTTATTATTGAATATTGTTCAGGGCGTCTAATAGATGCGGAAAAGTTAGTTTTAATCTTGAAAACTGTTCATTTTTATTTACAACTAAAATGAAACTTCTGGTTCCGGTAGCTTCAAAAGATTAATTCGTTAGTTAGACGACGTAGGTAATCGAAATCGAACAACTCAGGCTCAAAATTCTTGTTTACTTGTGATAATTCATTGAGTATGAAGCAGCAATTTCTAATTTGTACCAGGTGGATAAGCAAGCTGTTACAAACTTTTTGCGGACATGTTGAAAATAAAGTAACAAAATATCTATTATGTTTACTATTGTTTCGTACTTTTGATAAATAATCGATGTCTGTAATGTGTTTTAACTGTTAACTTCAAATTATATTTAAAAATATGCTTTCCACTCCACTTTCATTTAAAACTCCGTAGAAAATGTTTTAATTCTGGAAACAGTGATTCCCCGAGGGTTTTTAGCATCGGCCTTTTTCCGCCATGTTTTTACTATTTACCGAGAATGCTTTGTTTACCGACACAGAAGTAATTTTTCCAGAGAGAAAGAAGGAGACGGTAAAAGAGCACAGTAAAAATTTTAATAACCGTATCCACTTGTTTTTGAAATCATCTTGAAGTTCACATTTTAACTTTATATCTTAAGTTAATATCTTTCGAAACGTTTAATAATGTTCATAAAATGATTTACAGTAGCGCAAGCAGAAATTGCGGTATTGAAATAAAATAACTGATTAAAATTAATTTCATGTATTTTCATCATTTCTGTATTTCTGAGGTCAATCGAGGAATTACGATTTATAACACACACGTAAAGTTGTTTTGGTTTTCGGTTTTTCTGTATCTACGATCTTATCTCAAATTACTCACTTTCACAAAACTAAGGAACTGATATTTAATCAACTAACTCAAAGGGTTTCATTCTCTTGAGTCTCCTCCTGGTTGGTGTCAACATTCAGGAGGTCTAAAGGTAAACGCATAGTGGAGCGGCGCGACGATAGGCGCAAAGAGAGCTGTGAGCTCATGGAACAATTGACTCAACATATTCAAGACGAACTCACTCGTCGCATGACTGCCAAGCGAGAAGAGGTTACGATTCAAATACAAGAACTTACTCGTCAGATGACCGTCCAGCGGGAAGAGGTTACGAATTGAATGGAAGAACTCACTCCAGAGATGACCGCCCAGCAAGACGAAGTTGCTGATCGAATGAGGGAAGAATTGACTCGGCAGGGTTAAATGCTGAATTAAGAAGGCAACAAGGACCAAGATCTCACCATGGCGAAGGGGACGTCAGAAATTCAGTAGACCTCAGACGTACCATCAAGCCACCAATTTTTGATGGGAAAACCTCTTGGTCAAATTATTTGAATTCAATGCTGAGACTGGGGCCAACGAATGGACTTCTCGAGAAAAAGCCATATCACTCTCCGTGTCACTGTGAGGAGAGGCTTTGGATGTGTTGTAGTCTATTCAGGAGGGTGATGCAGAGGACTCTGAGGCCTTCATGAGACGACTTGAGATGCGTTATGGTCATAAATGAGTGAAGTCATTTCTTTTCGATAATCGTTTTATGGTCATGCCGATCTGGAGCCAGTCTACAAATCCCAACTTAAGATCCGGAAGCAGAAAGTCAGAGAGTCGATACAAGAATTCGAGATGGATATCGCTAGGATAGTAAGGTGTGCCTATCCATCAGCAACAGAAGACGTATTAGAAATTCTGGCAGTCCAAGATTTCGTTGACGGTTTTCAAATGCAGAGATTGAACGAGCGGTGCTGGTGGATGCATTGTCGATTGCATTGGAATTTGAAGCGGCAACGGAAGCTATACTAGGCCCTGCTCGTGTACAGGGAATAACCAGCCCTGATTTAGTGCCACCAGCGACTGGTGACCATAGTGAACTTAGAGAAGTGGTGGAGGGAGTCTTGAGGGTGGTAGCATCAAAGAAGAGACGGCCCGTGAGATGCTGGGGTTGCGGTGAAATTGGCCACATAAGAAGTGCTTGCCAGCATAACAAAAATGCCCCTGCTGAAAATTGGAGGACGACATCGACTCTTGATAATCGAAAAGACCCTCCCATTGTAAAGTTGACTACGACCAACCAACAAATGGGCAGTTTATACATTGACGGACAAATCGATGAAAAGAATTATGCCATGTTAATAGATACCAGGGCCACGGAAACCATCGTACGACCAACCGTCGCCAACCACAGGATGTCGTCTTCCAGTTGGAAATTACGAACCGCTACGGGAGAAACAGCTAAAATATATGGGAAAATAAAAGCGATATTGTAATTTGGTATTACTACTCTACACATTCGGTATTGGTGGCCGACTTCGATGAAGACCTCATCTTGGTTAATGACGTGATGAATCACTGCAAGTTTCGCTTGGACCTTTGACGACGATCCCTCCATATTGGGACCGAACAATTTTTCTTGCATCGAAAAGTTGAAGCCATTGTTCCAATAACGCTAGCAGACGACGTCGAACTCCCAGCGAATTGTGAATGCGTTGTGAGCAAAACAGTACACCAGCAATAATAGAACCTAAGATTGACGACCTGATTCTGGGAAAAGGAATACTCACCGGCAAAGCTTTTATTCTATCAACCCAAAAAGTACCAGTGCGCTTGATAAACCTGAGCGATCACTCAGTCTCCCTTTAGAAATGTACGCAATTGGACACTCTAGAGCCAGTTACAGCCGTGGTTCACCAGGCAAAAAGCACGGAAAAAGACATTACCGGCGAAATAGAGCAGCTGGTGGCCAACTTAGATCCATCCCTGTCGGATTCAGGAAGAAATCAAATAATAGATCTAGTCCACCGATTCAAAGCTGTGTTTTGTGCTGGAAGAAAGCTCGGAATAACGTATTTGGTGAAACACAAGATCGATACCGGCGATGAACGACCTATTCGTCAAGTTCTCCGGCGGATAACCAAAGTAAAAAAAGAACTGGCAGATAGAACCCTTCAAGAGATGATTCAAAACGGGGTAGTTGAACCATCCAGTAGTCCTTGAACCTCTCCCGTGGTACTAGTGAAAAATAAGGATGGAACAATACGATTCTGCATTGATTACCGTAAACTTAACGATGTTACTAAAAAGGACAGTTATCCTTTGCCAAGGATCGACGACGCCCTTGACGCTCTAGCGGGTTCTACATTGTTCTATACTTTGGATTTGAAGAGTTGATACTGGCAAGTGAAAATGCATCCCCTAGATAAGGAGAAGACCGCATTTACCAGTGGATCAGGCTTATGGCAGTTTGCGGTCCTCCCATTTGGTCTGTGGAATGCCTCCGCCACCTTCTAACGACTAATGGAGACCATTCTCAGGGGTTTGTTTTGGGGAAAATATTTAGTATATCTAGATGACGTCATTATAGTTGGCAAGAATTTTGAAGCACATGTATCCAACCTCGAAGAAGTACTTAAGAAACTTCAGATCGCCAATCTAACATTAAATCTATTTCAAAAGAAAGTCAACTATTTAGGCCATGTTGTGAGCAAGGATGGAGTCGCTGTTGATCCTGTTAAAATCAAAGCAGTTCAGGAATGGCCAACTCCGACTGACAAATATCAAATTCGAAGCTTTTTGGGCCGATGTTCCTATTACCGCCGGTGTGTCAAGAATTTTGGGGACATTGCCAAACCCTTAACGCGACTAACTGAAGAAACAAGAACCTTTTTCTGGGATGAGAAATGCCAAGAAGCCTTCGATTCATTGAAGAAACAGCTAACGTCATCTCCGATCCTTGGTTATCCGCTACCAGAAGGAAAACTGATTTTAGACACAGACGCTTGTAATGTAGGAATTATAGCCATCCTGTCCCAAATACAAGACGGTAAAGAGAGAGTCCTCCAGCAAGACATTGTCGAAGGCAGAAAAGAACTATTGCGTTTCCAGGTGAGAACTTCTTGCAGTTGTTAGATCCGTAGAGCATTTATAAGTACCTGTATGGAAGAAGGTTCCTGGTTAGAACCGATCACGCCAGTTTGAAGTGGCTTCTAAACTTCAAAAGCCCGGAAGGTCAGGTAGCAAGATAGATAGAGAAACTATGAGAATACGACTTTGAAATCGAGCATAGACCTGGTACAAGACACCGCAATGCTGATGCTCTTTCACGGAAACCATGTCAACTAGATTGCCGCCATTGTATTCGCCTAGAAAAACACGAGGGGATACTAGCACCGATTAAAGTAACCCCTGACAACTGGAACCAAAAGACGAAATACCAGCAAGAAATAGATCCTGTCCTAAAGAAGATCCCCGAATGGAAGCGAGCGAACTAGCGCCCAACGAGGCGCGAAGTGTCTGCATATTTTCCCATTTTAAAAACGTATTTGGCACAGTGGGAGTCGTTGACCTTAGGTGATGGACTTCTAGTGAGATGGTCGAAAACTCTGACGGAACGGAAACAAAGAAACAGTGGGTAGTTCTAGAAATAATGTCCCTGAAATTTTTCAACTGCTTCATTTTAATAGCTTAGGATGTTATCTCGGTGTGATAAAGATCTTGCAGAAGGTCCGAGAGAGTTTTACTGGGCGAACCTCAAAGAGGACGTCAAAGATTGGTGCCGAAGATGTACCGTATGTGCAGCAAGCAATGGGCCCACCCTAAGGCGAAGAGCAGAAATGCAGCAATACTTGGTTGGAAGCCCCTTTGAAACAATTTCTGCGGACGTGTTGGGACCTTTACCTCGAAGCTGGGAACAAATGAATCTTCGTAGTGATGGACTATTTTTCGAAATAGGTTGAAGCCTATGCTGTTCCCAATCAAGAAGCTGCCACCTTAGCCAATGTCCTGGTAAATGAATTCTTGAGCCGATTTGGGGTGCCTTTTGAGCTAAATTCGGATCAAGGAAGAAATTTTGAAAGCAGTTTGTTCTAAGAGGTCTGACGAAGGCTGGGTATTAGGAAAGCCAGAACCACTGCCATGCATCCCCAGTCTGATGGAATGGTGGAACGAATGAACCGCACCATAGCTAACTATCTATCGAAAGTTGTGTCAGAACACCAAAGAGATTGGGATCAACACCTTCCATTTTTCCTAATAGCAATTCGATCAGCTGTTAATGAATCTTCCGGTCAAACACCTGCAAAGGTCCTGTTTGGTAGGGAAATGAGACTGCCATGCAACTTGGTGTTAGGCTGCAAGCCTGGTGAAGATGAGGCTGGGGAAGAATATGTCGAAGATCTCCGTAGGAAGATGGAGGATATCCACGAAATGGTGCGTACCAAGCTGCAACTAAACAGTGACCGGATGCAGAGGTACCACGACACTCGAGTAGAACAGACCAATTATCAAGAAGGAGACTTGATATGGCTCTACAGCCCTCGATGATGACGTGGCTGGTGTCCCAAACTACAACAGAACTGGGAGGGACCGTACGCTATCAAGAAGAAAATTAACGATGTTATATATCGGATTGTTAGTGTTCCCAGGGGAAAGCCTATGGTTGTTCATCATGATCGTCTGGCGCCATTCAAGAGAACCCATCCTGAACACTTAGATTTTGAAATAGGGAATTCATTTCAGGCCAGAGTCATTCCAGGAGGAATTATTTTAAGGAGGGGGCAGTGTAACCAACCCGTTAATGACAGTAATATTATGATCACAGTGACAGTGTTCAGTTAGTTAGATATTCCTCTTTCTCCTATTAATTAGTTTTAGGTTAAGTATTCTTTTTTCCCTTTTGAGTTGTCCTATGTCAGTTAGGTTGAACAGCAATAGAATGTTCTGGACTGTTCGATCGATGATTTTGGTGGGTTCGGAATGTCATTCTGGAATATTCTGGAAGATTAAAATGTATATAAGGAGGTGCGACAGGGGCGAGGAGAGATGACAACTGTGACGGTAGTGAAATTGAACGATTTAGCGAGAAATTGTAAACGTTTTAAAAGAATTGTCAATTGTGTTCCTTGTTCCTGAATAGACGATTTCAAAAAATCCACAATCATGTTACAATATGTACTATTCTCTTTACTATATTAATTCCTTATAAGCGAAAAACTAACTATAATTACCAATACTTATTTTATATTTTTATATATTACCGTTTTGTACCAGTACTGTTTTAACTATTCAAATGTTTGTTTCCTTTGAGGACGTACTCTAATATCTGTAAGTTTTTGGGGAATTGTTTCGTTTTGTGATGTCATTTTTATTTTACAATGTTACTTTAGTTCACTCCTGATGAAGCTAGGAAATATAGCGAAATAGTGAGAATTTAGAAAAAGACTTTTATTAGTCTAGTGACCGCAATAACCTGAAGATACAACAATATAATATATATATATATATATATATATATATATATATATATATATATATTGAACTAGTTACCTAGAACTATCATAAAAAGTATAGATTATCACGGGAGGTGTGTCAGTAGACACAACCGTTAGCAAGAAAATTACAATTTAAGTATAAAGTTATATAAAAATTAATGAAATATGTATCAATCTTATTAAATATGAATGTGATTATTTTAAAAAGGATTATGAGAACAAATACCAAACACAATATTATTTAATTAAATACAAAAAGTTACCTGCACAAGTAATTCCGAATATTCTTTTTTCCCTTTTGAGTTGTCCTATGTCAGTTAGGTTGAACAGCAATAGAATGTTCTGGACTGTTCGATCGACGATTCTGGTGGGTTCGGAATGTCATTCTGGAATATTCTGGAAGATTGAAAATGTATATATAAGGAGGTGCGACAGGGGCGAGGAGAGTTGACAACTGTGACGGTAGTGAAATTGAACGATTTAGCGAGAAATTGTAAACGTTTTAAAAGAATTGTCAATTGTGTTCCTTGTTCCTGAATAGATGATTTCAAAAAATCCACAATCATGTTACAATATGTGCTATTCTCTTTACTATATTAATTCCTTATAAGCGAAAAACTAACTATAATTACCAATACTTATTTTATATTTTTATATATTACCGTTTTGTACCAGTACTGTTTTAACTATTGAAATGTTTGTTTCCTTTGAGGACGTACTCTAATATCTGTAAGTTTTTGGGGAATTGTTTTGTTTTGTGATGTAATTTTTATTTTACAATGTTACTTTAGTTCACTCCTGATGAAGCTAGGAAATATAGCGAAATAGTGAGAATTTAGAAAAAGACTTTTATTAGTCTAGTGACCGCAATACGATACGATACGATACGATACGATTTATTGACCAGTTTTAAATACAAAAGCATTTGTGTAGTCCTAATATTAAATTACTAAGTAGTTATCAAAATTCCTAACTCAGATAATAGAATAGAAATAAAGCTAAACCAATATTTTCATAAAATTAGATTTCTGAAGTAACATATATGTGAGAATGAATTAGTAAGACTAATAATTGAACGACATGTAGTCCCGAACTGCGTAAAAACAATTTTGTAGTAAAAATTGTTTTGAAAATCTATAGAACTGATTCTGGCTCATATTTTTCACATTCTTATCAGCATGCAAATCTAGAAACTTATTATACAATCTAACATCTAGTTTGTTGTATTGTGTTTGATGCAGCCTAGAAAAAGGCACAATGAGTCGCTCTGCACCTCTGGTGGTATAACAGTGAACACCAGAATGAGTTGCCATATGTAGTACACCCCTATGAATACACAGAAGTGTCTCAAACATGTACATGCAAGGCAGTGGCAGGATCCCATATTCCGCGAAAAGTCCACTGCAATGTACTCGACTTTTTGCATTATGAATAATGCGCAAAGCAGTCTTCTGAAGAGTAAAGACTCTTTGTACTCTGCTAGAGTTACCCCATAGAGAGATACCATAAGCCAGATGACTGTGGATCAACGCAAAGTAAATCGTACGCATAACAAGATTACTACCAATAGATGAGCGTAATTGTCTCATTGCAAAAATCTGTGATGAAATCTTTGAGCATAGTGAGTCTATGTGGTCCCCCCAATTGATACCAGGATCTAATGTGATACCCAACAATTTCACAGATTCCCCTTTGGTACCTCGTTTCACAGAGCTAAATGTTATTTTTTTAGTTTTCCCATCGTTTAATTTCAAATTGTTTGAATCAAACCAAGATTTAGCTAACTTTAGATTCTCGATGCTGACATTTTCCTCTCCTTTCGTTAAGAATGTAGCATCGTCTGCAAATAAAACCGATCGACACTCAAGAGACGCCGGTAGATCGTTTATGTATAGTAAAAATAATAATGGTCCTAACACTGAACCCTGCGGGACTCCATCGTTTACCGACATCCGACTAGATTCACAGCCATTGTAGCTTACGTATTGCTGACGATTTTCCAAATAAGATTTAAACAATTTCAACTCTCGACCACGGAATCCGTAATGTTCCATCTTTCGCAATAAAATGTCCGAGCTCACACAGTCGAAGGCCTTAGTTAGGTCACACATAATGGCGTACATGTTTTTACCCGCATCCAGACCCTCAACTATGCTCTCAATCACATTCAAGATTGCCAGAATGGTTGACTTATGTTTCTGAAACCCAAATTGACATTCAGATATTAAGTTCTTATGTTCTAAATAGGAGCTTAGTTTATTTTTTATCAGTATTTCAAATATTTTGGAGATTATAGGTATAATAGCTATAGGCCTATAGTTGTTAACGAGATCGATGTCGCCACTTTTGAATACCGGAATAATTTTTGATATTTTCAGTACGTGGGGCCAGTTCCCCTCATTTATACATTTGTTGTATAAGGTTGTCAATGGTCCAACTAGCGAAGTCAAAGTAACTTTAATCATCTTTGCGTTTAAATTATAAAAATCCAGACTTGGCTTACATTTTAGAGATAATACAGCCTCGTGAACATCAGTCTCCAAAATTGACGACATGAAAAAGGATGATGATGGTCTAGGTAGGGCATTCAAAAAATGTAATGGGTCAGTTTGGGGACTGTCAATACTTTTCAGAATAGTTTCCGATATGCCTGCGAAAAATTTGTTAAATTCACTAGATTCTAATGTGTGCGACACTCTGTTCTGATGTTTAGTGTTTCTTTCCTGATTTACAATACTCCAGATAGCTTTACTCTTGTTATCTGACTCATTAATGTTTTTTTCATATGCATTCTTTTTCGCAATTTTAAGCGATTTACGGTAGTCTTTCCGCAATTGACAGTATTTATACCAATCTAAGAGTGATTTTTCAGACCTAAATTTCTCTCTCAAATGGTAGACTTCATTACGCATTGCCTTAAGTTCGCTTGTAAACCAGTTTAAAGCTGTCTTTCTATGAGCAATTGATTTCAAAGGAAAACATGTATCAGCACATGTAGACAGTATATCGGTAATGAGATTTGCATACTGATCCGAGTTTAGTCGTCCAGAATCAGGCCATTGAACTTCCTGAATTTGGTTTACAAAACTAATTAAATTATTATTATTTACAATTCTTCTCATACACTTCCTAACGGATGTATTATTACAATGATCAATTCTAAAAAACAAATAATTACCACTATGATCCGACACTAATGGTTCATACACCCCTGTATGGAGTTTATCATCATCTAAGTTTGTGACTATATTATCAATACATGAGCTAGTTGTGTTAGTTATTCTAGTCGGCATATGAACCAAGTGCCTTAGACCATACGCACAAAAAATATTTATCAAAATCTTTGAGTACTCACTATCATCATTCAAGTCTAGATTAAAATCCCCCATGATAATAATAGATTTGTACTTTGTGTATAACTTATTAATAACACTCTGTAGCTGATCCACAAATATTTCTAATTTGCCTTTACTGGATGATCTGTATATGGCTAACAAAACACAATTTCTTTGTTTTATTTCAGCAGCACAGAACTCCGCATGGAAAGGTATACAAAAGTCACTGATATCAATATAACTTAAATTAATATGATGAGATGCAAATATAGCTACACCACCATGTAATTTTCTGGAAGATCTACAGTAACTAGATGCTAATGAGTAACCACTTAATTTGATGCTCTCTAAACTATTTATATCAAGCCAGTGCTCACCAATGCAGAGTATATCAAATGGATATTCATCCAAGAATACAGTCAGGTTATTGACTTTATTTGTAAGACTTTGGACATTTAGATGAAATACTGAGTACTCAAATTTTTCAAAAAGCATTGTATCAATGAATATATTATCATCTTCACACAAATTATGTACTAACTGGTGAACTGAATTTGACGTCTCCCTGAAAAAAACCTATTTACCGATATATTGTCTGGCCATATATCATTCTTAAGAATACTGTCCACTTCATTAACAGGCACCGAAATTTTGAATGATGAATAAGCACTAGGTTGACGTGAATTCAATTTTATAACTATAACATTGGGCGCATAATTTTTCAAATAGTCCTTTAAATCATTTGGGTCTACGTCGGGTTCAAAATTTGTCACGTGATAATGTCTATGGCTATTTGTGAAGGATACTGCTGCTTTGAATGGGCATTTTGAGAAATCTCCGTTACTTCCTTTCAATATGTTTCTTGTTGTCTTCTTCTTTGTTCCCGCATCCAATAAATCACTCTTTGTCAAATTAACCACATCATGGCAAACCTGGACAGTTTTTGCATTATGAAGTGCATTTCTTAAAGCATTCGTTGTTACCGGCTGATTTTTACAGGGATCATTACATTTTATTACAGGTGTATTTCCATTTTTTGATAGAGGAGAGGGTAGAGTAGGAGTTCTGAGAACTGTTGAATTTTTCGGTACATCTAGATTTAAATGTGAAGAAGTTGCATCCGTGGTAACACATTTTAATAAAGATAGTTGGTCCCTTAGACAGTTTATGGCGAGATCTTGTTTTTGAATTGCAACTTCCTGAAGATACAACAATATGTATATAACTATATATATATATATATATATATATATATATATATATATATATATATATATAATTTTAAATTAATTATTTGCCAACTAAATAATCAGGATTATTTTTTGTGGGTTTGTGCCACAAACCCACAAAAAATAATCCTATATATATATATATATATATATATATATATATATATATATATGTATATATATATATATATATATATATATATATATATATATATATATATATTGTACTATATTTTTTTACGCCTCTACGTTGGACGTCACGTTATAATATATTTTATTATATGACAATATATTATTTATTTTCCCACACGTTGTGGTGCCACGTTATAATATATTTAATATTTTTAATTAATTATTTTCATTTCTTATTTAATTAATTTATTAAGGTTATGGGCGCCAGAATTAGTTCGCTTACCACGAATTCCAATTCAAAATAATATATAATATATACACGAGAAATGGTGTTCATAGTTGGTTCTTCTTGACCCTGGATATGATGCATATGAAGGAAATGATCGACTACGATCGAATAAACTGGAACTCAGGATGTGAAAAATGATGGAATGTGAATTACTTGACCAGTTGAATACCACAATTAGTATCAAGATGTATGAATAGTTGTCGAAACTATACTAATAAGGTAATTGTTCAATCTTACCAAATCTAGACGATAGCACAATTATTTTCACTTATTGGTTTAAATACGAATTATGTTATTAGTTAGTTTACTTTTAAAACTTTGTTGAACACTTTGGTCAACGTTTCAATATGATTTTGTTAAATTATCTTAACTTTTAAACAAATTTGGAGAAGAAAAATTTCACGCGTCCTCCATTTATAAATTCACGAGGCTTCTCCCCAAGCTTAGAATCAACAACTTTCAACTGTTTTTCCTTTTGTTTCTCATTGTTCGTTTGTTGCTAAGTAAATAATTGTTTTTATTAAATCAAAACATCCATTTCTGTGTTATTGTAGATAAATTCACTGTGTTTATTTACACTTCTGTAATCACTCCGAATCACTCTACCCGAACTATTGAAAGAACGTTGATTTCCGCGTTGATATTTTGATTTGACATTTGATACAAAATAATTGAAAAGTTCATGCAATATACAGGGTTTCTGAAAGTGTTTACGAAATATAAAAATATACTAGTTGAATTTCGTTTCAAATTCACGTGATTCTATATACAGGGATTATTATAATTATATACAAAATATGTTTGACGTAATTTACTTGTCATTGTTATTTTTATATACCTTGAAATATACTTTAAAAATAATTACTAAATTAAATAGTAATCTCTTAAATCATTTTATTAATTGTATATTATTCGTAAATATTTCTTAACGTGTTGATGCTATGTATTTATGAATTATCTCCTTTTATTGAATATTTACTAAGATTCACATTATTCGAATGATGCTAATTGGTTTAATTTAACCTGGTAGATATGTTTCACTTTAATATATATATTATTATAGAGTGAAACACCCTGTATATCAAACAATAAAGAATTAAGATTGTGCATTGTAATCTAGAAGAATTTTTTTTAAGTCCAAAATTTTTTTTAACATTTGAATGGAGACAATCTGTACGATCCACTATTCGATAGAGAAGGCATACAGAAAGGACAGACTGTATAATGTAGGGATAATTGCGAATAGGTGTGATAAACAATTTATGTGAAATAAATTAACCAAACTTTTATTAAAAAGATCAAGTATCAGAATTTGTTCATGATAAGAAACTAATAATGCTTTATTCTGTAAAGTCAAGCGAATCTCATAATATTTGTTGATTAAAACATTAAAGTAAGTTAGTGTAGCTGTTTAGACATAACAGAGCAGAAAAGTATATAATAATGTGAATTTCAGAGAACATGACTCATAAAAAAACGAATTTTCATTTTGCATATATATTTAAAGGTAACAGCTGTCATCTATTAAAACATTAAGAATATTCATTTGACATACATACTTAGAGGTTAGGAAATGTCATTTTAACAATACTAGGAAATATTATTGAATGAAAATAATATAGGAAGTCTAAGCAATTAAAAACCTTAGAATACAATATCCTGATATAATGGATGAACATTTCACTGGTTGAAATGAAGAATTTGAGTGATAAAATAAATAGTCAAATTTGATTGGTAAATAAACATTTAAAAAAGATCATATCGGCGACAATTATGTTGCTAACGAAAAAAAAAATCGGAATGTAAAAAAGTTGTTGATTATGGGGGCTATTGACTAGAGGTTTTTTTTTGGGAAGAAAAATTTGTAAGCAGCAAAACTCTTTGGTAAAGAAAATCATTTGAAATTATTTGGAAGATAAAAATTTGACTATAGAATTCAAGAACAAATACATTATACTTACAAGATATACATCAGTGTAAGTAGTTAAGTTTATATTAATAATTAAAAAAGGAATTGTCGAATGTTGTACAGTACTAACCATGATTTTTATTTTATAATATGGTGTCTTGTGTCTTGTGGAAGTAAAATAGCCACAATAGCTTTTGGAAAACACTGAATAATGGAATTTATATAAACTGCTTGGACTTTGAATGAAATACAGCATCGATTCCTGTTCTTGTAGAAACGGAATGCCAGCATGGAGTTTTTTCAGGAGGAGAATCTGAAACAAATAAAAGAAACGGATTATTGAGGTGAACAAACAAAACAGTGAAGTGAATAAGGTAGTACAAGTTAATTTATTAATATATTAAAAAGTCAAGCGTACTTACCTATTTATGCAAAGAACTAAAATTTTGTGACGCATAGACGCTTTTAGTAGTGTATTTCGCCATTTTCTAAAAATCATATGTTTATGAAGTTGTATAATTGTATTTCACTCTTATAATAATATCTCACCAGAGTGCGTGTATGTTGTATGAAAGAGTCATCCTTTTAGATAATTTAATTTCTTCAAGAACACTTGTAAAAGTGTAATGTATTTATTTTCATTAAATTAAATATCGTTTTTTCCTTTGAAGAACGTTTTTAAACTATTTTTGAGTTATTCATTTCATCTGGTGACTTGCGCACCATCTACTTACCATAGGCAGAAGCTCTGAATGACATCTATTGAATTATGCAGATTTGTTTTAAGCAGGACAGGACCGTATTTAGTTTGGAATCATTGAACAAGTAACATATTCTGATTAACAAATTTATTTTTGAAATATAAAGCATTTATTAACTTTGGCGCTAATATATATAGAATTCTAAAATCATTTTATCCTAAATACTTGAACTCTACCCTGAGATGAGAAGTTTTCATGTTAGTAATATAAACTGTTTATCATATATATAAAATCATCAATATACCGGGCAAACAATAAACTTAAAGTAAATTTAAACTAAAATAAAATAAGTATAACATTCTTATTACACCATAGCCAATTCATATTAATATGTCACGCAACGTGGGGCTATAGTCAATCTATTATAAAGTGACGCACCAAACAAAGGCCAATAATTTAAAAAGGATTGAAACAATTTTTTTACTGTATTAAAAGAAGAATGACTTTGAGAGACGGGAAACAAGTAGGAGGAGAAAGTGGCTCTGAACAAGAAAGGGAAGAGAGAAATCATGGAAGAGGAGATTTCCAAGTACAATATTTGGAGCAAGGAAGAGAACGTTCAGACGAAGATATTCCAGAACAAGATCAGGAAGAAGAGGATGCAACATTGCAAGAAGAAATAGAACAAAAATCTAGACAAGAGTTTAAAAAACAAACAGAAGAGGATAAACAAGAACCTAAAGAAAAAAAAGAGCAAATGGACGTAATGAGTATGTTCCAAATGATGATGAAAAGAATGGATCATAATATGAATAGTATCGAAAAAAATATGCGGGGAGATATGAACAGAATAGAAGGTAATTTGAATGGGAAAATGGATCAGAATAAAGAAGAAATAAAACAAGAAATGAACACAAAGATGGACCAAAATAGAGAAGAAATAAAACAAACTAAGGATTTAATCATAAAATTAATGGAACAAAAATTGGGACACGTTGAGAAGAAACTAGAAGAATCAAACATATACATGGAGAATAAAATTGAAGACACTAAACAGGAAATAAGAGGAGAAGTGATTGGACGGATAATGGAAATAGAAAATTTACAAATCAACAGAATTAAGGAAATAGAGGAGAAAGAAAAGGATTTCAAAGGAGAAATTCAAAGAGAAGTAAATGAAATCAAAATGGGAGTTCAGGACACTCAGGAAAGAATGGGAAACCTAGAAGGAAAATGGGACAGAACTTTAACGGAGTTCCAACAAAACGTTGAAGAAGCGTGCAAAGAGAAACAGAAACAAGAAGAGATGAAAACAGAGAAGAAGATCAAGTAAATACAAAAGGAGATTGAAATTATGAAAGGAAAAATAGAACAGACTGGAAATAAAACTTCCAAACAAGAACAATCTAAAGAAACACAGGAAATGACGAGAAAATTAGAGGATATGGAAGAAAGGTTATGTTATCTACAGGAAAAACATGATCGAAGAGGAGATATGAATTTCCAAGAAACGAGGAATGGGATGGTTGAAACGAAAATAATAAACAACTATATAAGCAACAGGGGAGAACACAAATTTGAAGGTGATAACAGGAAAATACATCCAAAGGTTTTCATTAAGATTTTAAGGAATAAAATAAAAAACATACAAAATAGAGAAGATATTAAGGAAATGATTAGAGAAAACCTGGATAACCACGCACTAGTGTGGTACACTAGTAAGGAAGATGAATTTAGAAATTTTGAAGACTTTGAAAATCAATTTATAAAATACTTCTGGGGAAACAGTGCACAAGCGAGAGTAAGAGAGAGACTCTACTCAGGAAAATATGAAGCAGGAAGAGGGAACAGCATGAATGAATACGCCATGAAAATATTCATGAATGCGAAGTTCCTAGATCCACCGATTCCAGAAGAGGAAATCATAATGTTTATATCTAGACATTTTAAGTGTGAAATAACTGAGACTATTGCTATACAAAATGTTACAAATATAGAGCAATTAAGCAGTTACTTACAAAGATTGGAAAGAAACAAAGTGGATAGCAATAATTATAATCGGAATAAAAACAAGAATAACAATAATTTTAATAAAAATAATCAACAGAATTACAATAACAATAATTTTAATAGAAATAATCAATACAATAGCAATAATAACTATGAAAATAATACAAGTAATCAAAATAATAGGAGAGATAATTATGAACAAGGTTATAATAGAGCAAACAACATAAATAGTAGAAATTACAATAATGGATACAATAATAGAAACAATAATTATAATAATAATTCTGGAAACAACAACAATTATAACAGAAACTTTAACAATCAAAACAATTATAACAGAAATTTTAGATACAATAATAATAACAATAATAACAATTATAGAGAACAAAACTACAGGGAGCAAAATAACAGAGGTGGACCATACGATAACCGACAAAGAGAAGAAAGTAGAGAACAAAGAAAAGATTATAGGGAGGAAGGAATAGGAAATGGAAATGGAGGACAGAGAAGGATAAATAATATTCAAAGAAGAGAAGATAGAGTGATATCAGTAGAACCGGAAATAATAACAGAACAAGAGCCCGACCAAAATTTTGGATCGAGCACATACCAAATGTAAGAAATATCATCTGTACATATGAACATCCAAGGGAATATATTAAATTTGGGGAAGATTTGGAATTGAAAGGAATAATGGGATTGATAAAAATTAAAGGAAAATTAAATGGGAAATTTGTTAAAATATTAATAGATACAGGTTCGGAAGCGTCCATAATAAAAACAAAACTAATTGAAGAAAATATTGAAAATTATGAAAATAAGCTAGTTAAAATACCTAAAACTACATTAATAGGAGCAAACGGGAAGAAATTGTCTGAAGTTAGCAGATCTATAATACAAAGTATTGAATTAAAGGATGGGAAAGAAGTTGAGATGCAATTATTGTTAGTAGATAATCTAGAATCAGACATAGTTATAGGAATAGATGAATTAACGAAATATAAAGCAAGAATTGATTTTGAAAAGATGGAGATTGAATTAAATGGTAATAAAATTGAATTTGAAGAAGAAAATATAGAAGAATTGGAAGTTGAAGAGGATAATAAGAAGTTATGGAATATAGAAAGGATTGGAAATATGGAAGTATTGGCAATTGGAGAGGATAATAGGAAGTTATGGAATATAAAGAGGAGTGGAAATATGGAAGAATTGGAATTTGAAGAGGATAGTAGGAAGTTATGGAATATGGAGAGGGATGAAATAATGGAAGAATTGGAATTAGTATGTGGAAATAAGGAATATGCTGAGAAAGTGAAGAATTTAATAATTAAGTATAAAGGATTAGTTAAAAAAGAGATGAGAATGGCAAATAACTATGTACATAAGATAGAAGTTAAGGGAATAGAAAATTTCAGAATAAGAACATATCCCATACCTTATAAATATAGGAAAGAAGTTGATTCAGAGATACAAGATATGCTAAAGGATGGTATTATAGAGAGATGTAACACAAGATATGTAAACCCTATTGTGGTTGTGAAGAAAGCAAATGGTGATTTAAGATTATGCCTAGATGCAAGAAATATTAATCAATACACTGTACCACAATACGAGGCTCCGATGAATGTGGAAGCAATTTTTGGGCGCATTACGAACACAAAAATATTTTCTAAAGTTGATTTAAAACACAGTTTTTGGCTGATTCCTTTGGATGAAGATAGTAGAAATTACACAGGCTTCTCTATTGATGGTGTGTTGTACAGATTTTGTGTAGCTCCATATGGTATACAAAGTGCTTGTTCGGCCTTGGTTAGAGCATTACACCAAATACTAAATAAATTTGAGGACTTTGCATTTCATTACATCGATGATATATTGATCTTCTCAAATGATGAAGAAGTAAAGAAAAAGCAAAATAGTAAATGTTTAAGGTAAAATTTGCGTTCATAAAATTTTTCAGAACATCAAAATTTGATAAACGCAAAATTTAGGGGATGTTATTATAGAGTGAAACACCCTGTATATCAAACAATAAAGAATTAAGATTGTGCATTGTAATCTAGAAGAATTTTTTTTAAGTCAAAAATTTTTTTTAACATTTGAATGGAGACAATCTGTACGATCCACTATTCGATAGAGAAGGCATACAGAAAAGACAGACTGTATAATGTAGGGATAATTGCGAATAGGTGTGATAAACAATTTATGTGAAATAAATTAACCAAACTTTTATTAAAAAGATCAAGTATCAGAATTTGTTCATGATAAGAAACTAATAATGCTTTATTCTGTAAAGTCAAGCTAATCTCATAATATTTGTTGATTAAAACATTAAAGTAAGTTAGTGTAGCTGTTTAGACATAACAGAGCAGAAAAGTATATAATAATGTGAATTTCAGAGAACATGACTCATAAAAAAAAACGAATTTTCATTTTGCATATATATTTAAAAGTAACAGCTGTCATCTATTAAAACATTAAGAATATTCATTTGACATACATACTTAGAGGTTAGGAAATGTCATTTTAACAATACTAGGAAATATTATTGAATGAAAATAATATAGGAAGTCTAGGCAATTAAAAACCTTAGAATACAATATCCTGATATAATGGATGAACATTTCACTGGTTGAAATGAAGAATTTGAGTGATAAAATAAATAGTCAAATTTGATTGGTAAATAAACATTTAAAAAAGATCATATCGGCGACAATTATGTTGCTAACGAAAAAAAATCGGAATGTAAAAAAGTTGTTGATTATGGGGGCTATTGACTAGAGGTTTTTTTTTGGGAAGAAAAATTTGTAAGCAGCAAAACTCTTTGGTAAAGAAAATCATTTGAAATTATTTGGAAGATAAAAATTTGACTATAGAATTCAAGAACAAATACATTATACTTACAAGATATACATCAGTGTAAGTAGTTAAGTTTATATTAATAATTAAAAAAGGAATTGTCGAATGTTGTACAGTACTAACCATGATTTTTATTTTATAATATGGTGTCTTGTGTCTTGTGGAAGTAAAATAGCCACAATAGCTTTTGGAAAACACTGAATAATGGAATTTATATAAACTGCTTGGACTTTGAATGAAATACAGCATCGATTCCTGTTCTGGTAGAAACGGAATGCCAGCATGGAGTTTTTCCAGGAGGAGAATCTGAAACAAATAAAAGAAACGGATCATTGAGGTGAACAAACAAAACAGTGGAGTGAATAAGGTAGTACAAGTTAATTTATTAATATATTAAAAAGTCAAGCGTACTTACCAATTTATGCAAAGAACTAAAATTTTGTGACGCATAGACGCTTTTAGGAGTGTATTTCGCCATTTTCTAAAAATCATATGTTTATGAAGTTGTATAATTGTATTTCACTCTTATAATAATATCTCACCAGAGTGCGTGTATGTTGTATGAAAGAGTCATCCTTTTAGATAGTTGAATTTCTTCAAGAACACTTGTAAAAGTGTAATGTATTTATTTTCATTAAATTAAATATCGTTTTTTCCTTTGAAGAACGTTTTTAAACTATTTTTGAGTTATTCAGTTATTCATTTCATCTGGTGACTTGCGCACCATCTACTTACCATAGGCAGAAGCTCTGAATGACATCTATTGAATTATGCAGATTTGTTTTAAGCAGAACAGGACCGTATTTAGTTTGGAATCATTGAACAAGTAACATATTCTGATTAACAAATTTATTTTTGAAATATAAAGCATTTATTAACTTTGGCGCTAATATATATAGAATTCTAAAATCATTTTATCCTAAATACTTGAACTCTACCCTGAGATGAGAAGTTTTCATGTTAGTAATATAAACTGTTTATCATATATATAAAATCATCAATATACCGGGCAAACAATAAACTTAAAGTAAATTTAAACTAAAATAAAATAAGTATAACATTCTTATTACACCATAGCCAATTCATATTAATATATATATATATATATATATATATATATATATATATATATTTATATATAGTAATACATATCCTCTATCTAAATTCTAAAGAAAACATTGAAATAAAGAAAATATGCATATGTACATGTAATACTAGTGATACACACTGTATTATCAATAATTTGAAAGGTTCAATATACCAATAAAATTTGACATTTCAATTTCATATGACATTGCTGCAGAATAGACCTAATGACAGATAGATTTTAAAACGATTTGAAAAACCAGAATACAGATGTCTCTATTAGCAAATGGCACTTATAAATAAAATAATGAAAATCTCTCTTGGTATATGAAAACGTAAATTTGTGATTTTTAAAAAAAAAGAATTCTAGGTAACCAAAGGAGAAGAGAATTATTTATTGAAACATTTTAGTTAGTAGAATTTGTAATCCACATGAGACAACATCATAATAAGAGTTGTCTCAAATTTAATTTTGAATATTAGGGAATTTATATAATCGTTATCAGTTCAACATATCTTGCCTTTTGTAAAGCCAGTGCGTTTACTATTCACAAAGAATTACCGCTAAACTGCAAGTGTTTTTCGCGTTTTCTAAATTATTGATTTGGAAACGTTTGTTCCGGAAATTCCAAAAATACGTTTTTAGAATACGTACGAGATCTTCTAGTATCCAGTTTGGTGAGTCCAGTCCATATTATATATTATTCTCGAGAATTAATAGGCCTTTGATCAAAATTATTTCGAAAATAGATGATTAAATTATAGTAACGTTACTTATATAAAATTCTACGTCATGTGCAGACAATTTTGGGAACAGACAACTTACAAGAAAATTTACGTATTTTACATTGACAGATATCAAGTATAAATTTAGACATTTTGAATTTTCGGTTAAATTTATTTAGGAAATTTCTAACATAGATTGTTTTTAATATTAAGGTTTGATAGAAAATTCCATCTTTGTTTATGCGTTTATGATATTTTTTGAAGAGTTTTAATTTTTGTAAGTGTTATTTTGATAATATATTATATAAATTTTAATTCCAAATCTCTCTTTTCATATTCATTTTCATTATATTTGATAATTTTTATACTATAGAAAATTTAGTATAATAAGTGACATTTAGTTAATCGCCTGACAGTAAATTCATATATGTCATAAGATAATTTAAATTGTCTTATAGTGTATTGGATAAACAGTTACTGTAGATTTGAATAGTGTGATACGTAATTTAGAATATTATTTGGAAATTTACAAATTTGAATTATTAGTTGAAATCTTTGATCCCTCCCTGAGAAAAGAGTGAGTTGATTGGTGTTGTATTGATTTATCTTTTATAATATAAAATTTAATATTTATTTAGCCGGGCATATTAATTTGACAACCGCTGTCATTAAAAATTTTATAGGTTATATTTAGAGGTAAAGGTATTTTCACAATAGTGTAGTTATTATCACAAATTGTGATGACAGCTACAAATTAAATTCAGCATCATATAAATTTAAATTCATATATAAAATATAATAAAATTAGTAAAACACATTAGATATACTATAATTTGTTACCCGAACGTGGGGCAAATATTATTAAAGAACATTGCATATATTATAATTTGGTGCCCAAAACGTGGGGCTCTTATAGAAATAAAAGGATATTAAAATATATATATATATATATGCAGTTAAGCAAATGGGTTGAAACGCGCTTCGCATTTTATACTTTCAGTTACAACACTGAAGGAAGTACCTAGACCTAAGCTAATATTTTTGGGATTCACTTACAGATTGCTAACCGAATTCCCTCTTTTGATACACGCAGGAATGGTCAAGGTTACTGTTCACAAGATAATCAAACTGCTCTACTTTGGGACCTCCCCTTTAAATTCTTATCGGTCATTTTCCGAGCTCCATCCTTTTTCAAAAATATTTATTTCCAATATGTCGAAAGCGATATGAGCTGATGTTTTCACAATATAAAGTATCGTTGAAGTTTATTTACCTGTATTTTGCACCATTTAGTGCATGATAGATTCGCTTTGCTAGAATAATAAAGTATAGCAAAGCATTATTTACTGCGTTTTGAAAAAATGCAAAAATATTTCCGGTTTCAACGTCAATCAACTGCCAGACATATAAATCTCAATTTTAATAAAAAAAGTAACTGTAATTCAGACCAGCATTTGTTTGTTAAAAAAGAGGAAATAAATGGATGAAAAAACGGAAACATTCCATACTGATATATATCGCTGTTCGAAGAGAATGGGCCGGTTCATGACCAAAACACAAATGCCGTCTCCATTTAATTGAAATTTACTCCGTGGCCAACGCCGAATATTTAGATTATATTCAATATTTTCTATGGAATTCAATTCAATCACATTCAGATATTTTGAAAAATTGAAACAGAGATTGTGCAACTTTCGAAATTGAAGTTCTATTGGTAAATGTTATTTCGAAAAATATTACATGAAGTTCGTTGGACAAATTTTAGTATAGTGAATATGCAATTAAGAATATAAGAAATGGAAAAAAAACGTATGGAATTGATTTTTAAATAGAATGTTGCAAAATTTCATAAAAAAGATGAAAACATACGTACTTCTCCTAGTGTCTCCCTCCCTCCCCAATTTCTTGGCAGCGCTCAGCCGCTTGCAATTTTGCGTATTTCTCAACATTTTATTGGAAAATCAGGATAAATATTTGGTTGTGCTGTACTACAGACATTTCGCAATTAATCGCATTAATTTACTGAAATGGGCTAAAATGTATTTTTTACGCATTTGAAAAGTTATTTCCACAAAAACATAGCCATAAAACATAAAAATTGACGGGGGATATGTTGACAAATAAACATTACTACGTAAAAAATAGCACTGTCGTTACCGTGTTTTTTTACTAGAAATATTGGATAATCATCTTCGAAAAGTCAGTTGTGAGGAATTCCCAGACATGCTGATTGTGAAATCGCTAACTATAATTATTTAGTGGCCGATGAGGGCGGACCACTGAATTATAACAGCAGTCCTATATAAGTTAATTCTATGCTCGGATCTTCTTCTCAGTTACAGAAAATCCAGCAAAGATTCACAAAGAGAAACATGATTTAATTAATAACAGTAATTGTTATTAAAAAATACACCAGATGATTGTCATTCCAAAAAACATTGCATATAACCATAATATAAAAACACTGACAAAAGTATCAAACATGAAATATTAAACATTTTGTGGATGAATTGTATCTCATAAGAATCAAATAATTGTTAAAGTACTAGTTTATACTTCTGCGGATTTAGATGAATCAATAAGAGCTAATTCAAAGAATAAGGAGACTGAACATACCAAAGAGTTGAATATCTCAGTTTCAACTGCTGATGAATTTAATATGGTGCCAGTGGTTCCAAGATGCATATAGAAAATCTCAAAATCAACGAAATAGACTAAAATAAAACTGTATCCAGTGATATAACTGAAATACATAAGATTGGACAGAATGAAGCGTTTATGATAACAGAATATGTAGAGAAAATAGAATCATAGAAGCAATCACGGTTCTCCTTCAAAACATTTCCAAATGGTTGCAGAATCAACTTCAGGAGATCATGATGATTTTTTAGATGGAAATGAAATGAGAAATAAGACTAACGTTGGAAGCAAGTTGGCTAAAAATAAAGACGAAACCGAATACAAAACCAAAAATTTGAAAGATATGGTTATGTATAGTAATCAAGATAAGCTCACAACAGCAGTTGTTGCCAAAGTAGATGGAGATATGAATGAATCTAATGGAATGAAAATATCTGAAATGAATTTCAATGACATTATTAAATGAATTGAGATATGCGATTAGAGAACGATAAAAATAAAGAGGCAACTAATTAAAATGAAAACATTTGTATATCTCAGTTGTATCCGCTAATGGAAATAACATACTGAAGACCGTGTCATCAAAAATAATTCTCAACTTTCTATAAAAACTGACCTATTCTATCCGAGCAACACACAATCGATTAAAACGAGAATAACAAAGAGAAACTACCAGCCGCTATATCGTCAGCAGAGGTTCGGAATAAATAGATAAACTTATCAATTTGAAGAAGAGACGAAAAAAGAAGCAAAAATGATGAAGAATTCTGAGAAAAAACTGCAAATACTAAATAGAATAGAACCCTGTATTGGAGTTTGACCAGACCCCGAAAAATCAGACTGGCCACAAAAAAACAAACGGCATTAGTGAAGGCCGAAGCGTCAGGTCAGAAGAAGAAAGAAGTTTGTGCAGATTGTAAATTAGACTAAAAATATTGCCTATGATAAATGCACCAAATGGTTGAAATTAACTGTATTTCAAGGATGTAACTATTCTAATATTCAAAATTGTGATTTTAATTATAAATATTACTAAAGTTTTTATATATTTTGTTACTACAAATTTGTTGAAGAGTTTACTGCGTAGTAGTTAAGTTTATTGGAATACTCACCAAAGAGATATTCGAAAACATGTTATTTTTATAAATGTACAGAAACAAACTTGTATGTACATTTTTATTCTTTGAGTTTTTATAATTTATATTTTGGTTCTTTATTTTCGTGAAGAAAGAATGTTATTTAATGCACAGGTAATAGGTATGGAGAAGATAGATGCTCATTCCAGCAGTATAGCTGATTACTAGATTCATGGTGGCTGAAATTAGAATTTCAGCGACTAACTAAGAGACTTCTTCGTTTTTTTTTCAGATCAAAATTAATATCAATTAAAATATTTTGAATACCTACAATAAAATATATACAATGAAATTCTAATTATTCGATCATATACACCCAAAAAAATGTATTCATTATGGTATATTTTTCATTCAGACTTGAAAATACAATGAGGCTTGAGTGACTGACCTCCCGCAAATGTACCCTACAGTATGAATAATAGTTTGAATATAAAGAGATTATTATAAATTATATTGATGTCTTACTAGTAACTTATTAGCTGTTAACAACTTCGATACGCAAGCATAAAAAATATGATTATGATCTAGGTGCTATAGTTTTAAATAGGTTAATACAATACAAACATGGAGTTTGTTATTAAATTTATTTTCATTCATGATTAAAAAACAATTATTAAATGTACCAGTAATAGAAACTCTTTTCTCGTCCCGGTATTTGATATTGAATACCCTCCAGCTAGAAGTTGCCCGTCTTTATTTTTGGATGCGACGCTGTCTTCTAAATATCCTTCCACAACACTCGAACTCTTCCAGCCGCCATGTCTCTTTAATGTACTCATACCGGCCGATGTTATTCGCAAACAACGACCTGTATATTGATCGGGATCTTTCAAATTTAAGTATTTAGCTATGAGAGCAGGAATTTTTCCCAACAACCTGGGCACAACATCGGCCGTTTCTATAATTTACGTAGTACCTCCATTCGCCCTGTGGTCGCAACTAGCCATATTTTCTTATCAGCTTTAAAGAACTCATTGTTTCTTCATCAATAATGGTAAAAATACGTTTCTTCCCGGTCTTCGTTACGAGTATGGTCATAACAATAACTTCGCCCCTGTCGTCTATATGATCAATTAACATATTCACTAATTCTTTCAGCTGCAACCTCCAAACACCCCAAATAACAGCGCCACTTTCATCATCAGAACCGAGGTAAAACCATCATCGAGTTAAAACCTTCGATTTTTTAGTTCATATCGTTTATTTTTTTGTTTTAAAGACGCTACTAACTTTTCCAATGTCAATATTTTGGTTCAGTAGTACAGTTTTCTTAAGCGTAGAAAACTTTGTACAGAGCGAGTTTACAAAAAAACTTTTCCAGACTATAAATAGGTAAACAAATTACGATAATAATAATAGTGTGAGACATACCAATTCTTCAAAATATCCCAACCAAACTGTTTTATCAATGAGTGCAACACCGTTGTCAACCATCAATTTTTGAAATTTGTAAATTCCACTGGTACTCTTCAAGTACCAATATTAGCCGATGAATTACTCTATATTTCCAAAATTATCTCTATTCCCAGTAAAGAAAATAATATCCTTCTACCCCCGTGCCCATTTACATTACATTTCAAACGATCAACATAATGGACAAACGAGAATGCATGAAAACTTTCTCGTTCTGGCACTGCGGAAAAGAACCCCACGAAGACCCTTGTAACTTATAAGACCTTTCACTCACCAAGCGAATACTTAAAAAGACACAATCTAACAGCAAACATCGTACACCAACACCTGGTAATCGCGTGCAAGTTTAAGAATACATCCGAAAAATACTTCAAGTATACCCCATTCTGAAAAATAATGCATACCTACTATACTCGGACACCCCTAGACAGACTGACAAACACATAGCCAATAACATACCAGACATTGTCCTTGTTGACAAATTGGAAAAAGTTGGATTCTTCATTGACATAGCCCATCCCAGTAATCACATCTTGGAAAAAAACAGAAAGGGAGAATATAAATAAATATTATGAATTATTCGAAGAGTACAAACCCACACATCACCTTTCAAAAATCTCCATTATTATAACCCTTGTCATTACAGTAATTGGAATGGTGTCGAAAAATTTCACTGAGTACTTGAAAAAAATAAATATCGATAAAAAAACATTTTCACAACCATGCAAAAATCAGTCATTCTGGAAACATGTAGAATCGTTCGAAAAACCTAGAACTAGAAATCAATTTTAAAATTGGCTTTTGTAGTGATTGATCAAGAGAGCCCACTATAAAATACTCCCCCGAAATGGGAGAAAATTAGAATAATAATCATATTAATAATAATAATAATAGAACACTGATAGAACAATACTGGCAAATAGACCGGACATGATAAGAACATAAATACATGTCTTTTGATCGAAATATCTGTCCCGGATGACAGCAATATAGTGAACAAAGAAAACGAAAAAATAAGCAAGTAACTATACGAGTCAAGGAGAAGTTGTCGGAGGACGTAATCTTCAGTTCGGATTAGAGACTCTGAACTGGAAGGCATTACGGCACTCTTGAAGAGACCCAAGAAGGTCGAAACGCGTCAGTGTACTATGCTCTTCCGCTATCAGTTGCGAATCACCACAGATGTCCGTATCGGCAAAATGGCCGATCGACGTCACGGTTTTCGAAGGGGATGTAATTCAATATTCTGCGTGGTATTAGCCAGAACGGTCAGGCCAATACGTCGAAATTATTGAAATTTCGACTAAAACAGGTGTAGTAGAAAATCTAAATTTATATTATATATACAGGGTGTCCCGCATAAGAACCGACACAGAGCAGAGACGTATAGGGGAGCCCAAAATATGACGATTGGGGGCAATTTACCTCTATACCAAGTTGCATCCCTGAGGAGTTATAGGGCCACATAGTGGGGCTCAAAATTTCGAAACAAATTAATTTCTTTGCAACCCTTCACCTTAAAAATACCAAATTTGGTACACTGTATGAGACTCTTAAGAGCATTAACTATTGGTAAGTAGAAGGCGATCGAACCAGTCTGAGGAGTTAATTAGGGGTGACCTAACCTTAAAATTTCACATAATTTTTTTATCTGTTATTCGATTTGAAAACTTTTATTTCATACCATTGATAACTTAATTCTCAAACTTTTTTTACTCCTGTAATTTTGCACAATACTTTGTCATTTTCAAGGAAAAATCTAATAACCAAAGACATGTTTTCAGCAATGTTATTTAAAAAGTTACAAATGAGAATTTTCCACTCCTTTAAAACAAATTATAACAATTTATTTACTACAAGAACTGAATTCCAAGTTCTCAAATTTGATGTATAAATTCATCGAACTCTTGACTTTTTTGTAACTTTTTAAATAACATTGTTGAAAACATGTCTTTGGTTATTCGATTTTTCCTTGAAAATGACAAAGTGTTGTGCAAAATTACAGGAAAAAAAATTTTAAGAATTAAGTTATCAATGGTATGAAAATAAAAGTTTTCAAATCGAATAACAGATAAAAAAAATATCTGAAATTTTAAGGTTAGGTCACCCCTAATTAACTCCTCAGGCTGGTTCGATCGCATTCTAATTACCATTACTTAATGCTCTTAAGAGTCTCATGCAGTGTACCAAATTTGGTATTTTTAAGGTAAAGGGTTGCAAAGAAATTAATTTGTTTCGAAATTTTGGGCCCCACATTGAGGCCCTATAACTCCTCAGGGATGCAACTTGGTATAGAGGTAAATTACCCCCAATCGTCATATTTTGGGCTCCCCGATACGCCTCTGCTCTGTGTCGGTTCCTATGCGGGACACATATATCATATACCTATTTACCGTTAGGTGTCTGGTTTACATTCAATTGTCATATATAAACTTTTTCCGTGCTCTTTTGTCTTTTGCTAATGTAGCTGCTTCTTTCCATGTCTTCCCTCTTTGTTGTATTATGTTACCCACCTCTTTATTCCATGTTTGCCTGGGTCTTCCTCTTTGTCTTTCTATCTGTGTTTTTGCTGCGTATATTCTTCTTACTTATCTGCTATTACTCATTCGTTGTATATGTCCCAACCAACTTAATTGTCGTTGTTCAATAAATTTCAAGATTGGTCCAACTCCTAATTCCTCTCTGATACGTGTATTTTGAATACTGCATTTCCTAGTTACTCCTAGTATTCTATTATTCGCCTCAGGTACTTCATCTCAACGGCTTGGATTTTACTTTTTTGTGAGTTTGACAGAGTCCATGACTCAATACCTTATGTTAGTACAGGTCTATAAATGGTATTAAAAACTTTAGTTTTCGTTTGTTTAGAGATTTCTTTTTTATTGATAAATTTTTGGTTCATTGCATGATATAGTTTTATTGTTTTATCTATTGTCTCATTAATTTCAATATCTTTTTCTCCATTTTGTGCTAAAGTTACTCCTAAATATTTAAATTCTTTTACTTGTTCTATTTGAATATTATCTAGTTTGATTTTAGTTTTAATATTTTGATCTCCTATTATCAATATTTTGGTTTTATGTATATTTATTCTCATTCCTTCTTTTTCCATTGCTTCTTTCCATATAATTAAGTTTTCTTGTAGTTGTTTCTCGTTTCCTGCCACTAATACTACATCATCAGCAAAGACTCCTTCAGATATTACAACTGTTTCTAATTTTTTAAATACCCACAAACATGGCTTTGGTTTCACTTTCACATTTCTTAATTATAGTATCCATGTGTACATTAATCCCGTCTCTGTTTTGAATCCATCTGATTTTTTATTACATAGTTAGTGTTTGTTTTATATAGACCTTGAATAACTCTTATTATTTTGCTATTTACGCCTCTTTCTTTCAAGTCTATCCATACTTTTCTTCTAGGGATTGTGTCGAATTCTTTTTCCAGATCTACGAAAGCTAGATATATATTTTTATTTTGTGGTTGTCTTCTTTCAATGATTTGTTTAATTGTAAAAATATGATCTTGAGTGCTTTTTCTAGGTCTAAATCCACTCTGTGGAGCCGACAATTGTGTTTCTAATGTTGGTTTTAATCTGTTGTTTATTATTTTTCCATAAATCTTTACTACAATGCTCAGCAACGTTATTCCTCTATAATTACTACATTTCTATTGGTCTAATTTCTTATGTATAGGTGTTATTAATGCTGTCCCCATTCTTCCGGTATTTTTTCTTTATGCCAAGCTTTATTTAAAATGTCAAGTGTTATTTGGATACCTACTTCTCCCATTTTTTTATCATTTCAGCAGTGATCTTATCATGTCCTGGTGCCTTTCCATTTTTTAATATTTTTAATACCGTCTTCAGTTCGTCCATTTTAATTTCTTCAATTTCGGTCTTCTGATCGATATTTCTTGTATTTTCGGGTTAGGTTACTTCAACAATTATTAGTTGAAATTATAATATTAAATGCTTATATCGTCAAATAATCATTTTACGTTATAATATTGACAGGACTATGACGGTATTCAAGTCAAACGAAAATCCGAAAGCTTAAAGTTTGCACTATATCTCTTACGCCAACTATACTATACTATTTTTGAAATAACATGTTAATGTTTTAAAACTACAATAGCTCTATTTTGCAATTTAAAAAGTAATGGACATACCGTTCGCAAACCTTGATCTTTAGCTCCGTAATGTTATTTATAAATAATAGGAAGGGTATCGGACATAATGGTGATCTTTATGGGGCACCACATCTAATTGCCATTTTCTTGAACAAATATGTTCTTATTTGGTTTTGAGGGATGCCACAACTATGAATTATTCATTTATTCATCTATTAATACACTGTTCAAACAGGACGAACCCAACTACAGAACAGGAACTTAATTATATTGATTACAAAGAATAATATCATCAATCAAAGAAGAATGCTTTAATCGCAGATATGCGGCAATTAAATATATCAAGCTGGTAACTTACATTATTACATAACGAACACATCCTGTGAAGTGGCGAAAATTTTAAAATATTTGTTCGAGGGGTAGTAAGGTAAAACGTATTAACAGCGCTTGAAGCTACTTTCGGAGTATTGAACTGGAATTTAAGAAGAAGATTGCGATCACTGATGTTGTTATTCATGATTTCAAACCGAAATATTAATAAGGGATAGTCACGACAAGCACTTAAGTTAATCAATGCCTCGTTTGAAGTGTACCGGTACAAACTCCTACCAGTGGGTAAATGCCATCCATTTTAAAGGAAAGAAATTTCAAAAACCTCTGTTGAATTGATTCAAGTTTCTGAATGTGTATGTCATAGCCATACATTTTATTAGCAGACGAGCATATAGCCTCAATATGAGGTATAAAAGAAAGTTTAGAATCAAAAGTTACACCCAAGTCAATAAATGTCGCCGGGCGTTCAAGAACAATATTGTTGATTTCATAATCATATATAATTTTCTCGGGTTTTAAGGAAAACGTCATTACCTTACATTTACAGGCATTCAACAACAATTTATTACTTATACACCATAATACGTCGAAGGTTAGTTGAAAGTGAAACACAATCGCTTCTATCATCAATCCGGCAGAATAATTTCAAGTCATCAGCATATAGTAAGCAGTTGACATCTAGATCGTCAACTATATCATTGATGAAGACATTGAATAATAAGTGGCCCAGGTTACTTCCCTGTGGAACACCAGATGTTGTTAAGTATTCAACTGACTTATAACCATTAAACATGACATACTGGTGTCTGTTGTTTAGATAGGAGGTGAATAATTTGATTAGAGAGGGTGATAATCCATATCGAGATAATTCCGTGGTCTAGTCTATCGAACGCTTTAGAAAAATCGGTGTACACAACGTCAGTCTGCGATCGCTCATAGATGTTTTCAACAATAAATTGGGTTATATTTGCAAAATTGGTGACAGTTGAGCGACCCTTTACAAAACCATGTTGCTTTATGATTATTATGTTGCATAAATGGCTATACATTCTATTGTACAATAACATTTCGAATACTTTACAGAAATTGCAAATAATTGAGATTGGCCGATAGTTGCTAATATCAACTCTATCACCATGTTTGTAGATAGGTCTAACCTTCGACGATTTTCACATATTCGGCACAGTGCAAGTCTTCACGCACGTGTTGAGCAGTATTGTTAACGGCGGAGCAAGTACAGACGCACAATCCTTCAAAATGTAAGCAGGGACAGAGTCTAGTCCTGTTGTCATTTTATTTTTTACTTGTTTTAAAGCTATAAGTACTTCATCCTCAGTGAAGGATATGATATTCAGGAACTGTGAGGTAACTGAATCATCATGGGTAACGCGCATTGTACTAACTGAAAAAGATTTTGCAAAATATTCAGAAAAACCATTAAGTATATCGGTAGGCGTATCGAGCGTTTGACCATTAAACGTCATTCTATCAGAGATATTGGTTGACCCCTTTTTGCTGTTGACAAAAGCCCAGAATTTTTTGGGGTCTGCTTTCATACTCGATCCAGCTGAATCAGCGTAATCCCTGTACGACTTGTCTATGTTAGATTTCACCTTTGCTCGTAAATATTTAAACTTGATAAGAGTATTTAATTTCGATTTCAGCTTAATGTCTTTAATAATATCCCGGGTAAACCACGGTGGATATTTTCTTTTATATTGTTTTGTTTCTCTTGGCACACACTCATCAAATGCATTATACAACTTACCGTAAAAGTATATGCAGGCATCATAGGATGTATCAAATGTTTGAAGGAAAGTCCAATCTATATTAGAGAGACTTTAATACAATAGTGAAAAATTTGCTTTTCGGAAGTTATATTCGTTGCAAGATATTGTTGGAAAATTTCGCTTTAAGGTGTGGCAAAAATTTAGTTTACAGAAAATATTTAAAACAGGATGATACCGATCTTGAGCAACTAAATTTTGAATAGATCTTTCAACAAAACAGTCATTATTATAGAGGACAAAATCGAGAATACGTTCCAAGTCGTTCGCAATAGTATTGTATTGAGTTAAATTAAAAATTGGGAGAAAATTTGTATAAGCAGAAACAATGTCATTACCTAAATTATTATGGAAATATGTAGCATAAGAAGATATATTAAAGTCGCTCACAATGAGTAAATTATTATTATGCAAACTTTCAATATTACTGATTGATTCAAAAAGATTAAGGTATACTTCGCTACTAGCAGATGGAGGAATATAAACATTTAGCACATAAACATGACCTGAGTCAGCTGTTATTTTAACCAAGACCATATCCACCGTAACTATCGTGGGGAGAATGAAACTATCTATATTCATTTCACCAGTTCACCATTAAAGCCATGTTTCGGTTAGTGCTATGACCTTAAAGTCTGTCATAGAGATTACATTAAAAAAATCTACAGTTTTAGATCGCAAGCCTCTGATATTCTGATAGTACACATTTAAAGAATTTGTGATATTACTGTTAACCTTTTTATCAGCAGTGCAAGTGGTCGACGACATGGTAGATCCACTTGAAGCTATGGATTGCTATATTGCAAGCAAATCCTTCTTGAGTTTAGTTAAAGCAATTTTATATGCAGTACAAACACTTCTGTCCCATACCGCATGATCACAGGAAGTAGTAGATCCCTGAGCACCTGACAGTTCAACGCAATTAGTGCAGTTTCGTAATTGGGATCTACAGGACTTTACATTGTGATTTCCACCGCATAAAGGACAGCTTAAAGAATTGTTGCACGATTTGGATGAATGATTAAATTCGTTACAGTTGTAACAACGCGATACTTCCAAGGCTTCATATACTCTACAGCTATCATACCCAACAAATAAGTTACCAGCTTTTAATATTATGCCATACACATTTCTATCTATCTGAATGACAGCCTGAAAGATTGCAGCATTTTTCTTAGTTGGAAAGATTTTCACAATTTTACAATCACTATATTTAGAAAAAATTTCAGGATTACAATTCCTAATTTGGTATTGAAGCATTTCTTCAGTATATTTTTCTGACAAACCCACAATGCACAATCTGGGATTAATACCAGCAACCTCCTTTACAGCATAAGAGTCAGTCATTGTTTCTTGAACCAGTTTCATTATCTTCTCATTTTCCTCCTATGTTTAACTTCAAATGTATACTGTTATCAGTTGGATTAATATTATGCATTAGCTCTGATTTCGTTTGTTTTATCTCCTGTGTCTTGTTCTTGGGTTGTACTATCACTGGAGGAAAAGTTTTGTTGTTAACAACATCAGCATATCGAGTCGTTGGTGGAATAATCACAGGTTCTTTAGCAACTTTAGAAACATCAGATTTCAGTGAGGACAATTCAGCTCTACTTGAACGAAGCGCGTCCCTAACTGTTGATTCTAACAAGTTAGTTACTTCAGTATTGTTTATAGAAATACAACTTTTCGCACATTCGTCGCATTTCCACAAGAGTCCAGGAACAGAATTTAGGACGTCCAGTAATTAACAGTTTTGGAGACACATACAACATAAAACTGCTTTTTGCAGAATTCGCAAAAAGTGGCCGGCCTACTTCGACTTATCGTACCAGAACAGGTTTCACAATTGTTATTGTCCATTGTTTACATTACAAATTTATTAAAAACTTACGAAAAATATCAAATTATAATCCAATCTGCAGGTACACAAATCAGTCACCACTTCTAAAATGTTTCAACAGTCACAAACCACTTTAAACCACAAAAATGCAGCAAAATATCAAGAGCGACGTGCTATACGTATTGACAGTTCTATTCTGTCTGTCTTCTATTCTATTATGTGAGGAATAAGTCATCTGGAGTAGCACGGATTCATTGTAGACTTTAAATGGTAGTGATTATATGAAAAGTTACGTGCTGAAAGATAAAATCGTCACAAAAACCTCTCTAACAACATCGCAGTTGTATCGATACCGGAATGTTTGAATTGTAGTAATTTGTTTATTTGCTCTTTCTGATTAACCCGTTTTTCCCTGTAAGATTTTAGATTTGAATTAAACAATTCTGAATAGGCCTGGTAAATCAAGCTTTAACAATTCCATCATTTGTACAAAGCAATATCCAGCTAATGTAAATAATTTTAGTTATTTTAACCTAAAATAGTAAAACATTCTAAAACTATGTAGATAGTTCGGGCAAGCGAGAGCAGTAATTTAAAACCGAACAGGTTGCGGATAATCAAATTTCAAACATATTTTTACTGAATATTACACGTACCTACCGAATTTTAGCATACAGCGTACATACCAGAAATATTCATTGTTCCATCGATTTTCTCTTATTTAAATCTGTATTGAAGGCTGGTGATTTTAAAGTGTATTTGCATATATGTATCTATACCGACGGTTACATTAATTCAGTGATAATGTAATTGATAATTCACATAATATGCATGAATGGACTAGCTGTAGCCTCGGGATACTTGTGTACGTTGAACAGAATTTGAGTAACGGTCGTGAATATTTTTTTTGAACAAGTACGTTTACTGAATTATCAATTTGAACATGCCGCAACAGCAGGAAAAAAATAAACGACATATTCTTGAGACAGTAGAAAGCAAAATAATCACGAATGAGGAAATACATGTCAGTTAAAGATGAAAATGAAGAGAGGGAATAAAAATACTCAGTTATTATAACCGTATTATAATAAAGTAAAAACAGGACTTAAAGTTCCCTATTTTATGTTGAATAGAAGAATGCTTTCATCCAGTCACTATATTATAAAGAGTCGTTTACACGAGATAGTAACTTGGGTTAGTATTTACATATAAGCAAGTTTTAAATCAATTTTTTTCAGCAAGTTCTCTACAGACATTACTTGCTGCCGATTTACAGCAAATATAAAAGAAAGGAAAAACGGCTTTAGAAGAAGTATGGGTCAAAGAGCGGATAGCCAGTAGGTCTAATCTTGGTGCATATGAGAAGCTATTAAGTGAATTAAAAAGTGAGGATCCAAATAAGTTAAAAAAGTTTCTTCGGATGTCTGAAACTGACTTTAACTTTTTGCTGGAATTAGTGTCTGATAGAATATCAGAATTAGATACAAATATGCGAGAGTTCATCAAACCAAGAGAACGCTTGGCTCTTACGTTGTTAAGGGTTTTAGCTACAGGTAAGTTGGCAAAAAAATAATGTAAAGAAAGACACTCTTATTTTGAAATACATATGTGTGTATGTACTAATGAAATAAATTATTTATTTCTTGATAAATGTAAAAAATAAGTTTTTATAAAATGAGTATTTATCCCAATATTTCTTCAAAAGAAACAAAGTACTGTTGTGCAATTTTCTTTTATTAAAATTTCGCAGAGCGCTTTCGGCATTATGCCATCATTAGTGCGGTCACTGTAAATTTGTGAATTACAATTCGTAAAATTTGATAAAATTCATACATACTTGTCAAAATCCAAGGCAGGGGCTTCCAAATTTGTACGTCTGCACATTATTAATTTCGTGGTTCACATTGTGAGTTTTTGAACAGTGTTAAAAATATGTTTCAAAGATAAATTCAATAAAATCACTAAAATCTGCACTATACATTTTTATGATCGACCATTTTGCCAAGTTGTCATTAGAAAAACGTATTCACAAGAAACTGCATAAACCCTAATTGGCATTCCATTCAATCAAGTGGGTTCCGAATCGTCGGAACATAGACAAACATCGTGGTGGTATTGTTAAGTGAAGAGATTTCGTGACCCTCAACAGACAGGCACTAACATCTACCAAAAATAATAAGTTTGGAGACAGACTTGATGTCCATCTGATGAGGGCGGCGACATCTATAAAAACATTGGGATGTGCCAGACACACGAACGTAATGAAAATAAATTGAAGGCCAAAACACAGGGCTCTAGGAGGAAATATAATTGATAAGAATTCGAATAAATATAGATGAAGCGTATGAATGGCAGGATGAAGAATGGTAAGAATTAAAACAAATGAAAAAGTAAGAACTTATGTGGAAGATAATAAAAAAATGGACAATTACGATGTGGTTGCTGATGTAGTAGTTTTGGATGAGATGCGACAGATATAGAGATGGAATAGTTAAGATGATACTGAAGCGTGTGAATTTACAAGGATATACAAAGTTCGGATAAAAGGTAGTAAAAGGAAAAGGCTATATTAACTTGTTTACTCGAAATATTTGTGGAAACAAAACGCTAAGGAGTTAAAATCTTTCAATGCGAAGGTTTTTTTATACGTTCAAACACGCATCTAGCACACCCCATTGCATTATGAAATGTAATGAAAACCCAAAGTTACTGCATAAATTATGTGAAAGTTGATATTATATATGAATATGTAAACATTATGCCAGGTTGAATGATATTAACTGTAGGTTGAAAATCATTTTTGACGAGAATAGGTTCAAGAACCAGAATTTTTTAAACAATTCACATTTCATTAGTGAATTAAATGATAATGTTGAAAGGGTCACTTAGTTTAATAGAGTCAAAAACAAATTAAATGAATTGATCTATGAAAAGGCAGCCATGGTTCGTAACAGAGATAGACATCGTAATAAATTTTCTAATTTTCAATTTTTTGAGCGGGTGAAAAACTTATCATCTATTAGCTTCACTGATGACGAAATGGATCTTATCAGACTAAAACATTGTCTTGAAAAATCTTTTTTTGAGAAGGCACTTCCTCATTTAGCAATAGATTTTGACAAAATAATAGAATTTCTACCTAACAACATCAATAAACCTCAACTGAGACTTGACATTTATCACAAACTCAACTAACACAAAATAACTTCATCACGTAACTATTTAGGTAACATTCAAAAACATCATTTAAAAATACTAAAATCGTTAAAACTTAAAATTAGGATTAATAATTTAATAGTCTCAATGGTAGACAAAGGACAATGCATTGTCATTTTAGATAATAATGATTACGTCCAGAAAGTAGAAAGTTTCCTCATTGATAACAATTTCTCTCAGTTAAGCTCAGACCCATTACGAAGATTGATTAGGAACATTTAGTCAGTACTAAATAATAGAAAGCCTTTCTAGGATTTTTTGAAGCTAGGGGTAGCCTAATACCAAGTAACCCTTATATGCCTCGCTTGTATGGGCTTCCCAAGCTACACAAACCTGGAATACTCATCAGACCTGTGGTAAGCTTTGTCAGCACTCCTGTTTCAAAATTAACTACGTTTATCTACAATGTAATCCAATCATTAACGAACTTCAAACCTACAAACTCGGTAAGTAACACACTTGAATTAATTAACAAAATCAAAGATTTTCGTATACCTAATGGTTGTTTAATAGTTTCATTCGATGTGAGTAACCTGTATACTTCGGTGCCGGTCTCGGATTCGATTCCTTTAGTGTGCGAGATCCTGGTATACGCAGATGTCCTTCCACAACACATTAATTCAATAATTACTTTTGAAAACTTTGCCTCTCACAGACCTTTTTCACTTTTAACAATGTTACTTATGAACAACCCGATTGCTTAGCCATGGGAAGTGGCTTATCTCCACTAATTGCAGATATCTTCATGAGCAACAGAAAAGAAATTTATAATTCCTAAAAATAAAGAAATTATCTTGTATTTTAGATATGTCGACTACATCTTTTGCTTAATAGAAGGCAACTTATCAACAGCTCAGCAAATTCTAAATAATATCAGTAACTTATTAGTGTTTTTAAATGAAACTCAAGCTCTCTAGTTAATTCCACAATATAATACAAGTTATTGAAAATTCTAAAAAATTGACAATTTTTTAGAATTTTCAATAACTTGTATTATATTGTGGAATTAACTAGAGACCTTGAGTTTCATTTAAAAACACTAATATGAGCATATTCCACGAAGTAAGGGTCGAGACAGTCAATTTCAATATCAGTAACATTCACCCTAATATTAAATTCACTTTAGAAACTGAAATAGATGGATGTATCAATTTCCTTGACCTTAGCAAACGTCGGTGCGGGTCCGAGTTCGGCTTTGAGGTTTACAGGAAGACCACGCCATACATGTTGATTTCAACCACCCTCCTCAGCACAAAATTGCAGCCTTCAATTGCTATGTCCACAGACTACTGAACATACCTTTAAACACAGCTAAGTATAATAATGAAGTTAACATAATCAAACAAATTGCAGTTAACAATGGATATCACCATTCTATAATTGACAATCTCATACAAAAAATAATCAGGAAAAGAAATCAACAATTAGTTTATCCTTCTATCACAGACAATAATCTTTCATATATTTCGATACCTTTCATAAATTCTCATCTTTCTCATCAATTAACAAACATTTTCAGAAATATTTCTAACAACATTAAAATTTCATGCAAAACTTCAAATTCTTTATATAATGACTTATTCAATTCTAAAGATAAGTTAAACAAATTGTCTAAAAGTGGCATTTATGCGCTGAGGTGTGGTGATTGCGAAGCTTCATATGTGGGAAGAACTTGTAGAGGTTTGGAGGTACGTATAGGTGAGCATATAAAATATCCAGATAAATCAGCGTTTGGTTTTCATATTAAATACAATAACCATAAGTTTGAACCAGAAACCAATTCAACATTTGATAAGGGATGATCTTGCAACTTACCCCGCAACACTTTAATTATAGTTTTTGTTGATAAATTTTATAATATTTCGAATTCATAGGTGCCTTTTTGTTGACATTATCAATTACATCGGTCATGTACATTTAAGAAACCGAAAGATTCCCTTAAAATTACCTGTTCACTACCTACATTCTCCTCTGACAAGCTTACTTTGAGAGTGCATTGATAGATCAATGTAGTTTCAATTGAGTTGTATTTGCTAAACATCAGTTTGACTTTTTAATATATTATCAAGGAGTCAGCTTGCTGTCAGGGAGGATTGTACGTAGGATTTGTCAAAATCGAATTTGAGTAGAATACGAAGGAATTAATTAAATTTTGGCTAATTTTGTTGGAGAATCAGGTATCGAAGGAGAATTGTGGGAGGAGTAAAAGCGCATGTGGATTTGTAGAGTGAAAAAAAGGAGTTTGGAGAGAATAGAATAAGAACCCTTTAACGGAGAGTCTCAGTCAGGGGACACCATCTCTGTTAAGCCAAGAGAATAAGTATAGTCTCTCCGCTTACGTTAGTGGAATTAATGTGAAACCTTTGTTACGAAAACTTATATTAGAGGCGAACAGACCCCTTGGATAGTAGCGTAGTTAGATAGTTACAATAGGTTTAGGCATTATATTTTCTTTTGTAAGCGGCTCCGTGACGTCACAGTAGCGCATTTCAATTATGTATATTTCCTTCCGTTTTGGTGAAGAAGTTGTTTGTATATAGTATCTTTTTTTGTGTAAATAGTAATATAGAATTTCCATTACAAGGGTGTTTCTTGTTCTCTTCTCTTGTAATACCTAACATCTTATATATTGTCTGCTCCATCCTTACCATCGTGGCGGTCTACTAGTTAGGGCTGACTCATTAAAATTTAACTGGTGGCTATTTTTAACAACCAAATAAAATAGGAATTTTCGCATACCCACCCCCGACCGAACTGAACTTGGGCATGAGGTTGCGCTTCTGGAGCTAGCGAGTAGACAATAATAAAGCGCGTAACACATTAATCAAAAGTATTACCACCAGAAATTTCAACCTATTAGATTTCTATGAAGACATCGAAATAACAGCTGAGATAAACAAAAACAATAGATGCCAGAACACACAAGTCAATTTAAATAGAAAATTTACACCTTTGCATAGACTCCTACAAGGCCTTCAATTATGACGACAGGTTGAGTCCTATTCCATTATTTCACCAGATCGCAATTGTTAGAGATTGGCGCCCTCATCGGTGAGCTATCAAAGCCGTCTCCAAATTTGTTATTTTTGATAGACGGCTGATGGCTCTACGGTTAGGGCGATGACCTCTTATAATATCAACTTTCGCATAATTTATGCAGTAACTTTGGGTTTTCATTACATTTCAGAATGCAATAGGGTGTGCTATACGCGTGTTTGAGCGTATAAAAAATCCTTCGCATTGAAAGTTTTTAACATCTGAAAACTCCTTAGCGTTTTGTTTCCACAAATATTTCGACTAAACAAGTTAATATAGCCTTTTCCTTTGATTACCTTTTATCAGAATTTTATATCTCCCTGTAAATTAACACGCTTCAGTATCATCTTAGCTATCCCATCTCTATATCAGTCGCCTGTCGCCCAAAGCTCTAGATCAGCAACCACAGTGTAATTGTCCATTTTTTTTTATTATCTTTCACATAAGTTCTTACTTTTTCTTTTGTTTTAATTCTTACCATTCTTCATCTTCTCATTCATACGCTTCATCTATCATTTATTCGAATTCTAAAGCAGGGTCCGCACTATGCCGGGGTAGGCCGGGCGGGCTGACCCGGGCGGCCTAAGCCGCGTTGATGTAGACGCCCCGGGCGGCTTTGCCGGGTTAGAAAATGCCGGCCCGGGCCGTGCCGATCCCAACCCGCATAAAGCATAAAGTAGGTACAGATCAAAGGAAGCCGAGCCGAACAAAAATATAGAGTGGGGACGTGCCGAGCGACCCCTAGCGGCTTCAGTTACAATTAAACCTCCGACCGAACTAGACGAATTATTTTATTTTCGACTCAGTTTGTTTAAGTAGATTTTCTCATTGTTCATTTTAAGTGATGGCGTGGAATGACGAACAAGTTTTAGTGTTAATAGACTTATATAGAGAACGTCGTCTTCTATGGGATAGTTCAGATTCCCAACATAAATTAATAAACCAAAGACACGACAGTCTCACAGAGATTTAACCAGCCAACTTTGGAGGGAAAAAAAAAGAAGGTGAAACGAAAATAACAGGGAGTGGCGCTGATGAGCCGTACGTTAGTAAATGGTCCGCCTACCAACCGATGAATTTTTTGGGCGATAAATATAAACCGAGGAATACTGTGTTGGAATATCACTTCACCCTGTGGAGAAATAAAAAAATCGGCAAATTCATCTCTTACTGATTGAGTCGGAGTAGTACTTCTTCTTGGGACTCCAGAAAGGGAACGTAAAGATGAAGTAGATTCGCTATCGGACATTCCTCTAGGGTTATAAACTGATTTTGAGGAGGTTTTGCGTAAAAAATTATGTAGGTAAACAGCAGCCATAGTAACTTTCGTTGCAGCTCCAGGTTGTAATGCCAATGGAGATCGGATTACACGAAAGCAAGCAGACAGCGCTCCAAAGGCATTCTCAGAAACTCTTCGAGACCTGCTGAGTCTATAACCAAATATCCTTTTCTTAGATCCTTTGTCATGTATTCCAGAGTACGGTTTCATAATATTTGGTGAAAGAGGGAACGCGTCGTCTGCAACTAACACAAACGGGGTTAGGGTTGTCCTTCCTGGCAATGCCCGTGGGGGAGGTAAATGTAGAGAGTTTTCTTCTAGAGCTTTCTTGAAAAATGTATTATTGAAAACGCCTCCATCACTGATTCTCCCTTGACAACCCACATTACCATATATAAAATTTTAATTGGCGTCCACCACAGGCATCAAAACTATGCTAAAAAATCCCTTGTAAGTAAAAAATTCCGAGCCTGAATAAAAAGGTGCTACTAAAGCGATATGTTTGCCGTCGATAGCACCGATGCAGTTTGGAAAGTTCCACTTTTCCTCAAATACCTGGGCGATTTCATTCCACTCTGCTTCACTCTGAGGCATCTGAAAAATGAAAGTAAAAGAAAAATTAGTCATATTTTTTAGCGAATTTATTTATATTTATTTATTTTAGTATTTATATTTTCAGGAAGATGGACCACAAGACAGTCAAGAAGAAGGCATTAACGATGACAGCCAAGTTGTTCATCCCCAAAATTCTGAAGACAAACAAGCATCAACGCTTTCCCCTTCAGAGGTCGCCGGAACCAAAAAAACATTCAAATCTCCAAAGACACTAAAAAGGAAATCTGCAAGGCGTCGATTAGTGGCTAGTCCCGGTTCTTCCAATGCACTGGATGAGGCTCTGAACGTCATGAGCTCTCTTCAATCAAAAAGAGCGAACATCGATTATGAATATTCGTTGTACGGTGAACAGATAGCAATTAAACTGAGAAAGCTATCTTCGCCCCGAACCAGGTTAGTTGTGCAGAATAAGATCAACCAATTATTATTTGAAGCTGAAATGGGATATCTGGAACATCAGCATGGGTACAATGTGCCACAAATTAATATACGGCTAAACTCTGGACCGGCCAATCCAATGGTGCCTTCATTCCCCCAGACTTCTAACATGCCCAATCAAACGCAACCACCATTCTTCACTGACAACATGACCAATTTAACATCTCAATGGTTTTCGACGTCTGGATATTCCTCATTACCGTCGTCAATTTCATCGTATTCGCAATCGGCATCCCCGGCATCCACTAATTCAGAGCTGTCCAATATGGACCCCTTCCCTCAATAGTTTTTAACTTTGGTACTGCATTATTTTTAATGATGTCAATACAAGTACTATTCTAAATTAATTTTGTTCAATTTTCCTTACCTTAATGTAGTCTTGAAGGGCCTCTACAATGGCGTCACAAACTTCAGGTACGATTTTAGAGATATATTGTTTGGAGATCTTCAAAACATACATTAGTGAGTGGTACGATTCACCAGTCGCAATGAAGTGCAGAGTGACAGCTAATCGTTCGCTTGCTGGAATAGCATCTCTATAAGAGGTATTCTTTATTGATATTTTGGGTCCAACCTTGTTGAGTAGCATATGAAAGTCCGATCGCTGCATTGGAAAAAAGTTGGTGAAACCAACGTCATTTCGGTATTCCAAATTCAACGGGTCTTCTTCATCCAAAATTAAATCTTTCATTAATTCGCTAGCTCTGTACAGCTGCCGCCCTCTCCTAAAGCTCGGGCGAATCCAAAATCTTCTTTGACGTCTTTTTGGGGGCTGATTTAAAGCGAGTATCACCACAGCCATGGCTGACATAGCGACGTCATAGTCCGTAATCATTTTGAAAACACTTTACGGACACTTTAAAAAAAACTTCTAAAAGTACTCTTCAACGAAGTCACCAGTCATGGTGTTGAAACTAAAATAATGTAGGTAGAAATAACCCGGTCGGCTTCGTTTTCAGTGTGGACGTCGTGCCGGCCCGAACGTACCCGCCCGGCTTAGCCCACCCGGGTCAACCCGCCCGGCCTACCGCGGCATAGTGTGGACCCTGCTTTATCAATTATATTTCCTCCTAGAGCCCTGTTTTTTGGCCTTCAATTTATTTTCATTACGTTCGCGTGTCTGGCGCATCCCAATGTTTTCATAGATTTCGCCGCCCTCATCAGGCGGACATCAAGTATGTCTCCAAATTTATTATTTTTGGTAGATGGTAGCTGCCTGTCTGTTGAGGGTTACGAAATCTCTTCACTTAACAATACCACCCCGATGTTTGTCTATGTTCCGACGATTCGTAACCCACTTGATGGAATGGAATGTCAATTAGGGTTTTTGCAGTTTCTTGTGAACACGTTTTTCTAATGAGAACTTGGCAAAATGGTCGATCATAAAGATGTATAGTACAGATTTTAGTGATTTTATTGAATTGAATATTTTAAACATATTTTTAACACTGCTCAAAAACCCACAATGTGAACCACGAAATTAATAATGTACAGCCGTATACATTTGAAAGCCCCTGTCTTGGGATTTGACAAGTATGTATGAATTTTATCAAATTTTACGAATTGTAATTCACAAATTTACAGTGACCGCACTGATGATGGCATAATGCCGAAACCGCTCTGCGAAATTTTAATAAAGAAAATTGGAAAGCAATACTTTGTTTCTTTTGAAAAAATTTTGGGATATTCATCTCTTGTGCACACAGCTGTAATTCAAAATAAGTATTTGGTATCAGTGATTCTTATCATTAGCTTATGTACCTGTTTCGTATTCCCATGTGTACGAACCCAAAGATAATTCCTAAATGCTGTGAGGCTCTAAATGAGGTTCTAAAAAATTATTTCAAATAAGTATGTTCTGTTTATTATTTTACTTAATCTAATTCCTGGTAATATCGAGATCTCATCGAATTAGTATCAGTGCATGAAATTGATGAATGAGCAATGTAACTACGTTTTTTATGCATTTCTTATTGGTTATCTTGGTCGTTGTATCAGTTGTCTCTTAAGATGTAGTTTCAGTGTTTTCCAAAACAATATTAACTTTTAGGTGCCTACTTGAAAAGAAGAATGGAAAGTCCATAGAAACAATTTGAGGAAAAATGGAACTTCCCTCATTGTGTTAGGGCATTGGACGGGAAGCACATTGTTACTCAAGCATCTACTGGTATCTATGTATACTAGCACTACAGACCGTGTAGGTCCATGACTGATCTTTCAACACTAGCGGTGGGTGCTCGGAGCTCCATACGAAATTCTTCTGTGACAATCTACTAAGTTCAATTGCCACTTTCGCACAGACTATCCGAATGCCCACTACTTCGGTTCGTTCCAAAATTTCTTGTGTTCTGCACCTATTTCCAATTTGCACATTAATAACTTAACCCTTCCATGGCTTGGTTGACGACTTGCCTCCATCCCATCTTGTCATTTGTCTTACTTTTCCAATTTCTGATATTAAGTCTTCGTAGGTCCTCTTCAACCTCCGCTTTCCATCTTGTTCTGGGTCTACCTCTCCTTCACCTTCCTCCTATAGAACTATATATCAATATTTTCGGTAGCCTTCCTATTCCCATTCTTCCTATATGTCCTAACCATCTTAGTCTTTGAGATTTTATCATTCCAATAATATCCGGATTTTTATATAATTCTTCGAGCTCTTTGTTTGTCCTCCTCATCCATATTCCATTTTGTAATATTCCCCCAAATATCTTCTTCAATACTTTTCTTTCCCATATTTGTAGCATTCCTTGTTCTTTTTGGTTTAATATCCATGTTTCTGAGGCATATGTAACTCCTTGATATATTTTTGCTTTTCAATAATCTATTCAAGGCATAAATGCAATTATTGCCACGCATTATTCTGTTTTGGATTTCCTCCCCTTTATTGGGTTTTCGTGTGATTATTGTTCCAAGGTACTCGAATCGATCTATTTCTTCAAATTTATATATCTTTCTTTTGGCTGTTTCTACTGTTAAATAATTCCCTTTTATAAAGTCTCGATCTGTCCATTCCATTTTTTTTGTTTTCAGTTCATTGATATAGAGCCCTTTTTTTCTGCTTTTTCTGCAATATTTTTTATTACCTGTCTTATTTCCTCCTTACTTCTCGCTAATACTGCTATGTCATCTGCAAATGCTAAACATTGATGTCTCTTATGATATATAAGTCCATACCTATTTATGCCTGCTTCTTGAATTAGTTTTTCCAATAACAGACTAAAGAGAATAGATGACAGTTGATCGCCTTGTCTTACGCCTTCAGTGACGATGAATTTCTCTGGCACACCGTTATTTATTCTCACTTCATTTTCGGTACTTTGTAGTGTTAGTCGAATCATTCTGATCAGTTTCCCGCTTATTTCTAGGTCTTCCAGAGCTTTGTACAGTTCATTTCTTTTTACTTTATCGAATGCTTGTTTGAAGTCGAAGAATAGCACCATCGTCTGTTTTCCAAATTGATAGCTCTCAGCCTGTATTTCTCGTAGCATGAAGATTTGCTCCACTGTGCTCCTACCTCGTCTAAATCCACATTGGTATTTTCCGATTATATTTTCCAAATTTTCCTTTAAAATATCCTTGATATAAGTAGCAAGTATCTTGTATGCCACATTTAATAGTGCTATTCCTCTATAGTTGTGGCATTCATTTTTATTCCCTTTTTTATGTATAGGAAATATTATAACGTTGGTCCTTTCTGTCGGTATTCGTTCTTCTTCCCATATGTTTTGCAGTAGTTTTTCCATTTCATCACCTAATCGCGTTCCTCCATATTTGAACATTTCCGCTGTTATGTGGTCACTTCCCGGACTTTTATTGTTCTTTAGATTAGCTATAATATAATTTATTTTATCTCTACTCGGAGGAGGTTCTTTCGAGTGCAGCTCGAAATTTGTTCCTACATTTTCTTCATTATCCAGTTCTTCATCCTCATTTCTTCGCCCATTTAAAAGATGTTCGAAGTATGTTTTCCATCGCTCTAAAATTTCTTTTTCGCCAAGTAGCATTTCTCCATCTTTACTTCTAATGAATACGGGATTTGACTCCTTGATACAGGTTTCTCAGATCTTTGTTTCTGTAATTATCTTCTACATTTTGCCGTAGTCGCTCATTGTACTCCCTCTTCTTCCTTCTCAATAATCTCTTTGTTCTTTTCTTTTGTTCGCTGTATTTTTCTTTAGCATCGTGTACTTCTGTTGTTAGAGTCTTTAATCTTAGTTTATTTATTTTATCTATTTCGTGCAAGCATTCATCATCAAACCATGGTTTAAGTTTATTTCTTTCATCTTTACTCGTTTTTTTGGCTGCAGTATTCATTATTGTCTTTGTTTCCCAATGATGCTCTATATCTCTTTCCGTTATGTCATCCATTTCCTCGCTGATTACTTTTTCATATCCTTCTTTCTCCTCATTTGTTAATAACCTTGCAACTATTCTATCTTCCATTCGTTTCCTCTTTTCAATTTTGTTTGTTGGTATGAGTTGCTTTAATGTGACTCCCACCATGAAATGATCAGAGTCCAGATCGGGTCCTCTTTACGTTCGTATATTGGTGATGCATTGGTCTTCTTGGAGTTCAATTAAAACATGGTCGATTTGGTTCATTGTTCATCTACTGGTAGTAAACGTTATTACTATAACTCCATAGTATTATCCTTATGGCACTTGCTGCCGCAAATTTTATATGCCAATAGCAATATCGAAATAATTGTCAATTTCTTACAATTTTTAACATTTTTTCAGTATATTGTGGGATTATCTAAAAACAGTTATTTTCATTTAAAATATGAGTAGATTCCACAGAGAAAGGGTTGAAACAGTAAATCCCATTAAAATCTTTGTAGTGACCGAACTAAAGATGACATTAGGCCGAAAGCGCTCTGCAAATTAAATTTTAATAAACATTGCAAAACAGTACACAAATTTGTTTCCTTCCGAGGTAAATAATTATTTGTATAGAATCCTCATTTTCTCAATCTCAAAAGAGAGACTCAGAATAGTTACCATGTTCAAAATTGAACCATACATGCGGCATACAACCATTTTACAATTAATCCATTAGTTTACTGAAATTATTATACTAATGTCTCCTAATTATAGCAAACTTGAAGAGCAAAGAGACCGCCACTTTCGAATAAAATAAAGGCGTGAATTATTGAAATTAATGTAGATATTTATATCATTTAGTTGAATAAACATTAAATTTTCTCGTTTTCCCAAATTTCCTTCACCTACGAACACGTCGTCAGTTACCTACAAATTAGTTATTGCTGTAATTGAGATTGCTTAATTATTTTCAAGTTAATAAATAAAAACATTTTTGGTTGATGAAAAATTAATAAATAGTATTAACTTAACACAAAAACTAAAGTATGATGGGACAATCGGGCTTCTGAATTGATCTATGGTATAACAAATTTCCTGTTACTTGGCCTAATTCATTAAGTAATTGTTCATAAAATTATATAATGCTTGTTGTGTTAATTATAAAAATGTTTGTATCTTGTTTACTGAAATAACCCATTTGGAAAATTCTTTGACTTTGACGATAATACCCAATTTGAGCATTCTACTTATTCTCATCCTACGGTGTTTTATAAATTCCAAAAACAAATTATACCAAATGAATGTGTTTCATTAATTGCCGCTGGAAATTATTTCTGACAATGGTCTTCCTTTCAGACAGATTCAATTATTATTATAATCAATTATGATATTCCACACAAAGTTCCAGTTCGAATTACAACGAAAATATTGACTTCTAATTATATCTGATGATATGCGAAATAAACGTACAATTATACACTTATAAACTGTTATTCAAAGCTGTCGTGAAAACTGTCCAAAAGAACACATAAAAGGAGATAAACAAAGGACACTAGATCGTTTCGTGTCAAGGTTCCATAGAAAGTGGACATCGCATCATGAGCTCTAATCTAACGATTGTAGTTATCATTTAGTGCCAACTGACATGCGATATTTAATATTGTATCACTCTGTCATTAAGCGGCCATTATCATTTTCTATTTTCTTACCGTCCCTAAACTTTCCACATCTCTCACATAATAGGCCAGACATTGTAGATTTCTTTTTAACAACTTATTCGAATCGTCGGTAGTTTTATATTTGACAGGTATCGTTACTCTCAACTTTTTTTACTAGGAGTGAATAACTTTCTTCTAGCTATATTAAAATTATTGATAATCTGAATTTATGCCAGTCGACACCCCTGTTGCATATAGAGCGTACAAGTGTACCAAAAACTCGACCAACAAATACGCGTTATATGTAATCGTATTATCGAAACAATTGTCAATTTTTTAGAACTTTTACCATTTTTTCAATATATTGTGGAATTATTTAGAAACGGTTAATTTTCTTGAAAAAATTAGTTTATTGCTGAAATGATGTATTTTTCGGAAATAACAGACGATGAAGAAGAGGATTTCAAATAATTTGCTAAAAAGGTAAATGTCTGGTGTGCTGTTTTACCCGATCGAATAATCGGACCTTATTTTCTGGAGGAGACGTTAAATCAGGAGATATATTTGGATTTACTGGACAACTTTTTGAAACCTAATTGGATGATATACTCTTAGAAGAAAGGCGAAATACGTATTTTCAGCACGATGGCTGTTCGTCACATTGATAAGAGGATGGAAAGATGAAAATTTTTCTGAACGATGGGGATGGTATGGACCATTATTTTTCCTCCTTAATCACCCGATTTAAACATTCTGGATTTTTTATGAGGCTCTAAAGGAGAAAATTTACGAAAAAAATTGAACCATATAATTGAAGATCTGAAGGAAGTTCTTAATCAATGCCGTAAATGGAATCACCCCAGACGTGCTAAGAAACGCTTCTAAAGAATTTAAAAATAGAGTGGAGAGATGTTTTTAAGTTAGTGGAGGCTATGTGGAATAGTTGTTTCTTTATTTAATGTTAGTTTTTCCTCATTTTTCTGTATTATTATTTTTGTTCTGTCTTGAATAGATCCTGTCTCATTGAATTTTCTTATTAATTTGTTTAATATATTCCGCGTAACTGGTACATCCGGAGATCCGGATTTTTTTCATTAAATAAATGGAATGCGTACTTATACGATACATATCCAATACCATAGCATTTTACAAGATATATTCTTTGTTGGAGAGTTAGCATTGTCGAAGAAGAATGACAGAAAATTGTTCACCGAAGTTGACAGTTACCTAGCAACATCGCAAAAGTCACTCACTAGATCAGTGGTCGCCAATCTCTCAATGTGTTGAGCTACTTTGTTAATTTTGGAATAAACAGCGAGCTACCCACACGGAAGCTACGTAACGCAACGTAAATGGAATAATCCACAGTTAATTTATCATTAAATGTATTTATTTTACTATTTAACTGGTAATACATAATACATAGGTACTAATAATAAACTAATAACAAAATAACTAATATTACTGGTACGTACTTGTTCATAGCTACATTCCTACCTACCAAACGAAGGTGTTTGAAAAATAAACACAAACTTTTATCCAGCCACAACGGCATGTCACGTAAGATTTAAAAATAGTTAATAATAACAACAAAAAGGTAACGCACTATCATGAACATAAACATTGAAAAATAAAAAGCACGTTCAATGAGAAGGCTGACTCTCAGACTCATCGATAATTTTTTTAATGTTTGCAGTATAATTTGATACAGCGATTCGAATACAATTATCCAAATGTTTATCTGTAAGTCGATTGCGATATTTGTTCTTAATAAACTTCATATTGGAAAAAGAAAATTCACACAAATAGGTTGAACTGAATAATGCTTTCACTTTCTAGGCAACACGGCATAGAACTGAATATTTGTCTTTACTTACAATATGCCATATACATTTGGTACTTGAGACCAACGATTTTAAGGTTAAATCATTTTGAAACTCAATTACTTCCATTTCTGTTGCAGCGATGTCTTCGCCAAAGTTCTTCATAACACAAGTTGCAAACTGTTGGATATCAATTTCCATAAAGGGTGAAACAACAAACTGCGCTACTAAAGCCATTTCGTTGAAATCCTTAAAACGTTTTTGAAGTTATTCTTCAGGGTAGAAACTATTTCTACATATTTGCTGTCATAGGTTTGTAATAGATTTTGAGATATTTTTTCTAAAAGAATATGAAAATGCTTGGCATCGCTGTTAATTAGGTTTTGTTCCCAAAACTCCAGCTTTTTGATAAATGCTTTTATATCAGAAATCATTTCCGCTAGTTCTTTGTCTCTCTCCTGAAGCTGCAAATTAAGTTCGTTTAATTTCTCTGTAATGTCCACGAGAAAACCAAAATCTCTAAGCCAGATTGAATTTCCTAGTGCCGGAGTCGGTTCATCGCGTTGTTTGAAAAATTGAACTATGCCAGATAGGACATCATTAAAACGTTTCAGCACCCGTCCTCTACTTAATCATCGGACATCAGAGTGAAGGAGTAGGTCCCCGTATTGACAGTCAACTTCATCGGCCAAGGTTTTGAATAATCTTCTTTGGAACGCTTGAGCTCTAATCTTGTTCACAATTTTTACCACCAGTTCTATAACGTTGTTTAGTTTCAGGAAATTTCCACATAATGCTTGCTGATGGATAATGCAGTGGTAACAGAGAAATTGCGGAAAAGTTTCTTCTTTACGACATAACGCCACCAGACCCTTATCACAACCCACTATTGCTGGAGCGCCATCGGTTGTCAAGCCTACCATTTTCAATATTGGAATTTTATCGGAAGAAATAATATTTTTTAAATGAGAAAACAACTCTCGTTCAGTAGTGTGTCCTTTCAGTGGAATAAACTTCAAAAGATCTTCTTTAATCGTAAAATCACTAAAAACCATCCTGCCGAACACGGCAATCTGGGCAGTGTCAACGACATCTGTTGATTCATCCAGTTGAAGTGAAAAATAAACACAGTTATCTAAGTCAGTTCTTAACTGTAAAAAAATATGATTGCTCATTACTTCTACACGTCTCATCACTGTATTCGCAGAAAGTTGCATAGATTTTATAACTGAAACTATCTCGTCTTTATTTCTAAAGTTGGCAAGCTTCTAAAAACGCCTGTTTTATCATTTCTCCTCCTTCATAAGGGTTCTTTTTTTGTGCAATTATCTGGGACACACGGTACGATGCTTCAGTTGCAGCCTTATTTTTGTCGACTGTTCTTAAAAATATTGATTGTTGTCTAATTAACTGCTTTTTTAACTGTTTCAGTTTCTCCTCTCTGCGGCAGAATGTAGTGGGAAGGATTTTTCAAAATTAGAATGTACAGTTTTATTATGTCTCTCAATATTTCCTTTTTTAACAACGGAGACCGAAGTATTACATAACAAACACACATTTTTATCTTTAACTTCTGTAAAAAAGTATTGTTCTTCCCATTCCGAATGAAAGTGGTATGTCTTTACCTTCTTACAACTCCTTGCCATAATATTATTTTTTGTTTTTCTCTACTAACCCAACCGCTGGACGTTGGTTACGCGTTCAGTTTTAAACTAAGTTCAATGTCGCCGCGCCGTGCGTATTTATCCCGTTCAAAGCAATCCTGATCGTTCTCGAACACTAACGCGCTGGTCCGGCTGGTCGGTTCTAGCCGATTCTAGCTTGATGGCGTCAACGGCAGTTCACTCACCGCAACATTGCCGCTGTTTATGTTTAATATTATGACAATTAGATTTTTTTGTGGGATTTTCGAAAGCTCCTCTGATTTTTGCAGTTTGTATTTTTCAAATTAAAATCTTTGTGAGAGCTACCAGAATTGCCTCCGGGAGCTACCGGTAGCTCGCGATCGACAGGCTGGCGACCACTGCACTAGATTAATATATTTCCGAACTTAGTTCAAAAATTCAAAAGATTTTATATATTAGTTATTTATACTAGAAGGGATGTAAGTAAACTTTACTATTCGAGAAAGATTTTGGGCCCGGGCGATAGCGAGAGCTGGAAATAAAGTTCAAGACTAGTAAATGTATTTACATCTCATGAAGTATATAAGATTTGTTTGTCCTCCCTGCATAATTTATTCTTAGATTTTTCTTAATTTAATTCGATACTTTTCGCAAGAAATTATGAAGACAGATCTGACCGGTTTCTATAGTGTCATAAACATTCTTATTTTATCAACAAGTTGACAGTTTATTGAAATTAACTGTCTCGACCCTTGATGATATTGATTTATCGAAACTATTGTCAATTTTTCAGAATTTTCAATAACTTTTATTATATTGTGAAATTAACTAGAAACCGTGAGTTTCATTTAAAACAAAAATGACAGTTTATTATCAAAAATTGAGAGAAATTGAAATTATTGATTTGTATAATAGTCAAATGGATATAGAAAAATCAGAAAATATCGCGTCTATCGCTGCTGCCAGAAAAATCGAGGAAGAGTTATGGAGCAACGTATCAATACTTCAAGAAATGGTGCCAAACAAACACTGCTACTGCAATTTCTGAAACCGTGCTTTTGGCGTACTTTCACGAAAAATCTGATGTATTAAAGTCTCCTCCAAGCTTATGTAGTGAATATTCCATGTTGAAGTTCCACCCTTTTCATAGAGGAAAACACATATATTTCCAAGTATCCTAAATGAATCGAAAACAGTATCTTATCAAATTACCTTTGGAGTAGGTCGAATCTTCAGAACTCACTTTAAATCAAAAATACGTGTGTCTAGTCAAGTTATTCAATTTACAAATATATTTTTTAGCAAATGCGTATTACAAATTCAAATTAAAATAACTGTTATTATTTCTAAAATTGTTACTGGGTGTTGTGTAAAGAAGAATATTTTTATTGTGTAAATAAAACTGAGACGCGGAGACCGGTCCTGGTAACAGTACCGATACCAGCTTTTGTAAGCAGCTCTTACATATTCCAAGCTCAAAGTGGAATAAACAAAGAGTTTAAAGTGAAAACAGTATACTATTGTGCAGTTTATGGGCAGTTCTAAATATACCTGTAAGTCAATAAATTCCATCTAGTAATATAAGAGATATTTGGTTTTAGAAATATCAAAATAAATAAGTCGCAGTCGGTTGTTTATAATACCAGTTTTTATTGTTCTCTTGATATCGGTCAGGTTTTGCCTGACCACATTAGGACAGGACCGTAGTTGGAAACTTTCTGCGAGTATCAATGTAAATCATTTTAATCATGACAGAAAATTTGGCGGAACCCCTGATCACAGGGGTCATTCTTCGAACCAACCTCAACTGACAAGTTTAGGGAGTGCTTCTAACCACAGAAGTCCCTCTCTTACCCAATCACAAATAAGTTCTTCTCGATCTTATTCAAATGTTGCAGCTAACTCACTCTTTCCCTCTAAAGATCAAGGTATACTATTTCCTTCCATTGATGGAGTTAAATTAGAGGAGTACATTTTTGCCGTAGGAGCTAAAATTCTTCCTAAAAACATTACTTTTGCTTCAAGAATTTCAAACAACAGAGTATGTATTTACCTATCAAACAAGTCAGTGGTTGATCACTTTGTGGCAACATATTCTAGCATCACAATCAACAATCAAGACATCCAGGCAAGACGACTCATTACACCAGCAAGCAGAATTACGTTATCCAACGTCTGCCCTAGTATACCACACGGGACTTTGGAGATGGAATTGAAGAAGTTGGGTTTAAACCTTGTATCACCAGTAACTTTCATAAAAATAGGAGTTTCCAACTCAGAATACGGACATATTTTTAGTTTTCGGCGCCAGGTATTCACGTCTCCTCTATCTTCTGAAAGTAACATTCCTGAATCATTCACATTAACCTATGAAAATACTCTATATCGAATTTTCGTATCCGTTGATGGCCTGACCTGCTTCAAGTGCAAACAGCCAGGTCATATTGCTGTCAACTGCTGTAATGCACCCTCCGCTCCCAACACTTTCGAAAATAACTCAGAAAGTCCACCTAAACCCTCTGATAAGTCAAGTAGTTCTAAGAAAACTCCCAGTACAAAAGATCCTGTAGAAGCATCTCAATCTATTGTGAATTCACAAAACCAACATATTACAAATGATTTACCCTCCACACCAAAAAAATCCGAGCCAGCAATCAAAAGAACCAGTTCCGACCGGGAAACACCTGAAATTGCGGAAGAAGAAAATCCAACAAACAATATCTTTGTCACACCCGAAAAACCCCCCCAAAAAAAACAAAGGCCCGATTTTGACGCATTGCTTAAACCAGCAAAAGTTTTCATAAATTCTCACGAACCACCCTTTGTTCTAAATTTTGACCAACTGGTGGATTTGTTCGCAAACAGTTACGATTCACCACACCCCGACCAAATTGCTATAAATCACACTAATGACTTACCCTTACTTTGCTATATATTACATGAAATTCATCCTCACTTGAAAGATAGAAACATAAAAACCCGCTGCACCAAGCTTCGGAAAAAATGTGAATTTTTCGAATAGCAACCATCAACTAACAATGAAAGTGACGCGTCAACGGAAGTGAGCAGCTATTAATTTCTTCCAATTAAATTTTTATAACCACTCTTATTATGTTCAAAAACATTCTCCGATGGAATAAAAACTGCATTTACACGCACCTAGAATCACTGCAATTACTTATGTCTGAACTAGATCCTTCTATTATCTGCATTCAGGAGACAAACTTTGCAGATAAACTTACAGTAATAAAAACTATAACGGTTATTTCTTAAACAGGGTCGATTGTCTACGTGCAAGTGAAGGTGTTGCAATATATGTAAAAAAAGACATCAGCTCATCACTTATTCCTCTGCATACAGACTTATAAGCCATTTGCGTTGCTTTACCTGGGGACAAAAAACTTCATATCTGCAATGCTTACATTCCATCTGACGTAGAACTCAATTCACACAATTTATCCAATCTCTTAAATCAAATTCCTTGCCCACGAATTATTGTTGGTAACTTCAATGGACATCATTTGACTTGGGGTTCGCCATCAAATGATAACAGAGGTACTTTAATTTCGGATTTTATCGAACAGCATAACCTAAATATTTTAAATAACGGACACCCTACACGTTTTAATGCCAGAAACGGTAGTTTTTCACACATAGATTTAAGCATATCGGATCCAGTTTCGAATATTAACATAACATGAAATGTTTTGCCCGATCTATATGGGAGTGACCGCTACCCCATAGAAATACATAACAGCTCATTCATTTCCATCAATAACCCTGGTAGGAACAAATGGAAGATAAAAACTGCAAACTGGGATCTATACAAACAATTAATGGACAACTTTCTTGTTCAAACTGATTTCGAGCATAGAAACCAATCAGAATAGCTAGATATTCTAATTTCTTTGATCATAAGAGCTGTCAATATCTCTGTAGATAAATCCACTAGTATGTCCTCACAACGCAGAAAATTACCATGGTGGAACCACACTTGCAAGGAAGCCATAAAACAAAGCAAACATGCTTTTAATAGACTTAAACGTCAAAATTTCCCTGAAAACCTACAAATTTTCAAAAATTTGAGAGCAAGAGCACGTTACATTATTAAAAAATGCAAAAAAGACTCTTGGGAAAACTACATCTCGTCTATTAGTGTAACAACCCCTTCAATGGAAATCTGGAGCTAGATGAGAAGCATTGCTGGTAAATACTCTTATTTCAACATAAACTCCTTATCTATTCAAGACGAGACTATAACTTGTCCTAAAGAAAACTCTGAAAAACTCGCTGATACATTCAAATCACATTCAAGTGATGCTAACTACAGTCAAGAATTCCTTCAGAAGAAGATCCAAATAGAAGCACAATTCCCCATTATTGTGACCAAACAACAAAACGACCCTCTAAATATGCCAATATCACTAGAAGAACTACAAAACGCTCTCAAATCCACCAAAAATAGTGGCCCGGGTCCAGATAATATATCAGTGATTTTTATAAAGAATTTACCTCAACAATCTCTGCTCTATCTGTTAAAATTTTTTAATTACTACTGGCTCAACCAAAGTCTGCCAAACTCCTGGAAAGAGGCATATATAATTCCAATTTAAAATAATAATAACCCTCCGCACCTTCCCACATCATACAGACCCATTTCTCTCACATCAAGCATTGGTAAGTTATTGGAAAAAATTATTCATTATCGCTTAACGTGGTTCCTTGAAAAAAATTCTCTCTTATCCAAACATCAAACGGGTTTCAGGAAAAAACGCTCAACTTTAGATAACATAGTTAATCTAGAATCAGATATCCATGAAGCTTTTCTGAACAAACAAAAAGTTCTTAGTGTATTCTTTGACATTAATCGAGCTTACGACTCAGGGTGGCGGCATAATATCCTGAGAACTTTATCTGGGATGAGAATAAATGGAAATATGCTAGCTTTTATTCAAAATTTCTTCCAAAATCGTTATTTTCTTGTACAAGCAAACAGTCAATTGTCACAATTAAAATCCTTGGAAAATGGCACACCCCAGGGATCAGTCATTAGTGTAACACTTTTTTTAATAGCAATAGACAGCGTGTTATCAAATATAACTTATCCTATAAAAGGTAGACTATTTGCCGATGACTTAGTAATTTCTATCAAAGGCAAAAACTTAGATTTCATGAAAACTGCTATACAGCAGTAAATTCACCAATTGGAGAATTGGTCCAGAGAAACTGGATTCACCTTCTTCATCTCGAAAACAAAATGTGTAATGTTTTCTAAAACTCCTTTGCTGGTTTACCCCAACTTGAAATTATATAACGAAAACCTTCACTCTCATGAAAATCTTACATTTCTAGGAGTTATCCTGGACTCTAAAATGACTTGGGAGTCCCACATCAATAATCTTATTACTAAATCTACCAATGGAATTAATATGTTAAGATTATTATAAAATAAAAATTGGGGAGCTGATTCTGCCTGTCTACTTCGCCTATATTGTGCCCTAATAAGGACTGGACTATGGCAGTGTGGCAACTCAGCTAAACAAAACGTCCTAAGTCGTCTTAACTCTGTTCAAAACTCTGCAATCCGAATCTGCCTTGGGGCTTTTCGCTCGAGTCCTTTTGACAGTTTGCTATGTGAAGCTTCTGAACTTCCCCTCCAACTTCGACGTTATTATCTAAGCCTCACGTACACCGCATCAGTTTCCTCAAATCTAAATCATCCGGTATATTAAAATGCACAGTCAAATCGTTTTAGCTCTGAGTACAAAAAAAGAAAACGAATTGATCTCCCTCTATTTGAGAGAATAAATAGATCCCTTATCTTATTTGAGACCTCTATTCCTACAACTTTCCCGCTGAACCTTAATCCCTTTCCTCCCTGGCTAACGAAACTTCCGTACTGCGATACTTCCTCATCAAATTTCAACAAATACGAAACAAATCAAGCCTTGATTAGAACAGCATTCCATGAAAAAGTGTCCAGACTTAGTCAATACACACAAATCTACACAGATTCCTCGAAAATGGAAAAGGGAAAGGGGGTAGGAATTTCAATTATCGCTCCCAGTTCTGTTATTAGAATTAGGCTACCAGAAATGGCAAGTGTATACTCTGGAGAACTGTACACAATATTTCATGCCCTTATATATGCAAAAAACCACGGACGAAGTCATTTTTTGATCATTACGGACTCTCTAAGCTCTATTGAGAGCATTCACCAAATGTACTCCTTGAATCCATTAGTACAAATTATCAGAAGAGAGCTGTTCAATCTACAAGAAGCTCATAAGGATATTCGTTTTTTATGGGTTCCGTCACACATAGGAATAATCGGAAACGAAAAGGCAGATCTCGAGGCCAAAAATGCAACTCAAGTTCCAAATTGCACTTTAGTATCAAGAACTACAGTGACAGACTGTAAAAACTTTTTTAAACAGTTAGGCATCAGTCACTGGCAAAACTGCTGGTCTAGTGAAAAAAAGTTCAGCTACCTGGAAATTCCTTCCAGCCAAAAGAAGAGATCAAATAATATTAACTCGACTTAGAATTGGACACACTCGTTTCTTCCACGGCCACCTAATGTCTCATTCTGCGGCACCCATATGTGAAACATGTCATGTTCCAGTGTCGGTAGTGCATGTGTTAGTGGAGTGTACCCGTTTTGCTCATCAAAGATCACGGTATAATTTACCAAATAATATCACAGACATTATCGTTGTGACGTTGAAAAATTGTTACTTTTCCTGAAAACGGTTAACTTACTGTATAAAGTTTGAAAATCCTATTATGTACATGACTTAAATGTAAATTTATTGTTGGCCGCTAATAACCATAGGGGTTGATGCGCAAAAATTTCAAAATAAAAAAAAACTGAGATGCTCTACTTCTTAGTTTTATTCGAAATCAACGTCTACGAAGACCACAATTTGAAAACCAGCCAAATACAGAATACAGTCCACTTATAGCCAGACTAGTAAAATGGTCACAGTGACGGAAGACGACGGGCGTCCCCTCCGAATCTGCACAGATGGTATTTATAGTGAATTATAAATCTCAACAACATGGTTGTATGATTAAGGCCCGGTTTTTTCATGTTCTAGTAAAGTACCAAATAATTGTTAGCCACATAATTTCATTGGGAAGTTTTAATCGACGAATAAATGTTTACCGTTTCTTCACCCTGGTTGGTTTGAATCCGAACTAACAAATAAGTATTTACCTCTTCATTAGATGGTAAACTCGGTAACCCAAAGAAAGATACATATAGAGGAACCGTCCATGTATTGGAGAAGGAAAGAGAAAAACGTTCTTCTCTTGACCGTAATTTATGATATGTGCGTAATGTGAGTAATAATTTATTCATTAGTGGAACAATTTTTGATATATTTCTAAAAAATTAGAATAGGGGAGTTGATGACTACAAAACACATATATAGGAAGAATTATTAGAACAGGAACATATTGATTTGTTGTGTTTTGCAAACTATATTCTATTTCATGGAAAGTAAGCTGAACAGTAGTATTTCGTGAGCGAAACCGTTTATAAAATGCATCGTCGGACCAAAAATTGTAATGATTAATTTCATATCGAATCGAATAAGCTCGTTTTTCTGGCAATTGCTGTATTTCTTGCATTAATTCCTCATCAAACAACATATTTTTGTATATTACATTTTTTAGGTTATGTTTCTACTAATTAAGTCGAGATATTCGAAGGTTTTGTTTATTATGAGATGAAGAAACCGAATTTTTGGTTATTCGGTAAATAATAATTAGTAGGGACTTTATTAGGAGGTGAAAAATCCGGTCCTTAAGCTACATCGTAACTGAAGACCAATATATTTATAACATTATTTCTAAATGCATTTATCGGTTGTTATATATAACATAATAAACGTGTAGCGAAATATAACGAGATAAACAGTTTTTTTTATAATATATTGCGGAACGTGATTTCACGCAAGGTCAAACGATAATATCCGAAATTTTTAAAACCAAAATCTATTTAATTAGCACAAGGGTCAATTATTCTGCGGTATCGTAGTGAACTGTAAAAACGATATTTACTTCGAGATGTAAGTAAATATCTTTAGAGAAAGGATTCTAAGTATAGCTAAAACTAACTATATTTTTGAAACCACATTTTTAAGGAGAAAACCATTATTTCATTTCCCTATATACGACTAATATTGAATTACATTTCTCCGGAAGACAAGTATAATATATACGTTCTGTGCTGAGATATTTATGTTAATTAATACTAAAAAACTGCTCAGGATTGTTTTTTCACACACTAAGTATACTCAGAGATGTCGAGGCCAGTAATAGGTATTATCAACAAAAACATATATAATTGTTATGCACTCTTATTGCACCAGTATTAGATTAGATTTTAACGGGGTTACAGTGCACTGAAACCAAAGGTTTATTGTGCCCCCCCCCCTATCAGAGCTGTTCTCGCTACTACTACAGCTTGCCTTCCAGTTCCAAGGTTCTAATGAACTCTAGTATTTCGGACGGCTTCAACGAGGTTAAGTCCTCACTCTTACAAGTTTCTTGTCCGAAGCATTTCTTGCGTTGGCTTGCAATGGAGAGGCATTCCAGAACTAGGTGATCCGGAGTTTCATCCTCCTCCTCACAGAATCTACACTCGTCAATCTCTGCTAGACCTATTCTCATTAAGTGCTTCCTAAGGCGGCAGTGTCCTGTAAGAAAGCCCGTGAGGAGATGTAGCTTATCTTTACTGAGGTCCAAATAATTTTTGGATCTAGCAGTGTCAATGTTCCCCAGGAACTTTTTGGAATGTTCCAACCCGGGAAGGCACCGCTTCTTTCTTCCGAAACTCTTTCTTGTAGGAGCACTTTGCTACACCACAAAAAGGCTCCGGGCCAATAAAGGGCATTTGTGCATCTTTCCTGGCAAGTGTATTGGCCTCTTGATTTTCCGTGATTCCCGAGTGGCCAGGAACCCAGACTAAAGAGACCCTGTTATTCTTGCCTAATTCATCAAGTTTTCTTCGACGCTCCCATGCCAACTTTGAGTCAATGACATGGGAGCTCAATGCTTTGATAGCTGCTTGACTATCAGAATGGATCGATATGTCACATTTCTGGTAGTTTCTTTCTAGGTTCATTTCCACGCATCTTACGATCGTAAGTATTTCTGCCTGAAAGACGCTCGGGAAGGAGCCTAACGATAATGAGTATCTGGTGCCAGGCCCAAATACTCCAGCGCCTGCTCCAATGGTGGTTTTAGAACCATCCGTATACCATCTAATGGTGTTTTCTTTGAGAGTTTGGGTGGTGTATTCCCTTTCCCAGTATCTCCTCGTATTTAACATCGTGGTGAAATTCTTTTCGATGCTTACTTTCCTGATCATTTTGTCACTGGGAAGATTCGCTAATGAGATGTATCTTGTCAGAGAGGACCAAACTCCCTGATTCACAATACTCTCATTACCTGAACCTTCCTTAGATATTCTGAGAATTGCCTATTGGGCAGATCTTTCTATCACCAGATGTAGAAGTGTGAGGTCTGTAATGATCTCAAGTGCTCTAGTTGAACACGTTCTCATAGCTCCAGTGATACACACACAGGCAAGCCTTTGAACTTTGTCGAGGGTCTTCCTCGTGCTGTACTGACTTGCTTTTGTGTGCCAAACTATTGCCCCATACGTAATTGCTGGTCTCACAATCATGGCGTACATCCATCGCAGTATTTTTGGGTTACAGCCCCCCCTCTTATCAGCTAGATTTCTGCACGCCATCAAAGCTCTTATTGCTTTGCTAGCAGTTATTTCATCATGCTCATTCCACAGAAGCTGACTGTCTAGGGTTATCCCTAGATATTTAACCTCTGATTTCCATTCTATGATTTCCCCGTTTAAGTATATGGGTTTCATGGCTGGAAGTGTTCTTTTCCGGGTAAATGGAATTACTATGGTCTTGCTTAGGTTAATGTTTAGCCTCACTGACAAGCACTATTGCTCAATGATTCTGAGGCCCTTTTGTAATAAATCACACAAGGTGCTCTCGAACTTGCCTCTGACTATTAAACCAATGTCATCGGCCCACCAATTACAATTGGCAGCCGTCTGCTATTGCAGTGTCTCACTAGCTCTTGTACCTCTTCTGGCGGTGTCATCGGCCCGACTCCAGCGAAGTAGGCAGAGGCAATGACGATGTCTCGGTCGATACCCCCAATTTTGAGGTGAACCATAATTGTAACAAGGTTCCGTGACACTTATTCTGAAACACAAATATATTTTATGTTATTTCTTATGATTACACAGGCACGCGGAGATACTTGCCTTTGATCATAAATCAATTTAGAATCCTTACATGCCAAACCTTTGATTTGGCCTTCTTACACCAATATGCTCCATGAGTAATGTTCTTTACACCACGTTTCCCGAGAGGCTACAGCTGTTTGTTGACGCGAGGGAGGGGGCAAATAAACGCCAGCCCCTCCAATAGGAATTTTCAAATTCTGTACTTTGCACCATCAAGCGCTTGGGATGCACCATAATGCTCCATCAAAGAAATCCTTGGCACCCCTCCCCTCAGTAGTATCACATTATTCAGAGTAAAGTTGCCCCCTCCCCCCCAATGACAATTTGCAAAAATTAAAAACTGCAGTCGACTACACTTCTAATGTACTCATATGCACCACCAAGAAAAACAAAATCCCCCTCCCCCTATTTAGTTAAACCTCAATATATAAAGTAAAGTTGGCCCTCTCAATGATAATTTTTAAAATAAAAATAAATGGCATCGAAAGCCACTTCAAATGCACTCAAATGTACCACCAACAAAAGCAACATTCCTTCTCCCCCTAATTAGTTTAACCTCATTGTACAAAGTTGCCCCCCTAACGACAATTTCCGAAAAAAATATATGGCAGTGGTATCCACTTCTTATGCACCACCATCAAAAACAAAATATTCCCTTTCCCCAAATATAAAAAGCCATAGCCAAAATATGGGGGGGGGGGAGGTAACTTAACTGACCTCGGATGCCGCTGATCGGTTTAGGACATTTGGGCGCGGTCGTTTGGGCGCCGAGTCACCTCGGCGCGGGATTCTTCTGTCGGCATGAACTAAAGCCTTTTTCTTTGGGTCGGGTTCATTGCCCGCAAGTAAGTTTTCATATGCAACGTCTCTTCCCCGTTGAACTGTTTTGAGAGCATCGATGAATCTCCAAATTTTAGGATGGTTCATTGACATCTCTGTTTGCAATCTTCTGTGTGCGGCTTTGTGTGGTAGTTTGTCCTATCAGTATTTGTTAATATTCTCTCATGTACTGTCCACAACTCTGGAGGGAAAATTGCTTGTCGTCGTCCGTTTCCCCTCCTATGCAAACGTCCTTCGTACGAATCTTCAAACTATTGTAATACGGGCTCTAGCTCTGGAGCCAACACATTTGACAATTCGTCAATAGCTTCATCCTAATGGTCCGTTGGTAAAAAGGCTAAAGACCTTATCATGCGCGCCTGAATAGCAAATGTCGCCTCTCCCGAGAAGGTTTAATTCTTCCAAATGCTTTCGCATGTTTTTTGTTAAATGGAACAAACAACCCATCATTCGTGCATCTGGGAACGCTTGTTTGAAGGTGTTAATGGCGGCAAGTTCAAAATCACAGGAGACTTTTCTGGGGCGTAGATTCGGTTGAAGAGCTTTAAGTAGATCGATCATTTTAATATAATTTGCGGTTTGCTTATTTGGGAGAAGTGCGTAAGCGACAGGATGAACTCCACCAAATATTTTAGCCATCACATAAACTTGAGAAAACAATGGTGGAGCAATGGAAAATATTCCGTCGACGAACCAATGTTCGGAGTATAGCAAAATTTGAAAAGAAAAATCGAAATTGTTAAAGTCTATCCCAATGGAGTTTCTAGCACGGATCGGGGGTCCGGACCATAAACTAGTTGTAAACCATAGGCGCGACGGAACTACACAGAAAAAAAGAAAATATTGAATCAAACAAAATATATTTCAGTCAAACAAATTTGTTGTTTCAATATGGCGAAATATTAACTGTTTTAGGAGGAACACATAAAATTTGTAATTGGAAATACAGCGCCAGCTATACTAGCCCCACCCTACCATTTTCCCATTATCTAAACACTTACTTAAGTAGCTTCGCGTCGAGCATACGTGAAAAACTTAGAACTGGTGCCATCTAGTGGAAATTGTCTGAAATAATCATTTTTTTCATTGAAAAGAAAAAAATCTCAACTGTTTTAAGAGTAACACAGTAAATTTTGTAATTTTAAATACAGCCCCAGCTATACTATACTTAAAAGAAAACGCTAGTTTATTTGGATTCCAAGACCAATATTTGTTTGATACAAGAAAATATTAGATGACGTCAATTGTTATATTTCGTCCATTCAATACTTCGGGTTTATTTGATGCAAAAATAATTTCACTTTCATCTGAGAATCTGAGAATGTATTATTCCACCATCGAAGCAAATAAACAATTTTGTATATTCAAGAATATTAAATATTCAAACGAAACAAATATTTACTTGAATTTTAGAATACATATTGTTTGGTTGAATACCAGACTGTTGAAATGAAAAAATTATTATTGATTTTGTTCAAATATTCATTTAATTTCAGAATCCGTAGTATTGAATCTAGAATATCGCCATTTGAAACAAATGTATAAATATGAATTGATTTAAAATTATACTTGAATGATGAGTGTGAGTTACTCAAGGGGAAAAATATTTTTTTAATATGAAAAACATATTGTTTGGTTCGATTCGATAACATGCCAACGCGGATGAAGAAAAATATTTTTGTGATATTGTTTCAATTCTACAATTCGTATAATTAAAATGTCTTGGTAAATATCTTCACATGCTATTTCTCTCGATGGTCCCAAATTTCAGTAGTTTGTGATTTCATTAATCATGACAAAAGATGGAAATACAGTAGAATGTTTCATTTGGTATTATCTGTATAAGTTTTTTCCAGGTATATAGAAAGCTTTACAAAATCTCCCGCAGTTATTTTGTTATACTATATTCAAACATTCCTTCTTTCTGTCTACCTGACCCGTAACCTATACAGGTACAACCCAATTTCCTGTTAATATTTAAATCTACCCAAGTAACAATTTATGCTGATTATTGATTGAAAAAGCGCTTAAGCGGTTTATTGTTCAGTCTATAGCTGAATATGGGCATCAAACTTGTGCTGAATAAATCCTTGTTAAGCTCGTATTCACCCAAAAGTGGAGAATTTATACAGCTATTGCTGGACATATGGCTGCCAGACATGACGGAAGAGTAGCTTTTTCAGCTCTTATTCAGTCTTTGTAGTTCAGCCTTTATGCAGACATGGTTTTTAATTATTCATGTTCAGTCTTTTTTCAGCCTCAGGCGCAGTTGTGTAGCTGATTTAAAGTGCTGAAAAAGCTACTATGCAGCTCAATTTTTCAGCTCTCGTTCAGTCTACCTTCAAAGCAAACACAGATTACTATTATGCTATTATAATGCGATTTACAAATATTTTTACTTACCTGTTTTTCTTCCATTCCTTGGTGCACCGAGGGGGATTTGAACCTGGGACCGTAGATCTAGCATTCGTCAATCGATTGTTCTCTAACCTCTGCGCCAATCCAACACATGTGAAGTGTTTGCGAATAATGGTATAAATAATAATGGTATTTTTGCAAATCTATATGATTCAATAGTGGCTGAACAGATATAATATATCGATTTGTGCCACAAAAAACATATTATCAGAGACAGCGCCCTCTGATATTATGCATGTTTTGTGATTTGTGCGCGGGCTACGCACAGATGAAGAGAAACGGTAATAAAAGTTTAACCTCTAATATTTTTCAGTTTAGGTTTGTTTGGTTTGTTTATAGTGTGAGTACAAAAATGCAAGCAAACAATCTGAGTAAGAAAGTATAATATTTAGTTTTTTTTATTAATAAAACCTATTTATTCAATTGCATTTCTCTAGTTTTAACTCTTATATGATTTCAGGATTCTGCTTAGTAGAAAAAATAGAGGCAGGTCGGAAATTGATAACGACTGTACCCCAGTTGTGGGTAAATAATGGAATTTTGAGGTGGCCGAACAGTATTAATGCCAGTACGCTTGTAAGGGATGAAACATGCAAGCCACAAAATTCGTGGACCAAATTACCCTGTAAGATTAAACACATGAAGTTAAAAACTTACGAGGAGGGTGAGATTGAAGCAGGAAATCTATCAGGGCATGATACAGACACGTCCGCAGTTGTACCTTTGAAAAAGCAAAAAATTACTAACAGAAGAACAAATTTTAACTCAATGTTAAAAGAATGTAATAGACGAGAACAGCCTTCATTAAAAAAAATTAAAGTTATGCCAAGTTCCACTGGTACAGAAACAGATTTATATCAAGTATTTGAAGTACCGAATGTTCAATTAAACTTGATTGAGCCTGATGATGAACGGCTACAAGCAGGACCATGTAACGTTATTACAGCAACTGCAGATATCTTCATAAATTCACCAGAACCTGATGAGCTGCCACAAGTAGCACCAAGCAACATTATTGATGCAAATGATATATTGAATGCAAGCTTTATAAATGTGCCAGATTCTGATGTGCCTGTGAGTATAGCATATTGTACATTTTTTACCTAAGCATTTTATCACAAGCAATTCTTTATAATTTTAATATTACAGGGTGCTAATATGGAGAAATTGAAACAAGAAATAATTGAAAAAATTGACTCTGCCACAAGTCAAATTCCCAACTCGGTGGGAGAACTAATAGCTAAAACCATAGCAGCTATAAAAACTAACTTTGATATAAAACTTGCTGCTATAACTGAAAACAGAGCAGCAGTAGAGAGTGCAGCGGATCTGTTCCAATTAAAGCCTGTCTCTTCAAATGCAGAATTAGAAAACTTAGAAGAAAATCTCCGAACTCCGGAATTTGAAGAACAGGTGGTAAGTTTTTCATGCAGCCAAAAATATGGATAGATTTTTCTACAACATTTGATCAGGTATTGTAACAGCATGAGCAAACCGTTAACATTTTCTGATATGCAGAGTGTGTCCTTATACCTGCATAAAAAAGAATACCCATTATGTAAGTTAAAATCAGATATATTTACATTTTACAGGTCACTTAATTTTAATAGCTTTATTTGTTTGTCAATAGGTTCAATATATGAATAAAATTATTGGAAACTCTGTGGATACCCGTGGTATGAACATATGTTATGTGTTGTTGGACCATTTCTTCACCAGGAAATTTATGGTCGAGTGCAGTTGGAGTGGTATGAGTAGACGTGATGAGCAAAAAAGTGCAATTAAAATGTGCAAAAATATTTTGAGAGTATTTTTAAGAATAGTTAGACAGGAATATGAAATTTTTTCTGAGGTAGAACTGCAAAATTTCTTTAAAACAATCACTAAAAATTCAAAAAAACGTGCCCAAATGTCCGGTTTACGACAATCATCAACCCATATCAGACATGTTAAAAAACAAAAAGGAGAAGCAAAAGCCATGACTGAGAAGGAGACACAAAAAGAACCAATAAATTATTCGGATCATGATACTAGTAATGATGACGAGGATGATGATTGATGAACATTTGATGAACTTATTTAACCAGTTATTGGCAGGATTTATACAGAGTGTTTATTTTTTTATTTAGGGTATTTTGGTATATATAAAATAGAAAATATGCTCAATGTTTTTTTAAAATGTTTATTCGTTTTTGCTTTGAATACTTTTATGTTGTGTTGTTCTTAATTATATTATAACAAATATATTTGTTTTTTTTTCACATACCCGAAATTTTGTGGTTGTCAATAGTTGGCTATTGTATGATATGTAAAGGTATGAAAACAAAAATATTATCTTTATAATAGATGATTACTAATTTACAATCATCTGGATTGTGAAATGTTAACATTTCTAAGTTGAATGCGTCTGCACAATATATATGTAAATAAGATGAGCAAATGGGTGTTTTGAAGAAATCTTCTTTTTTTTAATACAGTGGCCTCGGATTTTTATTTTACCATTTTCAGTTAAAACTGTAACCATTTCCACAATATCATTTTTTTTGTTAAAAACCATGCATCTTTCATATTATTACTTGAATACAAACCATCCTTGCTTAGAAAATAAACTACATTTCCTCTTTTATCAGCATTTGATGACAGTAGTTGCTTTGAGTTTCTAACATTTGATGGAATAATCTCATTTCTTTCTGAGAGTCTGTTAACCACTTGTTCTAAATTAAAGTTGCCCATGTGTAGCAATCTTTTTATTTGGAATAATTCGTTTTCAAAGGGATAAACAGATATAGATTGTAATACTCCAAATCTGTTTACATCACCTACTATGTGCACTAAGTTGTGAACATTGCTGGTGAGATAATCTTCACTATAAATATTTTTATACTGTTCAACGTAGGTTTCGAACATAAGCTGTGCTACAGAAAGATATTTTTGGTATATATCACAACTACAAATTTTTGTTGCTAAAAATAAAAGTAAAAAATGTTGATATATATGATCTTTTACAACATCCTTTAAAACAACAATTCCAACATAGTTAAGGAAACTACGATATTCGACACCTTTCCAGAAGGCTAAACAATCCATGCTCCTCATTGGTCGATGTATCTCTCTTGGTAGTTTAACCACTAGTAATGCATTCGAAATTTTGTTAATATCGCGAGCACAAAGTTTTCCTCCTAATCCAAGTGTTCCATCCCTCCATCCAAGAAGAAATCGCTTAACTACTCCAAGTTCCAATAAATGTAATGAATCTGCTATGATAAAGTCTTGAATCATATCCAGCTCAGAAATTCTTAATAATGGTGTCTCCGTCCCCTTATGGTGTCCACCATATTCTTTTAAACGAAACTTTTCATCTGTTCTGAGTAATGCTTTAGTATCAGGAAACACCACTGTTCGACTTGAATATGAGTATTCGCCTATTGTCGTACACTTCAGACATCCTTGTATTCCGTTGTAGCTAACAACGCCTAGAATAAGTAAAAATGTGGGTATATACTGCAAACAAGGAAAACATTATTGCAGTGTAGGTTACCTTTAACATAAGCACGCGCAGGTGAATCACAGATAAAACAACGAATTTTTATCTGAATAATATGATCATTAGCTAGACATCCATTTTGCACAAGATTCAAATACTCATCAACAAAAGGCGATAAGTTTTATGTAATATTTAATGGTGTGGTTGTACCTATCTATATTCCAATAGGCATGGGTGGAATATTCGGCATTCCATATATATTTGATAATATTGGCCAGAACTGAAATTTTGAACTTTTGTGAATGGGTATTCCATCTATAATGATATTAATGTGAATGGTTAGATCTTCAGCTCGGTTTTTGAAACAATTTCGTAAGCACATTTCGATGCCCTGATGCCAGTATTGTCCACCTTGTATAAGCTTTATTACCTTATTTGTATTATGGGGGTTTTTTAATAATGTTCTAGGATCATTGGGTAACTGCGCATCTCCATAATGTTGCTTGATTAAACTTAAAATGCCTTTTAAAGCTTGATGTGTCACATTAAATTGAATTGCCCATCTACGCAACGCATCAACAAAATTCATATTAGATGCTATATAATAAGGGTCAGTGGTGGGATATGTGACATCACTATTTTGTTCACTTATTATTGTACTGTCATTGGATGTCTCTTCGTCAGATATAGTAGCGATGTCATAATAAAACTCATATTAAGATTTGGTTCCAGATTCCGACTCTGTAGTCTCAATAAATCCATCATTAGGTGACGATATCGATGTTGTAGGTGAATCTATATGCAATAAAAAATACAATATAGTTATTTGTAAAACAAGTGTCACAATGACTCGTTTTGTAGTACGAGTGAAGTTTGGACAACGAACCGCGAAGCGGTGAGTTATGCAAATCACGAGTATTACAGAAAGTCATTGTGGCACAAGTTTTACACAATATAGTTTTTATAATTCGCATGTATTTAGTTATTTAAATAAAGTAGAATTTCATATAATCCCTGTTTTTAAACTAGGAGGAGTGGTTTGAATTAAGTTGGCAATTCTGTAGATTCCTAATTGGTCAGATCACAGATGGTTTTATTCAGCACTTCTGACCTTTGACATATTATAACCGAATAAGTGTGTAAATTGTAAACAAACTTTCATTTAAGCAAAAAGAGGATGATTATTTGTTTAAAAAGAGCTTCTTCGTATATGCTCTTGCGATCTATTTATATTATATCATGAACAGAATTATTTCTGTAATACATCTTCACATAGATATCTGGTAATTTATCCCAAAAATCGAACGTTTTGTATACCTATATATTGATCCTATACGATATAAAAATAAACAATTGACAAATCATTGATAAATAAACGTTAGCGTACTTTATTCATTAATATTTTTAATATATAAATCATTCTGATTTACCTTTAATATAATAATTTGCTAGCTAGAACAACGCTAGACCATTTTATTTATAATTTGTGTCAAGGTTAAAGTCAAATGTCAAATAAAAATATAACTAAATACAATAACCAACTGTACACTAAAAATTACTATAACAGTGTTCAAAGAGCTTCATTGTGACACTGTAAACAATGGTATAATGAAGTCTCTTTTATACGCGAATTATAAAAAATATTTTATTTTATACTTCTCTTGTTATCACAATTGTGAGATCTAAAGCATGCAAGTACATAAGTACCTATTCTTTTAAAATACAATTTTGCCTTTAAAGGTATATAATGAGTGTGAGAATAATTTGTGTTCAATATAAATACTATATACTCACCTAAGTCTGTTGTAATATTACTACTACAGGATGGTAATGTCGATATTGTGTTTATTGTACTGGAATATATTTGTCTCGGAACTCTTTCGCAATGCTCTCGGCTCTTCTTTAATCTTCTTTGGTAGGTTCCACTTTTTTCATATTTTTGTATTGACCTATTCATTTCTCTGTATATACTTTATTTTAAGTTAACAGTCAGGTGATGTAATAAAAAACATAACCTAAAATTACATACACTTCTGCATGCATAAACACACAATTCAGCGAATATATCAAATGGCTGAAGAGGGGTATTTTCAATTATCTATTTTTTGTTCACACAGATACGTATATCTGAACAATATCATCAAACTGGGCTGAACAAGTACTTCTTCAGTCTCTGTTGATAAGAGCTGAATAGTGGCGCTTTTAACTTTACTGAAGAAGGGCTTATTCAGTGCATACTGGGCTGATTATGAATAGCTGAACTACAGCTGTTCAGATTTCTGCAAAAGCGCTTCACCAGCTTATGTTCAGCTATTTATTACTAGCTGAATACAGGCTGAAGAAGTGTTTTCACTGCTCATGAAATATTCCCTTGTTCAGCTATTTAAAAATGGCTAAACATAAGCTGGTGAAGCGCTTTTGCAGAAATCTGAACAGCTGTAGTTCAGCTATTCATAATCAGCCCAGTATGCACGGAATACGCCCTTCTTCAGTAAAGTTAAAAGCGCCACTATTCAGCTCTTATCAACAGAGACTGAAGAAGTACTTGTTCAGCCCAGTTTGATGATATTGTTCAGATATACGTATCTGTGTGAACAAAAAATAGATAATTGAAAATACCCCTCTTCAGCCATTTGATATATTCGCTGAATTGTGTGTTTATGCATGCAGAAGTGTATGTAATTTTAGGTTATGTTTTTTATTACATCACCTGACTGTTAACTTAAAATAAAGTATATACAGAGAAATGAATAGGTCAATACAAAAATATGAAAAAAGTGGAACCTACCAAAGAAGATTAAAGAAGAGCCGAGAGCATTGCGAAAGAGTTCCGAGACAAATATATTCCAGTACAATAAACACAATATCGACATTACCATGCTGTAGTAGTAATATTACAACAGACTTAGGTGAGTATATAGTATTTATATTGAACACAAATTATTCTCACACTCATTATATACCTTTAAAGGCAAAATTGTATTTTAAAAGAATTTATGTACTTGCATGCTTTAGATTTCACAATTGTGATAACAAGAGAAGTATAATATAAAATATTTATTGTATTTTTTATTGCATATAGATTCACCTACAACATCGATATCGTCACCTAATGATGGTTTTATTGAGACTACAGAGTCGGAATCTGAAACCAAATCTGAATATGAGTTTTATTATGACATCGCTACTATATCTGACGAAGAGACATCCAATGACAGTACAATAATAAGTGAACAAAATAGTGATGTCACATATCCCACCACTGACCCTAATTATATAGCATCTAATATGAATTTTGTTGATGCGTTGCGTAGATGGGCAATTCAATTCAATGGGACACATCAAGCTTTAAAAGGCATTTTAAGTTTAATCAAGCAACATTATGGAGATGCGCAGTTACCCAATGATCCTAGAACATTATTAAAAACCCCCCATAATACAAATAAGGTAATAAAGCTTATACAAGGTGGACAATACTGGCATCAGGGCATCGAAGTGTGCTTACGAAATTGTTTCAAAAACCTAGCTGAAGATCCAACCATTCACATTAATATCAATATAGACGGAATACCCATTAATAAAAGTTAGAAATTTCAGTTCTGGCCAATATTATTTAATATATATGGAATGCTGAATATTCTACCAATGCCTATTGGAATATAGATATAGATTGTTTTATCTGTGATTCACCTGCGCGTGCTTATGTTAAAGGTAACCTACACTGCAATAATGTTTTCCTTGCTTGCAGTATATACCCACATTTTTACTTATTCTAGGCGTTGTTAGCTACAACGGAATACAAGGATGTCTGAAGTGTACGACAATAGGCGAATACTCATATTCAAGTCGAACAGTGGTGTTTCCTGATACTAAAGCATTACTCAGAACAGATGAAAAGTTTCGTTTAAAAGAATATGGTGGACACCATAAGGGGACGGAGACACCATTATTAAGAATTTCTGAGCTGGATATGATTCAAGACTTTATCATAGCAGATTCATTACATTTATTGGAACTTGGAGTAGTTAAGCGATTTCTTCTTGGATGGAGGGATGGAACACTTGGGTTAGGAGGAAAACTTTGTGCTCGAGATATTAACAAAATTTCGAATGCATTACTAGTGGTTAAACTACCAAGAGAGATACATCGACCAATGAGGAGCATGGATTGTTTAGCCTTCTGGAAAGGTGTCGAATATCGTAGTTTTCTTAACTATGTTGGAATTGTTGTTTTAAAGGATGTTGTAAAAGATCATATATATCAACATTTTTTACTTTTAATTGTAGCAACAAAAATTTGTACTTGTGATATATACCAAAAATATATTTCTGTAGCACAGCTAATATTCGAAACCTACTTAGAACAGTATAAAGATATTTATAGTGAAGATTATCTCACCAGCAATGTTCACAACTTAGTGCACATAGTAGGTGATGTAAACAGATTTGGAGTATTACAATCCATATCTACTTATCCCTTTGGAAACGAATTATTTCAAATAAAAAGATTGCTACACATAGGCAACTATAATTTAGAACAAGTGGTTAACAGACTCTCAGAAAGAAATAAGATTATTCCATCAAAGGTGAGAAACTCAAAGCAACTACTGTCATCAAATGCTAAATAAAAGAGGCGAAATGTAGTTTATTTTCTAAGCAAGGATGTCTAAAAAAGAAGATTTCTTCAAAACACCCATTTGCTCATCTTATTTACATATATATTGTGCACACGCATTCAACTTAGAAAAGTTAACATTTCACAATCCAGATGATATATTTTGTAAATTAGTAACCATCTATTATAAAGATAATATTTTTGTTTTTATACCTTTACATATCATACAATAGGTAGCCTACTAGTGACAACCACCAAATTTCGGGTATGTGAAAAAAAAAACAAATATATTTGTTATAATATAATTAAGAACAACACAACATAAAAGTATTCAAAGCAAAAACGAATAAACATTTAAAAAAAACATTGAGCATATTTTCTATTTTATATATACCAAAATACCCTAAATAAAAAATAAACACTCTGTATAAATCCTGCCAATAACTGGGTAAATAAGTTCATCAAATGTTCATCAATCATCATCCTCGTCATCATTACTAGTATCATGATCCGAATAATTTATTGGTTCTTTTTGTGTCTCCTTCTCAGTCATGGCTTTTGCTTCTCCTTTTTGTTTTTTAACATGTCTGATATGGGTTGATGATTGTCGTAAACCGGACATTTGGGCACGTTTTTTTGAATTTTTAGTGATTGTTTTAAAGAAATTTTGCAGTTCTACCTCAGAAAAAATTTCATATTCCTGTCTAACTATTCTTAAAAATACTCTCAAAATATTTTTGCACATTTTAATTGCACTTTTTTGCTCATCACGTCTACTCATACCACTCCAACTGCACTCGACCATAAATTTCCTGGTGAAGAAATGGTTCAACAACACATAACATGTGTTCATACCACGGGTATCCACAGAGTTTCCAATAATTTTATTCATATATTGAACCTATTGACAAACAAATAAAGCTATTAAAATTTAGTGACCTGTAAAATGTAAATAAATCTGATTTTAACTTACATAATGGGTATCCTTTTCTATGCAGGTATAAGGACACACTCTGCATATCAGATAATGTTAACGATTTGCTTATGCTGTTACAATACCTGATCAAATGTTGTAGAAAAATCTGTCCATATTTTTGGCTGCATGAAAAACTTACCACCTGTTCTTCAAATTCCGGAGTTTGGAGAGACAGGCTCTAATTGAAACAGATCCGCTGCACTCTGTACTGCTGCTCTGTTTTCAGTTATAACAGCAAGTTTTATATCAAAGTTAGTTTCTATAGCTGCTATGGTTTTAGCAATTAGTTCTCCCACCGAGTTGAGAATTTGACTTGTGGCAGAGTCAATTTTTTCAATTATTTCTTGTTTCAATTTCTCCATATAAGCACCCCGTAATATTAAAATAATAAAGAATTGATTGTGATGAAATACTTAGGCACATCAGAATTTGGCACATTTATAAAGATTGCATTCAATATATCATTTGCATCAATAATGTTGCTTGGTGCTACTTGTAGCAGTTCATCAGGTTCTGGTGAATTTATGAAGATATCTGCAGTTGCTGTAATAACGTTACTTGGTCCTGCTTGTAGCCGTTCATCATCAGGTTCAATCAAGTTTAATTGAACATTCGGTACTTCAAATACTTGATATAAATCTGTTTCTGTATCAGTGGAACTTGGCATAACTTTAATTTTTTTTAATGAAGGCTCTTCCCGTCTATTACATTCTTTTAATATTGAGTTAAAATTTGTTCTTCTGTTAGTATTTTTTTCTTTTTCAAAGGTACAACTGCGGACGTGTCTGTATCATGCCCTGATAGATTTCCTGCTTCAATCTCACCCTCTTCGTAAGTTTTTAAATTCATGTGTTTAATCTCACAGGGTAATTTGGTCCACGAATTTTGTGGCTTGCATGTTTCATCCCTTACAAGCGTACTGGCATTAATACTGTTCGGCCACCTCAAAATTCCTGTATTCAGCTAGTAAAAAATAGCTGAACAACAATGGATTAAGAGAGCTGAAGAAATGCTTATTCAACTCATGTTCAGCTACATAAGCATATTGCTGAACAATATCTACTAAGTTGGCTAAAGAAGCACTTATTCAGTATGTTGTTCAGATCTATCGATGTTGCTGCATAATGGCATCTATATTGACTGATTTGACGCTTATTCAGCTCATTATTTAAGTCGGTAGCTTAATTAGAGTTTAACACCCTTAATCACCCACTGCTCAGCTTATTGTCTGAATAGGCTTAATAAATCAGCGTTCATTGTTACTTGGGTAACTACCTGTATAAAATAAAATTTCAAGTAGTTAGTATTCGGTAACTAGCAAGTAACGTCTATTCGTCTAATTAAGATGGCTTCAAGTTCAAGTTTTTCTCCAATTCCTATTCAACGAGTTAGCAAAAGTGCATACTCTTTGCGGGATAAAACATTAATCCTGAACGTTCATGATGCACCAAAACCCGACAAGTTCTGTTCGCGACATAATTACGAGCTGTGCCAATATGATAGGGGTAGGAGAATCAACGATTTATAGATTTTTACGTGAGAGAAAATGCTGGAATATCGGTGAACTTATTCTTCAGCCGGGGAAGAAACCATTAGATATTAACGACGATCTCAAAAACAGTGTACGTAGAATAGTGCATGGTATATATTTCGCAAAAGAAATACCATCATTGGACAAGATTGTGCAAGCCGTCCAGAATGACGAAAACCTGCCACAACTATCAAGAACTAGAGTATGGAGAATTCTTCGTGGAATGAACTTTCGGCGGGAAAAACAGAACAGAATTTTTTCTTATTGATAGGCCGGATATGGTCTGCTGGAGATAAGAGTACTTAAGGTCAATCCGAAAATATCGCAACGAATGTAATGTATTTTCTATTTGGATGAAACCTGGCTAAATGAAGAACACACCGTATCGAAAGTCTGGCAAGATACAAATATACTGAATTGCCGACAAGCTGTCATGGAGGGTTGGTCAACAGGATTAAGACTTCCGTCTAGAAAGGGACGCAGGCTTATTATAACCCATATAGGCAGTGAAAACGGATTTTTGGATCAATAATTATTGGAATTTCAATCTAATTCAAACAAAGACTACCACGAAGAAATGACGGCTGACTTTTTTGAGGAATATTTCCAACCAATGATCGAATACGTTCCCCAGAATTCAGTTATTGTAATGGATAACGTCAGCTATCATTCTCGATTAGTAGAGAAGCTTCCCACAAGTTCATGGCGATGATACAATGGTGGAAAAAGAACTTTTGCAAATTGTTAGACAGCATAAGGAGTTTAAAAATGTGTAATCGATGAGATGGCAAAAAGTAGAGGTATTATTGTACATCGCTTACCCCCTTCCCATTGTGAGCTGAACCCAATAGAGCTTATATGGGCACAAGTCAAAGGTTATGTTGCCAGGAGCAACAAAACTTTTAAACTTCAAACAGTACGGCAACTTTTGATGGATTAATTGGCGAATGTGACTGCCGAAAACTGGCAGAGCGCCATAAAAATGTTATAGCTGAGGAGAGGAAAATGTGGGATCTTGACGACTCAATCGACGAGACTACAGAAATCGAACCGTTAATTATTACTTACAAAACAATTTTTCAGATTTTTCTGATGAAGAATTTAGTTAATAATGCTGTATATATTATAGTTAAAGTAATGTTCACCTGCAATTATTTGTTCAATTTTTTTTATTGTTTACAAGAATATGTGTGTATATAAATCTTGCACAATTACTTTGAATTTTCATTTTAATATGAATTATAATAAACATTAAGCAAAAATCATAAATAACCCTGTTCTACGGCTATGGACCGTTTGGTTACCTGCGTATGCTTTCATTTGCATTTTATTACCTATTGTTATTTGACCGATTTTACCAGGTGGCCTGGCCACAATTTCTTTCTTCTTAGTCTAGATACATTGTAAAGCATAAATAAGAGGTAAAATTTTTTGAGACACCCAACCCCACAGTGCTATCAACTACTTTGAAACGAAGAAAAAAGAATTTGATCCCTAAATTCTTTTGAATTTGCATAATTTATAAATAATAAAGTTATTCCCAACAACCACATTTTAATAAGCTTATATGTAGAGCCTGTTTTTAGTAACATACCTTATAATTTAATTTGTGACAGTATTCTATATCTTCTAATTGCAATACTGTTCAATCAAAACAAAAATAATAAATTAAGGAAAACTTTAAAAACTATTCCACCCCAAAAGATCTAGTACGGACACTGGTGCCAAATAGTATCAAATAAAATTACTACACTTATACCTTCTCGTGTTATTTACAGTTTAATAGAATGCTAACCTCGTTTATGTTTCTTTCTCTACCAAAAATCAATATCCTTTGAGGTTCCGGTCCATTGTCAACCAATAAAAAAATTTCTGCTATCCCACGTACATCATACGATTTATACTCTTCAGGTATGACAAGATCTTCTACTCTTAATGGATTTGGAAGTGCGGCTTGAATATCTTTTCTTGTTCTGCAAATCATCATTTTGAAGCTTTGGATGCGGGTAGATTTGTTTGTGCTGCCTGAGATAAATTTGCTTCATTGAGGCACAAATTGATAATTTGCGATGTAGGTTCTATTGTTTGTGTAGCACGAATTTTCATTGCGGTACAGACCTGCTTCTTCTCCAAAATTCCTTCATTACTATCATGAGAATGGTTATGCAGTTGATTTACAATAACACCATCTATGGTATGAATAGGACATTTGCATCCTTGATTTTTAAGTTCACAGCGCCAAAATTTTTTAGTTCCACACGCACTAAATTTGTCAAATACATAGCAGTATCCATCATAACTGTATATAGGCTTGCCTCGTGTTGAAAATGCTTCCATTATTTATTTGCACTAAACTTCACACTGTCACACTATCATAATCGAAACTCTTACTAACGTGGATTTCAAACAGAAACTGAACCACTTCAGGTTATTTTCAATATTTAAAGCTAATTCTCCGGTACTTAACTACCAATGAGAATGTATTGTTCACATTGGGCAAAATTTTTGTAAATAGTAATAGCATTATTTTAATATTATAATCAGTATCCTAAATATTGTTTGTTTTTCTATGAAAACTAACGTAAACCTTTATTCTCTTAGAAGAATAATAATTCAAATGTGTCCTTTTTCTTGACCCTTTTTCAATAGGGCAATAAAATATCTCTTTGTTAAATAAACGCATTAAATCTATTACAGTAGAAAATTCCTCTTATCTGGAAAACCCCAAAAGAGGGACTATCAGGTAGGTATGTAAAGATACTTTCAAAGGGACATTTTTTGGATTACCATACTTAAATCTAAACGCGCACATTACGACGAATAATTATAGGGCTAGAACACACGCTACAGTAGGTTAACGCAGGTAGAACGCATACTACAGTGGCATCCTTTTTCGTCTTTCAATCTACATATTAAATTAAATATTAATTATCCTATATTAAAATGGGCACTACTGAGAATCAAAAATAAAAAAATAAAATTGATTGATTAATTTAGTTAACTAAGGTTAGTGGCATATTGGGCTCGCGCCCAAAAGGTCCGGCGCCAAAATGGCTCCCGCCCAAATGTCTCCGCGCCTAAGTGTCTCGCGCCCAGATGCCCCGGCGCCCAAACGGCCGCGCCCAAACGACCGCGTCTAAGGGGTCGCGTCCAAATGCCCGTCTCCGGCCGCTGATAAACGAGTGTTAGTACGGGCTATTACTGTAATAAATGACCCCATAAAAAGAAATTTGATGGGCTAAAAAATTATGGTTGAATAGTAGCACACAATATGGCAATGCAACATCTTGATGAAACCAGATTCTGCGGCCTAAATGATGAACTATTTGTAATAAATAAGGAGCAGACATTCTGTCCAAAGATATGGACTAATATTTGTATTTATATCAATCTATACATTGATTCAGAGGATTTTTTTCGGAATAAAGAAATGTCGTTTGAAAATAGAACGCTATCAATGGAAACGGTCAATTATATAATAATAATATATGTTTATTTCACAACAAAACAGAAATATGTAAACTACAAAATTTAACTAACATTTTTGATGTAGAAGTAAACAGTTAATCACTGAAGCTGAGGGTAACTAGGTTACCAACAACTTGTGTGTGATATAATAAATAGATACAGTAAAATTACATTATCAAGATACAATTCAGTAAATATTATTTTTAGTATTGACAGTGTCAGTATAAAAATAATGATCAATTCGGTATAGTATTGACAAATTCAGTAATATTGACAAGTTCAGTAGATATAGTGAGTCGGGTAGGTAGATATAATATAATTCTCAACAAATACAAATATACGCACACACATACATGCACATATTTTTCTTTTTATATCTTGTTTATTATATTTGGGAAAAAGTCTCTATTTTTTGATAATATCCATTTTTTTATTTCACATTTAAAGTTCTTATATCTTTTAGTGTTTTGTAGTTCTACAGGTACACGGCTTAGAATTTTGGGCCCTAGTAATCAAAGCAGTGTTGTCCAATAGTTTTTTCTCTTTTAGTTGTAGTAGTAGTAGTGTAGTAGTAAGTTGTATGTGTTCTGTTTATGTCTAGTATCATGAGTGTGTTCAAGACGTTCCAATATATGTTCATTTCATTTTAGGTAGAGCAGTATTTTATTGCAGTATAATCGCCTTAGATCCATAACTTGGCTCATCACATATAACTCATCACTTGGAAACCTGATACTCTTTTGGTAAATAATTCGTAATATCCACCTTTGTAGTACATTTACATTTTCAATGTGTATATCCAAGATATCTCTCAAGTATTTAAACCTTGACAGTAATCCTCTTAGTTTGTTAGCAATATTTGATGTGACGATCAATAATAATTCCAAGATATTTAATCCTATCTACTTCTGGAATTTTAGTAGTTATGTCAATATCCAAATAGCCGAGAATTGGTAGACTTGTCTGGTATGATGTGAAAGGCATATATTTTGTTTTATCTACATTTAGTGTTAGTTCATTAAATTGAAACCAGGTTTTTATTTTTTTAAAAGCGATTTCAGTTTGTGTTTTCAATTGAGCCCAAGTAGGAGCGGTAAAAAGGATGTCAGTATCATCGGGGAAGCTAATAATTTTGATCCTTATGTCCAGGAAAAGTAGGCTATTTAAAATAGGTATTGAATAGCAGCGGGCCCAGTACAGAGCCTTGTGGCACGCCATAGGTAACATTTCTAGCCTCGCTTATGCAATTGTCGATGGTTACATATTGTTTTCGCTCACTCAAATAACTCTGTAATAGCTTATAAATTAATCCACGCACACCGTAGAATTTTAATTTGTTTAATAATTTTTTATGATTAACGGTATCAAAAGCCTTAGAGAGGTCCACAAAGATGTAAGCTGCAGGGATTTTTTATTTAGGGAATTGTATAACGTTTCTACTAATGAGCACATTGCATCATCCGTGGATTTTCCATCTCTAAAGCCATACTGATTTCATATCAGTTACACATTTCCATAGTGCTGCAGATAAATTTGAATTTTTATTGATTAAGTTATTAAAATAAGTCTTCTTTGCGTTTTTTATAAGTATTTTTAATTTGTTTTTATAGTCACGATATTTTTTATGGTCATTAGGGGTACTTTTAAATATTTTATTTTTTTCATCTATAGATTTTAGTAATCCCGCAGTAATCCATTGTTTTTTAGCATTTTAAATTTTTGATCTATTTACAATACTTGTACCTTCTTCGATACTTTGCTGTAAGATAGAAAGTAATTGATCTGTACATTCATTCACATCAGTAATCGTGTATACATTTTGCCAATTTTTATTTCGTAGGTAACTGTTCTCTTAACTTTGGATAATTAATAAATTTTTTAGGTTGATTTTCGTTTTTTTTTCATGTTTCTTTAATTTGAATGATTAGTGCTATAGGGAGATGGTCAGTTATTCCGTAGTCAAAAACAAATGGTTTAATATTACTATTCTCATAATTTAATTTTTTACATAAATGTGGTCTAGGCAAGTTTTGCTTATGGGTCTTGTTATTTGATTAATGTAAGAGACAAAATCCAATGAATCTAGGGTATTTTTATATCGTTCAACGTGATCGACATCTGATAAAAGATCAATATTAATGTCACCCATCAGTATATGAATTTTAGACTCTTTTCCTTTTTTATTATTTAAATAACTATTGAGGTTCGTACTGAAGATTTTAGGACATATAATAGGTGATTTATACAATGCGGTGTACAGTTTCATTTCTCAATTTAATTTCCAATACTATTGCTTTAGTTTCAGATATTTTGACAATTTTGTAAAAATGTGTTTATTATTTACATACAAAACTATTCCGTCGCATTTATTATAGTCCCCTCATTATATATTAAGTCATATCCATTTATATTAAAAATCTTTCTGTCTATTCGTTTCTGTCAATGCAATCACATCAAAGTCGGCCTGCTGGTTTAGAAAAAGCAAAAATTTATCAAACATTTTTTGGATACTTCTAATATTCATATGTAGTACTGAGATATGTCCTTCTTTGTAATTTGTATATGTACCAAAATCAGATATCGAATTTATTACTTGGGCCTCGATTTCCTTGTTCTCATACCGACTTAGATACAAATCTATTTGTTATGATTTATATTCGCACAATGACATTAAAAGATATAACAACTTTTTTTTTTGTTTACAGTCACTTTAAAGGAACGAGAGAAAGAAAAGTTGGTTTCTAGTATCTGGAATTTGGCAAACATTGCAATGATATGAACATATACAATTCAGAATTTACAAAGAAAAAAAAACATAATTGTGGAACACCCAAAATAAAAACTAGTTTATAATAGTAACAAGTTGTAGACGAGCCATTTATGCACTTATTTATATTCTGTGTGCCGGAGCAGGTTGAAAAATTTATAAAAATTTTGCGAAATTATTTTTTAGTTACAGCTATAGCTATAATAAATTTAATATGGTTTCACTTTACTTTATTGCACATGATGATGAAGAATTGTTTCTCGTTCTATAAGGATTTCTTTCGAGATGTTTAAATTCCCTGGATATTTCTTTGGGGGTTCCTTTGGTTTTGTTTTGGGGCCTTTTGGAGTTATCTCTTGTGGAGTGTTTTTGGAGGGACTCTGATTCATTGGTTCAGCTTCTTTTGAGTCTCTATTTACTATTGTTACAGTTGGAGTCGAGGGCTTACTTTTTGTGTTACGTTCTTCTACTTCTACAACTTCATCATCCTCATAGGTATGTTTCATAAGCTGCTAGGGGTAGAATATATCTCCATTTACAATAAGTTTTCCGTTTTTAATGAAGCAATGTTTTTCATCATGTTTTTGTTTTGCCAAATATAAATGATGTCTTAAGATTTTGGCTTCTTCCCGTTGCTTTGTTGTTTGATCCTGAGCAATGGAAATCTTTGTTCCCTTTAAATTTTTTATATTCTTATAGATCTTCTGTTTAGTTAGAAATTAAATTAATTCAAACTTAATGGGACTGTTCCTATTTCGACCGAGTGGATAAATGTTATTAAAATCGGACTCTGACAATGACAAACCCAGCTAATTGTTAAAAGTGGAGATAACCTTTGGTATGTCCAGTGGGCTGCTTTCTCTTCCTATTCCAAACAGAATTAAATTACTGCGTTTTGACTTTCTCTCCAGTAGCTCTATTTTTTCTTTTAAATATGAGTTTTCTTGGTCAACGGTATTCTGTGTGTGATAGATTATCTAATGTATAGTTTAATCTTGTTTCCACAGCATTAATTAATAATGATAAGTCACCATAACTTTTTGTAATTTTAATGATTGATTTGTAGCAAATATATTTTAGGTTAGGATTTATTTTTATAATATTTCCCACAATATAACTAAACAAATTTGTAATTTCAAATAGTTTGTTCAGTTAACGGAGAAGCACACTTCAATAAAGACTCACGAAGAGTACCGGGATTCTCTGTCGCTTTAAAAGACTAATTTTTCAACTATTTCACTCAAGATCATCTACTGCCATATATCTGCCTAAAGAGAGTCGATTGAAGATGAACCACGAAGCAAAAGGCATTTATCTTCAATAATCTATGAAAATTTCGACAGAATCCGGAATCTTGTTAGTTAAGATTTGCAGCTGATAGTCAGAATTAATGCGAATACGAAACATCAAGAACAACAGGGTGTTGCATCACGATAATGCATTGTGACACTTTTAATACACGAGTTTTTGGTCAGTAAAAACATTCTTGTGGCTCCTCAGCTTCCTCATTAGCCTGACTTGAGTTTTTGTGACTTTTTCTTTTCCCGATATTGAAAAATCACATACATCCGGTTGTAACCAACCAGCTGAAAGATATTGCCGTATAGAAGCTCCAGTACAGTTATTAGGATTGGAAGAACCATCTGTAACTTCCCAACGATGTTATTTTGAGGGACTTGTAATTATATTCGAAAAGAAACATTGAAAAATAATTGATCAAATAATTTAAATTACACACCCATTACGTATTAGACAAAGCAGCATACATTCATTAATCTAAGGAGAAAAACATAATCTGTTGACTGGTTTCGACCTTCTTAGGTCTCGACAGGACAGCGACATGCCTTCTCATTCGAAATATCTAATCCGAACTGGAGATAACAACAGTCAACACTGCCATTTGGTTCGTCATTTACACTACACCCATATATAAAAGTTATCTATGGTCTACACGTACAAGCAGACGCTAATTGGCACCATATCCGCTTCCATTTGCGAAGCACAGTGCAGGGATTCTACCGTACTCGTAGTTAAATGTAAAATAAAATTTTATAAATTACGATGTTCGACTAATAAGCTGTTTTTTTCGAAAATATTCATTTCGAAACCGAAGTCTCACCGTTCTTGAAGGAAAAAACAACTACTTTACTTGCTATATACCGCAACGAATATTGAATTACATCAAACTCCTACTGAAGGCGTATTACATGTTCATCTGTCACTCGTCCATGTCCAGTAATGTACGATTGAACTCTACGTTGCCAGACTCATTACATAATTTGCACACCTTGTATATGTAAATTATTACAATGAGAATATAAAATAAGAAAGAGAAGCCAGTGGTTATCATTCAATAAAACGTTTTAACATAACTACATAATAGATTAATTGAATTGAAATATTTCATTCGCTAAAAGACATGTTCCCAATCTTTCATGTTATAGATAATTTCCGTAATTGCGTCGCAAATTAATTGTATCTATAAGTAGCCATGGATTACGTAAAAACTAAATTATTCACAGATAAATATAAGCAATATCGAATTACTTCAAATACTCTAATCACCAAATTCCGTGTTTGTATTGTCCACCAATCGATTTATAATAAGACTGGTGTTTATCCAATACAAGCTTCAATAAATTCTAACTATTATTGTACTCTATAAAAACCGAAAATAAATGAAATATTGACAGAAACAGATGTTTTCAATGAATGTGTTTCATTTTCTACTTTTCACTACTCATAAAGGCTTGAAAGCACTAGGGTAAAATCATATCAAAACTGTAACAATAGGAATAATATCAGAAATGAATTACCAACGTTCATTATTCTTAGTAGGATTGAAATTAATTGCGCATGCCATCATATCGCCTCATATATATATATATATATATATATATATATATATATATATATATATATATATATACATATATATATATATACATATATATATATATACATATATATACATATATATATATATATATATATATATATATATATATATATATATATATATATATTGAACCAGATATCATATATTATATTAAGAGAATTCATTTCTGTAGGAATATTTTGCTTATATGAAAATGGATTGAAATGATGTAATTTAAGAAAACATTATAAAAAGAAAACACTATTCTTAATAAAAAGCATATAAAGTAAAGATATATTAAATAATTAGTATACAACAATTTAATAAATAAAGAAATTACCTTAATAACTGTATAAAATTAGAAATTGCCTAACTAATGTAATGGAGAATAATAAAGCTGCCTAAGATGATGGATTATTTTCTATAACGTAATCAGCTGTTCATCTGAAATAAAACAAATCTTAGTATAGTCAATTCATGATAATTATCAATTTAAGTAGTTAAATTAAAAAGCAAATACACATATTTAATAGAATAAGGAGAATAAATTTCATAGATAAACTAATAATAACAGAAAAATTATATATCGTCAAGTGAAATAAACATAGAGTCAATAAATAATAGTTTGTTAATGAATTAGTATAAATAATTTAGAGAAAAAATTAGAGAGAGGTTACATAAAAGAATTTATGTTTATCAATTAAGATGATTGTAATAGTAATAGACTGTCAATAACAATATTATATATTGGACTATTTAAATGTTATCATGTATATAACCAACTATAACTTATTTGTGTGATAAAAACTCAAGGAACTCCACAAGTAAACTTATAATGTCAAGTGGAATTTATATTAGTATATGTATGAAACAATTTTGCCAAGTAAAATAAGTAAAAATAATTCGACTGCATAAGACAATATCTGATTGGTTATAAACAAAGTGACAGAACGAATTTCAATCAATAAGGAAAGAAACATACTTTTTAAATAGTGACCTGGAAAAAACAAAATACTTGTTTATAGAAAAAAGTTGAGAATCAGCAGGGAAGCGTTGGTAGTTGGAAGCTGGCGTCGAGATAAGAGGAGCTTGTGTCAAAGTGTTCCCGAAATTCCATGAAAATTCCCAATTAACATGACGAAACTTATAAATTACTATTAAAAACAATACTAATAGTACTCACAAATATTTACATCCTGTTTTACTGCAAAAATTATCAAAATTTCTCCTAGTTATTGGTATTGGAACTTCAGAGGAGTATTCCTGATGCTTATAAAATGAGCACATCTATGCTGCGTATCGTATTGTAAAAGTTATGTTCGTTTCACGATTTAAACCACATGACTAGATTTTAAGCATGCGCACAGGAGAATATATAAAATCAATAATTTCGTATAGGAAATCCATAGGCGTCGCAACTTATAAATATTAAATAAAAAAATTTCTTTAAAAATTAAATTTGTTTAAAAAGTAAAGTGTTTCTTTTTATTTATATATAAGTGAAAAATATCTACGAAAGCCAGGACTCAAAGAGTAGACAGAGTTCCATGCTCCCGAATAATACAATAATATAACAGAATAAAAAAAATATATAATTACTGAGCTAACCACATCAAATAAAAAAAAATCAATAAACAATTAAATATCTATCTATATGAATTTAAAAGTAAGTAAAAAAAGTTAGTTTAATATATATATATATATATATATATATATATATATATATATATATATATATATATATAAAGTGGAAAGTAGTCGTTTGCTGCTGACTAGTTAGAAACAAAATCGAAAAACCAATTTATTTGGGAGAAGCAGCAAAACGAACGTGTACTCTTATAACATTATATTTCCAATATTTCGACAATGAATATTGTCATCATCAGGGAGAATATTAGCGAGATTGTACGTATTGATGGAAAATATCCAAAACTTCAAGCACATTCATCAACCATAACAGCACAAAATTATGCAAATGAATACCACAAATATATAATTAAAATCATTTAAAATCTCTTTTTCCTTTGGTTTTAAAATTAACAAAAACATGGATCATAAGAAGGGAGATCCAAAATGTGCTTTCTCATATAATAAATATAATAGGGAACAAAATAGCATGGGAAAAGATGGTTTTATAATGTAATATGTGATTAATCGATTTAAATAATAATAATTTACATTCCTTCAGTCTAATATTTCTGGTAATAGTTGTAATTCATTTTGATAAAATGAATATTTTTGCTACTGCCTTTATGGCCTATTTTTCAGTTTTATTTGGAATTATTTTAACTTTAAGTGTACAGTATTATATTTTGTATGTTTACTTTAAAAAGGAGCCCAATAGCAAAGCCATCATTTTAACGAATATTTATAAATTGTAAAAAAAAACATGTCTAAATCAATTATAGATGCCGATAGTAAAAACAGTGAACAAAATCCTCACAACTATACTGAATAAAAATCACCAAAGATAGTGAAACAGACAATATACTCGTTGAACCGTCAGAATTGAAAATATTGAAATCCGATTCATTTTCAACGCAAATTAACACTAATAATTCAGTAGATGATATAATTTCCAAAGAATCCGTCGAAATTAGAATGAAATTTATGATAATTTAAAAGAAACACGACACATTTTTATATAGTTAGTAAATATGTTGTTTTGTGCAAGGGATTTCAGGAACTTTCAATAAATAGTAAATAAGTTATGTTAATATTTATATGTATAAAAATCCTCATCTATATACATTCTAATTTCTAATACTAAAATGTTATTTCATGCTTCATATACGGCTTAAAAATTAAAGGTTTATTGTAATATAAACAGCGAATGGTTGACAAAGACACAATGTTTATACAATTCATAATGTATACATAGATAAAATTCGCTAGCAACCCGGAATGAGGTTGATTTTACTTTGGGACCCAAAGAAATGATTTCACTGACCTGATATGTTGAAATGTTCTAATTCAACATGTCCGCAACGAGGCGTCCCTTAGGCACTGCTATGAATTTCAATTATCTGTCTTTTCTCCATAAATACTTCCCTCTGGAGTGGGAAACTCGTTCACACTTAGCACTATACTTCCAGTTATCGATATGGATAATAAATTTCACTGAATTTCAAGATTTTCCAATAATTTGTCAAAATTTACATACCGTTCACGCTATTCAAACTCCCCCACGATTCTATTTTGTTTTTAAATCAACAAACTCTTTTGACCGGATGTTCATAGCTTTCTTGTTACTATATTATGTTTAATAATAATTAACTCTCTTGTAATGAAATGTTCGGAATCATCAAATTGTTAACAATAATGTCTTGTAGATTTCTTTTGTCACTTCTCTTGGTTCATTCCTTCACAAATTCTCAAAATTCGTCCCTTTGAATTATATTAATACCCTTTTTTCTTCATTTAAAGCTTGTTTAAGGGTGTAATTGTAATCTTTATTTACACTAATGCTACAACCTAATTAATGTAATTGTTTCATTTTAATTCTTATCTCTCATCATTTAATTGTGAATAATAAACTCCTAATCGTTTATAAGATCTGTTCTTCACATTTTCATCGGTTTAATTAAAATAAATATTATGCTGGCAATGTATTCCTTTTTTGACGTCATATCTGTCATTCTACTAGGAAGCGTTTCCGTACCGTAAACAAATACATGTTTTTTCATATAGGTTATGAAATGTTACTTAATTGTAGTATTAAAAAATAATAATGATCTACGACTAATTGTAAGATTAATATTGGTTTCTTTTCAGATACCTTAAAATTATTATTGTACATCTACGTTACTGAACTGATTGCAATTATATGGCGTAATGAATTTGGGTAATTTACTTCTAAAGGTATGACTTTAATTAACTCCCATTATTATTTCGAACCACTTTTGTTATTCCTATGGTAATTTTATCATGCATTAGATCTGTAGTAAATTCATAAAAATAGTTCGTCATAAGATATTTCATTATTTTTTTGAACAAATCTTTACAATAAAAACTTCTTTTGAAAATATATTACGATGGAATTGAAAAATAACTTGGTGCATATGGCAACATTAAGAATTAGAATGATACATTTCTTCCAACAACGGTTAGAATCTGACCGCGTGTTTTCGTAAACAATCATATCTGTTTTGTTCATATATCTATGGTACTGTCATATTTTGGGAAAATTAATATTTCGTTTTTTTATACCTAACCTGTCTTTTTATTTTTTTTCACTTTTAAAGTATAAAATGTGGCCAATATAATTTTTTTGAATACTTTAAATGACTAATGGTTCGAAATTTAAAACTTCCTAATTTTGTGTATATAAACGACATGGTACACAGAAAAGATCTCTTCCATTCAGTTAATAATTAGAAGTATATTGTGGTGGTTTCACATATTTGCTGGTGAGTTAAATTCTTCAAATATATTTTTCTTTATGTGCTCACAATATTTATTCCAAACTATAATATAGGCTGGCGTTAGTTTAATTTGGTATACGGTCAACTCTTTTTTTTTTCTAAAAAAGTTACATTTCATATTTTTTTGAAGCAAATTTTTAGTAAATTCTTCTCATTCTTTTTTTAGCTTCACAATTCTGCATTTTCTGTTTATATTAGCTTTATTTAAAAAAAGATTCAATTTTTTTATGTGTTGGAGCATAAGCTTCCAATCTCTCCTATCTAATCCTTCCTTTCCAGTAATTTTCCTTTAATTTTTCTCCTTCGTTTCTTTCTCTCCGCAGCTCTGAAGCCTCTATATAGGAGACCTAGAGAATATCGCTAGAGACAACAGGGAATCGGCCGGAATGGAATTAAGCACCACATATCCATCAACTAGGACCTAGCTGGGAGCTTAATAATTCCAGAACCTCGCCAAGTTAAGTCCTTTGTTTATTCTCAATTCATAGAAATCTAGAATTGGAGATATTTATTGTATAACTGCGTTCGTATTCGTCTTGTATTTTGGATATGCAGTCAATGTGAACTATACCTATTATTGCTCTTGTCGATTTCTGAATAAATATAATTTGCTGAAACCTTTAGTATTTGATATTAACTTGGCCCATCGAGTTAAGATATTTTCAGTATTTTGTTGCGTTAAGTAAAAGTAAATATAAAGTTTTCCAGTTTTTAGCCTCCTTAGTGTTTTTATTTAAATAAAGCTGTTATCGCTTAAAATTAAAAAACTGTTGGCGTCCAATTCAATATCGATTGTTCACCCCATCCCAGTGTAAGCTATGAAAATACTTTAACTGGGGCCGAATACCACTACCTGAGGAAGAGACTCCAGTCGGGGTAGGTAAAGTAACTAAGACCCTTGCGATTTGATTACCTTACTGAATTCAATTATGGAGGTATCTATGAAGGGTAAACCTCTTAAATTAAAAGTGTTTACTGCTCTAAGATTTTATGCAGTTGGGTCATACCATACCAACGATGTATAGGAGTGGATTTATGTGGACTTAGTCGAACAAGCACGTATAGATGTATTAAATCCGTAACACAAGCCTTATCGAACCTTGCACATCAACATATACAACTTCGGTTAACTACTCAAAAAAGAAATATCATTAAATTAGAACATATTAACAGATGGAGATTTACTGGAGCAATACGGGCAATAGAAGGGAGATATATAGCAATTTTAAAGCCTCATGAAAATGAGCATAACTTTAATAAACGTAAATACTTTCACTCTCTGTTACTCACCGACTTGGCCTATAATAAAAATATTTTTAAAACTTCCCTTTTTCTATCAGGTTTTATGCTCACGCCTATTTCCTTACTGCCAACTCCCTTATAAAAAGTAGTGCCAAGAACTGCCAATACCCTAAGCTCCAAATCATTCAAAGGCTCAACTTGGCTGGAACCTCCTCCAGTGGCTACGTGGTCCCTGTTTAATTCGGCGGTGTTTTTAATAGGTATTTGTAATCTGTCCAGCGCTAAAAATTTAAGATGTATTTTCTAATCAGAAAATGTATATAAAAATTTAAAAGCATTTGAAATAAAACTATTTTATTTTAGATATACCTTATTTCATTTATCGGGTGTCCTTTCCCCAAGCCCCAAAGAATTAAGGTGCTGAGCCAACTCCATTCACAGGTTTTTTGTCTATCTCTGCCATTAGGCCCAACAAATTGCTCTGTAGTAAGTCCTTTGTTTTCTCAAAAAAATCTATCATTAAACTCAAATGTTGCTCTTTCAGCTTAAAGGACATTTTTATCTTTCTGTTATATATCTTATATTAAAATAAATTAAAAGTAATGCTTTCAATAGTTTATAATCAAACCAAACCGCGCCATAAACTAATCAAAACTTAGCTTAACAATTTCTTTTTCAACTACTTCAATGTTTTCAAATTGATTTACCGAATACGGTATCAAGTTCAAAGAAACCAAATCAATTCAATACGACGAATTCGATACAAATGTCAAACGGAATCTGGCCCCGGGTTTACAACCACTAACTGCCGGTTTCACAATTTCAAGTTATCCCGAGGTTAACAAATAACCCTTGGTTATCTCAAAACAAGTGTTTTACATCATCCAGTCAAGGGTACAAGTTATGGTTAACTCTCAGAATATTTAACCACCAGAAAATCTAGTGGTAATAAGGATAACCTGGAGATTTTAACCTAACAATTGAATTAAAGTTGTTGTATTTATTCGTTTATTTTTTGAGTGGCTTGTATTATGGGGTAAATGCCTATAGTTGTGATGAGGAACCAAGAAGACCTAAAATAATAAGTAGTCCGGTCAATTTAAACATTCGAAGCTACATAAATTCCCATCAAGCTGAAAATCAGTAAAGTTGTTAAAAATATGATTAAAAATAAAATTCGAAAGTTTCCCATCTTTCCCCTGTATGGAAAATTTTTTATTCAAGGTCAAAGATCAAAAAAATGAGTTTTTCACGATTTTCAGCGAAACGGTAAGCTTTATCATAAAAATATTTCAGACAAAGATTGTAGATCATAAAATAATCTACAAAAAATGTATCAATACTTTTTTTCCTACGAGTCACCGTTTTTGAGATATAACGATTCAAAAAGTTGTACAAGTTGCAATCGTCATAATATGCACACGTTTCCACGCCACATATGAGGTAGTGTACTTAGCGCGTTTTTTAACGTGTTTTCCCTCGTAGGCCTACTCCACCGGTCAGTTGTGATCCTGTTTAATTTGAAACTATTGCAAAATTACGGAAATTTGTAAATATTGGAAAAGATAAAAAGCGATGTAAATTAAAAAAGTGGTGAATTTTATTCGTCTGAATTGTAACTGTCAAACCCTTCTCGTTCTTCTTCTTCTTCTTCTTCTTCTTCTTGTTCTTCATTCTGAGTGCAAGTAAATTGCGTCAGTAGTGATGTATCCTCGTAGGAATCAAGCGAATCCTCCTCTGTTAGTGATTCAACATTGGAGCACGACCGGCCTTGACAGTTTGTACATGCCAGAGAACAAAACAGTCCGACTTTTATGCAACCACATTTACCACTGCATCCCTTTTTGCAGATGCAAAAAATTGTGTTCAGCAGTTTTTCCGGTGCAGGTGGGAGTAAAGTTTCAACTGGTTCCAATGTATTGTCGACCAACTTCTAACCCCAGTCTGTAGGGTCTAGCTGATAACCCAGCCACACTTGAACTTGGTAATATACCCGAAGAAGATGTTGATGAGCAGCAACTGAGGTTGGAGGAAGAGAAGCTAATTGAACTTATTTTTTATTCTTAGTGTTTTTAACGAAACATACATATCGATGCTTATCTAAGCAGGTAGTTTTTTTAGGAGCTCCGTACATAGAAAGAAGAAAGCGGAAGCCGTTGGTGATAACTTCTTCTTGAGTTGAATTACTGTTTTTAAAAACTTCAGCACATTGAACAAAATGTAGTTTTTCAAACATTTTGAAAACTGTTGTTTACCCGTCCTGTACAATGCGATTTTGGGATTTCATTATTCACATCTTCAAACATGCGACTTGGTGGAGGGTAATTAGAATTATCAAACACTACGGATTGGATATCTTCACGAATATAGCTGCAGCTGCGTCTAGGACTCTGAATCGTTCTTCTTTTTGATTCATTGTTTTTTTTTCGTGCCAGGCTTGATTCAAAATATCATGATGATTATCCACTAAGCATATGAATGTTAATGCTCCAGATTTCTCAGTGACAATAAGTTTCTCACCATACTTTAGTTTTAGTCGTAGCTTAATCGTTCTGTAATCTAATGTGGTAGTTTTGCAAACATTTGATAATTCATTCAAAGTGAACTGACAGTCATCGCTATTTTCAATGTAAGTGAATATTTCCTCCATTGCCAGATTCGTAGCTTCGTCTTTAGGACAATCAACTTTAGCTCCAGTGGAAGGTTTTCCTAAAGAAATATAGCAATCACGATGATACTTAGCTTCAGCAGCAACTAAATTATATTCAAATTCGACTCGAGCAAGAACATCTTTTGCTATAGCATCGTCACGAGTCCGAACTACTTCCAGAATTGAATCTTCAAACTGAAGTGTACTTACTTGGCTAATTCGACGGCGAAAATCTAAGGATTTTCTTCTTTCATACTCTTCATTCAATTTCTGGCCACAAAATAAGCATAGTTGTTTAAAACAAAAAGCTGATTCACTGACACGTGATCTAGTATGAGGAGGACTTACTGTGTTCTTGTTCTTCGCGTTGTCTTTTATTAGCTGTAGCAATAGAAGACTTTAGAGTATAATTTTCACGACAATTTTCATGTATTATCACCGATTTCTGATTTTTGAGAAATTCCGAAAACCCATCTGCTCTTTCGATACTTGCATTAATTAATGACTCCATACCACGTTCAACAGTAACAATTCTACTTTCACTTAAAAGTTTAGCACAAATAAAACAATATTCAGACATTTTTGTTATAAAAGTCAAAACAGCACGATATAGGTTAGTATAAACACGTGATTTCACTACAGAGACAGATGTTGTCTCGAAGTTACACAGGCGTATGAAGTAAGGGACTGGGTTTCATTTGACCTGATACTCTTATAGTTATAACTTTTTAAGTATAAATTACAATCACCGATAGAAAAATATTTCAACATATATAACAACTCTAGATAAGAGATGTATATACGTGGCGCACTCATGCATATTATGACGATAACAATTTGAACAACTTTTTAAATACGTTATATCTCAAAAATGGTGGCTCGCAGGAAGAAAAGTATTGATACATTTTTTGTAGATTATTTTATGATCTACAATTTTTGTCTGAAATATTTTTATGATAAAACTTACCGTTTCGCTGAAAATCGTGAAAAACTCATTTTTTTGACCTTTGAACTTGAATAAAAAATTTTCCATACAGGGGAAAGATGGGGAACTTTCAAATTTGATTTTTAATCATATTTTTAACAATCTTACTGATTTTCAGTTTGATGGGAATTTATGTACCTACCTTCGCTCTCATTTTTAGGTCTAGATTGACCGGACTAAAGGTCCAGATACGATTATTTCGAAGAGTATGACAATCACGATTTCTTCAATAGTTTTCGATTGTCAAAGAGAACCGTCGGGCATCTGTTAGATGAAATTGAAGATCATATTTCTTGAATAACTTTGTCACTATAAAAAATACTTGGAAGACCTATGGCTTGATCTGCTACTATATCAATTATGATATTATCCATCTCTGTTAATATCTCTTGAGAAGGAGGTCCACCTCCGATTTGTGTTTGCTGTAATTTATTGTGGACAATTTTTCGTCTAGTTCGTTTTTTTATACTTATGTATTTCTGTTTCAGTGTCTTAACTGGTTTATATCCATTTACACCGATTGTGTTATTAAATTCCTTTTCTATTTCAACCCATTTTCCATTTTTCTCTTTCTAGGTTATTGCATTTGATTGTTTGGATTCTATTATATATTTATTAACTAGAGACAGCAATAAGGTTTCTTTTCCTTTTGAAAAATTTGGACAACCTTTCGAAGAATTCATATTAATTAAAATTATTACTTCTGCCAAAGAACCAAGGATTGCCCAACTACAAGTCTACCACCATATGGTCTGTGGTCTACCACAAATAGAGTAATTTTCTTTCTTCTTTTTTTGACTTTGAATGTTTCTGACCATAAAGTGTGATCATTATACATAATCTGTAACCAGCTGAACAAAAATTACTACTGAACTATCAGTCAGTTGACCAATAGACGAACAGACAATTGTGCAACGGTACCTAATGGTAACCTTATAGGTGAAGGTAAATTGACCCTAGGAGTTAACCCGATATTGTGAAACGGGCCGTTATACTCAGTCTATAAATTTCATTACTTTATTCACAATCGTTCCAAAGATTACTTTTAAATAGCACCTTTTATCAATTAATACACCTTCTTCTTATGAAAATTAACGTTTAATTATTTTTAATAATTTGATTGGTAATTGAAATAATGTACTTACTCGATTTTCATGGCTCACGTTGTATACGAACTTGGAAATATTGCTTAAACAGAATGAACGTAATGAAAAACTTATTCAAACAGACCCTAGCCAACGAATCAAAATACTTGCCTTGTATATAAATTTTTAATCAGATGAAAAACATATTAATTTGCAATGTTATATTTTTTGTCTCATAAAATCAACACTGGCATAATTAGAACGTACACGTTAGTCAAAAATTCACAATGTTTCAACAGGAGAACCAACTTTACGCTTGAGAAGTTGAGCAAATTTGTTTTTCATCAAGTTGCCGACTTTGCAGCCAACACATTTCATCCGAAATAGCTAAGAACATTTTCAATTGGGCTCATAGAAACAGTAAATAAAATGCGGCTATATTAAAAAGTTAATTTAACACATTATACAGGGTGATTCATTGAGAAGGTAAAATCTTTGTACTGTACATTCTAGGACGCAAAATATATTTCAGCTTTATATATCTCATACGAATATTCCCCAAAAACTCAATTCGTAATACAATACATTACACAAGAGAAAATCTGCCTTTTCAAGACATATAGAAGGAAAGAGAATTAGAAATAAACAATCTTACACTATACTAACACCAAATAATTTGAAAAGTGCAATGACCACCGCGTGGACCGATATTGGGCATGCACAGTGGCGTGGACGTTTTTTGCGTATAATAAAGCTTTCGATATGGTAAAACGTAACCAACTTATAAATCGCCTTGAAAACAAAAATCTGGATAGACAAGATTCATTTCAAATCAATTGAGCATGATTGACAAAATGTTATGTACACAATGTGCTTTACTATGGGGTAGAATCATTATAAAATTATATAAAGAAATTGAAAGTACAGTTTGAGAGGGGAAGCTGCAGTATCTGGAGCACATAATGTGTGGCGAGAGGTACAGCCTCTTATGATCAATAATGCAGGAGAAAATATAAGGTAAAATAAGCATATGCAGAAGACGAATTTAATGACTAAAGAATCTGACAAAAGGGTTTGGATACAGTTCAAAACATCTTTTTAGAGCAATTCTTTCAAAAGTAACGCAGGTAGGGCAAGATTTACTCTAGAAGGGACCAGTTCCACAATGAAATTATTGCTCAGTGTCGTTATCTGTCCTGCACTTCAGCTTCAGCGTTCTTTGTTCTCCGAAAAAAGAGAAGCCTCAAGAATAGCCGTCTCTGATATAAAAAATATACTCAAGCTAACCTGGATTGGTTAATTTAAAATTGTTATATAATCGACTTTAATCATGTATTGTATTTGTATCCATATTTGTTCTATTTTTCTTTCTAATTTAACTCTGTTTTCGCTACACACCGTTCTGATTGATACCAAAACTGGTTTTTAAATTTCCCATAATTTTTTATTTTCCTGTATTTTCAACTCGATAATTAGTAGTTTCGTTTTTATTTGGTACAAGAATGACGAATTTTAACTCTAATTTAACATTACTAATATATGACAATATTTATGAATACCTTATGAACGTGATCAATGAAAGCATATTTTCTTTCAGCTTAACTGTGCTTCTAATAATAAACAAATATGATAGAAAATTTATTCTTGTTTGTTTCGTGATCGGTTTTCGAGTAATTCGCTTCCTATAAGTTCAATGCATTTCGTATTTATGACTTCCTCTCTCTCCCTCTCTCTCTCTCTCTCTCTCTCTACTCTCTATTCTGCATCTGACATCTAGATGTGGATATACGCCTCCTACATCCCTCTATGTCCTGAGCATTTACTATTCAATTATTTCCTGCGATCTTTCTAATGTCGTCATACCATCTTGTAAGCGATCTTCCGGGTTTTCTTTTTCTTGTCCATGCGTCCTTGCGATGGCGACGTGTCTAGTTAATCTCCACTTAGCTTTGGTTGTGATTATTACAATGTCTTCCATTTTTGTTTGAACTCTGATACATTCATTTGTGTTTCTATCTCTAAGAATGCCCAATATTGCTCTTTTCATCCTACGTTAGATAACCTGAAATTTTTGGATCAAGCTTTTCGTATACGCCCATGTTTCTGTCCCATATGTGAGCACTGGGACAATGCACTGCTCCATCACTCTTGTCTTCATTCTTAGTTTGAATTGTGGATCAATGTGACTTAATTTTCCGCTTTTCGTCAAGTAAGTTTATTTCACTATTTGTCCGTTTATTTATGCAAAAAAAAACTTCCTATTAATACTATTAATTGACGTAAACAAGAATAAAAGTTTGATTATTGTTTTCCCTGAAATTTGAACGTCACTGTACTTTTAATACCATTTTAATAAAATTCAGCCCTAACCAAATATTTTTCTTTCCCAAGCTTAGAATAATCATGATAAGGATGGGTGATATATAATGAATAACCCTGTATATTGACAAATTCGTTTTACATGTGATATCAGTTTTATACATATACGACATGGTTCGCTTTTTAGATCCACAAGGAGTGTAATACAGGGCATATTCTGGGGAGGAAGATAGTAAGCCATTTTATTAGAAAGAGTGAAGTAAATATATGCAGGTCAAACAAAATAATAAACATCTGAATATTGTGGAAATTAGGGGGAAGGAATGATCAAATTACGCAAATTAGATAAATATAATTTGTTGCGTTTTTTGAAACAAGCATTTCGACATTCTTTACTTCTGACATTGACCTATAGATAAAAGTGTAATTTTTCCATTCTCCTGATAATTGATTAATCAAAGGAATATTTTCAATTGAGATCTTATATGCTTCTAAAAATTACTTGCCAAAGTTTATTGAATTGGACAGCAGAATCTCATTGAATTCACCTAATTAAAGGATATTAAATAAAATTCTCTCCCTTAATTATCCTAAAAATTCGATTCTTCAGCATTTAGTGAAATAATCGGTGTGGAAAGAGAAGGAGCCTTATAGTAGAGCTAATCTAACACCTGAATAATGTAGATAAATATATGTATTAAAATAGGACGTTATTGCTAGAAGCCTATCCACTGGGAGCTTTTCTCAGATCTGGTCTTAATTCAAAGCACCGTAAACTAATCCTGAGGTCGTCTCTATATTATGTAGGTCTTATGAGACCTTTGTAGTAACACAATATCAGTTCTGATATATTTTCGTGTTCTTGGCAAAACCTACATGTCTGTGAAGTTTTACATATGCTTGCTGAATCTAAATTGCCCTGGTAGGCAGGATACTGTATCAATTTTGGCCATAGTAATAAAATGGTCGGTCGCCTCTTTAGCCACAATTTTCGAAACTAGCTTTCTAACTAAGTACCACTGTGCGCATAAGTAAAAATATATCGAAAATGGAGCATGTTAAAAATCCGTTTAAAGAAATTGACCAACTTCTTCTTGTCGCTTCTTGTCTTGAGCGTTATCTGTTATTTATTCCATTCACAGTGCTCCATTTCAGTGTATCTCAAGTATGTTTTGCAACGTTTACACTGGATAAAAATATTGAATAAAAAATCTGTCACGAATTATACATGTCAGAGGAAAGGACCCCGCCCTTTTCTAATGGCAAAGTGGCGTTCCGTCAAATGTAATAAATTCTGAATATGATGTTGTACTCGACTTGTTGACCAAAAGTGTCCATAGGACCAGTTTTTAAAATACAGGGTAGGGTGTTAAAGTCGAGAAATCCATATTTTTTTAAACTACGTAACTTGATTAAAAAGAAAAAAATAAGCATTTTTAGTTATTTGTAGCATTAATATGTCCTAGTCTAACGCAAACGTACACATAAATAGTTCAAAATGTGAACATATACAGGGTGGTTCTCAGTTACATCAGGGGGAGTTTTTGAAATTCTGGGAGAACGTGGTATGGAATGAAAACATGGTCAAAAATAAAAACTTACATAATGTTCATTGTTCTGACATTATATAAACCCATTTTACATTATATGTATACAGGGAGATTGTTGATTCATCCACAGAAAGGCGTTTCTTAAAAAATGAAAAATTACACTCTGTATATTAGGAAATTTGTTATTAATATTGATTATGCATTTAATAACTAGAGAACAATAGTTTTTATGGAATGCAGGGTGATGGAGACATCTAATTCGTTTTTGATGCAGCAATAATTAAAGAAATATTCCCTTTTCAGAATCGCCCTATATTTTTCAATTCGATCCGTCAAAATGTACGATCTATTTATTTTTGTAATTAGCTTTATCAATTAATAACTTCAAATAATTACATAATTTTAGTATTATGCGTTTTTGAGATTCCAATATATGTATATAGTGAACCATATCAAATATCAGACATATCCATCCATGTACGAGTATAATAACCATTTGTGAGTCGAAAACGAATGAGAATATCGTGTTTGAACAAGAGTACCAATATTATGTAGAAATTATGTTTATGTAATATTTTCTAATAAAAATCACTAAAAACTTTCGTTAAAAAAAGTTACCAGTCAATTTCATCATCAGAAATCCTTCACGAGGCTCTCCCTGTAACAAAATATCAAATAATACATAAAATAATATTGCCTGTATAAAATTATGCCTTTGTGCCGATTTTGATAACAATCGATGAATATACAGTAAAATTATTAGCAAAAAACGAAAAAAATTCAACTTTAACGCCATTTATCTTTTTCCACAACAATATTTTATTGAGGTTATTTGGTACTATCGCCATATTTTGGTCCAAATAATCTACCCACAGCCTATGTCCCAATAGTAATGAATCACCCTGTATATTGGAATCTCAAAAACGGATCATACTAAAATTATGAAATTATACGAAGGTATTAATTGCTTACAGCTAATGACAAAAATAAATAGATCGTATATTTTGACGGATCGAATTGAAAAATATAGGATGATTCAGAAAAATGAATATTTCTTTAATTGTTGCTGCATCAAAAACGAATGAGACGTGAGTATCAGCCTGTATTTCATAAAAAGTATTGTTATCTAGGTATTTATTTATTACTCCATAATCAATATTATTAACAAATTCCTTAATATACAGGGTGTAATTTTTTTTAAGAAACGCCTTTCTGTGGATGAATTAGCAATCACCCTGTATACATATAATGTTAAATGGGTTTATATGTCAAAACAGTAAACACTATGTAACTTTATTTTTGACCATTTTTCATTCCATACCAGAATCTCTTAATTTTGTACTATTCTAAACAAGTGTGCTGTGGAAACAAATGAAGTGCGTTAGAAATGTCATCCTCATTGTCATTGTCAATTTAACATTAATTGTTGTGTTAAGATATTATAATATGGCTTTTGCAAATAGAATGCAGTGTTACGTTTGTGACCACTTTTATTTTCCAAGACAAACTGTTCGTTTAATTCGCGATGATAACTTAGTTTTTCTTCAAATTGCCGGTAACAGAAGGCAAGCAGCTGGATTTCTTGTCGTCGATATTTTTGACAACACACATGTACTAATTATAATATTTCTATAGCAAATGAACTGAGAAATATAGAAAATAATAATTACCTACGGTTAAATGTTTTATCACCTGCTACACGCCGCTCCTGCATAATATGTGAATCAAGAGTAAACCTTCAACGAGTAACTTTAAAGTATAGAGTTGACATTTGTGTTGCGTGTAACATATATGTACCCTATTTTGAAAGAATTTGTAGCCATCATTTGGATGATCGTGGTTTTCTATTGCCCCAATTACAAGAGGGTTTGAATTTTATAAATAAACCTTACACAATGACAAATATGTTTCTTCAAGGTTTAAGAGATATGGTCCACGAAAATCGCCAAGTCAGAATATAAATAGTTTTAGTGACGAGGAGTTCAAATCCCTAACCTCGCTTTTCAGATATAATTTTTTGGAATTTTATTAATCTTGTGACTCGATTGAACATAGTGGAAATATGAGAAATATTAATAAAAAATATTTATTGACCTTCCTAAATAAACTAAGACATGGTATTTCAGATGATTTTTTGAAAATACTTTTCAACTACGGTTTCAGGCAAACAACTAGCAGAATAATTTCTATTGTAAGAACTTCTCTGCAACGTAGATTTGTACCAAACCACATAGGGTTCGATTCAATTACAAGGGAGGATTATATCAACAACCATGCATCTCCATATATTAATCAAGTGTACAATCCTACTCCTGATATTCCTAAAGCTATAGCATATTGTAGTGGTACGGCCTAAGGCCGAGTAGACAGTACCAGGACAGATTCTGTGAGAGGGGGACGGCGGGCGCCAGGCTGAGGAATTGAGAGATATAGATTGCACCTATAATGAAATAGAAAAAAGCAGCAATTTCCGGACATTGCGACAGTCTTTTTGCTTTCAGAAAAATAAACATTTACTGAAAACTGAAATTATATGTGCTGCTGACGGATATATTTTAGCTATTAATGGACCATATTTTTCTGATTCAAAGAACAATGATGCATCTATTTTGGATTATGAATTCGCAAACGACGTCAACGGAATGCGAACTTGGTTTTCTGAAGGTGACGTGGTGGATACAGAGACTCTATTCCGTTGTTAGAAGTACTAGGTCTACACTATCATATGCCACCATTTTTACCTAGAAATCGACCACAGTTAACAACGTTCGAAGCGAATACGGCTCGTTTAATAACAAGTACGCGCTGGATAGTAGAGGCCAGAAATGGACATTTAAAATACATTTTTAATTTTTTTTCTGGACGAATTAGCGTAATTCACGCAACAAAACTGCGAGAGTTTTATTCTATTGCTGGCGCCTTACTTAATAAATTCCATCCTTTAATAGCAGTACCTGGAACAGTGGAGTTAGCATATCAAATGTTAACTCATTCTGAAGATGTAAATATTGTTCAGGCGCGAGTAGAACAAGAAAATCTTGGAGGACGACATGGTCAATGGACTCGATTAGATCACAGGCATGTACCAATATTTCCACATTTATCACAAGAATATTTAAAAATTTTAGCAGGTCCATATCATGTTCATCTTGCCAGTTCTTATATCCAGGATAAATTACAAAGAGAGGAAGATTATATTTTATAGATCGATGAACACGTGGAAGAACCGAACTTTTTAAGATTCCGGCTATATTCTAGATTTGGAAATAATACTATGGGTAGTTTATAGAGATCCTAATGATGACGATGAAGAGCAATTAATCTTGGGATATTTCTGTACATGCAGGTCAGGATCTAGAACCCTAGGAACATGTGCTCATGTAGCAAGTGTTATATGGTTCCTTGGTTTTGCCAGGCATCAACTACATGTTAAGTTTCCATCAATCAAACTATTGAATTATATTGATGATGCACATGACAGAATTCTACCTGAAAATATTGAAATGGGTCCAGATATTTTATAAAAAAATATTTACCATTTAATAAAACAATGCTTTTAGAAGATACCAAATTCATAACAAACTACTGTACACATTAAAAGTATTAAATAAATATTTTTATCCACTTGCATTTCTGTTTCTTCCTATTTAACCGATAGATACTAGCTCCATGGCCGATAGTAAACTACGATTTTTGTACTCACAAATGGAAATTATTATACATGTTTGGATATGTCTGATATTTAATATAGTTCACTATATAGACATATTGGAATCTCAAAAACACATCATACTAAAATTATGAAATAATATGAAGTTATTAATTGCTTAAAGCTTATTACAAAAATAAATAGATCGTACATTTTGACGGATCGAATTGAAAAATATAGGGTGATTCTAAAAAGGGAATATTTCTTTAATAATTGCTGCATCAAAAACGAATTAGATGTCTCTATCACCTTGTATTCCATAAAAACTATTGTTCTCTAGTTATTAAATGCATAATCAATATTAATAACAAATTCCCTAATATACAGAGTGTAATTTTTATTTTTTAAGAAACGCCTTTCTGTGGATGAATTAACAATCACCCGGTATACATATAATGTAATATGGGTTTATATAATGTCAGAACAGTAAACATTATGTAAGTTTTTATTTTTGACCATGTTTTCATTCCATATCACATTCTCCCATAATTTCAAAAACTCCCCCTGATGTAACTGAGAACCACCCTGTATATGTTTACATTTTGAACTATTTATGTGTACGTTTGCGTTAGACTAGGACATATTAATGCTACAAATAACTAAAAATGCTTATTTTTTTCTTTTTAATCAAGTTACGTAGTTTCAAAAAATATGGATTTCTCGATTTTAACACCCTGTATTTTAAAAACTAGTCATAGGATTGAATTGGTCCCATGGACACTTTTGGTCAACAAGTCGAGTACAACATCATATTCAAAATTTATTACATTTGACGGAACGCCACTTTGCCATTAGAAAAGGGCGGGGTCCTTTGTTGTGCGGAATTACAAATAATTATTCATTAGACGACAATACATACAGAATTTTTAATATAAATAAGATTAGATTATATTGTTAAAGGGGTACATTGCACTTCAATCTTAAGATATAGCTATCAGACCTGTTCTCACTACTTCTGCAGCTCGCCTTCGAGTTCCAGAGTTATAATGAACTCCAGTATTTGGGTCGGGGGTCCGGTACTGCTCAAGAAAGGTGAATATATCTGTACCATCCGTGAATAAATGGATAAGTCGAAATTATAATCATTTCAGTATGGCTATTTTAAGCCTTTTGATGCTTTTAAAGTATACTGAATTAAAATCAAATGGAAATGGGTTGATAATTATGCAATAAATGGCGTAAATAAATTATGAGTTGTAAAATTGTATTACTTTCTTAGAAAAATATAACTTACCTATTTATTCGCCCTAAATTTGTGTGTTCTTGTTGAGTTACCGACTTGTTCCACGTAGTGCAAAAATATACTGAACAAAACAAAGAAAGTTTTTTAAGCTTTATTTCTTTATAAAAGCAATGCGAACAACATTAATTTTATTTCAAAACAAAAAAAGTATTTTCGATCATCTGGATCACACTCTTCTGAATCCGGGTCTTGCATATCCGTCGTGGTGGGCAAGTTTCGGTAGAAGTTATGAAATACTTCATCGATGAGCTGCAAAAGATCAAGTAGGTCTTGCTTCTTCTCCTTACTGATTGGCAAAGGCTTGTCTGGAATTTGGGGCTAAGTGCTAGGTATAATGTGTTTGCCTCTCCTTAGGAAATTTAAAGATTTAAAAGGCTTTGAGACGTCTAAACTATGTTTATTCTTGACTGTTCCTATTTCCCTGTTATACTGAAACCACGGGACTGACTGTCACATCAGTGTTAACTTTTTTAACGACTAATGCTCCTTTTCCTAGACTGCTAAAATCTAAGAAGTCTTCTTGTTTCATTAACTACTTTAAATGGGTTTTTCCTTCTGCAGGATCTTACTATCTGATACCAGTCATTGGGGTGAATGATTTTCATCTGTGTTCTCTTCTTTTCTTTCTCTATAAGGGCATGATCGGTATCACATTCCTTGTGAGTGTGACCACTGACTAAAATTTTGTCATTTCTTATTTTGATATTGGGGCATTTTGTAAAAGCAAAGGAGAGCATGAAAGCGACTTGCTGGTTTTTATTTTGACCTTCGCAAGTATCCGAGTAGAAAGTTACCACTTCCACACCATTGAGTTCCAATAGAAGACGGTAAATACAAGAGGCTATCTGATTGCTACCTCTTCCAGCGGTTGATTCGTCCCACATGAAACACGAAACTTCATTAGATGTTAAATCGTGAACTGTAAGGTTAAACGTCCATAACTGACTCTTATAAAAGGCAGTGTTTGCTGTTAAAAAGGGTGTTGCAAGGCACTATTTAAGATCAAAAGTTTATGCCTTTTTTTAGTGTCTGAAGCCGCAATCTCCTTATCCATCTGTTTCGCCTTGTAGGCATCCTCTGCGAGCTAATGGTGTTAATTCCTCTCTTGTATTAAATTCATTTTCTCTTTCCCGCAACGAATTTCAACTTTGTTTCGAAAATATCACATTTAACACAAGTATCTTGTTTAGTTTTTTTAAATGCAAGGCTCAACTGTAGAAGCAGTTCTTGTACAGCGTATATGAGACAGGTTTGTCTACCATTTCTTTGTACATGTCATACATTTTAGCTATAGATAAGTCACTAGACAAGTCATTTTTATATGTTCTATTGCTACAGTTGTGGCTTTTGTATTTGGGGAACGACAAAATGTGATCTTTAGCTTTTTGAATTTCCTCCATCGAGCGTCTATAACCTGAAGGAGCAATTTCACGTCTCTATCGGGGGAATAATTCCAGAAAATGACTCTTTTTTCTATTCACCTACTATTTCTTGGTCCTAGTTTTTCTGTTTTCTTTTGATTTAAATTAATTAGAGAAGCTATATAGTTGGCCCTTTTATCTCGACTTCCCAAGTTCCAATAGTCTTGAAAACCTATATCCCGGTCCTCATCTGAAAACCTTTCTTTACATTTCATACGACATGCTTTCAATGGCTTCATATTTCAAGACTGTATCACCTTTCCTTTTTCAGTAGTATAACTTTTGCCAGCATTTCTTAATTCTTTACTTTCTTGTCTCTGCTTTCGTGTCCTTCCTTGTTCCTTCTTTTTTCCGTACTATTTCTCTCGCTTTCCACCGAAACATCGTCTTTGCCTCTTTCATTTAAGTTATACGAATCTGTTCCTGTCGTTACCATTTTAGTTTTATAGGGGGTGTAGTGTAAGTTTGCATCTTCAATACTATTTTCATCTGTGCATTTTTTCTTCCATTGGTTCTCTCAAAAAAGCTTAAAATAATACGAATTTCAAGTATTACGGACCTTTACCTTCAACTTGATCATCACTTTCGTCAGTAGGGTCTTCTATGCCTTCAACAAAATCCTGATCACCGATACTGTCATCGGAATCGAAATCCCTCTGGTTTAGGTGGCCGTTATCGTCATTTAGATAATTAAACTACTTGTGGACGGAACGGGATTAGCAACAAAACACTGTACTCCTACAGAAGATGTCGCAAAAAACTTGCTACCCTCGGCGTAAATATCTGTTTTATTTTCTATTTCTGAAAAAAAACTGCTAGACAAAACAAAGTTCATTAACATTGTTTTGCAGTCTCATTTGTCGTTTTGTAAATGTTTTAACAAACTTTTTAGTACGTCCTATTTTATGAATTTTATTCGTCAGCACCCGGTCCCTTGTTTTATGTATGCCAATGAGTACTTGTGTCCAAAGAAACTAAGGCCATTTAGCAAACTAAACCAAAGTTACCGGAATTCAACAATATAAGTTCCACCACTTGCAAGCATATCAAAATAATTTTTAAAAAGGGTTTCGCCGCCAGGTTCGGCACTAATAATTTTATTGGCAAATACAGAAGTAATTACAATGAACACTTTCTGATGTCACATTCATGCTGTTTTGATTGTTTATTTCTGCTTGTTTTACACTTGGTCTTTCACTAATATTTCTAGCAACTTCGGACACATTGCCTTGTATACATCCTTCCAAGGCATTTTTCATAATTTGTTTAACTCGATCTCCCATTTTTTTACTGCTAAGACACCTAATAATGAGGTCCGTCAAGCTGCCCCCCCCGGTTAGATTTTTTTCACCAAAATGCTAGCACACATAAAGGGCACCTAGCACAACCTAGCACAACAATTTTTATAGCTAGCACACCAACAGCTCACAATAAAAATGCTTTTGAATTCGGGTGGGGCCAGGTTAACGCTAGCCCCCTCCCCCCCCCGGTTGGAATTTTTGCGCCAAAATGCTAGCACAGATAACAGACACCTAGCACACCATTTTTTATAGCTAGCACACCAACAGCTTACAATAAAAATCCTTTGGAATTCGGGTGGGGCCAAGTTAATGCTACCCCCCCCCCCCCCGGTTGGAATTTCTGCGCCAAAATGCTAGCACAGATAAAGGACACCTAGCACAACCTAGCACACCATTTTTTATAGCTAGCACACTAACAGCTTACAATAAAAATGCTTTTTAATTCGGGTGGGGCCAGGTTAACGCTAGCCCCCCTCGGTTGGAATTTTTGCGCCAAAATGCTAGCACAGATGACGGACACCTAGCATAACCTAGCACACCATTTTTTATAGCTAGCACACCAACAGCTTACAATAAAAATGCTTTGGAATTCGGGTGGAGCCAGGTTAACGCTAGCCCCCCCCCCCCGGTTGAAATTTTTGCGCCAAAATGCTAGAACAGATAAAAGACACCTAGCACACCATTTTTTATAGCTAGCACACCAACAGCTTACAATAAAAATGCTTTTTAATTCGGGTGGGGCCAAGTTAACGCTAACCCCCCCGGTTGGAATTTTTTCGCCAAAATGCTAGCACAAATGGAGGAAACCTAGCACAATTTAGGACACTATTTTCTATAATTAGCACACCAACTACACTTTTGATTCTGGGGAGTGGGACGGAGGGTAGTGAAATAACGCTATACTTACTCGATGAATGAATGGATAAATGAATAGGTTGAATATATATGTAAAACGGCTGGTTCAATTGTTTCTTACTGTAGTTACGAAAAATTTTCAGAACATTCCACTCATATGGTAAAGATTCCAAATGAAGCAGGATCTTTTCGGAGATAACTCTCCGACAGGGCCGATAATTTCCCTTTTAAGTCCGTATCTAAGTAACGTCTAAGTAACAATTGTTGTTATTATCATAATTTTTATTCAAAATATCATAAAAATATCACGGTTTGAAAACGATTCTTCAAGTTTAATCCAAAAATAAGTGATTGAAAATGAACCAAAAAGAGTAATTAAATACCATGTAATGTTGTTTGAATAATATAAATTTCGCATTAATACAGTCTAATCGAGAAATATTCTATCGAATTACACTCGTGAAAATAGTTGGATCATTAGTTTTACTTATATAGTCCATGTTGCTTGTAATATTATTAGGAAGAATACATATTATTACAACCATCAGCCCTTCGGGGAAACCCTTTCTTAACCCAAACATCTGAATCGGCCAGCAAGAATTTTATTTACTCTTAAGACCCATAAAAACGGCATTATAAAAATGATTCAAATTTTAACGATAGACTTGCTTTAACGACCCTTTTAACAAGTCCGATGAGAACTTCAGATGGATTATACCTATTAGTGTTTTAAATGAAACTCAATGTTTCTAGTTAATTCCACAATATAATGAAAAATGTCCGAAAATTCTAAATTTAATGTAACTTCTGTCATTCTGAGGATGATATTCAGTGATCGAAACATTTGTCAATTTTTTAAAATTTTCGAACATTTTTCATTATATTGTGGAATTAACTAGAAACATTGAGTTACATTTAAAACACTAATATGAATAGATTCCACGAAGTAATGGTCGAGACATTTAATTGGATTATACCTAGTTTTTAGAAAAATAAAAATACCTATGTCATCAGTTTTGCTTGTAATATGAAAGAAAAAGTACGTTTTTCATACTCCTCAGCCCTCTAGACCTCCCGTTCTTATCTAAACATCTGGCTTTTTTACAATTTATTTATTTAGAATTGGTCTGAGATAGTGAAAAATATCCAATGTCCATGGGTCAAATTGAAAGTACAAGAATTTTATTCCGTCCTTTCAGTTCTTTAAGACCCAGTCTAACAATCCGACGATCTCGGCAAATAACACAAGTCAAAGTGAACCAATCGATGTAACACAGTCTATATGGACTATAACTTACATTCGTATTCTAAGCAAGTCCTTTCATTACCCATATTGTAAGAAAGCATAAAAAAATTAGTCCACTTTCTTTAGTCCGCCAACTTTGGTGATCCGCCATGTTGAATTTAGAATGACGTCACATACATAATCATGGATTGGCATGCAAACTAGACGTATATACAGAATTTCAGCTCAGTCGGTTGACGATATCTGCTTCAAAACTGAGTTGCAAGATTGCAACCGAACAAACATACATTGCCAGTTACATACTAAAAACTTTGAAAAATACATAGTAGTGTTGGTATCTTATGATATGCCACAGAAATATTCGAAGCTCTGATTAACCGGCTCTAAGAATTAAAAGATGCACGTTCTAAGTAAACTTGGGAATTTAAAAAAAATCTGATAGTGAAATGCAATATTTATGTTATCATTAGGTTTGTTCCAACCGATGTATATACCGTTTTATTACCGTACAATCTCAGTAACGCAACAAATTTGATGTAAATTACACAGACTTATTATATTCACTAATCAGCAGGTCAACTGGGTTTGTATCGTAATTGTACGGTTTTTGTGTTGGTTGGAACAGACCTATTACAGTGGTTAATTGTCTATCAACTTCGGCAATAAATATTCTGGCAAATTTAGATATAAAGTTTGAGTGTTTCTTTTAAATAAGGACTACAGTGAACCATGATCAGTCTAAAACATGTATTCTCAATATATTGGAACATTTTTAGGGATCTCAGCCGCCCCTTCCCAGATTGCACAACTTTGTCCAAAGGACATATCCAACGGCTTCGCTTTTTTGTACATTTATTTATCCAATGTCTGTATGCAAACGTTTGTCGTTGCCTTTTTTATAGTGTGACGTAATTTGCAACTTATTTGTGCACGGATTGTTTCTGATTCCGTGACTAAACGGTTCAATTTAATTATTTTGTTTTATTAAAATTACTATGATTTTGACAAAATTATTTTTAAAAGTGAAGGTTTTTTGTATTCTTTCGTTTTTTAGCATTAATTGAAAATAAATAGATAATTATTAATTAAATAATAGTTAATTATTAATTAAACAAATACCCTGCTAGATGGGAAAATATAGATATCACGCACAATCCGGCAACAGCTGACAACAATAATACTGTTTAGGGGCCATTTTTTATAGGAAAATAATGTTTGGGGACAAATACATCCAACATTTTCATTCATTCGTGTAAACATAGCGTTATTTTGCAGACAACCTCCACCCCCTGAATTCAAAAGCGTTGTTGATGTACTAGCTATAAAACTTTTTGTGCTAGGTTGTGCTAGGTGTCTTTTATTTGTGCTAGCATTTTGGCGAAAAAATTCCAACCGGGGGGGCTAGCGTTAACCTGGCCCCACCCGAATTTAAAAGCATTTTTATTGTAAGCTGTTGGTGTGCTAGCTATAAAATATGGTGTGCTAGGTGTCCTTTATCTGTGCTAGCATTTTGGCGAAAAAATTCCAACCGGGGGGGGGAAGCGTTAACCTGTCCCCACCCGAATTCAAAAGCATTTTCATTGTGAGCTGTTGGTGTGCTAGCTATAAAAATTGTTGTGCTAAGTTATGCTAGGTGCCCTTTATGTGTACTAGCATTTTGGTAAAAAAAAGATAACCGGGGGGGGCCAGCTTGACGGACCTCTAAGAATGATTAAAACACCGGCTTGCATGATATTGCTTGCATGTGTACTTCATAACCTGAAAACAAAGTGGCACGACTTTTCTTTATCTAGTTACTTCCCATTCAAATGCAAGGCCCACTGTTTTTTTGTCATGTTCATAAACAGGTAATTCATGATACCGACAAAAATAAAGGAAAATACGATGTGTCCAGGCGGATATTTCTACATACCTGGTCATTCACCAACTGAATATTATGTACACAGATGGTTGAGTTGAGTTACCTTATTTCACACAAATATTTACACTCCTAAATAATAAACAAGTCGACAAAACTTTATGCACGTTAAATATGATCAAGTCAGTAAGTATCCAGGTATTTCAAAACTATATTTGTAATTCTTTTAAAAAAAAACAAGTGTAACTCTCGATATTGGTTTTCATACATGAAAAATCGACAAATCCAACTATTCAAGGACTCCTCTAGGGCAGCGTTCCGCAACATTTTTGATATTGCGACCCCAAAATTAAAAATATAAATCCCACTACGCAAAACATCTACTTGACACCAATCATTCATTGACACCTAACACAGAACTAGAAGTGCTGCATATTTGTGAAAAGAAACAAGAACTGGATTTCCTTGAAGAACTGGAAATTAGAAGACATTTAAGAAACCCACAATATGAAGTTGTCAATGAACAGTTAAATCTAGGGAGTTCTCCACTAATAAACTGTCTTCTTAAGTGATAATTGTGAAGATCAGCAGATATAGTTTTCCTGGTTTTCTATATTATTGCACAGTTATACTGATCTTAATTTGAAAAATGATATCCAGGATATCACCATAGAGCTAATAATATCTAAGCTTCAATATTTGTAATATCACATCTTCTTCTTTTTTCTATAAACATATATTAAGCCAATCACAAGTTAGGTTACTTCTTGGTCTAGCCATAAATAACTACTAAACATCAGGTAGGCATAAAATGAAATGTAACTTCTGTCATTCTGACGATGATATTGATTTATCGAAACAATTGTCAATTTTTTAGAATTTCCAATAACCTTTAGCATATTGTGGAATTAACTAGATACCGTGAGTTTCATTTAAAAACACTAATATGAGCATATTCCACGAAGTAAGGGTCGAGACAGTCAATTTCATTAAATCGTTAAGTTTTTAAAAAGTATCCGAAAGATAGCCAACTGTTGCCAGCCAATTTTCATTCAAGAAATATTCCGCTAGCCTTGGTTCCCGTTCAAGTAGAAATATTCTGATTTCATCTTTGAGATCAAATACACGTCGGAGTACTTTTCTTCGCGATAACCACTGACCTCCGTATGTAACAGTACATTTTCGTATTCTGATCTCATTTCACGACACATTATTTTGAAAAGGCGACTCTTTAATGCGCGAGCTTTAATAAAATTTATTATTTTTACGACTTGTTCCAACACTTTATTTACATCTGGTTGCAAATGTTTTGCTGCAAGGGCTTCACGGTGAATCATACAGTGAACAAAGCCTACGTGAGGTGCAATCTCAGTTACTTTTGCTTTGAATCCTGTTTTGGAGCCGGTCAATGCAGCTGCGCCGTCTGTACACACATATACACAATATTCCCACTTTATGTCATGGAATTCATAAAAAGTATTAACTGCATTAAAAATTGCTTCGCCGCTTGTTCTTCCTTCTAATCCCTGACTAAATAACAAATCTCGCATATGTCGTTTTCATATCGGTATCGGATAAATATCAGAAGTTGAGTTACATTAGCTACATCAGTGCTTTCATCCAGCTGAATAGCATAATAGGGACTCCCTTTCACGCGATCTATAAGTTGTATTTTGATATTATCAACAAGGAGATTGATACGACGATGAACAGTGTCACTGATAGTGGAATTGTTTTCAGTACATTGGCATACTTTTCTTCTTGCATGATGGAAACCATTTTCATTGCTGCTGGCAAAATGAGCGTCTCGCCAATGCTGTGAGGTTTTTTTAGTTTTGGCAATCAAAAAGTAAACCTCGAAAGATGCTTGTAACGCTTTTTGGTTAACTGTTGTGTATTTTTGGAAATCAACCTGCTGTGACTTTAGTTTGGTGGCAAATCGTTTAAAATAAGATTCATCTTTATTCTTTAACTGTGGATGCTTAGTTTCTAGGCGCCTTTTCATTTTGGCCGGCTTCATGCTCTCATTTGCCAAAACCTCCGAACAAACAACGCACTGTGGACGTTGTTCAAAATTCAACACTATACATTTAACACCAAACTGGATGTACGATTCTTTAAAAATGCGTTGACGCTTCCTAGTTGTCTCCGATGTAGCTGTTGCTTGTTTAGTTGAAGTTGAATCGTCACTCTCTGTATCGATGTGTAAGGTAGATGTGGCTGTTGAACTACAATCATCGCTATTATGACTAATAGTTATAGTAGTGGAACTAGATGCTGCTCTGCTGTCATCGATAGTAATAACACTACTAGTACTTGAAGTGGCGGCATTGTTTTCACGACTTAGTGAAGCGTAAAAAATATTTTTATTGACAGTTGCTGAGTACACTTGCCCGATGAATAAGTTATTCATAATAAAACATAAATTTTATTTCATAAAATATTGGGCCATTAATAAAATAATATGTATGATGAACTAATTTAAAAGTACAGAAGTTATAAATTCGCGCTGGTTTTGTTATTGAACCCACGCGTCCAACATGGCCGCGCCGCGATGACGCCCCACTTTATTATCTAAGTGCACAGTTACTTACCGTGTGCGTGGTTATCCACGAGAACACTAATCTTCTAAAAAAACTTTCTACAGAAGTAATCTTTCGTGTTTTGACATCAATTTAGTATGTATTTGCAATCGACAAAGCGGCGATGAGTACGCACATGCGGATAGAACTGACTGAACAGACAGACTGAACGAAGAAAGAGAGATCGGGGTGGGGGCGCAGGCGCGGGAGCGGTGAGGTTCTGACGGGCGGGACTGGACAGGTCGTACAGTCGTAATTATTTTCGATTATCTCCGTTTTAAGGACATTGTGTGTATGTAAAGAGAGGTTATATTTTATGCATAAACCTTAATAAAATACGATAAGTACAGGACCTTGTTGACTTTTTTAGCGGCCCCATAAATATCTTTCGCGACCCCACATGGGGTCGCGACCCCAGGGTTGCGGACTGCTGCTCTAGGGTAACTATTGTATAAGGGCGAGGCACCTACTTATTTACCTGACGAAATTTAAAGAGAACTATTTGATTGAACGATGAAAATAAAACAATTTAATTTATTTAAAACTTCATTTATTTGAACTAATGTTCAATTTAAACTGGTTGACGCGTTCCACTAACACAGTAGATTTCTCAAAACGAATGAAGGTATAATTTAAAAATGTTTTAATATATACAGTGCATAAATACAGAATTATATTATACTAATGTTAAAAAAAGGTATTGAAAGAAATTACTTGGAAAATAACTCACTACAAACATTCCTAAGCTATCTTCTAGGTAAAAAAGTTCAATAAAGGAGAATGATTGATATCTATTTGGTCGTTAAGAAGGTTACCTGAATATTTATTTTTGTTTATCTCAAGAGCATCTAATAAATGTAAACTAAAAAATTCAGATGTCCTCTATTTAAAAACAATTGACTTATCCACTTATTCACGGATGGTACAGATATTTACTCCGCAATTTAACTCAAAATTTGGGAGATTGTGAGTTAAATAATCATCTCTGTTTCATAAAAAGTGATAAACAAAGTGTGTACAAACGAAGGCAACAAGAACAAAGTAAGATTAGCGTATTTAGACATAAAAGCACATAACTATCATATAGAAACTATTTATTAAGCGTAAAGTAGTTAAAAAGTTATATATTTACAAAGTGAATTATTTAAAAAAATGTTATACCTGGACTAAGTTTAGAATAGCCAAAAAAAGTTTGCTGTTTACGATTAAATTAGAGCATTCAACAATAACAAAAAATTAATATTTTGGATATAACATCTGATAATAAACATTAAACTGCAGACGAGTTTTTACCATTCATACCACAGCGAAAAAGAACTGCTAATTACGTATTTTACTGAAGAATATACTTTTTTTAAAAACTTTATTTACAAAAATTTGTTACAATTTGAGATTTAGCTGTAGAATTAATGTCGAACTAAAATCTAGAACAAACTACATTTATATTATATTATAAATAAACGCTGACGTTACATTCGTCTATTTTTGATGTGTTAGGCCTATAACTCCTCAATCCTCAATAATTTCTTCCAATTCAATTTCTTCTTTCTCGCTTTTTTCTAATCTTCTTTTCTTTATTTTGTATCGTCGTATGAATTAAAATATTGTCATAGCAATACAAATAATTATTAACGGCAAGAATAATTTCTGGTTTTCTAGAGTTTTAATTTATGCTGTCATCATGATGCAATGATTAAATTAGTAAAACATTCTTGTTTCTTTTTGGAATATATGATACAATTGTGCATTTTGTGTGAATCCAAACATACATCATCTATAATGCATTTAGATGTTTCTTGCTTTTATATGGAAACAAATTATTCTTGTTCCTATATTTTTAGTCATAAGAATATAGTTTTGTTTCTAATTTACTATTTACTTTTAAATATTTTAATAAAAGTACATCAACAATAACATAATATAAAAAAATATGTGCAATTTAACTTACCTTACTACTGTAAAATATTCACTAACAAACTCGTATACACCAGGCGCGTCCGTCTCATAGACAGAATTTTACAATATTTCACCGATGACCAACCGGTATTGCTAAACGTTTAACACTAGTGTGTGGATTGATGATCTAGGAAGGTAGAGGGGGGTGTAGGCGGTAAGACCGTGCGTGAACAAAAATCAATAAATTAAAAATTTCGTCGGTCTCTCAGGCATGAAGCGCCCGCTATAGGGTAAAATTTAGCGAATTATATTTTTGGACTTCTATCTAATTTCGGTAATATAATTGATTTTTCTTTTCGAATCTGCTTATTAGTTGAAAATGTTTCTTCTCCTATCTGAATTCTGCAATTTTCTGAAATTCTAAGGATTTACTTCGAAATATTGGTCTAAAGTGCATTTGGACAATACTGTTATTACTGGACTTGGAATGATCAAAACTTCATTATTAGTTACTTGTTCTATAATGGTTCCTTGAAGTTTTGCATTATTGGCGTGAAAATACTTGGAAGAATGGCCGTCTAATAATTCCATAATACAATTATTTTTTGATTTGAATTCTACTATGTAATAATACTCGTTTTCTAATATTGGACATTCTTCTTTCATTAATGTAGCTTCACCTGCGGCTTTGACCAAGTAGGATTGTGAAGGAAGAAATATTTTATGATTTCGGATAATAGGAGATGAATGGTAAAATTCAGCGGGCTTAGATTTGAGTATAGGAACATGAATAGCAAAAATTATTTTGGAATTGGAAAAAGTTGCTTGTGAACCCAGAAGTAAATAATATGTCAAAATTTTATTAAATTTCGGAATTTGTTATTCTTTATAAATTGTTCGTAAATATTTTATCATTTCCTGATTTGAAATTACTGAGCTGTGAATAAAATTTGATTTAGAAAAGGTAATTGAATTTTCAATATTATCAACTAATGAGTTAGGACAGGTTATAAAAAATAAATTATCATGATAGAATGGGTAGTACTGAAAGCTTCAGAAGAAAGATTCAACGCTGTAAAGGCTACCAAAAGGAAGATCTGTCTTTACGACGAATGTATGGAAGAAATTAGTAAGAAAAGAAGTTTAAGAGACAATTTAATTCATGTATAAAAAATCCCATAAGCCGCGTGATTTTGTCATTATGGCAGCGAAAAAAGATTGCCCTAACTTTTCCAGCGACTATAGGGATCGAGACCGAACTATAGGGGCAGCACTTCTGTCGAAAGTGGAGCGCCCTGGTGTTAAATAAGAAAAACATTGTGATGTAAACAGTATAATAATCAACCTACAAAATGCAAAACATGAATAGATCTTTTTATTTTCTTTGCCAGGAAAAATTGTTGGTATGGAAGATGGGTGTAGGGGATTATATAATTTTTGATTATTGACAAAATGAGCACTGCAAATTCTAGTATTTTTATTTGGTTCCCAATCCTCCCGATATCTTCTGAAATCTAATTTAAAAACTTGAAGTGATTCGTTTTGTACAAATGTTCACTTTCTTCCCCTTGATAGTATTTAATTATTTGAACTTATATAATATTAAAGTCAGCAAGCACATAACTAGTTTTTTATTCTATATAATCAATGAAATCGTACAAAAAACAACATTTTATTCTCTCGATAATAATCTTTTATTTATGCAAAAAGATATTTACAACTTTTCTAATAGCTGCCAATTGTAGTATCATACTGATTATATACAAAATAATAGTTAATAAAATGTTTTAATTAGAACATTTTTATTACATATGGTTTTTTACTGTATTTATCCATTTTTGACGGTTTAAGGTTATTCACGCAGTGTTCAATGGACTTTCGGGGAAACTATAAAATTTCAACTGCGTAGTATTTTTATACATCATATTTGAACAGCCATGAATACAGAAAGATACTTTTGATGACGACATCACAAACATTTGAGATCAGTTTCAAAACATGAATATTTAAAAACGCTGATTATACAAAACTTCTAATACTACTAATAGTGTTTACATCACATTGTTTGTGTTTTTTCACGGCAGATGGCATAAATGTAATCTTTCTCGGTCCCTATAACACATTACAGTTTTAAATACAATAAAAAAAAGTAGAAGATAATAACCTAACAGTTACAAAATGTAATAAGGGGAACACAACTGACATATTGACATCTCAAAATTATAATTCAAAAATATATAACTTTATAGAATCTAGCGATGTAGTTCTTAGAGCAGACCCAACAAAGAAGTTTTCTAATAATGTAAGGGCTATTGTTAATAATTCAAATTATTTTTTAAGTTATTACGAAAAGAGGTTCATGATAAATAAGAATCCTCATTGTCCACAATCATATGGAACCGTTAAATTACATAAAATAACGAAACCAATTAGACCTGTAGTTTCTTATGTTATTACTCCTAATAATATATTGGCAAAGCAGCTTAACAATATACTTAATAGTTACGGATATACATCTAAATGCTCGATTAGAAATTCAATAGAACTAATCAAAAAATTAAAAACATTCAAATTACAAGTTAACGCTAAGCTTATTTCATTTGACGTTACTAGTATGTTCAATAAAATTCCTCCTAAAGAATGTCTAAAACTTGTAAGAAAATTACTAGAAGATAAAAATATTAATCCAGGAATAATATCAGATAAACTTAATATATTTGATGTATGTATAAATCAGAATTATTTCACTTTTGACAATAACATATATATTCAAAATAAAGGTTTACCAATGGGAAGCCCTATATCACCTATTTTGGCAAACATTTTTAAGGACAGTTTAGAAAGAAAAATCTTTGGTATAGATTAGGTATGACATATTAGCTTGTTTTATAGGTAGTGAACGACAATTAGATATATTTTTCAACCACATTAATAATTTACACCCAAAAATTAAATTTAAATTAGAAGTTGAAGAAAATAACTCAATCAATTTTCTTGATTTGAAAATTCGAAGAGTTAATAATGTACTTGATCATTCAAGTTACAGAAAACCAACACACACTGATGTGACAATTCCATATATTTCCAATCACCCCATGTCCTATAAACTAGCGGCATACAATTCAATGATACATAGAGCATTTTCAGTTCCTATGAACAAATGTAATTTTGATAGAGAGATTCATACATTTGGACAAGTAGCAACATCCAACGGTTATCCATTACATATGATAAATAAGCTAATTAATAAAAAAGAGGAAAAAGTGGCATTACAACTAATATTTCCTAAACAAACTGAAGAAATAAAAACATATAAAACCATCACATATGCAGTAAATATTTCTAATAATATTTCAAAGATAATATCTTTAGCAACGAATACAACAATTTCTTTTAAAACAGAAAGTAACGTAAGTATCAAATTGTTAAATGTTAAAACAAAAATACCAACATTAATGAAATCAGGTATATATAAACTCAAATGTCCAGAATGTAATGCTGTCTATTTGGGCCAGACCCTTAGAAATTTTGAAATCCGATTCAAAGAACACTTACGAGCATACAGATAAAAACAACCAGATAAATCTCATTTCGCAAAACATCTACTTGACACCAACCATTCATTGACACCTAACACAGAACTAGAAGTACTGCATATTTGTGATAGGAAACAAGAACTGGATTTCCTTGAAGAGTTGGAAATTAGAAGACACCTAAGAAAACCACAATATGAAGTCGTCAATGAACAGATAAATCTAGGGAGTTCTCCACTGTTAAACTGTCTTCTTAAGTGCTAATTGTAAAGATCAGCAGATATAGTTTTCCTGGTTTTCTATATCATTGCACAGTTATACTGATCTTAATTGGAAAAATGATATCCTGCATATCACCATAGGGCTAATAATATCTAAGCTTCAATATTTGTAATATCACACCTTCTTCTTTTTTCTATTAACATATATTAAGTCAATCACAAGGTAGGTCACTTCTTGGTCTAGCCAAAAATAACTACTAAACATCAGGTAGGCATCAAATGAAATGTCACTTCTGTAATTCTGACGATGATATTGATTTATCGAAACAATTTTCAATTTTTTAGAATTTTCAACATTTTTCATTATATTGTGGAATTAACTAGAAACATTGAGTTTCATTTAACACACTAACAAAAATATGGTACTACAAGTACCATAGCATCCGTTGTACTGGCTCTAGTGAGTGATGCCAAGATTTCTGTAATTTTGGAGAAAACCCTTTTCTCCTCGTTTAATTATGTAACCAACCTTTGTCCCCTTCTTTGGAACTGCTTTATGTGGCCTGCATGTCGTACCGTTTTTTTCATTATATCGCTGGCAACTTGAAGATTCGTTCGAACCAATTCCTTCACATCATCAATCTTTCTTCTCAATTGGATCACGTTATCTTCTCCCGGTCGACAACCAAATGCTAGGTCACAAAGTAGCCTCATTTCGCGTCCATATAGGATTTTCGCAGGTGTTTCACCCGTGGAATCATCGATGGCAGATCGATAAGCCAATCCAAATAGGGAGAGAAACTGGTACCAATCTTTTTGGTGGCTGGAAACCACTTTGGACATGTCTTTTCCAATGGTCCTGTTCATTATCTCGACCATTCTATCTGACTGTGGATGCAGCGCTGTTGTCCTGGTCTTCCTCATTTTCAGCTTGTCACAAATTTCCTGGAATACCTGACTCTTGAAATTCTTCCTTGAACGCTGTGGAATTCCAGGGTTACTACATATCGTCTGATCAATTCGTTCACCAATACATCCGCGACAGTAGTGGCCGCTTGATTCGGGATCGCATAAATTTCCACCCTCTTTGTGAAATAATCCATTATAACCAGAATGTATTTACCACCATTTTCAGTCGTCGGAAATGGCCAGCGATATCTGATGCAATCCTTTCAAAAGGGCTTCCAACGTTGTATTGTTTCATAGGTGCCGTTTTCTTGCGATGTGGTCCATTACTCGTAGCACAAGTCGTATCTTTCTTACATCAATCCTTCACATCGTCGGAGTTGTTCATCCAATAAAACCTTTCACGAACTCGCTGAAGGGTTTTCTTCACTCCCAGATGGACTTTCTTGTAACCTCCTCGGTACCACTGCTACTCTCATTCTTGATATAACTAGCTGTTTTCTCTTCTCGAAACCATCATCGTTTTCAAGGGTTTCTTCGCAACATGCCTTCTTTCAAGACTAGGGAGTCCTACTGAGCCCAATATACCTTGAGTGTATGTGAAAATCCTTACACTTATTCCCAGTTAGGTCGCCGATTTATATATACAATTCACTAATTAAATTCAACTTTCATACTTTTCGCCAATGTATGTTCATTTGTTCACTGTTCTGCTCACTAGATAATTAAATTGGAAACTGACTCATGCGCCGCTAGAACCTCGTCTTTATATGTTAAAATTCTCTTCTCGACAATTCGGTTCTAGAATTCGGTTTCAAGCAAAAAGCAACCGTCCTTCTTAGAATTGTCCCAATAAAAACTATCACTTCGAGGACAAACCAGTGTGCGATTCCGTCACAATACAAAAAATTATTTTCAACTAAAAAGGATTACTTTTTTTCTTTTAAACTGAATTATTTTATTTTAAAATTCAAAAATTATTGAGAAATAAAAATATAGTTTAAGCGATTTTTAGAGACTAAGTTGAAATAAAAGCTTAAAACATTTACATGGAATTCGTTGACGAATCAAGCAGTTTAATTATTTTTTCATTTTTATCAATTATTTCGAAAACAAAAAGCGAATTTGCAGTTTTTTAATTTGTCAACCGAATTATACGAGTACAACTTTTATCCGCCATATTTTTTCGATAGGAAGTCATGCTTTGCCGTAATTCGTGCTTAAACATGGAGAATAGAGAGTTTCACCCTTTTCATCCTCCTACTCCATTATTTTCAATCTTAGAATATTAGCTCTATTTTCCCTTACAATTTCTCGTTGTGAAAACCATGTTCAACTTTTTTGTGAAACTACTATATTATTGTTAAATCCTTGAAAATATCGTATGCATGCTATATTAATTTTACATTAATAATTTACATATTAAATCCATTTTTAACTGAAAACGCTCGGTCTAAAAAGTCCAATCTTGACTCCTGAAGTAACACGCTAAGTGAAACAGTTGAGTAAACTAACCAGTAATTAATTAAAAATATCGATTTCGGAACGGTCATAAAATATGAGTCTAGTTCAGTACAGGTTTCAATTAGAAGCTCCCTAATAACACCTCAACGACCCCCTGAAGACTGAGACACTGCACACAATGCGTCATGCTATACCATGCGTTGTAGACCCAAAGGGACACTACGGCATGACAAGAATGACCCAACAAATTATGTACATTAAGACATTGACTAATAGAGATAATATTGCCAAAATTATTTCCTTAAATCACAATATTCCGTTTTTATTAAGAGTAGGGGGATTTGTGAGTATCTATACAGTATGCACCAGAAAGGTGAAATTTCTAATAATTTAATTTATAAGGGATCAGTCCATTGTAGTTTTTTCCGTTTACCTAGATATTGTGATGTGACTTAATATTCATAATCTTCAAATCCGCATCAACTTGGTCTTCTCAGCTTGCTTTTAGTCTTTCCCTTGCTCAGTCTATAACTGGTATCCATTCTGTTATCTTTTCTAGTGTGTCCTTTAATTTTTCTATAAATGTTCCATCCCAGTCTGCGTGCTTTTATAAATTTTACAATGTCTTCCCCATTATTTTTTGCTCAATTACATAATTCTTTAGTTTTCTCATTTCTTCATCTCTTGTTTTAACTAGTCCGTTAATTTTCCTAATAATTTTGATCTCGAATATCCTTAATTGATTTTTTCCTTTCTCTGTCAGATTCGCTATCTCACCGCCATAGCCTTATATATTTTAAATTTTATGTTTGTACTAATTTTTTTTATTTTGCAGGTTTCGTTTGCATCTGAAGAAAGATGTATGTCCTGGTTGTATCCGTTGATAAATTTCTAATGTTCTGTCGTTACCTACTTTTAAGATTCCTAGATACTTGAAATTTGTCACTATTTCGTGTTCGTATTCTCATAATTGTCTCCGGTTGAACTGTATTTCTGGATATAAGCATTGCTGTTGTTTCCTCTTGCCCTCTCTTTTCAGCTTTAATCATCAATTTTATAATCATGTCTTTCATTGCCTTCATATTTCTTGATATCATCGCTATATCGTCTGCATAAGCCAGGATTTCTGACAGTTTTGTTATCATGGTACCTCTTAAACCAACAGCTCTGATGACTCCTTCTAATGCAATATTAAAAATAGGTGTAGACATTGTATCTCCTTGCCTCACACCGTCATTAAATTCAATTTCCTTTGTTTGCCCTTCCTTTGTCATAACTAATGCAGCCGATTCCTCCATCGATATGTTAATTTGTCTTCTCATTTTAGTACTACCCCGATGTTTCTCAAAACTTCTTTTTTAAGTGTCTCTCTATTTATACAATCGAAACCCTATTTAAAGTCTATAAATATTATATTCAGATAAATATTGTTTTCGAAATATTGTTTTAATAATTAACTTGTCTCATAATGTGAATTGGATCCATAGTCGACTTACCATTACTAAATTCATATTGATTGTTTTGTTGGGTTATAATGAAAGGTTACAAATTTTAAATAATATGCGCCTCCGTGTCGATCTTGGTTGTTGTCTCGAAAACTCGGGATCATCCAATTGAAGGCACAAATGAGCGTTTGGTTTCCCTGTTGAAATCCGTTTTTTTTGTGTTTTCCCGTGTTCCGATTAACATCTTTGCTCCCAAGTTTCACACCCTTATTTGGTTATACCGTGCTGAGGACGGCAAATGAGCCAGAAACATGCATGTCCGCGGTTACCACTCATTAATTTTTCTTGACCATCCTATATATATTTGTATGGAAATTTCTTGGATTAAGGTCATTAAACAAACTTTGGACGTTTCTTTTAATACATTTTTTTATTGATTACGTACGTTTCGACATAATCCTGTCATTATCAAATCACCTACAATAAAATTAAAATATATCTTTACAAACAGAAACTACACTATAATTAAAAAATAAAAACAGTAAAAAATGTTAACTCTTAAAATAATCAAATTTGTTCAATTGACAATGAAATAAATTACCTGTTTGTTGGGACATCACATGGTTAAAAGATCTTAAAACTAATTTAAAATTGCTTTTTTAAAAATATAAGTTTCCATGTCAAACATCCTCCTTCTCTTATCATCACAGCTTAATTAGTTTTAAATAGTATTTGCAAAACATGCATTATTGGTTTTTTAACTCGTACATAGTGCACTTTGAAATTTTTATTTGATAGTACAAGCGATATTTCACAATTTTTAGTACATATTCAATAGTAAGGTACAAAAAGTTTCAGAGGTGGTACTCAAATACTTATCTGTGTTATTATTTTTTTAATATGCCGTCATAAATAATACTTAGATTTTTGAAGTCATTTCTGGAATTGATACTGTTGGAATTTTGTTTAATATGGATCATTTCTAAAACCGTTCTAGCCTTATCGTTTTCTTTTGCAAGAATTTTAGTTTGGTCATAGTTAAAAGAGTGTCCTGTTTGTTGTTTATGATGTGAGAGTGCTGTAACATCTGTTTTAGAGTATTTGTGAGCTTGTAGTCTTTTTTGCAAATATTGTTTAGTCTGAGCAATGTATGTACTGGGACAGTCTTGGCAAGGAATTTGATAAACTCTATGTGTTTGTTTGTTTTTATTTATTTTTGGTTTCATTTTTGAGAAAAATATCTTGTTGGTATCATTAAGTTTGTGGGAAATAGATATTTTTTCCTTTTGCGTTATTTTGTTTATTTTTTCAGACAGACCATTTACGCAGGGAAGCGAAATATAAGTATTGGATGTTTTATTGGTTTGGGAGTTGTTGTATATGGAGTGAATTCGTTTATTGATAATTTTGTTAGTGAAATGTAGTGGGTAGTTGTTTTCTGCTAGAATGGTTTTAATTTTTTTTAAGTTAGCTTCTCTAAATTTAGGATGTGAGAGTTTAATAGCTCTATCAGTTAGATTATTTATAACACTCTTCTTATGACATAGTGGCGCATTTGAAAAAAAATTTGTGAATCTATGAGATGCATCTGGTTTTGTATACCAGTTTGTTGTAATATTCCCGTTTTTGTCGTATGAGATGGTGGTGTCTAAAAAATTGATTGTTTTGTTATTGTCTGTTTCGATTGTGAACTTTAGTCTCTCATTATATTATATATATTATATATACTAATACAGTTCCTCTATTTAAAATGTAAAAGAAACATTGAAATAAGGAAAACTATTTATATTTGTATGCAATACTTTCGATACACACTGTATTATAGGTATAATCAATAATTTTGAAAGATTCGGTATAAAAATCAAATGTGACATTTTAATTTTCGGATGACGTTTATGTAGAATATATTTAATGATAGACAGAATTATATTACATTTTGGAGAATATATTTGAAATTTTCAAATACAGATGTCTCTGCTATCAGAATTACAATGATAATAAAAGAATTCAAATATCTCTTTGTTATAGGGAAACATAAATTAGTATTTTTTTTAAAAAAGGAATTTTTCGTAACCAAAGGAGAGGAGATTTATTTATTTGAAGGAAGTTTAGTTAGTTGTGTTTGAAATCCCGAAGAGGCAACATCGTAATTAGAGTTGTCTCAATTTTTAGTAGATAGTAGAAGTTGTATATTTATACAACCAGATTCAAAAGTCATTCCATTATAAATCCAGTGCGTGTATAATTCGAATAAGAATTGCATCGTGTGTAGTGAATGTGCTCCAGATTTCTAAATAAAATTTAGAAAGTATCCTGAATTCTAAGATCAATTAGAATTGTACGAGTTGTCCAGTTATTAGTTGGTGAGTCCGATCCAGTTTCTTTACAATAATTTCTCGAGAAATAATAAGGCCTATTTTTAAATTAAATTTGACATAGATGCATCTATTAGATTTTTGATTGCAAACAAAATTAATAAATCATATAAGAAAATTCACATAAGAGAAGAAAAGTTTTGAACTAGAAAAATTTGAGTGAAGCTTGATCTTGACAGTTATCCATATCAAGATTTAGATCGACAATTGGAACTTTTATTAAACGTTTTTCTTTAGGTTAATTTATAGCATATAGGTTGTAGTAATTTCAAGTTTCGTAGAAATTACGACTGTTGTTTCGTTGTGATAATTTTGGGAATATTAATTTGTTAATTTGTATTTGAATCTAGTAGTATAATATATAATTTTGCATTCCTACTCACTATAGTCTTTTTATAACATTATTTCAGAAAGTTAAACATTTTTTATTAAATAAAACTGTCGATCAAATCAATGACAGTTGGTAATTTTCAGTGACAGAAATATTGGAAACGTCATCAGAGATTTAAAGTGCCTTTTATAATATTAAACATACAGTTACTATAGGTTCTGACCAATAGTGAAACAGATAATTTAGAGATACGTAAAAATTTAAACAAATTTTGAATAATTACTTTTTTAACAGTTTGATTCCACCCTGAGAGAAGAGTAATAGGTCGATTACACATATGAATTCATTAATTTAGAAATACTAAATTAATATTTATTAGAGCCGGGCATATTTTTGACAATTACTGTGAAAGTAGAAATTTCTTACATAAGGTTTTAAGTTGTATGTACAAGAATTGTCGCTGCGACAATATACATCAACTTGAGGTGAATTGAAATTTATCTTTACAGGAAGGTTTACATTAAAATTAAATAAAATTAAAATTCATCATAGAGAATTAGATATATTATAATGTAATGTTTTTTTGTTATTTATTTAAACAATAAATGAGTGGGATAAATTTTAAACACACGGTAGGTTCACTTACTTAATTTATTTAAACACTAAACTAATCACTAACACTTAATTTATATATACTCAGTACATTCACTCAAACTAATTTATATAATCACTTAATTTATATGCATTTATTTACTGTTCAACTCACGATGTCAAATTATAAACTAAACTCCCTGTTCCTGATCAGTCCCTTATATATTAAAGCCGTTTTTACTAGTAAATTCTGGGCTGCGGCTTACACAGTCACGAATAATTTTTCTGGCCTTTTCTAGATAACTCTGGTCACAAAAACAATGTTTACATAAGATAGTCGTAACTCGTAAACAGTTTTTTATAACTGCGTATCCGCCATAATTATAACTTTTATACCTGGCTTAGACAGCGTCGGTTTTAGGGACTATACCAGGGTGCTGTTTCGTAACATTACCCCCTCCTTAAATGGAAGTTCCTCCTGGAACTTTTGTGAAGCCGAGACTGGATGTTTAAATCGGCAACTGGCCCCATTTCTACACATTCCGATCTTATGGAAATAGCAGGGCACCGTCTTCATCGGATACTGATAACGGGGGTTGTAGCCGCAAATTAATATCTGGACACCGGTATCTTGGAAGATAATCTCTACCACGTTCCTGATGATTCGCCAATCCAATTAGTTACTCGCTATCTTAGGCATAGCCAGTTTCTTCACGTTGGATTCCAACACATGGTCTCGGAGGTTTCGAAGTGCTTCCCACACATCGCGGTAGGTAGATAAATCTTGGAATTCATTCTTAGTTACCACGTAGAAGACGTACCGCGAATTATGTTTCAGTTTCAGTATCTTGCCAGGGGCTGGAATCTGGTCTTCAAGTTTTTCTAATTGCCCAAACTTCTTTCGAAAGATGGTTGCCAACCCTCGTGCGTTCTTGATACGGGCGGGGATGTTGTATGCCAGTGAATAATCTTCCGGGAGAGTGAACAAATCTTGTTGTTGTTCCGAAGTGACTCCATATCTAGCTTTCCCGGTACCTCCATACGCGCCCATAAATTCATCGAAGGTGGGGTCAGACACATCTCGAATAAGGTTTACTCCTTCCTCTATGTCATGGTCTCCTTCGAATGGCGCTAGTCGGTTTTGGTGAACTACTTTTGGTTTTCCGTTGGGGATCTTGCTTATGCGATATATAACATCATTGATCCTTTTCTTGATTAAGTATGGACATTCCCAGGATTTTTGTTATATTGGAGAAAATCCTTCTCTCCTCGCCGGGTTTTGTAGCCATACTTTACCCTCTTCTTTAAAACCACCTTCTGTGGCCTGCGTGTCGTACCGACTTTTCATTCTGTCGCTGGCAACTTGAAGATTTGTTCGAATTAATTCATGAATATCGTCCAGCCTTCTTCTCAATTGGATTGCGTAGTCTTCGCCTGCTAGATCTTCTCCAGGCCGGCAGCCAAATTCCAGGTCACAAGGAAGCCTCATTTCACGTCCAAACAGGATTTTCGCCGGTGTTTCACCCGTGGACTCATTGACGGCAGATCGATAAGCCAATGCGAATAGGGAAAGATACTGGTCCCAATCTCTCTGATGGCTGGATACTACTTTGGACATGTATTTTCCAATAGTCCTGTGCATTCTCTCGACCATTCCATCTGACTGTGGATGTAATGCTGTTGTCCTGGTCTTCTTCATTCCCTGCTTCGCGCAGATCTCCTGGAATAGATGACTTTCGAAATTTCATCCCTGTGGACTTCCAAGGGCACTCCATATCGGCTGATAAATTCTTTCACCAATACATTTGCTACAGTTGTGGCCTCTTGGTTCGGGATAGCGTAAATTTTCACCCACTTTGTGAAATAATCCATCATAACCAGGATGTATTCACCACCATTTTCTGTCGTCGGAAATGGCCAGCGATATCTGATGCAATCCTTTCAAAAGGGCTTCCAACGTTGTATTGTTTCATAGGTGCCTTCCTCTTGCGATGTGGTCCATTACTCGTAGCACAAGTCGTACATTTCTTGCACCAGGCCTTCACATCGTCGTAGCTGTTCATCCAATAAAACCTTTCACGGGCTCGCTGAAGGGTTTTCTTCACTCCCAGATGACCTCCCGATGGACTGTCGTGAAACTTTTTCAGTACCTCAGCTACTCTCGCTCTCGGTATAACTAGCTGTCTCCTCATCTCGGAACCATCATCGTTTCCAAGGACTCTTTTCATCAGCCCCTCTTCCAGGACAAGGGAGGCCCACTAAGGCCAATATGCCTTGAGTGTCGGTGGAAATATTGACACTTCTTGCCATCTAGCTCGCCGATTTTTTTCCTTCCATTGCCAGATCATCTTCAGGTGAGGATAATTCTCCTGATCTTCTCTGATCCTGGTGGATGACCATTCTTCATTGACTACAGTAATTCTTGAAACTGCAACTTCCTTAGATTTCGACTTGTTGCAGTGAGAATAGTCTGCAGGGCATGATCGTCTAGGCAGTGAGTCGGCGTTTCGGTGATTCACATCAGCTTGGTGTTCGCCAGTGTCTGATCTCCCCTGTGACAGGAGTTCTTGGGTTGCAGTAGTCTTGGGACGCTTAAAGGGACTGCGTACGTGCTCTGGCTCGCCACACTTCCGGCATTAGATCTTCTTCGGCTTCTTGTCTGCCATACCTTCCAACAAGTTGACGATCTGGTCAACTCTGTCATCGTCTCATTCTTCCTGCACGGTCCTACCTTTGTTGTATCGCGAATACTTCGTGGCTGTTTTGCATTTAAGAGGTTCTTGGTTTGCAGGAGTCGTAGGACGCTTACACGAACTACGTGCATGCTCTAGCTCGCCACAATTACAGCACCTGATCTTCTTCGGCTTATTGTCTACCATACCTTTTAACAAGTTGACGATCTGGTCAAGTGTGTCATCGTCACCTTCTTTCTGTATGGTCTTTTGTTGTATCCCGAAGCTATCGTGGCTGCTTCATATTCAAGAACAGCTGTCAATACGTAGACTTATGTTTTGGGATGGGCTAAATGAAGCGTCCTCTTCATATCGGGGTCACGTAAGCCATCAATAAAGTCCTGGATGCCCAGACATTCCATTATGTTCTCTGGTGCTGATGGATAGGCATATCGAACTAGTCGGGCAATATCCACTTTATACTTTTGAAGGGATTCATCACGTTTCTGCATTCCGTTCTTCACCTGGGATTGCTACAAACGTTCTAGATGTTCGTGATCGTATCGCATGTCCAACCTCTTTTTCAGCTGCTCAAAGTCAACCGTTTCTTCCAGAGATATCGTCTGAAGTACGTCTAAGGCATCTCCCCGAAGCGTGGTAGTTAAGTTCACCGCTTTCTCCCTATCGGACCAATGATTCATTCGAGCAGCTGCTTTCAACTGTTTTATGTAATTGGTCCACGACCTATTTCCATCGAACGTTGGGGCCTTGACTCGGGTAAAACTGCCAATGTCTTCCAACTTAGGTAGTGTTTCTGGCTTGCAAGGTTCCGTTTGCTCGGTCTTCTTTTCTTCCTCTGGCGAGCCTCGCGTTATTGAATCGGGAATCTTTCCCTCTAATTCCTTTTGGTTTTCTCGTCTATCGTTGTCATCTTATTTTCAATTTCTGATTTTATTTTCTCGTTCATCGTTGTCATCTTATCCTCAATATTCGATTTTAGAGACGAAATTTTATTTTCAACGTCAGCAGCAATGTCATTTTTGATTAATAAGATATCGGCAGAAAGTTTGTTCATGTTAGCAGAAATATCGTTTTTCACATTAGTTGAAATCTTTTCTTCCATGGCAGAAATATTCTCGTCCATATCAGCAGAAATTTACGAGATTAAGGTGGAAGCCCCGTTATTCAATAAAAATGTTTCTGGATCCAAGCCGTCACTTACCAGTGCCACTTTGAATCCTTCTACTAACTCACTCTTCTTACCGGACGTTTCCAACTCGCGATTTTCAATTCTGCCTTTAGCTCTGTCACATTCAGGCCACTGTCTCTTGGCCATGTTTACTCCTTATTTATTTATATTATCCCACTTCTGACAACAATGTAATGTTTTTCTTATTTATTTAAACGTTTTTATTACGGGTGGGATAAATTCATAGTCACACGTTATGTCTACTAACATAATGTATTAATTTACTACACTACTCACTAATTTATATTATATACCCACAATAATTTATATAAACGCTTCACTACTTAGACTATTTACTTGTTCGCTGTTTATATCACGAGATCACTTTATAAACTAATCTTCTCCCGCTGGTCGGTCCTTTATATATTAGTGCCTTTTTTACGAGATAATTATAGATTGCGGCTTACACAAAAACAATTGACTCTCTGGAATATTATTTTCTTTTCGAGATATTTCTGACATGCCGGCTCAATTCTTAAAAGATCTATAACATGTCTATAAAAACGGTCACAAAAAATGTTTTTAACACTGTTAACATAAGGTTACAGGACCGTACTAGTATCTACTTCGGTGTGCGAGTTCGTAACAATATGTATTTCTTTATGAGCCTATATCTCACAAACTAACATGATTAGAGGAAATTCGTATTTAGGTATTTTAAATATTTCTTAACAATCTACTATTGCTTTAATTTTCAGAGCACCCTGTCAAGTGTCAAGTGATCAACACATATTTGTCTCGTTCGTCTTCATTATTGAATTTTTATAAAATTTTATTGTTTTAATGCTCTACTATAAAATGCCAAACCTCTATTAACACAGGTGAAAGTGATTATTATACATAGTCGTCTATCAAATTACATCAATCAGGACTGAAAGTGACATATCACAATGTAATTCATGTAAAATGTTCCGTTTATAAACGTAATTAATATTGATGTATACATATTGAGACAACACGTGCCTTAAAATTTGGCGAATTTCTCGTAGGAACGTCATTAAACTTGTACGAGATCGATCTTAGACTGACGTGGTATTATTCCACCTGCCACTCCCCATACCTACAGCTTTCCCCACTGTGCTTTTACGGCAAATGTTTATCTTTGGTGCTGTGTTGTTTCAGGTAAAAGAAAAGTTTTTGTTTTCCCGATAAGATTTAGCTTTAAACGTTCACTGAGAAAATCGATTATTTGCTCTTGATTGTTGATATAAGGAATATTGAATGAATTTAGCCATAAATATTTGAAAGGCGACATTAAAATGTGTGTTTTTTCAATTGCTACCTTAATCACTAATTTAGTTCCGTGTTTATATTTTTTAAGCTTAAAAAACCGTGTGTATGAGAGGGTGTATGTGTGTACTTATGTATGCACGCAAGTTATAAATCATTGTGGTAACAAAACAAAATTAAAAGAGGCCTCACGTTTTAAGAACCTGAAAACAGTTGGCACCCGTGACTTGCAACAAAATTTAGGTCATATTGTAAACAACAAATCTAAAGAACGCAGCCAAATTAAGTGTTGAAATTGTAACACAATATAACTTGGACCTTTGTCTTGGGGATCAGTTATTTTGGTTAAATTTTATATTGTTATAATAAATATATAAGCCATTAAGTGATGGTGTGATTTTGACAGTTTTGACAATTTGTGGTCCCCAATTTGAAAGCCCCAAAAGGAAGCCTAGAGAATACGATTCTGAAAATATGAAATCTCAAATGATTGTATTTTTTGAGATTTGTTGCACGCAAATTTTTGCAAACGAACAACTTTGTACTTTAGTTCAACCGTTCCACCGTCTTGATGGATAACGCTGTATAGAACTTCAATGACAGATGACGAACAAAATAGACATTTCGTATTCTATTCAAGACGTAATACAATATGTAATCTTTTATTTTTGAAAGGCAGGAATAAAAATATTATATATGTTTTATCTTCAACTTTTCCAGGTTATGATTCGAAATGTTACACTTTTTGCATTTTCCTCCAGTTTGTAATAAACGGACATGCCTGTTTTTCCATTGCAAAAAGTGTTTTCTTTTATTGAAAACAAAATCAAATCATTTAGGCAATCTGTTTGATTAATTGTAGTATTATAAATTTGAAGTACAGAGTAAGTGAGTAGGTAGTTTTTATATTTATTATAATACAGAATGTCTGATTCTCCACTGACCCCTCTTAATCATTCAAATGAATTGTAGCAAAGAAATGCTAGTTAATTAGTTAAACTATAAAAATGTTTATTATAGCAATAAACAGACATGTGCACTTTTTCATTGACCCTTATTAATTATGCAACAAAATTACAGCAAAAATTGGTGTATGTTTTTATTGAGAAGAAACAAATCAAAAATATTTTATACAAATATTTAAAAAATTATTATTACCAATTTTATGTATTTGTCTTCATATTTATTAATACATGGCAACTGAAGTTCATCTTCCATTTTTTTCTACCATTTCTCCTCATAACAAAAATAAAATAAAAAGTTTATAAAAACATTCATAACTCACAAAGTGGAGGTGACCCCCCATCCACATATTGAATTCTTGATCCATGCAGATATAAAGACTGAAAAAATATTATTTAAATACTTTCATTAAATAAATAATATTTTTACTTACAAAATTATTTTTTTCTACGCCCTATCTTTAAAGTACCTTGTATTTCATCGGTTTGCAGCGCTTAAAGTGGTTGTTTATGGTTAGAGTGGAAAAAAGTGAAAAAGCGTTAAAAAAGTGCCATAACGTTAACTTTATTTCACGCTTCCCATAAGCTAACACAATGAATCTTGGCTGGGCATCGAGGATGGACTTTAATGAATCTTGGCTGGGCATCGAGGATGGACTTTATTGAAACTTGGAATACGTATAATTGTAATTTACCGAAGGAGCTTAATTAAAATATCCCAAATTTCTATTTGAATTTTATTTTTTTGTATAGGGCTGTAGAAAAAATAATGTATGCAACATGTGCATAAAGTGTCTTTTTTCCACTCATGTAATTGCCGCACTCGCCTGTTCCATTCGTGAAAAAAAGTACCACTTTATGCACTTGTTGCACAAATTACTATTCTCCCAATTCGGCAAAAGTATACAAATAATCCATTTGATCTTGGAAGCCATTTTCCAAATTTGATATACATAAGTGCTGAATACATTTTCTTTGTTTTTATGCATACATGGTAACTGATCTGCATCTCATATTTTGTTAATCCTCAGATAAAAAAAAACAAAAAGTTTATAAATTTTCCGTTTTTCAGTGAGGAAAATAAGAAAAAAAAGTTTTTACAAAAAAATCCTATGTGCATGTTGTCGTTGTCATCGGCTACTTTTTGTGACATGTTTTTTGTTAGCTCGATATAGCCTCCGGAGTGCATAATGTCACCAATTTTATGATTAGGTATTGTTAAGGGGTTTTTACAGAACATAAATCACCGGAGGTGAAAAGTCTATTTTTAAAAAATATTTATTTATTACTTATTACACTTAAAATGTTATCGACAATAATTTTACGTATATATTACTTGAAAGTTAACTACTGACTGACTGTCTTAATGAATTTAGAAATAAGGTAAACCAAAAATGATAAGCAAAATTATATAGTTTGTCAGCATCTTTATATAATCTTCTCTACAAAGGGTGACATAATTCCTCCCCCTTCAGCTTCCGTGGGCTAAGGAAGGTGAACATCTTCGGACTGATTTCCTTGGATTGGTTTCTTGCACCGGATTCTTTTGAAGGCCCAGTATAGACATAGAAGAATTACGAGGCAATAAATTATTATCGTCCAAGTGCTTGGAACATAGGAAGGTGCGTAAATCTCGAGAACTGGAGTATTTCTGAGAATTCTTTCTCGGAGGGTACTGAAGTCATCTAAATTTATTTCTGGAAAACTAAAATTTATATTTTTATGAACGAGATGATCATGATTGGATATGTATTCTCCTGGAATGAAAATGGGCTGGCTTTCAACTTCTATCGGGCCATTATTTATTATTGTTTCGGAGTCTGTAATAATTTGACATGATGCTGGAATGTTGGCTAGGTAAGTGCCGATGTAGTTGAGGATTTCCTCTTGTTGGTAACACATTAGTCTGAGGGTTGTTTTCTTGGGAAGAACGACGATCCACTGATTGGATTCTTCAAGTCTTTTGATTAATATTTTAGAGTTGCATAAGGGCATTTGACTGCAGGCGGATGTGGTCTTGAGGTTGAGAAGTTGAACTTCGCAAGGGCTGTTGGAATTAACTTGTTGTAGGCTAACTTGGCACATATAATCTTGTCTAGCTAATTTTATGCATGGTTCATCCAATAGTTTGAAGTACAATTCATTTTTTAAAACAAATCTATTTTGAGGGATGATTACTTTTAACTGACTGATTAATTAATAATTAACTATTATTTAATTAATAATTTTTTTAAAATAATAGTAATTTTAATAAAACCAAATAATTCAACCATTTAGTCACGGAATCAGAAACAATCCGTGCACGAATTAGTTGCAAATTACGTCACACTATAAAAAAGGCAACGACAAACGTTTGCGTACAGACATGTTGGATAAATAAATGTCCAAAAATGCGAAGCCGTGTTGGATATGTCCTTTGGACAAAGTTGTGCAATCTGGGTAGGGGCGGCTGAGATTCCTAAAAATGTTCCAATATATTGAGAATACATGTTTTAGACTGATCGTGGTTCACTGTAGTCCTTATTTAAAAGAAACACTCAAACTGTATATTTAAATTTGCCAGAATATTTATTGCCGAAGTTGATGGTCAATTAACCATTGTAATGATAACATAAAGTTAACTTAGAACGTGCAGCTTTTAATTCTTAGAGCCGGTTAATCAGAGCTTCAAATATTTCTGTGGCATATCATAAGACACCAACACTACTATGTATTTTTCGAAGTTTTTGGTATGTAACCGGCAATGTATGTTTGTTCGGTTGCAATTTTGCAACTCAGTTTTGAAGCAAATATCTTCAACCGATTGACTTGAAATTCTGTATATACGTCTAGTTTGCATGCCAATCCATGATTAGGTATGTGACATCGTTCTAAATTCAACATGGCGGATCACCAAAGTTGGCGGACTAAAGATAGTGGACTAATTTTTTTGCTTTCTTACAATATGGGTATTAAATGGAAGGCAGCAAAATTGATGACATAGGTATAATCTATCTGAAGTTCTCATCGGACTTTTTAAAAGGGTCGTTAAACCAAGTCTATCGTTAAAATTTGAATCATTTTTATAATGCCGTTTTAATGGGTCTTAAGAGTAAATAAAATTCTTGTAGGTACGTCCAAACTGGCCGAATCAGATGTTTGGGTTAAGAAAGGGTTTCCCCGAAGGGCTGATGGTTGTAATAATATGTATTCTTTCTAATAATATTACAAGCAACATGGACTATATAAGTAAAACTAATCATCTAACTATTTTCATGAGTGTAATTCGATAGAATATTTCTCGATTAGACGACAAAAAACTGTATTAATGCGAAATTTATATTATTTAAACAACATTACATGGTATTTAATAACCCTTTTTGGTTCATTTTCAATCACTTATTTTTAAATTAAACTTGAAGAATCGTTTTCAAACCGTGACATTTTTATGATATTTTAAATTAAAATTATGATAACAACAACAATTGTTACTTAGACGTTAGATACGGACTTAAAAGGGAAATTATCGGCACTGCCGGAGAGTTATCTCCGAAAAGATCCTGCTTCATTTGGAATTTTTACCATATGAGTGGAATATTCCGAAAAATTTTCGTAACTACAGTAAGAAACAATTAAACCAGCCGTTTTACATATATATTCAACCTATTCATTTATCCATTTATTTATTTATCGAGTAAGTATAGCGTTATTTCACTGACCTCCGTCCCACTCCCCAAAATTAAAAGTGTAGTTGCTGTGCTAGCTATGAAAAATGGTGTGCTAGGTTGTGATAGGTGTCCTTCGTTTGTGCTAGCATTTTGGCGAAAAAATTCCGACCGGAGGTAGCTAGCATTAACCTGGCCCCACCCGAATTCCAAAGCATTTTTATTGTAAGCTGTTGGTGTGCTAGCTATAAAAAATGGTGTGATAGGTTGTGCTAGGTGTTCTTTATCAGTGCTAGCATTTTGGCGAAAAAATTCCAACGGGGGGGGGGGGGCTAGCGTTAACCTGGCCCCACCCGAATTCAAAAGCATTTTTATTGTAAGCTGTTGGTGTGCTAGCTATAAAAAATGGTGTGCTAGGTTATGCTAGGTGTCCTTTATCTGTGCTAGCATTTTGGCGACAAAATTCCAACCGGGGGGGGGGCTAGCGTTAACCTGGCCCCACCCGAATTCAAAAGCATTTTCATTGTGAACAGTTGGTATGCTAGGTGCCCTTTATGTGTGCTAGCATTTTGGTAGAAAAAATCTAACCGGGGGGGGGGCAGCTTGACGGACCTCTGAAAAACCGTCTTTAGGAGCTCTAAATGCTCTTGTAATGAGGATTAATACACAAGTATATCGTCTAGGTATACTAAACGCATCTTATTTTGTATACCTCTTAATATGTTGTCGGCGACACGCTGGCATGCGCAGGAGCTCCCAATGGCGATTTTCGGTGTTGAATGCTGTTTTTTTCGATGTCAGTTTCTTCCATCTCAATTTGGTGGAAGCCACTGGCTAAATCTATTGTAGAGAAATATTGGCAATTTGTTAAGTAATTCTGTGATATTTGGTTGGGGGTATCGAACTTCTATAGTCTTCTCGTTTAGTTTCCTATAGTCGATGACCACTCTCCAATATTATTTAAATAAATGTTTTCTATTCAATTTTCGTCAAAACATTCTACTTGAAATGGTTCTGAAAAATATAGTGATACGGTACTGTCAGATTTGTTTAATATTGTATTAAGAAAATTGCCGTTTTTTGCAGTGCTAAGGCATTGTGAAATTTCGCAGCTATGAAACTTTTGATAAGGAATAAAAATATCTCCATGTGTAACACTTGTTTTTATTTTAACAACTTGTTGCGATCTAGGAGATACGGTTACAAGATTAAGGTCAGCGTTCACCTCGTGGTAATGAAGTTTTATTTTACTAGAAGGTGTGATAAGAAATCCTTCTTGGAAGTTTAGTTTGGCTCCTAATATTTTTAAAGTATCTAATCCAATAAAACCATCAAAAACATTGTGAAATTTGAAGAGATAGAATTTTAATTTTATTGGATTCGGGAGGTTAAATATGTTTGAGGCCAGGATATCGGCTCGGTATTTATGGGCAGATTTTTGAAATACTGTTGTTACTACGAATGGGTCATTTTTAATATCACTAGAATAATATTTGAAAGCTAAGTAGTGATTTATAAATGATCGACTTGATCCGGTATCTATTAGAAATTTTAAATTATATTCGGGTAAAATGATATAGGGTAATTCACTTGATTTGACGTTATTAAAAGGTATTATATTAGGATTATTATGGTAAGGTGGGTTTTCCGAGACACTTAACGAAAATTTTCGTTTTTGTTAACTGTGTCATCATTATCACTGATATCGTTATTAGGATTTGAATTATCTAAATAGAGTTGATCAGAATAATCGTAATTATTATTTAAATATTTCCAATTTTCGGGTTCATAGTCTTCTGGGGTATCTACATTATAAAGTTCTTCCGAAGTATAATTCGGACGTTTAGTTTGTCTAAAATTATTAGTAGATGGCGGCGATCTATTAAAAATTGGTTGATTTTGATTGTTTGGATAAGTATTTCGGGTGCTAGTAGACATGGGCGTTGGTTTAGGTATGTTAGCGTTTGAATTTGGCCGGAAAACATTCACATTTTGGTTGGGCCTTTTGAAAACTTGTGAGGCTTTAGGAAAATTTTGATGAGTAGGTCTTGGATTTATTGGGATTGGTTGTGAGGGGAAATTGTTCTTTCTTGCGAAAAAATTGTTTGGAGTTTGGGAATTGAATGTTTGTAAGCTGGGACTGGATGAGTTAAAATTTGAATACTGATTTTGAGTAGGTGGTTGATAATTAGATCTGAAATCATTCGTTGGCAGAGAGTTATGTATGAAAGGTTGTGTTGTTCCATGATTATTTTTTGATGAATTTTGTAAATAATGAGCATTTTCCTCTTGTAAAACAAATTGCATTGCTTCGCTTAATGGTGTCGGTTTCATACAACGAATTGTAATTCCAATAGGTTCTTTTAACTCAGAAAGGAAAGATTTTAATGTTAAATTTTGATATAACTGTCGTTTTAAAATTTTACCATATTCTATTGTTTCGTGTAAATTCACATAACTACAAAGTAAGTTCAGAATGTGCAAACACCTATCATAAAATGATTGTGAACTTTCATTAGAGTTCTGTCTTAGCATTACGAGATCCCTGTTTAGACATGCTTCATCTCGTCGAACCGAGAAATTTCTCATCGATACGTCTTTTCTGAATATTGATGACTGTTTCAGCATTACCTTTTATTTTAGCAATTATAGAATTCAACAAATAAATGTTTTGAAAATTATTTGGATTTGCCCTATCAATAAAATTATTTATGAGTGATTCGCTAACAGAAATAAATCTATTTAGATCGTTTGGATTCCCGTCAAAATCGGAGATGCAATTTGAATACTCCCATTTGAAAGATTGTACCGCCATATCTATTTGATTATATACTGTACTAATTGAATTTGTCGGGTTTGAGTCAGTAGTGGTTTCTAACAATAAATTATTAAATGCACAAGTTAGTTCATTAACAGTTACTTCGGCATTTATAAATTTTACTTACAGAACGCGAAGAATGATTTTAAACGTGCCTAATTAGCTATGAGAATTAACGGCTGGATCCTTGCAGATTTAGGGCAATATAGGTCCCAGATCTCGTTGAATGTTTGGTAGCGGCTCCAACAGGTCCTTGGTAGACGGAAGAGTAGTCCAAAGATACGGTATCTCGCTGCACGAATGTCCTCCACAAACTTCAACAATATAGTTTAGTGTTAGATTTATTTCGGTAAATCGTTAAAACGAAATTGCAAATACAATATGTTCCACCCCAAATATCCAACTAACTGCGCCAAATAAATCACCGGAGGTGAAAAGTCTATTTTTAAAAAATATTTATTTATTACATCACGACGAATGGATCAGATTTATAAAATGTAATTCCTGGATGCACGAGGAGTGTTCAGATAACGAACCAGGTGCCAATAGTTATGTTTGTGACAACTGCCGTTAATAAATTGCATAAGGATTGACTTGCCCCATATTAGTGACTCAGTTACCCCATTCTCTGGGGCAAGAGAGTCATTTATTTTTTTAAATTCAAAGAATCTTTTTTTATAAAGACTTGATATTTTGTTTGGTTTTTAGTGATAAATTGATTCTTAAAGCACTGAAGATGTTTTCCTTCCAAAACGCGTTGTTTAATTTATAGAAATAAAACAGTTATATGTCGGCCAACCTTAAGGTATTCAGTTGATCATACTGATTTTGAAAAATTATTTTACCATAAGGCTTTATTCTATCAATGCATCAAAAAATCAAATTATGGGTGGAATCAGACAAAAAGTAACTAAATCCATTTATTCTAATTAACCCTTTTTTCACTTGGGTTATTAGATAGAACGGTAAGTTTTTTATTGTTAAATGTTTTTCTCGAAGGACCGTATATTGTATTCACTGTTGTAGGATGTTTGATTAAATGTTTTCTCGAAGAAATTAAACACTTATTTCACTTTCATGTTGCTATATTGCAGGAATTTATAACTTTTTCTTTTGCGTAGACAATTAAGGAATTCACTTGATCATATGCGTTACATTTTGATTATTTAGCACATAATCTGCTGGAGTAATGAATGTTTAATGATTAATTACACATGTTTTTTACCAGGACCAAATGCCGAGTGCTCTTATAACATGAGTACCATTATGTACGACAGTTAAATATGATGAGATAAATGTAATGTAGTTGACATATTTATATATCGGTTAACGTGGTTACGAGGAAGGAGAAAAATAATAGAATTTAAAACGTAACGGTCAGATACAGCGAGTGAAAATTTGCAGTTAGGATGATTTTTGTTGCCTGAAAAGGTTGTATGTCTTGAGCATAATATTTGAATTGTTATACAGGGGAAGTTGAAAATAAAAATCACAGGAAAATTTGGTAATTAAATCAAATTCGAACATATTGGGGGCGCGGGAAGAATGGAAGAAAGGTGAGAGATGGCTGCTCTCAGACATCGAATGCTGATGTTAGTGAAAGGGTTAGATAGCGTGAGAGTGTATAGGGTTCTGATACAGGATTATGAATGAAAGTGAATAATTGTAAATATAATTATATAAATGTATAGGGGTTGTAAAAATAACCTAATGTTGGTGTCAGAGTGGTGTAAGGACTCTGGCGTCATGAGTGTAAACGAATGTTTAGGGTTGATGTTAGAGTGTTGTAAGGACTCTAATATCATGAATATAAGAAATGATAAGGTTTTGATGTTAGAGTGGTGTAAGGACTCTAACGTCATGAGTGTAAACGAATGAACAAGAGGTCTAGATGTATGCTAGTTCTTGTTTTTTAAGGGCACGAATGTTTGCAATGTACTCTAGAAATGGACTAGAGGTGTGAATGATAAGAATGTAAGCAATATACTCTAGAAATTGACTAGAGTTGAAAACGATACAAACGATAAGAATGTAAGCAATATACTCTAGAAATGGACTAGAGTTGTAAACGATAAGAATGTATGTATTATAATAGGAGAGAGAGAGAGAGAGAGAAAGTGTCAGTGATTACAACATGATTATGTTGTAGAAGAGTAAGGTTTGGATTAGATTTTATAAAAAAAAGCTGAAGGAATGAGAGAGATAGGAAAGGGCCAAGTGGCAGTTTTTTCGGACCTACTGGATCTATATACCAGCGCAATTCGCCACCGGCAGAGGCTTATCCGGTCCGATTGGGGCCTAGCGACTTACGTCACGCCAAGCATTGACTCTAGGTTAAAACAATTGCGGTACCAGTTTGTTTAAGGAGTAACGGTCCAGGAACCTCGGGCATATTTAAACAAAAAGGGGGACCAATTTGTAAGGGATGTGAAATTCCATGAGAGAGCATGGAAAGCTCATGTGGGTGTTTTTCCGGTTTTTTTTTGTATCAGAATGAATGGTGCTGGGTAAGAAAGGGAACGTTTTTGTTCGGAGAACGTGAAAACTCCAATGTAGCTTGCGCTACTCCCTTTATACGCGGAGGAATGAATTGTATAGTGAGGGTGAGTGTAAGAGAGTAATGTTTTAATGTTTGTAAAATTAAAGTGTGATTAATTAATGAAATGACATGATCGTATAAGTACAAGTAATGTGACCACCAATATAAGAGTAAATGTAAGAGAGATCTTCTTTACGTATAAGATTGTTTATTTGTGTAACGAGAGAAGCGCTTTGTCACGTTGACAAGGTATAAATGACTTTTCTTATTTATGTTTCTGAGGAATCAGGCATGGGTAACGGAATGATTTTGACAATTGGTCGAGTGTAAGTACCTGAAGCGGTTTTGACTTGGACTGAACGGATTTTACCGTCTTTACCAGCTGTGACGTCGGTTATGCGGGCTAAAGGCCATCGTAAGGGAGGCGAGTCGTCGTCCTTGATTAAGACCATGGTTCCTATAGTGAGATCTTTCGATGGGGTAGTCCATTTGATACGGTTTTGCAATTGGTTGAGGTAGTCGACAGACCAACGTTTCCAAAAGTTTTGTTGAGCATGAGTACATTGTTGCCAGAATTTTAATCGGTTTGTAGGGAGTGAGGATAAATATTTGTCTGGAAGTGCCATTAGAGGTGCTCCTATGAGAAAATGACCTGGTGTTAATGGCAGCAAGTCAGTAGGGTCAGTCGAAAGGGGATGTAAGGGTCGTGAATTGAGTATGGCTTCTATCTGAGTCAATATGGTGCTGAACTGTTCGAAAGTAAAAGTGGAGGTAGCAAGTAATTTTATCAGATGAGTTTTGACGCTTTTGACTCCGGCTTCCTAGAGACCACCCCAATGTGGGGATCTGGGAGGAATGAATTTCCATTCTATTGATGATGTAAGTAAGTGGTCATATATGGGAGAAAAATTCTTAGTCAGGAAGTGAGATATACTTCAGCAAGATAATGATTAGCACCAACAAAATTCGTGCCAATGTCGCTGTAAATTACATATGGAAGTTCTCGTCTAGAAGTGAAACGTTTCAATGAAGCGATAAAGGAATCTGTGGACAGATCAGAGACTAGCTCAAGATGAATTGCCTTTGTCGAGAAGCATATGAATAGGGCGATGTAAGATTTGGATACCGGAGCTATCTTCAGATGAGATGATTTTATTGAGAATGGTCCTGCGAAGTCGACTCCAGTCGTCTGGAAGGGACGGGAAGGTGTTACACGACGTGCAGGTAGATCAGACATTTGTTTATGATGCGCTTGATCTCACGCAGGCCATCAATGGGCCAGAATTTTAGACGGATATTGGCGAGAACATTTTGAGGACCACTGTGTCCTAAACGTATGTGTTCTTTTTGTAAGACCAGGGTAGTGAAAAGACAATGAGCAGGCAGTAGAATTGAGTGTTTTTGTTGGTAGGAAACGGGGGAATGGAAGAGTCTCCCTCCGACTCTAATAAGATTATCCTTGTCTATAAAAAGGTTTAATGATATAAGACGTTTATCTAAGGGTAGTTGATTCTTTTGTAGTGTGCGATAAAGGTTTGGGAAGCTGTTTGTTTGCACCTGGCGTACAAGGAAAAGTAAAGCACTGTCTAGATTTTGTCTGGAGAAGATTTTTTGTGTAGTAGCAGGACGACGGATGATTTCTATAAATTTGTATATGTATGCCATTGCTCTGACTAGTTTGGTTAGAGATGATGAACGAGTTATTAGGACTATGAAGGGGTTTGCTGGTTTCGCTGTCGTGACGAGTGACTTTTTATTTGCTTCAGAGCGGTCCGGTAGACAGGAAAAGGTATCGTGACAAGACGTATCGTCGGAGGATTCCCATAGAAAAGGAGGTCCACAGAACCACTTGGTACTGGGAAATTCTAAGGGCTGGCCCCTTGATAGGATGTCCGCAGGGTTGAGGTGAGATCGAATATGTCTCCACGTGGCGGAATGGGTTGCTTGTTGAATTTGAGTGACTCTGTTGCAGACAAAAATTGTCCATCTAGTGGGTATGCTTTTTATCCAGGACAGGGCTATTTGAGAATCGGGCCATAAAATGAAAGATGAGATTTTTAATTGTTGATCAAGGATGTTGCGGAGTCGTGCGTAAAGTTTTGATACAAGGGCCATGGCGCATAATGCTAATTTGAGAACTGTAATCGGTTTGTTGAGAGTGGCGACACGGAATTTGGAAATGATAAGTTGTGAGGATGCGGAAGAATCCGTGTAAATTGTTCTCAGATAGAAACAGCCTCCATAAGCCAATGAGATGGCATCACAGAAACCGTGGAGTTCAATGTGTGATATTTGTTTGTTTTCAAATATATGCCTAGGGATATGTAATGATGATAACTGGGTCACGCTTTCTACAAATTCATGCCATTTCTCTATGAGTGCCAATATGAGAATGAGTATAAGTTTGATTTGCAATTGTATGCGAGTGCAAGTAATAATTCATTTGTAAACGTGTGGCATGAAAGTAAATGTAAGGTAGTAATCACGAGTGTAAGTATGATGAGAGTTCTGTCTAACTCTTTTGAGATTGTTTTTATGATTATAGACATTTGTCTTAAGGGGGCCCGGCTCTTTTGCGGGCAAGAATGAGTTTTTTAAAATGTTTTAATGAACGTAAAGAAGAGTTATTTCTGTTCTCGTCAAGAAGAGGGAGGGTAAGATATGTATATGTTTTTGTCAAGTCGTTTTAAATCCAAAGTGTCGTCAATGTAATTTTGTAAGTAGCATATGGGTAAGGGGGATGACGTTTTCTTCTAAACGTCACCCAAGTGGTTATATTCTTCAACCAAGTATCTTTTTAATCCAAGTGTCCAAGTGTCTTTTTAATACCTTTATCCAGGTATTCACAATAAAGTATTTTTTTTTGTAATAATACCTTCGTCCAGGTATTCACATGAAAGTATTTTTTTTTCAATAACACCTTTATCCAGGTATTCACATTAATAACACCTTTATCCAGGTATTCACATTAAAGTAATTTTTCATGTCAAAGTGTCAAAGTTTTCTATAAAGTTTTATGTTTTTCTTAGTGTCAAATATACATGTTTAGGGGTTATTAATCATTATCCTCTTCTTGAGGATGAAAGGTTTAGTTTTCTTGACGAGAAAGAGTTTAAGTAGTGAATGAGTGCTATCATGCACTAAAAGAGCGTTGAGTAAGAAAGTGAATTGTTTATTCGAGTGTAAGTGTTGGTTTGAGAATTATTTATGAGTAATAATGTTTCAATTTGAGAGTAAGTTTTGATTTATACGTGTTTTGTGATTTAAGAATGTATTTGAGGGTAAAAGTTTTGATTAAAAGTGATTTGGTCACACCGGAAGAATGAGTGTAATGAGTAAGAGAGGGGTTATTCGTTAGGTATTGTGAATGAGTCTTGTCCAGAATAGTACGTTTCTTGATGATAATATTCTGGAGATTGTTGCATTGGTTGTGAATGATTAGGGTTTATGTCCAAAGGTCTCAATGATGTGTTTTGTTTGTGGGTGTGAGGAAAGTGAAGTAAAGTGTGATGTCTTTTTCGACATATGGAGCAAGATTTTACCGAAATACAATTAAGGGTTGTGTGTTTAGAACCTAAACACATGAAGCACAATTTGCTTGCTTTAATGTATTTATTTCGATCAGGGACAAAAAGTCGTCCGAATTGGGAACATTCATAAATTTTATGGCCTGTTTCCTTGCAAAATGAGCATGTTGGAGATGGGTAGGGGGGACTATGATATGCACTAGACGATGATTGACTAAGTTGACCATTGTTATGAGGTTGGTTTCGTTCGGGATGCGAATGTTGGTTTGCAAATAATGCTACTCTGTTGGTTGGTGTGGTCACATTAGAAGACTGGTTACGATGATGGGATGTATCAGGTTTGGGATCTTGGGTTAACAAGTTTTCTAAGACCATACATTTTTTTTCCAAAAAGTCGAAAAAAGTATCAGTAGCAATTAAATTTTGATCAGTCTCTTTTTCTTCAAGAGATCTTTTTGTATTATGATCTAATTTTGGTTTTAATATGTGAACGACTAGTGCATCAAATAACTCTTCCTTATTGATATTTAGGTTTAACAATGACTTTACGATAGATCTAGTTTCGGACGTGAATGTTCTTAATTGTTGAGCAGTACATTTTGAGATGTTGTTACAGGCTGTCAAACGGTTAAAATGGGCAGTAACAATCTGCGGTGTCTTATTGTATTTAGAGTTCAGTAAATCCAACGCTACATCAAAATTGGTTTCATTTACCGGTAATTGAGAAATTAAATTGAGCGGGTCACCTTTCAAGTATGATTTCAAATAGTAGAATTTTTCAGTTTTGGATGTAAGCCGGGTTTACTATTAGTGCATTAAAAATATCTATAAAGGCAGTGTATTTAGTGCTATCTCCTGAGAAAATCGGTATTTCTATGGAAGGTAATCTAATGTGAGTTTCACTCTGAGAATGTACAGTTAATTGATTAGTTTGATTGAATTTAGAGTTTAATTTTTCGAAAGCATTTTGTAGTTTGCAGTGTAATGAGTAATATTTTTCATCAATCTGGCTTCTATCGTCAAATTCTAATTCAGTATCTACGACTATGGTTTCAATTTGGTCTTGAATCTCAGAGTATTTAAAGTAATATTTCTCTAAATTGTCTATTCGGAATTTGAAAGCATACTTGTCTGACTCGTCCAAATTGTTATGAAACCAGTTATGAATACGAGTAATTGCTGCCTTACAACTAGCACGTTGTGTTTTTAAAGAATCCATTTTATCAATTATATCAATTATTTGACATAAATATTTGACATAAAACTCAAATCAATGTGTCATGTTAGGTATTTAAGTAACATTTTATGATGTAAATGATTGTGTTCCAAAAGTGATATGAGACAATGTTGATAAATGTCCAAACTAAATTTGAAATTATAACATGTAATAAAAATGTAATTAATTGTTCGTTTTCACTGCTAATCTGCTGTCTGTGTCGAAGAATTTCAATTTCCTCTTGGATTTGAACTGCCAACACTGCTCTCAATTCAGGACATTATTCTATGAAATTATTTGTCTTGTTCGTTTCCACTGCGAACCTGCTGTCTGTTTTGAAGAATTTCAATTTCCTCGTAGATTTGAACCGCCAACACTGCTCTCGATTCAGGACCAAATTCTATGAACTTTATTTGGTTCTTCTATGAACTTTATTTGGTTCGATACGGCTACAGAAGGGCCATATTCTAATTAACCCTTTTTTCACTTGGGTTATTAGATGGAACGGTAAGTTTTTTATTGTTAAATGTTTTTCTCGAAGGACCGTATATTGTATTTACTGTTGTAGGATGTTTGATTAAATGTTTTCTCGAAGAAATTAAACACTTATTTCACTTTCATGTTGCTATATTGCAGGAATTTATAACGTTTTCTTTTGCGTAGACAATTAAGAAGTTCACTTGATCATACGCGTTACATTTTGATTATTTAGCACATAATCTGTTGTAGAAATGAATGTTTAATGATTAATTACACATGTTCTTTACCAGGACCAAATACCGGGTGCTCTTATAAAATGAGTACCATTATGTACGACAGTTAAATATGATGAGACAAATGTAATGTAGTTGACATATTTATATATCGGTTAACGTGGTTACGAGGAAGGAGAAAAATAATAGAATTTAAAACGTAACGGTTAGATACAGCGAGTGAAAATTTGCAGTTAGGATGATTTATGTTGCCTGAAAAGGTTATATGTCTTGAGCAGAATATTTGAATTGTGTTATACAGGGAAAGTTGAAAATAAAAATCACAGGAGAATTTGGTAATTAAATCAAATTCGAACATCATTCATTTTAAATAGAGTAATATCATTTTTGCTGTGTGTAATATTTTATTAAACTATTTATAAGTAATAGTGTGTGTTATTTCCATATTTTTCATAGTTTATTCACACATTGAGGATGTTTCAGAGACACGTACCATCGCTATACTTGATATCAACTTTTAGTGTGCTTCAAATAAAGCAATTTAGAAGACACGAATCACAAGCACATCCTGTATTTATTATTATGCTAATATTATTTGATTTATATTTAAAAATTTGTTTGGTGCAGTTAATATTAAGTAATAAATTTCTATGTGCCAAAATCAGTATTTTTATTAAATCTAATATCATACTATCATACTTTTATCTCATTACAATTACCTCCAAATTGCTTAAATACATTTTAAAATCGTTTTATAAATCCCACATTTTCCTATACCCTCCATTCAAATCCACGCGCCTTTTGCACTGAGTAGCATCGTCGATCTCTCGGACCTCTCTCTCTTATATTTTTCGCACTGTTCAATGCTTTGCTGGAAATGCGCCATTCCTTGCGTATTAATAGTTCATTATATCACCTTCCCGGCTAACGGAACTGTATTCCGACATTGCCGGAGCAGGTTCACCCTCTGCAGCCCACTACTTTGACTGTTATTTTGTCTCAGAAGTGTAGTAGTTGACCCAAGTTTCATCTACAGTTATACATCGACGCACAAATCGTACTCGTTTCGCTTAAACCGCTCCAAAAGACCTTTCGAAATATTCATTCCAATGAGTTTTTGATCTAAAATGAGCATACGCGGCACCCAAGATACACATACGTTCTTAAGATATAGTTTCCCATAGCCTCTGCTATCGATCTAATTTTAATTCGATTATCATTCAGTGCCATTTGAAAAACTTTGTCGACGTTATCGCTGGTTATTGCTGGCCTCCATGATCGCTCATCAGCCAAGTTGATACGACCACGTTTAAATTCATCTTCACAAAATTTCACGATCGTTGGTAAAAGATGATACAGCGTCCAACTCATCTTTCAATTTCCGTGGGCGTGTGTAGCTGAAATTTCAATTAGTACATTTCAACACATTCCTCAACTTTAGTTGAAAAGTTCTGTCATGTTCATGTTCAGGTTGGAAAATTGGACAATCCTCGTATTACGTATATAAAATATAAAAGTTAAATCAAACAATTAATTATACATAAAAATCGTAACAACTTCGTATTCAATTTTAATATAAACAAGTTTTTAATATAAAAATAAACAAAAATAATACATACTGATAATTAACCTTGTAATGTCCGGGGTCGTCGGTAATAAATAGAGACAGAGTTTGAGTTTCTAAACTGTGTTTATTCCAAAATAAAATTAAAATTCAATCTTACTAAATAAATATCATATTTACAAACATTACAAAAACCAGTACCTGGCCTGATGCTTTTTGTTCCGATTTACAAACGACATTAAAGTCGTGTTATTGAAATATTTTTTCCGTCGTAGAAATATAAACAAACGCTAATACAGCAGTCTCAAACAGTAATTCTATTACTATCGAACGCGGATATGTTATTTTGAATTTATTTTATATACATACTACTCACATTAACGGTATTTCGGAAATCTGAGGGAGATATTTTATTTCTTAAACTTAACACGTGAAAGATATAAAATAAGAAAAGGATCTGAGTAAACTCAGAGGTAGGTATCTCCCACAGAACTCAACACGTAATGTGGGATACGGTAGGGAATTGAAACGATCTCAACGCGAACGGATTGTACCCAAATTCGATTTTGACAAATCACTACGTACAATCCGCTGTGACAGTAACCTGACCTCTTGATATTATGTTAAACAAGTCAAACTGATGCTTAGTAAGTACTCAATTGAAACTACATTGATCTATCAATGCACTCTTAAAGTAAGTTAGCGGAGAATGTAGGTAGTGAACAAGTAATTTAAGGGGAATCGGTTTCTTAAATGTACATGACCGATGTGATTGATAATGTCAACAAAGAGGTACCTATGAATTCGAAATATTATAAAATTTATTAACAAAACTATAATTACAGTGTTGCGAGTTGAGTTGCAAGATCAACCCGTAACAACGTCGCTTTTTCACATGTCGGAGTGTACCCGCATTGTAAAAATTCACTCTATTTTCCCCAAACGTATAACTTGTATTTTTGGTAAATGATTTTGTTGTTTCGTTAAGCTTGAAAATTGTTTGTTTGCTAATAGAACCATGCAATATATTTTCGATGGAAAAAATGCAAACAATAAGTAAACATCGATTTATCTAACAAAAAACTACCCTCGAAATTCTCCAATTTTTTGTGTGGGAAAATAACAAGTGAAAATTCAAAATTCCAATACGAGCAGAAAGCTTTCATTTGTAAATGTACATTTCCATAATTTGTATCCTCGGGCAAATTGAATGAAAATCTTGATACTACTTGGAACATTTTCGCCCAGATTTCATTAATACATTCAGGTGAGGGATATAAATCCACTGCAACTGCGAACAAGACGTTAGCTCAGAAAGCTCTAATTTAATGAAAAAAAAAATGTTTTTGACATACGAGCACAATTTTATTAAAATATTATCTCTCACAATGATTATTACTTACTACATTTATACCAAAATACAACTTGCAACTACTTACACTTAAACTTTTTGAATATACAGTATTGGAAAATATTCTTTATATTTCACGTATACAAAATTTACTTTATGACATCTAAAACACAAGCAAAATAACCATTTTAGCATCGTTTTTGGTAACTTTTCATACAGTTGGATGCACTGTTTAACTTATGGCCGACATACCCACATTTATAGTCGTAATGAACATTTTCTGTGTAATTTTTCACATTGTTTCCTACACACTACTTTAAAAACCGTTTATATACCTTCTCATATTTTTGTTTAGATTTTTAAGGTAGTGAATCATTAACTGCATTATCAGCAATACTGCTCTGTTCTGGTGGAGTGCATGATAATTTGCTGTTTAGTTCCATATTCATAAATTCAGAACTATGTACAGGTTGGCAAATTACTTTTGGCAGTTGACGATGCGCGAGAAAGCCATACAACTTGACAACGTTGTAAACGCGGTTACCGGGAAGAGCAGGCGACGTACATTACGCATGCAAAGTTTTGAAGGTTGTGAGACTGTTAATACGTACATTGCACATGTATAATATAAAATCAAGTTTACAAAACAAAATAACATTAATGTGTACTTTATTATTATTTAAATGAATAAGGAAATAAAAACCATTAGATTTTTCTACGAAAATAGGGGTTTTTTTGTACAGACATAATTATTTACTGATTCAAAAACCATACGGGGAATTCTATAATTCCCCTCCATTATTTTATGTGATGTAAATAATAAATAGATTCCATGAGACATAAACTTTCACCTTTACTTCAAATCAATGTCTTTTAAGTGGTCCCTTCATAATATTCGTCATTGAGGTTTATTTGTATATAAATTGGAAGGTAGATTTTGTAGATAAAGCGTACAATATGATTGTTAAACGACTTTCTAAATTTAACAATGTCCAACAATTTTTCCTATTTGTACGTCATAATAGTTAATGACATACCTACCTGTTAAGCTTTCTGAAATTGTCATTCCTAATAATATGTAGTAGATAATAATGTGAAAATTCGGGTTAATACATAAAATTTGAAAAACAAATTGGGGAAATCACCTTTAGAGATGGTCTAATAATTATACTAATAATATAAATAAAATATTAAATCTTTTTTGTGGTAAATATTTCTACTTTCATATGTAAATTTTTGGGTTTTTTGCAAATATTTACTATAAAATTAGAACATCCCTTCACACTTTTTACAGAGTTAGGACTTGCGAAACAAAAAAATCTTGGTTGTGGATGCCGTAAATTATTGTTTATTTAGAACTATGTAAAGATGTGCTACAAATATTATATTACTCTAGTGGAATTCGTCTCTAATATCTACAATTTTATAACACCTATTTACATTTTTACATTTGTTGCGTTTAATGTATTGAGTCATACCACCTACAAACAAACGCTATCATGAATAATATGTTTTAGATGTACAGGGATCATCAACAGTAAAATAATGATGTGCATCTACAAATGATTCTTCAATATCACTTTCTATATCAACTTCATCATCCTCGCTATCTCCGTCTTCGCCCAAATTAGGAATAATATTATCTACAACAGTATCTTAAAGTGGTTCATTGCTCATAAATTCATCTTCAATCTTTTTAACATCTAACACATCTAACGTTCCAATCATTTGCAGACAATGTGTCAACAAATTCGTTACAGAATTCTTTAACCTTTGTAAAATCGAAGGTAACATTTCGTTTGGCCACATATTCTTTAAGTGCTGCCCAAACACCGATCGGATTCAAGTCCGGGTGATAAGGGGGTAGCCTTAAAACTTGCAATCCATGTTGAATAAACAATTTATCAATTTTATAAGTTTTATATTGAAGTTTGTACATTTCTCCACCATAATAAAGATCCGGTTTTAGCTTGTGTTCACTGTAGTATATGTTTCTTTCAGAAAGCCAGTTTTTTAATTGTTGTTTAGTCCAAGCAGTCGTAAGTAAATTTTCATTTATAACATTGTGATATGGGGTGTTATCAATTACCCCAACAGCGTTTTTTGGTAGGTTTGGAATACGTTTTTCTTGTACCCACCTCTCATAATTTTCGTACGCCATTTCATTATGATAATCTCCTGTTTTTGACTGGCAGTTCCACATAATACCAGCATTAGGTACAAAACCATTTTCACTTCCTGCATACACAATAATGAGCCTATTACCTTTTGAAACGGGTTTTCTTAATCTTTCGTTACTCTTGTCGCTCCATCCTTTAAGGTGCGTGTGACATGAATGAATGTATGTTTCATCCATATAAATGATAGGTTTGTTCTGTTCTCTGTTCTTTTTTATGTTTCTCAAATATAGTAGGCGTAAATGTCTGATTTCGTGACGTTTTATTAACAAACTCCTGTAGATTCGCGACTTCCTGCGAAGCCATAACTGTCTGCAAAGGTTTGGTGTACATTTCTTAACGTGGGTACTTTTTTCTCGAAAATATGATGATTTATTATGCACCTCATAAGTACAGTTCTGTCGAATTGATACATACGGATACTGGACGTTCTTTGTTTTTAGTAGGCACCTCAGTGTCAGCATTCCTTCCTGCCAGCGCATCTTTTTTAATACGGGAAAGCGTTCTTTGGCTAACTTTCGTAGTAGCAGAAACTCGTTCAATAACCTGACAATAAAATAAGTCGATATAAATGTTGTATTAAAAGTTTTACCCATGTGTATTTTAATAGAAATAAAATGAGGAAGTAGTTAAATTTGTTTTAGGTTACCGTTCTTTGAAATAAAAATTTTTGTCGTGGTTTTCGGCCATTTGAAGGAAATATTAAATTCAAAAATACTATATTACGTTTCAGTTCATTAGTTGTTTTAAACGATCTTTAGATTTCAGTTCAAACATATTTTAATATGACCAAACCGCAATTGTTACTGAAATCGGAAGATGGTTCAAAACAAATCATAAAACCGAAACGTAATAAAGATAGGGATGAAATGAGTATATTAATTATAATTATAAGCTAAAAAACCTATTACATTTAAATAGGTATCTCACACAAAATAAACATGTGCCCTTTTATATACTCCTGTAGACAGAAACAGAATAGTTATTTATGCAGAGAGTGCATAGAGTGGTGCTTTTTTTCACGAATGGAAAAATTGACGCATGAGCCGCAGGCATGCAAAAACCAAAAAATTTCTCATTTCGATTGCTCTAAATGGACTAAAAATGGCGTCGATTTGTTTGTCATGACGACATAACGGTGCATAAAATCGACACATAAAAGCAAAAATAGGTTAAATAATTACTTTGGTTTCAAAATTTTATTGCAATAATTAAAACTTACCTTTGTTAATGGAATTGTTGACTTGCCATTGTTTGACTCTTCGGTCACGAAATTTAATACTTTTATAATTATTTCACGACACTGCTCACTCAACTTTTTATGAACAACTTTACTTTCTGGAGTCGCCATAACAAGTTAGTATTGCACAACCCCGGTAATCACACTTTTCTCTTAACTGTACTGTCGAAACGAAGCTGACGAATTCTGCCAGCGAAGTGAGCTCTTGCAATCCGCATACGTCTTTGCTACGGTGCATCGGACGTTGCCAAACTTAATTTGCCAACCTGTATTAGTAACTCAATGAACATTCAAATTTAAAAATGCTGGCAACTGTCGGTTGTATTTGTTGTTGTTGTTACCAACCTAAATAAATTAACACAAAAATACCTAATTGCCTTTTTATTTTTTTTTAAACATTTTCGCACGTTCATTATAAAAAATAGCATGTAAAACTTGTATCACAAAGACTTTTGTAGTACTCGTGCTAAAATGTGAGTCATTGTTGTACTTGATTTTCAATATACTATTGCGGAACTTAGGAATATCAATATAAAATATCCAGTCAACTAAAATCCACTCTACCAGTGGGATTTGTCTTTTTGAACGCATTTGCTGTCTTTCAATTACTTACTATAAAGGGTCGCAAGCTGAGATATTGTAATACCGAAAAAATTATATATATATATATATATATATATATATATATATATATATATATATATATATATATATATAAATACTTCCCTACTTAGACTATTTACTTGTTCGTTGTCTATATCACGAGATCACTTTATAAACTGACTTCTACCGCTGGTCGGTCCTTTATATATAAGCGGCCTTATTTTCTAGAGAATTGTAGTATGCGGCTTACCCAAAAACACTCGCCTCTCTGGAATATTCTTCTCTTTTCGGGATATTTCTTAAATGCCAGCTCAATCCTTAAAAGATCTTCGGAGAACATGTCTATAAAAACGGTCACAAAAAATCCCAATTGACCTCCTCAGAATTCGGCGCGCTCGCCATTTTTTAAACTTTGTTATCATAACATACGGCATCAAAAACCGTATAAATTGAAAAATACTTGAAAAAACGAAAAATAATCCAACAGTGGACTACTTATTTTGCCTATAACTCCACAAAGGTACACCAAATATTTCAATTATACCGTTGGAGAGGTCTTGAATAGAGCTACAAAAAACATGTTAGGTGTTTTTTCTCTATCTGTGACCAAAAACGTATAAATTGGAAATAATTTAAAACACCCATATTTTGAAATTTTAGATGGCTACTAGGATTTTTTCAGGTATCGTGGTATGATGCGATCCCAATAACTTTTTCAGCTCTATCATCCTGCAAAATTCCACGTCACTGCTACGCCATTTTGATGAACGCATCTTCATTTGTTTACATAGGCTTCAGTGATTCCCCCTATCAGTTGGCCACCAAACCACTTGCTGACCACTTCAGTGCGCGCCTTGCCTTAGGCGAAAACAGACAAAACGGGCGCGTGGTGGTGGCGTGGGACTGGTGTGGTGCAGCTGTGTAGCGGACGTGGCGCGATCAATTCATATAGAAGGGGATCGGTGTACGAATTTCTCATTAAATTCGTCCCATAGGCGGTCCGCCCCTGGTATAATATTTGAGTGCAAACGTTAAACGCTTGCTGATCTAGTTCGCTTTCCCGCTACAAACTTTACTTGTTCATTGACAATGTCATAGCAGTTACGTCTGTTCCTTGTGCTCTGCAAAATGTAGTGTTTCTCCTCTATAAAATGGAGATTGTACCGCTTATAATTACTAATAATTAATAAGTATAGCGTAATCTATTATTGGAACTGATTGTAAGTACTTTTATTCATTATTAAAAGGATAAAATATCCTAGAATATCCGCCGACTGTCTCCAAGTCGAAAATCATTCACTAAGCATGGTTGCCGGGCGTTTAAGAATCCCGGAGAACTTTGGTAGCTAATTTCAAGATATCCTATTTTTGATACCATATTGTTTACCACTGATTTATGAACGTTTATCGCTTTATTACCTAACTATTTGATGTAAATTTCTGAACTTATATTCACCTGAAACTATTATGGGATTGATTAAAGCTAAGTGCGGATTTGGCTTTAACTGTAAATATTGTAAATTTGTATAGACTAGTGCATAATTGTCAGACTTTCCAACCGGCTATTGCCTATATTCATCTTGACGATGATCTTAATAGTGAAACGTTAATTTGTACTTTATGTTGCATAACTAGCAGCGTGTATAGATTTAGCTGAGTATTTACTCATAACTAGCAACATGTTTCCTGACAATTAGCAGAGTGTTTTTTTATCCAACCTCTGGATTTTTCACTCATATTTCCTCTCCTGTAAATAATGTCTTTCTTACATACTAAAGTAAAGAATCTATTGTAACATTTGTATTTTATTTATTTTCATATATTTATGTATAGGTTATCCCTCTGCCCCTGGTACGGGTAACAATATCCTGCAGCGCAATGCAGGTGGTCCTTCGTTTTTCCTCGATTCTGCTAAGAACTATTATGTGATGAGCATTTTTACATTGTTTGGCTTCTGATACCTGGGACCTGATATTTTATTTTCTCCTCTGCCCACACAATCGGATCGGGTACCCAGTATTTTTGTCATTCAGTATTAAGTTGTAAAACATCGAAGTGACCTACATGTGAAGAGAAGTTAAAATGTTCTCGGATGTCGGCAAAGATGACCTGGATACGTTGAACATTGTAAATTTACTTTACCATTTGCACTGAATTTCTTAGCAAGTTTTCCCATGCCCTGTCTGATACACTTCTTTTGCAATAATCTAAACGTTTATTATTGTATAAAGTTGCATACTGTTGCACTCCTTCCCAGAACTCCATATTAAATTGAAAACCGTCACACATTTTCGAATAAAATCGAAAAACAACATTGAATTTGTTTGGCATGTGTCACTTGTGTAGGCTTCTCACGGCACCGAAGTGGCGTGGCGGTGGTGAAAGTAATCACCCCAGATTTACGTCACCTCTACGTGAATTGCCTCATAGGCTAACGTGCGGATAGCATATGACCGTACCACGCCAGTCCCACGCGCCCGTTCTGTGTGAATTGTGCCTAATAAGCTAATACATCAAAACCGACTGGCTCCATTTCAGGGCGACCATGACCAGGAAGAAGAAGTACATTGGTTCAATGAAACACTTGCCTTTGAAGAATTCATGGTTGTATATGGAGGTACCGGGAAGGCAAGATATGATTACTCGCTGATCCATAATACGTCCGCTAGCATCACCGATGCACAAGGACTGGCATGGGTTATCCAAAGGAAGTTTGGTCGATTACCAGGACTTCAAGAGCAGATAACTATCCCTGGAAAGTCCTTGAAACTTCAAGGTGGATCCTGTTATTTGATCTATCTGGTGACAAAGTATACTTACCACTTTAGATCCACTTTTCATGGTGTATGGAAAGCATGACTTAATTTGAGTGAGCTTGTACCGGAACCCAATGTTCAAAAACTAGCCATGACGAGTATAATCAACTGGATTGGAAGGTAACTAGAAACATGTTAGAAGTAATCTTCCAGGATACAGAAGTCCGAATACTGCAGCCATTCGCTTAGAGTCCAGGTTAAAATGGAAAGAGTCCTTTATAATTTCTATGCAATGGGAAATTGTAAAAGAGGGTCCAGTTGTAGATACTACTGTTCAGTTTCAGCTCTGTTAAAATTCCAGGAGACGATATCTCTAAAGTAGAAGCAATGTCGTGCGAAGCATCCGAGCCAGACTGGCTCTGCTCTTTGTTTACATTGCCGAGCGAACCTGTCGAGTGAAATTTTCTAGAAATGTCACAGACGCGACGTCAATGTTTGAACTGGAGAAATCCCAAATGTTTGAGTCAGGTCTGGAACGCCACATTACCTGTTCGGGACGATAGCAAATTTCCCTTTTGTTTTAAATTTAAATTGAAGTGAATTCCAACGGAGTCAGCCAACGAGTGAACATCGTTAACTGCGACTCTGACAACTTTTTACGTTATTTACGTGTTTTTCATTAATATTATCAATAGTTCTTTGTGATAACACTGTGCAAATAATAATCAACATGTGATAATTAACAGTCAATTAGTGTTTTTGTTTTTACAAACTACAAATCCTTACTATTAGTCAGTTGGACAATTAAATTCCCCAGTGGCGTGGCATTAGAATCAACAGGTAACTGATATATTCCTTTTATATTACCCAGAGTCCTTCTGGGACGTCTGTCGCATTAATAAAATTTATTGTGAAGTGGTTTTGGTAACCAGGACCGCTCACAAAAATGAGCTCCATTAACAACCAAAATCAAATGTCGTCATCACAACCTATCACAACTAACCGCACAAAATCTTATGTTGCAGCAACCCTAACTAAACCTCCTCCTCCGACTTTTCCAAATAGGGATCAAGCCATTATTTTACATGCAATTTCCAACACCGTTCTCTTTGAATATGTAAAAGCTGTAGGGGACATTGTTACCCCTAAAAATATTACCTTTGCGTCACGAATCTCAAATAACCGTATTTGTATTTATCTATCCTCGAGTAATATTGTCAATGATCTTCTCAGTGCCCATCAGAGCATCTCCATTAATTCCACAACTATCCCTATACGAAGACTTATTACACCGGCAAAACGTATTCTCATATCCAATGTATCTCCCACCATTCCTCACGCCATAATTGAAAAAGCTCTAAAAGATATTGGACTACAGTTAGCCTCCCCTGTTTCGTTTGTGAAACGTGGCGTAAAACTTCTCCGTACAAACATCTCTTCTAATTACTCATGATAGTACTCAATATAGAATATTTGTATCATCTGATAAGCTTGAATGTTTCCTATGCAAACAAGCTGGACATACTGCTGACTCCTGCACAAGTACTACTACATCCCAAACACAAGACGACATCCCACCCCCCGCCAACTTTATATCACAATCTACGGCTAATATTTCTCTCGATAGTGCTCCCAGACAATTCACACTACCAAATACCTCGAATGAAACTGAGATAACTCAATTACTAACTCCCCTAACTCACGGACAAAAAAGGGCCATATCAACTGATAGCAATGTTGATACCCCTCTCCAACTCACACCGGGAATCACACCTGAACCAACAACAAATCAAATGCTCCCCCCTTCATTTACTGACCCTAATACCTCCTCTAAACATCTAAAGAAAAAATCGAAAACAATTACCTCTGATCATCATAATTTAACACCCTCCACTCAAAAAGCAATACACGCTATTTATGAAAAAAATCCATCGGATCTCACTCTTACAGAAACCCAATTCACAGCTTTCTTAGAAAATACACATGGGAATATAGACCCTCTCAAGGAAGCTCTAATCTTCACCTCAAACACTCAAGGATTACTAAATGATATATCACTCCTGTATACCGAAACGAAGGAAAGGTCCCTCAGAAACCGCCTTACAAGAATTAGGAAAAAAATTAAACAACAAATAAATCCTGAAGACTCTGATAATATAAGCGTTTCCTCCGAATATCAAACTGATGAAGAATGCCTGCAAAAATCCTCACAGCCACCCTTATCACCTCCAAGTCAAGACTCACTTTCAAATTAATTCAATGGAACTGTTATGGATTCTTTCCTCGATTGGAAAGAATCCAGCAACTAGTTGTCGATGAACAGCCTGAAATAATATGCCTTCAAGAAACCAACACCAAATTATCCAAACTCCCTAAGCTAAAAAACTTTGAAGGATATCACTTTATCCGCACCGACTGTATACGTGCCAGTGGCGGCACATCAATCTTTATTTCAAGCGAACTGTTCTCGTCTCACCTCCCACTCACAACAGATCTTGAGGCCATTGCCATAACCACTTGGTGTCCTAATAAGCTTACTATTTGCAACATATATATTCCACCTAACCACCCACTAAAAGATACAGAGCTATTAAACCTTATCTACCAACTTCCTACACCATATATTCTTGTAGGTGATTTTAACGCCCACAACACCATGTGGGGATCCAACTATACATTCGGTAAAGGGAAAACTATTAAAAGAGTAATCAATTGCACATGATCCTGCCTATTGAATACAGGCTCCAGTATACATTTCAACTTTTCATCCGGAACTCTCTCCTCTATAGATCTGAGCTTCAGTGACCCTAAATCAGCTACTCTACTAACTTGGCAAATTGCAGATGACCTTTACGACAGCAATCACTATCCCATCTTCATATCATCCAATGAACCAAATATTCAACAAAGTTTAACCAGGAGCTACTGGCGCCTAAACAATGCTGACTGGCCCAGTTACACAACTCATATAGATACCACATTATCCACCCTCTCGTTCTCCGACAACACAGACAATAACATGACGTTAATTACAAACGCCTTACTTTCAGTTGCCAATGCACACATTGGCAAAAATATTATTTCAAACAAACGAAAAACAGTTCCCTGGTGGAATACCTCTTGTCAAATTGCTGTAGATGAACAAAAGTTAACACTCAAAAACTACCGAATAAACAAGACCCAAGATAATCTCTTAAAACTGAAAAAAGCCAGAGCCAAGACTCGATATACCATAAAACAAAGTAAAAAATCTTCTTGGAGAACCTATGTGTCCTCAATCAACGAAAATACTAATCCCGCTGTTCTATGGAAAAAAATTAGACAAATTCAAGGAAACAATACCAGTCTTAAAGTAGCCAATCTTATCTCTAACAACACTGTAATTAGTGAGAATCAAGAAATTGGTGAAACTCTAGCCAAACATTTTTTTGAGAAATTCAGAAGCAAAATCAACCCCACCCCACATGAAGCATTGACTGCCACACCTCCTATATCTTCTACCATAACAACTCAAGACATCACTTACCTAAATTCTTCTTTCTCTCACACAGAACTAACTTCGGCCATTCAATCCTCCAAGAACACTGCTTCTGGTCCTGACGATATCCCCTATATATTTATAAAAAAACTATCGTTTGAAGGCCAACGTAAACTTCTTGAAATGTACAACTTAATTTGGACTTCCAACACAATCCCCAACCAGTGGTGAACCTCACTTATAATTCCCATTAAAAAACCAAATCAAGCGATTACCTCACCCAGTGCTTACAGACCAATATCATTAACATGTACCATGTGCAAAATCCTTGAAAAAATGATTAACAAAAGGCTTTTATGGTACTTTGACAAACATAATATAATTGCTAAAGAGCAGTCAGGCTTCCGACGAAATCGCTCAGTCCATGACAACCTAGTACTTCTTCAAAGCCATATTTCCGAGGCATTGAATAAGAAACAAGAATGCATTGCCGCTGTTTTTGACATTGAAGGTGCCTTTGATACCATTAGTAGACACTCTATACTGAACAAACTCATCCTTCATAACATCAATGGCAACATATTTCAGTTTATCCAAAATTTTCTATCGTTACGATCGTACAGAGTCTCAGTTAATGGCATTTTCTCATCAGCTTACATCCAATCGGATGGGGTTCCACAGGGCTCGGTTTTAAGTCCGACACTATTCAATTTAGCGATAAACGATTTATGCTCTAATCTTTCTTCACCAATTAGACACGCTCTTTATGCAGATGATCTAATAATATACTGCCACGGACGTTCTGTCTCTACCACATCGAAACTAATTCGATATGCTGTCGATACCCTTGGTTACAGAACTAACCTCTTTATCCTACACAAAATCTAAAATCATTAAATTCAGCCGACGCCCTCCCTCCCCATCCCCTCGTATTATGATCAACAACATTTGTATCCCTCTAGTTGGCCACTGCAAAATACTCGGTGTTACTTATGACTCACGACTTACCTGGAAACAACATCTACTAGAATTAAAAGGTGAGTATAGTAAGAGGCTCAACATAATTAAAACCCTCTCACATTGTCATTGGGGTGCCGACGAAAATTCCCTCCTTAAAGTATATAGATCGCTTATACGCTCCAAACTAGATTATGGTTGCTACATATATATGTCAGCTTCCAAAACATACACTGACCTCTTAAACCCCATACACAATACAGCTCTACGCCTCTGCCTAGGAGCCTTCCGATCTACCCCTGTTGAAAACCTTTATTGTGAAGCCAATGAACCACCCCTTTGGTTAAGACGACAACAGCTACTTCTCTCTTACGCAGCCTCCGTTTCCTCGAACCCCCATAATCCAGTATACCCCCTTTTTATATCACCGACATCTCCCTCACACAACGCATACCCAATATCATCAATTAAACCCATTCCATCAGTGCTAGCACAGCTACTTAATGACATAAATCTACGGCAAACAACTCCTCTCCCACTACCCCAGACTCCACCTTGGGCCATTATCAGTCCTCAGCTCAACACATCACTTACACGATACGACAAACATATATCACCAAGGGAACTCATAATGAAAGCTTTTAATAACATCATACTAACAAATAAATACGATCTAGTTCTATATACTGATGCCTCAAAAAATGAAACAGGAGTAGGCTGCTCTGTTACAACGTCCCATTCTCATATTAACTCCTCCCTTATCCCTCTTTTATGCAGCGTCCATACTGGCGAACTATTTAGCATACTTCAAGCCCTCAAACACATCACTTTAACATATAAGCATGTAGCTATATGCACAGACTCACTAGCCTCTATCCAGACTATCCAAAATATATTTACCAAACATCCAATTGCCCAAAATGTCCAAGATACTTACCACCAGCTTATCACTTCACAAGATATATCAGTTACTATAATTTGGCTACCATTCCACATTGGTATAGCAGGCAATGAACTCGCTGATCATTACGCGAAAATTGCCTCAACATTCACTTACATTACTGACAATATCCAAATATGTGATGACTTGAAGGCACACATCAAAAAACGAACGGAAATTATATGGCAACAGCACTGGAATACAAACCGCTCTTTTTTACACGAAATACAGCCGTCAATCAATAGCCCTCTTCTTGCTCCTACAGAACTTACAAGGCGAGATCTAGCCATAATAAGGAGACTACGCATCGGACATTCTAAGTTAACGCATGGATACCTAATGACATCCAGCAACCGAACCTATTGTCAAATTTGTCAATCGCATTTGACAATAAAACATATTTTAACTGAATGTTACCAGTTCTCAGCCAGGAGACAACATTACCACCTCTCATCAAGCCTACGATATATGCTGAATAATCCAGAGCAAATTAACAGCCTACTGCAGTTCCTCAAAGATGTGCAGCTTTACAGCAAAATTTAACGAAACCTACATATGATATTATTGTCTTATTGTATTTTATATAGCAATGTAATCGTTTTGTGCAAGTGGCCATACGCGCCGAGCACGTTAATTTTAATAAAAAAAAAATTGAAGTGAACTGTAATATTCATTAATAATAATTAATTAAAGGATGACATTTTACCTTTTTACTCATTTCTCGGAGATTAACCGGCCGGCGTTGTAGTCGTATCGATGTAGCTTCACCCACACACCTTTCGTACTGTATCGCGCGGTGTCTTACTACTACTGCTACTATAATTTACACACACTCGGTACAAAAGTTTGACGAGGTGAAAATGTCAACATTGCGCGGTTGAATTTGAAATATATAAGGCATATCGGGATTCAATCACGAACATTCTCCCCCGCCAAATGCATGAGTGCATTTAAAAAAAAAGAATGAATGTATTCATTTTAGAAAGAAAATTAAGAAAATAATAAAGAACTAAAATTAATGATTGTGACACCTTGAAAATGTTGTATCTGGTTAGGTATTTACAAAATACTAAAAATAACTACTATTAAAAAAAATACTACTTATTAGAAGTATATTAATTGTCCTCTATCGGTAAAGGGGACAATTTGACCAAGGGACGCCTTAAAATTCCATTGGCGGCCCTAACGCTTACAACTCTAGCAATACCATCTTGACCAGGATATAAAGCAGTGATTCGAGCCATGACCCAACGCCCAGGGGGAACATTATCCTCGTGAATCAAGACTAGTTGCCCTATTTTAGGAGATGGTGATGTGGGCGTTAGCCACTTTGACCGTTGTTGGAGAGTATGAAGATATTCTCGTTTCCAACGAGACCAAAAGTCTTGATGCATCCTTTGAAGAAGCTGCCAACGTGATAATTTATTCATAGAAATAGTTGAAAAATCAGGGAGAGAAAGAGTTTTTAAGGGCTCCAGAGTTTTTAAGGGCTCCAGAGTTAGAAAGTGACCAGGAGTGAGAGCATTGATGTCCTCTATATCATGTGTCAAAGGGGTGAGGGGTCGAGAATTAAGCAAGGCTTCAATCAATACTAAGACAGTGTAAAATTCTTCGTAAGTTAAAATTTGGTCTCCCACCACGCGTTTAAGATGGGTTTTCACTGATTTTATACCGGCTTCCCACAGACCATTGAAATGTGGCCCAGAAGGCGGACTCAAAAAAAACTGGCAGGTTTCCTGCTCAGCAGCGGTTTTCATATATTCTTGAAGTTCTTTCGCGGCTCCAGTAAAAATGGTGCCATTGTCGCAAAAGATGTGGGATACGCGACCGCGACGAGAAATAAATCTTTGCAACGCGGCAAGAAAACCTTCAGAAGTTAAATTACTAACTAACTCAAGATGTAAAGCCTTTGTGGCACAACAAACAAAGAGACATATGTAGGCTTTGATTGAACGAACACCGCGATATCTTGAAGGGGTAATGTAAAAGGGTCCTCCAAAGTCAACACCACTCTGAGAACAATCGGAATTTAGGTAAATCGCCCATAGGCGGGTGAAAAGACTTAGGGGACTGTTACCAACAACGAATGCATTTTGAAGTGACGGAGTTTATGGCTCTTTTCGAAGAGACTATCCAAAAATATTGGGATATCAGGAATTGGGTGGTTTTTGGTAAATGTAAATTCTTCTCGTGAAAATATCTTATGAGAATAGACGTTAAAGGAGAATTGCGGGGTAATGAAAGGGGGTATTTTGAAGTGTACGATAAAGGAGCATGTTTTAATCGACCACCAATTCTGAGGAGATTGTCTTCATCCAGGAAGGTACCAAGTTTTCGAAGAGATTTTGAGAAGAATTTAGACGTTTGTTCTTTATGAAAATAATTATTCTGTGTATATTTTACGAGACATAAAAGAGCGTCATGTAATAAACTAGTGGTACTTGATTGACTTGAAGACGGAAGGTTCGGGTTCAAATTAGGAGAAGTGTCGGTAGAATTTGTGATTGGTGTATAGAAATGCAATAGAGTATGATGAGTCTTGGATTGGCAAGTCCGACAAGTAAACTTGGAGCGACAGGAACGAAGATCGTGAGAGGAACTCAAACAATTAAAGCATAGATGCGATTGTTTGCAAAAACGATGCCTTTCTGAAGGACTTTTACTTAAAAATTGATCACATTTGTAAATAGTATGGTTTTGTTTGCATAAAATACAATATTGATTAGACAAATTAGTAACTAACAAAGTTGAAGAACGAGTTTTACAGGAAACTTTTGAAAATAAGGGTGGATCTTTCGATCGGAAATATTTCGATGAAGAAACATTTAAATTACTGTAGGCGTTCAACTGGGTTTCTAAAAATGCAATCAATCTTGTGAAGGTGGGGATCTCTGTTGATTTATGTTTCATTTCAAAGAGACGTGCGATTTCTGGAGTTAATCTAGAATATAACATATTAAACATAATGAAGTCCCACTCATCCGTAGGTAAACCGATCGCTTGGAGAGCAAAAATATTTTCTAAAAATGCATCAATAAGTTTAGACAATGTTTCAGCAGTAACCATATTTAATTTTGGGGCCTGTTCAAAGGCATCCCAATGGGCTTTGGCACAACGTCTTTGATTGGTATATCGCTTGTTAATAAGGTCGTGAGCAATATCATAATTATCGGCAGTAATTTTCAAATTACGAATTAAACCTAGAGGGGGACCTTCTAACGACGCTTTTAAATACTTTAGTTTTTCTACATCTGACATAGATTGGTTGTTGTGGATAAGAGAATCAAATAAATCTAAGAACGATGCGAATTCCTTTACATCACCTGAGAATTTGGGAAGATCAATTTTTGGTAATCGGATATTCGAATTAGTTTGTGAAAGAGCACTAGTATTAGCAGTAGATTGGGAACTGGAAATGTCGAAACGCTCGGAACATATTAGTTTGGTTTGAAAATACTGCGATAAAAAAGCGAACAGACTTGTCAGTCTTACTTTGATCGGCTAAACCGCTCAATATTTGAAGATCATTTAAGGCGGCTTTACGATGAAAACGATACTGTTGGACTCTATCCATTGTAAATAAAATAAACAGAAATATCTAAGCAAAGAAAGCAAATTTTCAATAAAATGTTGCGAATGAATTGAATCAAATTTCAAATAATATTGTACAAACTACCGGTTACTAACTGTAAAATTTGAAATAAACAAATGATTTAATAGAATTGTTGAATCACCCTGTATAGAGAAAAGGATAGAAAGAGTAAAGTAAAAATTTTTTGTAATAACCATGAAATTGAACAGTTGATAAGAAAAGAAAAAATGTGAGTTCTCTATTTACTATAAAAAACGCGCATATGGCAAAAGGATAATAAAATAGAGGTATAGCGAAAAATTTTTGAATTATCACTCAAACTAGTTGACCAGGCTCCCCCTGTATAAAATTGCACCAAATAATAACAGAATGAGTATAAGAAATGAAATCTATTTTGTAATTAATTAAAGAAAAACACGTCTGTTTAAATCTCCGTTTGGAAATTATAAAAATATTCAATTATCAAACGACCAGTTTTTGTTCAATTCAATACAAGAAATTCAGGTACAATATCTTCAAGGTTACTCACTTTTGAAATAAAGTAGATCGATTTAAAAATTATTGGAATGAGTAAAAATAAGCAAACGTACATTTATAATGAAAATTTTGTTTTAAAATGAGAGTAATAAAGTGCCTTTTTTCTAGGCTAAAAAAATAATTATTCAGGCTAAGAAGGACCAATGTGAAAATGTCAACATTGCGCGGTTGAATTTAAAATATATAAGGCATATCGGGATTCAATCACGAACATTACCAATGTAAATGGAACAATGTTACCAAAATGTAGTTCAGTACAGTTCAGTGTCAAGATAAACGTTGTTAATATAAATTAATTTATGAATGTTTTATATAAATAGTGTTAGTATTAAGTGAAGATAAATTAAAATATAAATAAACGTTACAAAGCTAATTTCATATTAATCCTTGATAGGGTGTTATTCTTATTATCATTATACAAACCTTTATCCAATTTAATGAATTTTTATTTCCATAACATCGATTTTCTAACTGATACGTTTGATAGAAGTAGATTTTAATATCCACTTGCATTAAACCAAAAAAGGATAAGCCATCATCGTACCGTTACATTGAAAAGAATACCTGACATAACGCGAAATTTGATGACAACAAGCTTATGAAATGTGCAGGTAAAGTTTAAAAATTTAATTAGAACGCTTCTATCACATCCTATCAATTGTTAACGCAAAGTTAGGAACAAAACGGTATCGAATGACACAGTAAAACATTTATGGATCTCTATCATGTCGCCTCTGAAGCATCGAATGGCACCAGAAGCGTTCGTTAAATAAGGAATACATTTGAAGTAAATTGAAGTTGACCAATCTCTTGAATGATATATCTGCTATAGTAACTTCAGAGATTGATTACAAATCAATTAAAATTACGTTGAAAAAGGAAAACGTGTTAAATAAGTAATAATGTATTTATAGGCCAAGCAAAAGGGAGTTATTTATCTTCGATGGGTGTGTGTTTTGGCGCAAAAGTAGCTGCCTCTATACTCCTTAAGTATGCAAAAATACACACTGTACGGTCAAAAATGTTGGCGTAGTTACCATTTTAATAAATCGATGCGATTAATTGTTAAATTTCTGAGTATGCTCCCTTGTATTACTTAATATACACGGCCCTCTACTGTCCGTGCACCAAAACCTTGAAGTTTTTTATTATAAGAAAATTCCTATCGGCACTTATGAGGTGAAATAGGACAAAACACCTTATTCAAAACTGATTTCTATTGTGAGTAATGTGACAAACAAATTTGTAAAGTGAGAGCTACGCGATTATATTTTTTATATACATCAGAATATTATATTTTTTAATACTCAGCTGCAAGTTGACAAAAAAGTTATCAATATGCTATGGTTCATTAGTGCCATATTTTCAGGTTTCTATAATCAAAATATTACTCATTTTAACTTACCTCAAGATGCTTAGGAAAAGAATGCATTGGATTTCCAATGTTCTTAAAAACAACTATTAGGCACACCCTCTCAAATATTAGACGTAAGGGCTCTAACATCAGCCAATCTAGGAACAGATCATAAGCTTGTATTATGCAAAATGTTAATGGAGCAACCTCGTAAAGTTGTAAAGAAGCCTATCTACATAAGAAAATTCAATATAGAATCTTTGTCTACCGAAAGCACAAGACAGCTTTACGAAATTAGATTATTAAGCAAACTGAATAACATCTGCACATCAGGTGAAGTTGAAGAAGGCTGGCAACAAATAAAAACATGCATAACAGAAGCTGCAACAGAATCGATGAGAGAACGCACAATCAACATAAACGCCAACAAGAACATCAAGTCATGGTTTTGTAAGGAAGTGGAGGAACTGGCAGATATGAAACGTAAAAGCTACCTATTGTATTTAAGTTCACCAACAGAAACCAATCGAACTAGATACGTTGAAAACAGAAACGAAGCCAATGCAGCTATCAGAGCCATAAAAAGGGAACACTGGAGACGATTCACCAGTGAAATGGAACACGACCTTTATGGAGCCCAAAGAAAGGTTTGGAAGATGCTGAAAAACAGAAAAAAACCAGTAAATGAATACGTTCAAACTAAAAACATATCATCTGACATCTGGGAAAAATATTTTACAGAGCTGTACCAAGATGAAGAAACAACTGATACATGGGTGAATGAAGACGAAACACCCGATGTTGTTTTGATAACAGAGGAAGAGCTGAGAAAAAGAATACAAAAGCTGAAAAACAGGAAAGCCGCGGGTACAGACAACATCCCGAATGAATTGCTAAAATATGGGGGAAAGAAACTCATCGAGAAGTTGCTAACTCTTTTCAATAAAATTTTAAATAGATCACAGATCCCCGAAGATTGGCGCAGCAGCATCACTATTCCCATCTTCAAAAAGGGGCAAAAGACAGCACCTGAAAACTACAGGGGCATAACCCTGCTAAGTACGTCCATGAAACTGCTCACTAGCATACTAAAAGACAAATTGGAATCACGTATCAAGAATAGAGAGGAACAGCTTGGTTTTCGAACAAACAGGTCAACAACGGACGCTCTCTTCATAATGAAACAATTAAAGGAGAAATCAATAGAGTTTAACAAGCCTGCTTACATCTGCTTCATAGACTTAACAAAGGCATTCGACAAAGTGCGCTTGACAGACGTCCTACAAATTCTAACAAAAAGACAGTCCCCGTCCCAAATCACCAAACTAATTAAAAACTTAAACACTGGAAATGTGACTAAGATCAAGTCAGGAGAACAAACTACATCCAACATAAAAACACCAGGCGGAATTAGGCAGGGTGACAGAATTGGCCACTCAAAAATATCTATTATAGCAGAAACGGAGAACGATCTTCAGAGACAGCTGTTTAAATTCTATCAAGTCAGCCAACAACTCAACATGGCAATTTCAACATCAAAAACCGAAGCTATGACATTCTCCAGAGAACCTGTCAGGTGTAAAGCGGTTGTAGAGGATAAGCCAATCGAGCAACTCAATGTCTTTAAATATCTAGGCATGGACATCTGCAGCTACCACGATCCGGCGAAAGAAGTAAGAAGTCTCATAACTAAAGCAGCAGCTCTGTCAGGATGTCTTAGAGATGTGATATCGTCAAACCAGCACATGGGAACAGATAGCAAGATGAAGATCTATAAGACTTGCATCAGACCTATTATGGCTTACGGAATAGAAGTACGAGAAGACACAAATAAAACAAAAAGTATGCTGCGCTCGGCCGAAATGAAAATCCTACGAACTATCCTAGGGAAGACCAGACGGGATAGGATAAGAAACACTGACATACGAGCTCAATGCAGCATAGTAGACATAGTCAGATGGGGCAGGCAGAGACGAAGAGAATGGTACGCGCACGTACGAAGAATGGACGAAAACAGATTACCGAGAATAATGATGGAAAGCAAGCCACACGGAAATCGCCCACCAGGAAGACCCCCAAAAAGGTGGCAGGAAAGCTGGCAGTCCACCTCGCAAGAAACCATCCAGAGACGGCTTCAGCAAGCAACAGACCAATAGGTCTATTTAAAAGAAGAAGAAGAAGGTACACAACACGTAGGTAAATACCATTATTAAAATAAAATAAGAATTATTAAATCGTAAGCAGAAAATACCGTATATCCAATATTTTGAAATTCATACACGAAATATGATTAAGTTGATATCGACATCTTTGATTTTGACATCGACAATAGCACATTTTGCGATTTTGTCATCAGTAAAATATAATTTATCGCCAACTGCGGAACAATAGCGCTTAGGCGATCTTGAATCACCGCAGTTATAAATCAAAATATAAGAACAGCGCGGTGACTGATGACGAATATGAATATATTATTTAAACATCTCTTATCGATTAAAATATAGTTGTTCCTTCACATATTATTATTTGTAAATAATGATAGTTCAAGATTCCACCAGATTGACGAAACTGAATAATCGATCACCGCATCAGCAAGAAGTGAATTACCGGTAGCGACAGTGATTTTCCGTTCACCGGTGAAATATCGCGGTTACCGATATATCGCCCAACACTAGCGAAATGTTCAACTTACATCCAAGATGGAAATATTTTTTAGAAAAATTACAACTTTTAATCTCTAGAACTGAATATCTAATTCTAGTTCTGTGACTAAAGACAATGTACGCAAGTCTACTCTCTCAAAATCTAACATTTGTCTTGGTTTTACCCAGTAGAGTACTCCCATAGGAGTATATGAGCATTCTCTTACCTTTGGCGGGGTTGGCTGTCTTTGCTCATTGTTGCACTGCTTTAACTACTGCTTGCTGCTTTTGCATGTATGTTAGTTTTGGTTATGGGATGGTGGACAAATTCAGCTATCGGGTGTCTGCTTCCACGTTAGCACCGCTGGTAATGGGAATAACAGGATCATTTATGGTGCTGTTATTCTTTGACTAAATGACATCCCAACGGTTTTGTTTTACGGCTTAATCCTAAGGTGTGCGTATCCGTGCCGAGGGGATGCATGACAGTGAGCCTATCATCTGTCACTAACGGAACCTTCGGGATACTAGGCGCCCTCCCGTCGTAAGTCAGCCTTGTCATGGTAATGCAGGGCTCTGCCGTGATGGACCTCTTTTTCCCTAGCTACTCGTGGGACTTTTATGGAAGAAGTAACTAAAAATATAAATACCACAGAGGAGATGGAAGTCGAACTATCGACTCCAACTGACCTCCCTGTAACTTCGGATCAGGAACGAGACCTACTCAGGTCTCCAACTCCTGAAAATAAACCTAGGAAACTAGGTGGTGCAGCCAGGAAACGACTTAGTCGTCTCCTTAAGAGTGGGGTTCCTTACGAATCCGCCTTGCACCAAATACTAGAGCAGCGAGAGCGGGATCAGCCGCAAGAGAGGAAACATACTCCCTCTGTGGCTGGTACCAGCAAGCGCTTACGCTCTAATGATGACTCACCTGAACAAGAGGCAAAGAAGCCCTGCTCAGCTGAATCAGTGGTAACGTCAGGTGAAACTGACTTACAAAAGCCCTCTTATGGGCAGGCTGTATCCGGCATCAAGGTGGGAATTTTACATCTTGAACATCCGACAGCCTCGATTACGACCAAACAAATGGAGTCCCTTCAGTATGCCATTATGGCCGCTGTAGAGGATATACCTGATGGTGGTCCACAAGTACAGTTCCAGAGCTGTACTTTCCGGCCTGGATGGTTACAGGTCACCTGTGTAAATCAGGAGAGTGTCTCGTGGTTAACTGGAGTAGTCAATACACTTCAACCATGGGACGGTGCCTCCCTGAAATGTGTTTCAGGTGACCAACTCCCGAAGCCACACATCTGTGTGGCTTACATACCTGACGAAGGCAGTCGTAGACTGACTTCAGAACAGGTCCTCACGAGACTGAGGAAAATGAACCATGGTCTGTTTACCTTGGAGTGGACTGTCCTACACAAGGAAATTACAGGCCCTGGTCAAACATGGACTTTTGCCATTGACGATCGATCCATGGCCACGTTGGAGAGGATCGGATTTAAACCATATTTCGGTTTTGGACAGGTTGTTTTCCGACCCAAAACTCGCCCCTCCCAACTGACATCAAAACCGGGTCCCTCGAAGAGATCCGAAAAAAGCCGCGGCCCGGGGCCGAGTGGAAAACCTCCTGTTACAGTGAGGAGGACCGACCCTCCTCACAAGAGCAGGGGGAGTGTACCACCGGCACGTAGCCGGGGCACTAGCCATCCCAAAGGGAGAGCTGGTTTCCCCAAAAAGAAGACGGGTAACGTCTCTTCAACGGAACGGGAAAAAGGAACTGGACCTGCTGTCCTGAAATCGAAGACCAGTACGGCCTCGACTAAAGGACCAAAGCAATCAGCTGGATCTGCCATGGCGAAAGGTGACCAAGCCTCGTCAATGGCACCAACTACAGCCTCACCCCTGGGAGGATCAGATGGTGGTGCCTCAATTGACCCACCGTGTGATCTCCCCTAGGGATCTGAGGAGACACAAGTTTGCCTGCGGCTACCGTATTCGTCACTTTCAACTGTTTACAGGCAAACTTACAGCATGCCAAGGCCGCTTCATACATTCTTGGCAAAAGGTTCAAAGACGAATCAATCGACCTTGCCTTCCTGCAAGAACCATGGACAGGAAACACAGACCGAGTAACTGGTCTCAGCAATATTCCTGGCGAGGTAGTAGTCTGTCCTGGGGTGAAACCCAGGGCTTGTCTCCTCATTAGGAAAAATATTAATTATTTTTTGCTTACAGGCTTTTGCACTCCTGATGTAGTAGCCATCCAAGTGTCCCTACCGGAGAAGAATGGTATGACTAACATAGTCGCCTGCTCAGCATACTTCCCAGGGGACATGGATACTGTACCTCCTCTCGCTATACGTCGGCTAGTCGACTATAGCAAGAAGAACAGACTCCAGTTAGTCATGGGCTGTGACGCCAATTCACACCATACATCGTGGGGTAGCACGGATATAAATCAAAGAGGTGAGTTACTTTTTGATTATATACTAGGGGAAGGGCTATCTGTTATTAATAAGGGCTCCGAACCAACTTTTGTAACTAGAAATAGATCAGAGGTGTTAGATTTAACAATCAGCTCAAACTTTTTGAGCAATAAGATACGGCATTGGGCAGTATCTACTGAACCTTCGTGTTCAGATCACAGACACATTCAATTCAACATTGAAATAGGTCCACGGCCAGTAGTGGAATATCGCGACTCAAAAGCTACTGACTGGAGAGGATACAGAAATTCCCTTCAACGGTACATTGAGGAAGGCTTCACTACAATAAACAGTTGTGATGGGATAGATAATGCGGCGGACAAGCTTCGGGAAGCAGTGATCTTCTCCTATCATGAAAACTATCCACTCAAGACAAAAAGAGACAATCGCAACTCTACTTGGTGGAACAAAAGCCTAGACAAGCGAAGAAAAGAAGTTCGACGACTATTCAATCGATCTAAAGAGTCAGGCAACTGGGAACATTATAGAACTGCTCTAACAACTTATAACAAAGAAATTAGAAAGGCGAAACGGGAGTCTTGGAAGAAGTTCTGTGAGAGTATATCCGACATACCTCGCAGTACTAGAATACACAAGATTCTCTCTAAAGAGCCGATTGCCGAGATAGGGTCGATGAAACGACCAGATGGCACTTTTACGACCTCTAGAAAAGAAACGTTAGAGCTTTTGATTAAAAACCACTTTCCTGGAAGTTTGACTCTGGATAACAACCGACCTCCCCACTTTGAGGGCGCAAGGCGGCCCAAAAAGAATGATTGGGAGGTCGCCAAGAACGTTATCACAGCACCGGCAATTGAATGGGCAATAAAATCATTTCAGCCCCTCAAATCTCCCGGTGAGGATGGCATCTTTCCAGCTCTGCTACAAAACGGACTGGAATTACTTATACCCATCCTCATTAAATTGTATAGAGCTAGTCTGGCGTGGAATTATATACCACCCAGTTGGTTGGCAGCTAGGGTAGTATATATACCGAAAGTGGGCCGCACTGACCCACACCCTAAATCTGTCAGACCAATCAGCCTAACATCTTTCCTGCTTAAAGGACTTGAAAGAGTACTGGACTGCCATATCAGGCAGGTAGCTTTATACAACTCCCCCCTGAGCATCCACCAGTACGCTTATCAAACAGGCAAATCAACAGATTTAGCATTACATAACCTTGTTGAGAAAATCACACAATCCCTTAACAATAAGGAGATTGCGGTGGCCATTTTTCTCGACATCGAAGGAGCATTCGACAATGCACTACCAGCTTCCATTGGTTCAGCTTTGACTGAAAAGGGCATTAAACCAACGATTACCGGCTGGATATATGCCATGCTCACTAATAGAACAGCCACTACATCTATTCAGGACGAGGCCATCAGCTTTAAGGTTTCCAGGGGCTGCCCGCAGGGTGGAGTTTTATCTCCCCTTTTGTGGTCACTCCTGATGGATGACCTGCTTGGTACTCTCGTGGGTAGAGGGGTAGAACTGCAAGCGTATGCAGACGACCTTGTCATTTTGGCAAGAACCAAGTCAGGACGGGTTGCACATAATACCCTCCAAAGGACTTTGGACGATGTCTACAGTTGGTGCCAGAGGGAACAGATGTCTGTTAACCCTGGCAAAACTGTAATAGTTCCCTTCACCAGGAGAAGGAATTTGGCGGACCTTCCGCCACTTTCCTATAATGGTGAGGTTATTCCATTTGCAGCGGAAGTAAAATATTTGGGGATCATCCTAGATAAAAAACTTACTTGGAACGCTCACTTGGAAAAAGTCATCCATAAGGCCAGACTTTCCTTGTGGACATGTCGCAGGATCTGCGGAAAATCTTGGGGCTTGGGTCCCAAACAAATCCATTGGATATATGTGATGATTGTTAGACCAATGATCACATACGGAGCCATTGCTTGGTGGTCAAAATCTTTACAGAAAACGGCCCAAGCAAAGCTCTCTGGCATACAAAGACAGGCTAGTTTGGCTATAACTGGTGCTATCAGCACCACACCGTCAGCAGCCATGGAAGTCCTCCTGGACCTTCCTCCTCTCCACATACTTCTGGAAAAGGAGGCCAGATGGACAACATATAGAATTGTGCATATTTCTAAATGCACGAAACAGGCTTATACAGAGCAAAGTAGAATGCTAGCGGCTACCAAAAGTCATAGTATTCTAGGAATGACCTCTGATATAATGCCCCCAACAGTAAACCATAATCTGCCTTATACCGTCCTATTTCCAAATAGAGATGAATGGGTCCTCCGCAAGGATGAACTCTCAAGAGCAGATATCTGTTGGTACACTGATGGATCAAAGACACCCTCAGGCTCTGGTGCGGGTGTATACGGTCGAAGACCTAGGACAGAAATCTCAACATCTCTGGGATCCTATGCAACCGTATTTCAGGCAGAAATTTATGCCATTGCTTCATGTGTGGAGAGTTTGGGGCAATCCAACCTGACACAAAGATCAACAAAAATTTTCACGGACAGCCAAGCGGCCTTGAAAGCACTTAGCTCGTACCGTGTAACGTCGAAATTGGTTTTAGACTGCCAAAAAAGACTCGCCTCAATAGGAGAACGCAACAGGGTATCGCTGGTTTGGATTCCTGGCCACTCTGGTATGGATGGTAATGAGAAGGCTGACTCTCTTGCAAGAGAGGGTGCCGCTCATGACTTTATCGGACCAGAACCTACAATTGGCATCGCAACAAGTGTTGTCAAACATACACTAAATACTTGGACTGCAAGAAGAGTTTTAGACTTCTGGCATAATATACCAGGATTGGTTCATTCAAAGGCCTTCATACATCCTTCGAATAATGTATCCAAACAAATGTTAGGCTATAAAAGACACGATCTACGGTGCCTAACAGGCCTCTTAACAGGCCACTGTCGATTGAATCATCATATGCTGAAACTTGGACTGTCGGACGATCCGATTTGCCGTCTTTGTTTGGAAGATGATGAAACAGCAGAGCATATAATCTGTGCCTGCCCCGCCGCGGCGCAAATCAGGTATCGGATGTTTGGCAGGGCCACTCTCTTGCCCTCGGACCTGAAATATCATTCACTGAACAAATTAATCGGCTTCGTCAAGAAGCTGAATTTGTTTGGTGAAATTTGAATAGGTATGAGCCACAATAGATTCTCGCGAGTCGCAGTGGAGGGCCTCATTGACCCACTCATTATAAACCTAACCTAACCTAACCTACCTTTCGTAATGAGAATTTTATAATTTTAGGAGAGTGACATGCGCAGTAAAGCTAAATTGTGAGAGAGAACTCCTACACGACCAGGTTAGGGACACTGCAGACCGTGCCATCTATAGAGCCTGTTGAGTAACTAGAATCAGTAGATTTCAAAAAATTCCAAAAAATTAACGAAAACTGTAACGTCATTAGTAATCAAATTTTATTGATTTTTATTACTGCGTATGCGCGACGTCACAAGTCGGTGGCATTTTTAAGAGCCCTTAAGAAACATTTTAACAGTTACAGACTGCCAGGAGCTGCAGAGTAGCTTAAACTGCCTTAAGCGATGGTTTCATAAGAACCGAATGCTTTTAAATGTAGAAATATACGAATATGCAATATACTAGGTTAAATGATATAGACCTATTTAATACTAGTCACAGTCACAGTCACTCAAATATTGTCTTTCACAGAAAGTTGCCAAAAATAGTAGTTAACTACTCATTGCTAACACTTTTTTTGTAGTTAGCAGTTACACTCCAGTAGTTTGTCCAGCTCTGTGTGCTTATATGAGTGTAATAATAAATAAATAAATTAATATAAACCTATCATAAATAATGTTCTACTTTTATCTTGATTTAACATCAATTAAAAATCTAATGATACTCCAATCTAGAATGTATGTTACTCAAATTATTTTTTAATTATTGCATTATTTTTATATTATATCTTATTTATTGTCATTCTGTTTGTTAAGAAAAGTACTTTATGAATGAAATTATTTGTTGTGTAATTTTGTACCAAAATAAATAAATCGTTTATATGATTATTGTTTTAGTTTTTTCAATTTCACCATGTATGGTCCATCATTTGATATTTCATTTAATTTAACTCAACATCTAATCATTATTGAGTTAATGGAGTTAAATTGACTGAAATATTAAATGATGGACTATAAATGGTTGTTTTGAGATAAAATAATTAGAATACAGTAAATTTGAATATACCGCCAAAACCTAAAATTACAGAAATCTTTTTAACATCGCTCAATTTTTTAGTCGATAGGCTCTTTAGATGGCGCCACAATCAGTGTATCATCTATCTGTGGGTTATCTGTGTACACGACGACTCACACAAGTTAGTGAATAGGGCCCCAGATTGACGCGATGGCAGGCTGTTCATACGGGAACGAACACTCTCTAATATGTTTTCTCTATGGCATTAATGATTGGTTTTGGTTGATGATTCATTACATTCTTCTTCACGTGCCGCCTCTTTTAAGAAGGTTGGCTATCATCATGGCGATTTTTATCTTTGAAGCTGCGGATCTGAACAAATCAACAGAGCTACTGTTGTACCATTGCCTTAGGTTGTTCAACCAGGAGATGCGTCTTCTTCCTATACTTCTTTTACCCTGTATTTTTCCTTGTATAATAGTTTGCAACAGTGTATACCTCTCTCCTCTCATCACGTGGCCCAGATATTGCAACTTTCTGATTTTGATTGTGTTGATTATTTCCTTCTCCTTTCCCATTCTTCTCAATACCTCCTTGTTCGTTGTTCTGCTCACCCAGCTTATTCTGAGGATTCTTCGATATGCCCACATCTCGAATGCTTCCAGCCGGTCAGTGTCGCACTTCTTAAGCGTCCAGGCTTCTATTCCATATAAAAGTACTAGAAATATGTAGCATTTAAGCATTCTGATTTCAAGATGTAGACTAAGATCTGTTCTGGTTAATGCATTCCTCATTTTATTAAACACTGTTCTAGCCTTTCCGATTCTTGATCTTATTTCTTGTTAGTAATCATTATTGTCATTTACAGTTGTTCCCAAGTACTTGTATTTGCAGACCTCTTCCACTGGCTCCCCTTTGATCCATAATGTTTCTCGCTGTTGTTGGTGTTTTGTGATTGTCATGAATTTAGTCTTTTTGGTGTTAAGTGTGAGCCCCCTTTCTTGGCTGATCCGTACTACTAGGTCTATTAGCCTTTGCAGTTCTTCTAGGGTTTCTGCTATTAGTACTGTGTCATCCGCGTATCTGATGTTGTTTATAACCTTCCCATTAACTTTCACTCCCGTTGTTTTTTGATTTTCCAGTGCTTCTTGTACTATATCTTCTGAATACAAATTGAAGAGTAATGGTGAGAGCACGCATCCCTGTCTTACTCCACGTTTTATTTTTATCTCTTCTGAAAGTTCATTTTGCACCGAAACTTTGGCAGTCTGGTTAAAATAGAAATATGTTATTATCCTGATACCATTCCTGTCAATGTTTTTATCTCTCATGAGTTTTATGAGGTGATTATGGCGGACTTTGTCGAAGGCTTTGTTATAATCGAGGAAGGCTACATATATTGGCTGATTGACGTCCATGAGTCTTTGAGACAACACGTTAAAAGCAAACAACGCCTCTCTAGTACCCAATGCATTTCTGAAACAAAATTGTGTTTCGCTAAGATCTTGCTAAATCTTTCTAAAAATTCTTCGATGTATAATTTTAAGGAATATCTTAAGGGTATGGCTCATTAGGCTGATCGTCCGGTGATCCTTGCATTCCTTAGCGTTCGATTTTTTTGGCAGTGTAATAAATGTTGATTTGAGCCATTCTCTAGGGATGATTCCGGTGTTATATACCTTGTTGTACAGATCTACCAGTACTCCAATTTGATCTTCTGCAATTAATTTGATAATTTCTGTTGGTGTTTCATCAGGTCCTGGAGCTTTATTGTTTTTAGCTGTTTTAACTGCATATATAACTTCTTCTTTTGTTATATTTGGGCCCTGTTCCTTATTTGTATCTCCATCTGTTGTTTCCTGTTGTCTCTAATCTTCAAACAATTCTTTCCATCTTTCTAGCTTCCCTTTGGTATCTGGAATTATCTTACCGTTTTCATCTAGTAGAATACTGCTTTTGTTTGCTCTTTTGATGCCCGCTAGTTCTTTAATCTTTTTATGGAGATTGAAGTCATCATGTTTTGCTTGGAGTTCTTCTATTTCTACGCATTTTCCTTCGTACCATTTTTCTTTGGCGTGTCGTATTTTCTTTCTAATTTCTTTCTGTATGGTCTTATATGCGCTTTCGTCTCTATTCTTGTACGACCTTCTGATTTCCATTAACTGTAATATGTCATCAGTCATCCATGATTTTTTCTTGTTTGTATCCTTGATTGTTGCTAATAGGTCTGTTGTTGGGGTCATAATTGTAGTTTTAAGAGTTTCCCATTTTATGTTTACGTCGGAGCTCGGGGTTAAATCAATTTTGCTTAGTTCTTCATTTATTTTTTCTCTAAGTTGTTGCTTCACCATTGGGTTTTTCAGATGTGAAACTGGGAGCTGCTTTTTGTTATCTATGGCTGCTTGTTTCTTGAGGCGGATTTCCATTTTAACTATCACTGGATTGTGGTCTGACCCGATGTCCGTACCCGGGTAGGTTTTAGCCGATTTGATAATATACCGATATCTCTTCTTTATCAAAACATAGCCTATCTGATTTCTTCTAATCTTGTTGTCTTTATCAGCTGGCGATTTCCATGTATATAATCGTCTTTCATGCAGCTTGTACAAGGTGTTTGTGATTGCCATATCATGTTCTTGGCAGAACTCTGTCAATCTATCTCCTCTTTCGTTCCTTATTCCCAGTCCAAAATCCCCAATAATATCATCCACTTTACCTTTCCCTATCTTTGCATTAAAGTCTCCCATAATGATTGTAATATCTCTGTTTTTCGTAATATCTATAGCTTGTTGAACGTCATCATAAAATTGATCAATTTCTTCTTCGACTTTATCAGCCGTGGGAGCATATACTTGAATTATGTTGTGTGTTCTTTGCGCTGTTTTTATTACTATCATAATTACTCTATCTGATATGGGTGTGAAGCTGGTTACTAAATTTCTGTGTACAACTATTGCTACTCCATTTCTTTGTTGCTGTTCGTTGTTACATAGATAACCTTTATTTATTTCAAAAACAACCAATCTTTAGTTGAACGTTTTTGCTTCATTCATTGTAATTTTTACTTTTCCGCCCAACATATCTATAGCGAGAAAAGTATTGGTTTACCCCAAAAAAAGTTGGAATTTTCAAAATTTTTTCGAGTTATTTTCATGTTTTCCATCAACAACAACACGAAAAAACGGTTTTTAGAAAAAAAATCCTGTGTGTATGTCGTCGTCGTCGTCGTTGTCGTCGGCCACTTTTCCTTACATGTCTTGTTAACAGGATACAGCCTCCGGAGTGCAATAAGTGAGCAATTTTATTATTGAGTATTGTTAAGGACATCTCACAGATGAACCCTATTGATTTTCAGCTCACCAGAACCAGTACAACGGGTGCTATGGTACTTGAAGTACGACATTTTGTCATTTTTTGAGAAGTTTCAGTTTGTTAGCACGATACAGCCACCGGAGTATATACAAGTGACCAATTTTATGATTGCATATTATTCAAAACGTCTCAAAGATGAACCCTATTGATATTCAGCTCACTAAAGCCAGTACAACGGGTGTTATGGTACTTGAAGTACCAAATTTTTGTCATATTTGGAGAATTTTCAGTTTGTTAGCACGATACAGCTTCCAGAGAGTATTTGATTGATCAATTTTATGATTGAATATTGTTCAAGGCGTCTCACAGATGTACCCCATTGATTTTCAGTTGACTAGAGTGAGTACAGTATGTCCTATAAAGCCAGATATACTAATTTTTTGGTTATTTATTTATAAATTCCGGTTTGTTAGCACAATACATCCCCCGAAGTGTATACAAGTAACAATTTTATGATAGAATATAGTTCAGGGCCACAGATGCGGAAAAGTTAGTTTTAATCTTTAAAACCGTTTATTTGTCTGTGTTTTTCATATTTGTGCCTTTTCGATAATTCTACCGATCACAGTATTTGTTGTATTTGTTTGGTGAAGTTTTGAGAATACCTTTTAATAAATGTGTTTTACAATGCGAGTCCAATAATGATACATTTGTTCCCAAATCCACATAAAGATTTGGAACATTTTGAAAGTTGGCTGCTGGCTATAAACTGGCTGAATTAAATAGAATTTGCCATAAATATTTTGAACATTTCAACTAAATCTAACAGACTACACCCTAATGATATCCCAACATTATATTTGAATGGTAAGATCATTATTTAAGTTTAGTATAGACAAATGTTATAGTTGGTATTCTTTTTTTAGATGAGAATAATTTAATACCAATTATGGAAGTTTCATAGTTGTGCCATCATTTTCATCGTTATGTAACGGTGTGTATTAAATGTAATTGTGATACTGACTTATACTAAGTTTTTTCTGTTTCGTTTCAATAACATAATTATGCGGAAGAAAATGAGCCAAATAACTCCAAAATGAGCGGAATGGATGTTGAAGCGAACACGGAAATAGCCCAAAGTATAAATTTAATATTACTTGTATAATAAGCTTAAAGTGGCAACATTTAAATATAAATCAATAATTTCAGTTTGTCCTGCAGATAAGCTTTTATTACCATTGCAAATTGTGAGAGAATCAGGGATTTCTAAACGGACAATTACACCAAGAAAAAATAAATTGTATGCTACAGTGAAACAATAACATACATTTTAATTTTCGTTTTTGCCTTACTAATATAGATAGTAACATGTTTTGTTGAGTTTTAATTAAAGAATTATTTATCACATCACTGATTTCTTTAAATTCCTTTTTATTGTAATAATGTATTGTTACAACCAAAAAAATTCCAAATTTATATTTTTTGCATCTAGATCTCACAATTTTATTATTTGTATGGTAAAATACCTTAAAAATATGCAATTTTGAGGGCTATTTTAAGCAAAAAAGATAAATTTGAAAATTTATCAGTGGTTCTTTGGTAGCAGTATGAACTACAGTTAAATAACATTTAAATTTCCCGCCATTAATCAAATTTGCCACCATTTTGTGACTAATGTCAATTAATAGTTAAGGTTTACAGCCCTAGATAGCGCCAATTTGGCCAAAATAGATAACATTGTCGTGAACCATCTATACTGTGTTCGCTCCCAAGAAAAACTGTAAACAAAAACCGAGCGTGATCTATTCTAAATCGGCTGCGTATTGGACGACTCGCTTTGAAATATTAGCAGTAGGAGAACAGAAGTTTTCACAGGGTCGTACATGCTGTGGGTGATCTTTGCATATGACTGTGTTAGTATTAAAATTAATTATTGTGTATAGTACATATTTACGAGAGTTAATTTACAGTATTAGTGTTTTGAGTTGTTAGAATTGTGTTATTTGTTCTGATAATAATTATTGATATTTGTAAAGTTAATTATTTAAAAACAAAACTATGTCGAGTACAGACAGTGTCAGTCATAAGGAACAACATAATATCGAGTTATTTCCCCCAAGAAAAAGACCTAAAAAGTGTCATTTAGATGTTGGCACACAACAGATGATTTTCAATATTTTTAAAATTATTTATCCTGATATGGCAAATTATGCAGAGTCGTAGATTTGTCCGGAACTTCCCGCTCAAATGTGTATAAAGTAAAAAGAGAGTATCAACAATCACATTCATTTCTGAAACATCGTACTAACCAAAACCGAGTGAGATCCATAGACGTTGTTGATGACGTAACAAGAAATGCTGTTAGAAGAAAAGTACATGAACTCTATTTTCGCAATGAACTTCCAACTATTAACAAAATATTGAAAGAAGCTAATGATGATGTTGGGTTGCCGAATTTTTAAAGAACAACTTTTTACTCACTTTTAAAAACGCTCAAGTTCAGGTTTCAATAAAAGCGGAAGAAATAGCATGTTGTTAGATAAAGAGGAAATAGTAGTATGGTGAAGAGAATATTAGAAAAAAATTGAAAGGTATAGAAATAAAAATAGAAAAATTTACTACCTTGACGAAACTTGGGTGAATGCTGGGCACACGAAATCGAAAATTTGGGTTTCCTCTAGAAACGCGTTTTTAGATGGTCTTTCTACAGGGTTGAAAAATCCGTCGGGTAAGTATTTACTCAGTAAATTTTATTAATTTGTGATACATCCTAAAAAAACATCACCGATTATTATAAGAGATAAAAAAAGTGGAAAAATATAGTCATTACGATAAAAAGTGATATAATATAGAAAATAATATAATAGGTACAAATTGATATTCGTTTATTTGACGTATTTAAATTCCTTAAATGTTGCTCTATCATCAGTATACGATAGGAACGAATATGGTATCCGCGTAAGTTGGCTCCATATAGAAAACTTTGGTATTAATGATTTTAAGAAAAAAAGGTACCCTTCTTAAAAAGTTCTGCATATTCAAAAATTATAAATGCAATCATCTCAAGCGGATACAATGTATAATAAACATTTTCAGACATAAAAGATGCATTTTGTTGAAGATATTTTTTGTTTATTTTCGCGTGTGTTTTATATAATTTAAAACATTTCTTAGGAATAGACTCATAGAATGTCACTTTGGCAGTGAAGATGGCTTCGTTCCTGATGGTTTGTGGGCGTTTGAATTCAAGAAAAGTGGCGACTATCACGAGGAAATGTATGGGAGTTTGTTTGAGAATTGGCAATCATCCATTTTGCCTCGCTTACAGGATAATTGCGTGATAGTGTTGGACAATGCTCCCTATCCCTCAAGAAAACAACAACAACAAGAGAAAAGCAGAAATAGAAGAGTGGTTACTATCGAACAGTATTACTTTTGAAAGTAATTTACTCAAGTCGGAACGATTAAACGTTGTAAAACGACAGAAAGAAAAATATAATAAATATATTATTGATGAAATAGTAAAAGCACAAAATACAACGGTGTTATTGTGAACTTAACCCGATTGAGTTAATATGGGCAGCCATTAAAAGATATGTTGCAGATCCTAACACAACGTTTCGGTTTGCTGATAAGAAAAAAATATTTGATGCAACGATAGAAACAATTACTTCTAATACATGGAAAAAACACGTTAATTACATTAAAGAAAAAGTTGAAAGTAAAATGTGGGAGCTGGATAGTCTACTGGATGATATGTTCGACACAACCATACAACCAGTCGATATTACCCTAAATGAAGAAGACAGCAGTAGCTCTAGCTGCTCGGAGTAGTAGAGTAGAATTTTTTTCTTGGTTCTACCCCTACTTATAGAGTGTGAAGTCGGTATCATGCATGGAAAACTGTTTTATTATAATTATTATTTATAAAAAATTCTCTGCATTGTATTAAATTTGTATTACAGCCATAATATATCGAATTTTTTGTGTCGTACACGAGGTGTGTCAAAAATAGATTTTTGTCCAAGATTAAATTAATATTTTAGTGATGTTTTTTGAATTTTTAAATTTCCGTTTACAAGCTGATTGTTAAAACATCAAATAAAATATTAATTTACTCTTGGACAAAAATCATATTTTAGACACACCTCGTATACGACTCAAAATTTTTATAGCTGATAATTGTATTTAAAATTTTGATCCATGCAAATCTTTTTATAAAGCATACCTTTTTTACTAAGAATTTACGTTTACATTTGTTTGATTATGTATAATCTTTTTTCCATTTTGTGTAAATAATGTCATAAATAAAATGCATATCTTGTAAATAACGTATATTTTACATTTTATGCTAACAAACCGTAATTGATTTAATTAATTTTAAAATAATTAATACATTATTGTGGGAATACTCAATGCGCCCCTGTTCAACCTTATTCACTTGCCTAGATCATTCAGTATGTGCGTGATTTTATGTACATGCGGTTTTTCTTGGGAGCGAACAGACTTTAGTATAGGTGATAAGTGCACTGAATATGCGATGTTTTTGAATTTGCCGATTGCAGCCCATAGCCCATGACCATGAAATAATACACTCACTCTACTTTTCCAATTTTGTCTGATAATTTTCTTGTTATTATGTGTCCAGCCTAGTTGAGCCTTTTATGTATATTTTCTTGTCCTAGTTATTGTTCTATTTCTTTGATTTTATGTTTCTCTGCCTTTATCCTTTTTTACAGATCTTCTTTACATCATGCCTGGTAGGTGAAATATGCAACTTTAACTGATATCTCAATCAGCAGCTATTTCAATTACCTATAGAATAATGTAAATTGATTTTATTAAAAGAGATTAAAACAATTTAAATAAGCAACAAAACAAATACACAAATATTTGACTTTTAATTTTATCATTTTATTGAAAATGCTTGAGAACAGACTAGAATAAAAATAATTTAATTTCCCTATAAAAAAAAATAGAATCCGCTCATGTTTGACTTTCATCCTTAATGGATTTACATATTTTATTATTGGTAACAACGTATACATTACAGTAGAATTCCCCGGGTTATACGATATTCCCAATCCATCAACAACTGTTGGAAACTTGAAAAAAATGTAAATAATTAGCAAAAGTGGAAAAACGAACGAGGAAACGGTAAAATCCGAAAGGAGACCCATACATATATAAAATCAATTATATATGGTATTAAAGAAATTATGTGAAATTGAAATGAGCACAATGATGCTGAAAAGTGTTTCCAATGTCTCCAGAGAGGTAAAATACATAGTTTTAAGTAAATTAAAACATAATAGACTTTGTGAAGCAAATTCACACTTGTTACTTTCCCGCTCAACCCTATCTAATATGCGGGAAAAGTTTTACAGGCATGACGTTACATCCACTTGCAATAACCTTGGATTAGTAAAAAATGTGCGGAATAAGCCTTAGCGATTTCACATGTAATTCTACATAAGGAATGGTCCCGAACCCCTGCTGCCTATCTACTGTTTCAACTATTTTCTGATTGTGTTTGGAACTGTTCACGCCACACATTTTTACCTACTTTTTCGCGTAAAGAAAAGGTTGGGAACAGTGTGATATATCAACAAGATCCATTCCCAATCGAGACGGCTTAATAAGAATTTTTTTATAAATAGACTGTTAAGGCAGATTCATAAATTTGACGTTCCGCTCGCCGTTGCCGTAGACGTCTGCGCTAACCGTTCTCTCCCAGTTAAAATCAATTAAAATACGAAAGAGCTTTCAGAAATGCCGTCGCTATTCCGTTACACCTACCGTTCGTGCCGTTGTAACATACAGGCTAGGGATACTGCAGACCGTGCCATCTACAGAGCCTGTCGAGTAACTAAAATCGGTATATTTCAAAATATTCCAAAACATTAATGAAAACTGTAACGTCGTTAGTATTAAAATTTTATTGATTTTTATAACTGCGTATACGCGATGTCATATTGTTCGTCACAGAAAACTGACCCGTATTTTGTGTTGCTCGTCCAGTCATTTTCGTTTATCCTGTTTGTGAAAGTTTCGGGTTATCTATCTGTGGTCGTTTCTTAGTTCCAACTGTTGAGCTTATTATCTGGTTTCCGTATTTTGGTGTGATTTTAATTGCTTTTATTTGTTGTTGCGTTGTTTTATTATTATTCTATTGTTATTATTTGAAAAGACAATGTCAAAGTGTATGGTCAAGGAGTGTAATAAGTGGAGTACTCGGTAAGTTTTATTAAAACAATTTTTTACACTTCTTGGTTTAGCAAAAAATAATTATTAAACATCAGGTAGGCATCAAATGAAATTTATATTTTGTAATTCTGACGATGATATTTAATATCGAAACAATTGTCAATTTCTTAGAATTTTTAAAATGTTTTCAATATATTGTGGAATTATCTAGAAACAGTAAGTTTCATTTAAAACAGGAATATGAGTAGATTCCACGGAGTAAGGGTCGAGACAATTGATTTCATTCAATATAGCAAACCATAATTTTGGACATTTTAAAATGTACCCATTGAAAAAATAATAATCTGGGTTTTATTTTATGTTATAGCTATTCCCTCCACCAGTAAAGGTGTTGAGCCATCTCCACCTTCACCACACGTGGAAGCTATTCCCTACACCAGCTATGGGATGGAAGGTATTGAGTCCTTGCCACCTTCACTAAATGTGTTGCGAACGAAGAAACCATTAATCGGCATAAAGTCCTTTCATTTTTCAAGAGTAGGTAGATCGTTTTAAGAAATAAATTACTAAATATGTAAATGTTCATAATCGTGTATATGTAAAATTGACATTCTTGTTTATTATATTTTTTCATTTATTTTAATTGATTAGTAAGTAGTAAAAATTGATAATTTTTTTAATGCCAACGTTAATTCCAATACATTCAACTAAAGTCATTTACAAAGTAAAAATGAATGCTTTACAATTAGCAAACGCACTATTTTTCCAGTAAGTATTTATATTTTGAGTGTACTCCTCAAGAAACGATTTTCATATATAGCCCATTGTATGGCAATTTATGGGAAAGTCAGTATTAACTTTTGTTTGAGCCATTAGGCCTAAGCCTAAGTATTTGGTCAGCGGTAACCAAAATATCCAATAAAAAAAATAAAATAACCTATAAGTCAAGAAATAATTCAGAAATACAAAAAATCATTAATTCCAAAAAACGTCAAAAGCAACAAAATTCAAACATTCATCATTTTTTTATTATTATTACAATAGTATATCTTGGGTATTGCGTTGAGTGCGTAAAGGATGGCCTGCTTAAAGATCTAGATAGTATTAGAACTTCCCCTCGAATAGCTCGACAAGGGGACACGCTCGACGTCACTACACCAAGACTCATCACCAAGACAGGCTAACAAGTCTTACATTGGATGGTGTTAAAACTGGCTTGTGTTTTTCAAAGTTTAAGTGTCAAAAATAAAAATTGCTAAAAATATGGTTATGGTCGGACAAGCGTGAGTAGGATTATTTTAATTTATTTAGGATTTTAGTTCTAATAAAGTAAATAAAAGTAAGTGAACGTTTAAAACGTCATCACCAGGTATATTTCATCATAGTTGGATTGCAAAAAAATGTAATAGTAAATATATTTGGCCACTTCGAAATTTGAAGTTAATGGAGTTAAAGAATAAAACATTTTTCAAATTTCCATCTGACATTAATCAAAGGGAAGAGTGGTACAAAATTTTAGAATTTCCTTATACAACCAATGATCAAAAGTTGTGTGAAGATCATTTTAATGATGATGCATTTACAAGTACATTACGCAAAAGACTTAACTTTTCTTTACCTTTTCAACCCTTACATCATACATAACCAAAAGTAGTTGAACATAGTAGTACTACCCAACCTTTTTAAATTACAGTATTGTCTGTAAAAATCAAACTCACTTTTTGTAACAATAATGATAGTCAAGAACTACAACACAAATTGTGAAGCAGATGACTGCAGTTTATTAGATAATTTAAATTCTTCTTTAAATTTTCATAATGAACCAAAACCATTCACTTCTAATACTATTGATGAATTGGTAAATATAACAATAAGCTATTTCTAGATTCGTTGTTAGAAAAATTACAACTGTTAATTGCGTAAAATGTAAGACTAATTTGCAGACAGATATTTTAGTCGCTCACCATAGTTTCACTTCCTTCAAAGAAAATGAGAATAAAGCACGTCTGATTTCTGTACAAAGAGATGTTAATTTTTTTTCGATGCTGCATGACTCTGTATCATATTTGACCACTTTTAGGTCATGTAGAAAATATTTCTGAAAAAACTGAGCACTTCGCAAAAGGTCTTATGAATTTTAATTGATTCACCTGTCGAGAACATAAATCATATATATTTTCTCAACTCATAAAAGTTTGTGTCCTCTTATTAATTGAAAAGTTTGTTGTCAATAATTTTAAAATAACTGAATCTGCAATTTGATTTCATATTGGATTAACTTGCTTAACTATTATGTTGTAATTTTAGTAGAAATATGTAATTTTATGCTTCAAAATTGTTTTAATATTATGTGCAGGTTAATAAAAAATTTAAATTTGTGCTGTTTTCTTATTTATCAATTATTTCTCTGAGAATAGTTTATTAGAATTATTTCATTACAAAAAATTGAATAAAATTTTATTTTTTGTAATGAGAGAGTTATATAATAAACCAAACTACACAATTTAAATATCGCGCCTGTGAAAATTAGTTCCAACCTCAGATTAACAAATAAAATAGATATGTTTGTTTTGGTTCTTTCTTGTCCCAAATTTCCAGTCACATGCTAAGCTCACTTGCGGACACTTCCACTGCTTTGCCATATTTACAAATCTCTTTAGTTGCAGGAAAAATGAGATTAGATGTTTAAATGAAAATTTGTTAAAAAGTTATGCAAATAAAAAAAAATTCTAATTTATGCATTTGAGTCGCTGCATTTAAAATTAATGAATAATACTTGAATTTTATTTAACAAAGGCATATTCTTATATAAATTTTAAACAAGTATTTGTTATAACCTTAGATACTTTTATGGTTATAACTAAAAGTGGCAACATTGCTCAAAATTTCAGTACCTGTTTTATGTGCCAAGAGTAACCTATTGCGTAGTTTTGTTCTTGTTTAATTACCATATAAAGAGAGATGCAAATATCGTCAGATTGTGCTCGGCGGTAATTTTGAATAACGCCGTAGTATTGTAGTAAATAATGTCAAACGTGGTTTGTTTATACCAGCGCCATTACGACGAGAGAGTAAACATTTAGTTATTTCGTTTTGATGAGTTTTTCAAGACTTTTATTGACAAAATAAACTTTTAAGTTAATTAATTTATGTTTTTGGATTATCATGGTTCATCGGTGCCAATTTTGTCAGAAAAACAGCCGAAACTACTAAGGACATGTGTCTACAAGACAATCCCCACTTTTTGTAATTCATTCATTATTTCACGACTGTCGTTTAGGATTGTTAGCCGCAAAAATAAGCGTGTTTATGAATGAATAGTCCTCTCTATTGTACCGGGTGTCCCAATAAGAATGGCTCTCGGCCATATCTCGGGAACAGTGTATAGTACAGCTTCGGGAACAAAAATTTATAACAAAAGTGACCTCGAGAAAAACCTGAAAATTATTTACAGAGTTCTAGGTCCACCGCCAGAGGGCGTAATTAAATACCAAAAATTATGAAATGGATAATTTACAAATTTTGCATAATTAAGATGCATTTAAACTATGATTATCGTATTCTTCAAGAAATTCAGCGTATATTTGATTTTACAAGTTTTAGTCTATCTCTTCAAATAAGAGGTGGGGGGAAGCGGGAACTTTATTATGAAAAAACGCCTGTAATTCCAGTTCTACGTAACCTATCTATGCAAACTTAGTCTTTTTAAAGATAGCTCCTTTCTACTTTTTATTATTAAGTAGAAGTAAAAGTAGACCAAATTAGCAACAGAATAGCGAAAACCGCATGTCGATATATTTTTCGTATTACGAGATATCCTAAGAAATGTCTAAATTTTAGGCATTTTCCTTTAAACATAAATTACTCCGGTTTGACTGAACGGATTTTAACATTTTTTGACACCTCAAAATTGTCTTTCCTTGTTCTATTAATAATAGTTCCAATTATTATGTCAATATTACTTATGCTGTCACCGGGAAACTGCGTTATGGAAGTTAAAATGGAAATATAACTCAAGGTAAATCGCTAGTGACGACCTAAATGTTCAAATTGTCGCCCATCATTTTCGATACAAGCGTTTATTCTTTGAAGAGTAGATTGAACAGCAGTCTCAATTTCTGCTCTCGAAATACTCTGAATGGCGTTTGGTATTCTTTCGATCATGTTAACTCTAGTAGTGGGTCTAATTGCACAAACAAGGTCTTTAATCCGGCCCCAGAGATAGAAATCTAAGACGGTTAAGTCTGGTGACCTGGCTGGCCAAAAAAATAGGCCTCCCCGTCCTATCCACCTATCAGGGTAAGCATTATCTAAAAATTCTCTAGCTTGTCTGGAGAAATGCGCAAGACACTCATCGTGCTGAAACAACATAGACCTACGAGTTGCTAGTGATATATCTTCTAGAAGAAGTGGTAATTCATCCCTTATAAAATTTAGGTAGCGTTCCCCGTTAACTGCGTTGTCAAAAATAAAAGGTCCAATTATCTGACCATCTACAATACCACACCATACGTTCATAGACCATCGCCCCTGATACTGAACTTCTTCCATCCAGCGTGGATTATTCTGTGACCAATAGTGCATATTATGCTGGTTAACCGTACCATCACTACTAAATGTAGCTTCGTCTGACCACAAAATACGTGACAGTAATTGAGGGTCGTCATATACCATATGTAGTAACCAGATGCAATAATCCAACCTTTTGTCGTAATCACGATCAACCAATTAATGATGCAGTACTATATGATATGGATGAAATCTTAAAGAAATATAATGTCCTATTAAATATCTTTCCGGAATGATAAATAAATTATTATGTTAACATATAACCATGCTCACAAATAATATTATGCGGGTATATTTTGTTTAAGAAACATATCTTTTTACATCATAATTCACCTGTGTCCTGTCAAAATACGTTGAACGGTGGTTCTGCTTATTCCCAAGTCTCTACTTATTGCTCTAATACTTAAATGCGGATTAAATAGCACATATGCCAAAACATTTATTGTGTTTTCCTCTGAACGACTTCCGCTGCGTCTTCTAAATACAGGAAGATTTACATTTCCTGTCGTTCTTAAACGGTGTATGAGTCGACGAAAAAATATGCTACCGGGATGACGTCTCTGGGGATATTGTATGGCATATACCCTAGCCGCAACAGTTGCATTTCTCAGACATTCAAAGTAAATGCCTATCATATCAAATGCTTCTTCGTTTGTAAGAATCATCTTAGATATAACTTTTAAGTAAATTTTATATCGAATTTAATGCACACAAATCGCAATGACACGTGAATGAACAAATTACTAGGTTTATTAATTTGACACAAGACATATCTTTTTGTTTTGTTTTTTTCATGGCCCACTACTTGTTTTTATATATTTCCATTTTAACTTCCATAACGCAGTTTCCCGGTGACAGCATAAGTAATATTGACATAATAATTGGAACTATTATTAATAGAACAAGGAAAGACAATTTTGAGGAGTCAAAAAATATTAAAATCCGTTCAGCCAAACCGGACTAATTTATGTTTAAAGGAAAATGCTTAAAATTTACACATTTCTTAGGATATCTCGTAATACGAAAAAGATATCGACATGCGGTTTTCGCTACTCTGTTGCTAATTTGGTCTTCTTTTATATTCCTTAATTCAAACTGCATGTTTCCATTCAACATTTTTCAAGGATAGCCAGATTTAAAAAAATAAATACATAACGCCCTCTAGCATATACGTTACTCATTAGATTGTTTCGAAATTATAACTCTTACATTGGTAGAAAGGAGCTCTCTTCAAAAAGACTAAGTTGTCATAGATAGGTTACGTAGAACTGGAATTACAGCCGTTTTCTCATAATAAATTTCCCGCTTCCCCCCACCTCTTATTTGAAGAGATAGACTAAAACTTGTAGAATCGAATATACGCTGAATTTCTTGAAGAATACGATAATCATAGTTCAAATGCATCTTAATTAGGCAAAATTTGTAAATTATTCATTTTATAATTTTTGGTATTTAATTACGCCCTCTGGCGGTGGACCTAGAACTCTGTAAATAATTTTCAGGTTTTTCTCGAGGTCACTTTTGTTATAAATTATATTTTCCCGAAGCTGTACTATAAACGGTTCCCGAGATATGGCCGAGAGCCATTCTTATTGGGAAACCCGGTACATTATTACTCCAAGGTTCCAACACCCATACTTGGTGCGCTGAGATCCTTGCGATGCCAACTGTTTATACAGGAACGACAACTCTCCACGGACTTAGGATCCATGGACTTCTAATAGTATATGTTTCCCATACATCCGAAATGACCCCTCTTTTTGCCTACATATTGCCGCCATGTTGTGCTAATTTTAAGTTGGTATTAAGAAGCTACAGTTCATATGCGTTTTCTTGATATTGAGGATGGAACGTTGGTTGGTTGCGCGAAATAATTGACAGCATAATAGAATTAATTAACCAATTAGAATTTTGCTGGATGAACTGACGCGACATTTTCGTTTTGTCAATTTCTGTTTCCTTTGTTCCGTTGTTGCAATGCGATTTGACTGATTTCTGACAGCGTCAGGAGTGGCATCAGGTCACATTTCGCAATTTTCGCATTGTATTTTTTTTAGTTATAAGCGCAAGTTTGATATTTGTGTGTTAACTTTTGGATTATATTCGTGTTTATTACAAATTAATAGTGGTTAATTACATTTTATAAGTAGTGTTATTTTAGTAAGGTACTTAATAGTATAGTGTTATTTCTAAGATCTAGAACTGTAGGAGACTAGCAACAAACTGCTAAAATGCGTTCCTGTTTTGTACGAGGTTGCTCTAACGCTACTTACATTTCTCGTTTGAAAGAGGGTGTAACATTTCATAAGTAAGTTATATGATTTTTTTTGTATGTAAGTTAATTTACATTTTCCTTTTTCTCCAATTTGTAGATTTCCCAGTGACAATACGCTTAAAAGGTCCTGGTTGGTAGCACATGGAAGAGATCCAGCTTATAATATTGCCTATGAGAGGGTGTGCTCCGAACATTTTGGACAAACCAATTTTGAAGTGGCAGGCGAACAGAAACGTTTAAGAATAGGGTCAATTCCAACCCTAAAACTACCTCAATGTTTTGAAGTAGATCACATGGAGAAAAGTTATTTACCTAGCTCACCTCCACCTACATGGTATGTTAATTTTCACTTAGTACTCACAAAGAATCAAAAAATATTTTTTAATCGTAGCAGCAAGCTGGAAAATGTTGATTCACCTCAAAGTAGTTCACCTAAATCTCCGACAAAACTTTCTTCAATAAAACGGAGTGATTCAGACTCGTCTCCATCTGCTCATTCTTCTGATATAGTACGGATGGTACAATTCTTTCACCGTATAGGTAAGTTTAATATCAAATTTTCTTTAAAATCAAAATGTAATATGTATTTTATTTATATAAATTTTACGTAGCATTTATATAATGCCTTATTACCAAAGTTTAACTAGACTAAAGAAATGTTCTATTTTCAGCAAACCTTCCACAGAAGATACCAATGTAAAATTGAGAGAGAAGATTCGCTTTTTGAAGAGGCAATTAAGAGTATGCAGAAACAAACTAAAAATTTGCAGAAAAACAAGCAGGAGGCGAAAACTACGATTTTAATCGTACAAATTATGAAGCAATGTGCCTTTTCTTGGAATCAATTGACTGAGATATTTTACGATATATTGTACACTATAATAAATTGCTTTGTTCCGCTGAAAAACGTTTGCAAGAAGAGGTTTTGGGTTTTATAAAGAAAACCACTTCTGATTTTACTAACATCACTGCTATTAGATCTCTATATTGCTCACTGGTCAGAACTTATATTGATTATTGTTTACCAGTATGGTCTCCTCATTATATTACATGAAGCTGTTCAGCACAATTTTTTAAGATACATTGCTTTTAAGATGCACTTTTACCTTTGTTATGATTTCTTAGAACGTTTTTTAAACATTCCTACACTGGAGGTTCGCTGAAGGCAAAGGGATCTGATACAGCTGTTCAACAATGGTATTTGTGATAGTCCCAAGCTTCTCTCTAAAATATATTTAGTTGTCCCCTCTCGTCTTTCTAGGCAGGTACAAACGTTTCATGTCGCATTTCATAGGTACAACTATGCAATGAATAGTTTTCTACCTAGGACACTTAGATTAGCAAATTCTGTCGATGGAATTTTAATTTTTGATGTGTCCACTTTCAAGTTTAAAAAACATTTGCTGGAGCTTCCACTTTAGAGCGTACATCTTTTATTGCTGGTTTGATGTGTTACCACTCCTCTTACTTTATTTGCTTTTTTCTTGTGATTTATACTATACTTTAGGGTTTTCCTTTTGTTTTATAGATAAGTTTAATGCATGTGTCAATTGTTCTATCTTGTTCTAGTTTTATATATTTTCCTTTTTTGTTATTGTAGCATTTTTTTATATTTCCATATTGTATTAATGTGAATTGGGCTTGACCGTGATTAAATTAAATTAGAATTAATGGTTATTTTATTTATTTCCTGATTAATTGAATTTGAATAAGAATATATAATAATATAATTTATAAATAAACACTTCTTAAAATTTATGAAAATGTTTTCCACATTCTCAACTTAGGTAGATACATAATACGCAGTAGCTAGTATAAATAATAAAGTAGGTATACTTTTTTCTCTCACCGTTTCGTATTTTCCTATCTTATAAATGATTTCTGATTTATTGTTTAAACCGGTCCTGTACGAATCACGTGACTCATGCCGGCCAACTTAAAATTAGCCCAACATGGCGACCACCGTAGAGGAGTCAAACCGAATATACAATTAGTAGTCCATGGATCCTAAGTCCGTGCAACTCTCTTAATATATTACTTTTTCTATAACACAACACTTCTGTATCGTACAAGCAGTCGCTATGCTGTATTTGCGGCAATGAATGAGAAATATTCACGAATATTTCAAATCGGATATTTGAACATTTAAACGGAATCATTTATTCAATTTAATCTGTCAGGCGACAGGTAATTCCAATCTTTGTGGCCGCGAAAAAGAACGAAAATTATTAAACATCAACAAAATAAAACGATAATTCTGTAATGAAAATGAAAATAAAAGAACACTTTTCCGGATAGAAAACCAACGAGAGTAAATATTCTTTTTACAAAAATTATTTTATTAAATATTCGAACAAACCACCAATTTCGGCCAAACAATAGCCAAATATATTGTACAATTCTGTTCTGATATCCACAAGGGTAGCTGGTGTTACCTGAGCACACAACTGAATAATTTTTTCCCTCCGTTCATCCAAATTGCCGGCACGTTCGAACACATGACGATATACCGCAGATTTTAATATTCCTCATAAATAAAAATCAAGAGGTGCTAGATCTGGTGATCGAGGTGGCCAGTTGATTGTACCACGCGTAGAAATTAATCGATCGCGAAATCATTAATTCAAATATGTCACCACCGCACGTACACTGGGGATAGAACAAACATCTTGTTGAAACCACACTTCGCCAAAGTTAATCGGAAGAGCGCGAACTTAAGGAATAATTTGATTTTGCAAGATTTGCAAATATTTTGGGGTATTTAAATTCCCTTCAATGAAATATGGGCCTATGACGTGATCGCCTAAAAGTCCAGTCCACACATTTAATTTTCTTGGGTACTGTGCCTTCAGAGCAACAATCAAAAGTTTATTTTTCGGAGACCAATGACATAGAAAAGATAGACGCATTTATTCACATTGAATACTGAAGGCAACATTGCATAAGCAATAATGGGCACGAATAATAGGCTTGAGGCATATGATACTACTCATATATTTAAAGTTGACCGGGAAGTACATACAGTAAACGCTGAAGGACTTATTCCATTCACAAACATAACAAATCATCGCATAGTTGCTATCGTAGATTTGTTTGTTTACAAGTGATTATTCGGTTATTCAAGTGCCTATTGTACTTTTTCTGACTTTGTAAGTATGTTATAACTCAAAAACATAGTTCGCCGGTGTTATATATTTGCAAAAATTAAGTAATTAAGTAAGTTGACATTTGTATTTGACTTCAATTTTTTAAGAGTTAGTGTCGTCGATGTAGGTGCATTTTCTTATCGAATGACTTTCAAAGTTGAAAGTTATGCATTTTGACAATATGAAATACGTAAATCATGTAATTTTGTTTGTTTTACCGACCAGTCAATCATTTTCAATTCATTACAATCTTTAAACAGTATGTAATTCTACTGCAATTATATTACACAATCTCTATTTCTAAGCTGAGAATATCCTCAAAAGTTAAAACAATCAGAGCAGTACGCCACTGGAAACTTTATGATTCCATTTACACAGCGTTGTCAAAGCAGGAAAATTAATGTATTGTTGTCCTTTTCTAGTACGTAGATAGAGAATTTAATGACGGCTTCAAAACAATCCCGATATTATAAATGAGATGCTAGGTCTATTCGTACGTCATGACGTACTACGGTTGGGTTGTCTTTTCGATTAACTGAGAAGGTAAATCACACATTTTTGCAAAAAGTCATCATTGCCACTATTGCATTTATCGGCAATAGTTTCACACTGAAATTATCTTCAGGAAAAATTTATTGTGTTGTCTGGACTTTGAAACAATGATAACTGTTTTTCTTAAAAATATTCCTAACAGTTCTGTGATTCAAATTAACTTCGTAGGCAATCTGGTGTCGCTTCTGCCAATAGACACACTTGTGTTTCTCTTATTTCCCTTTCCTTGGTTATTAATCTCGGACGCTGTGAATTTGTGGGGTAACATTTTTTGCAATGTGCTTTCACACGCCCAAAATGATCAAATTGATCAGTAATTGAAAGTACAGTCGCCTCCGTAGGTATAGGTCTATCTGCAAAAGCCACTATAAATAGATTTATACTATCTTTTACAGAATTAACCCCAAAGTACCACTTAACGATATGTACTTTCTCTGCGGTTGTGTAAATAGTAGGCACAACTACAGCCGGCAAGTAATGACTCATTGACACTAGACACTGTCATACCAAAGAATACACCAAAATAAGAAACTAATAGGGGTTTCTACTGGCTGCACTAAGCTGCACTCAATGCGAACTCGAACGGAATTACGATTTCGACTGGTAGGAGCAACCTCAAAGTGCGTGTTCGACTCACATTGCATTGACCCGGTGCGGGTTGGTTTTTTGTTCGGCTGTGTCAGAGGTATTTCGTAAACTCGCTCCCAGTGCAATTATTTTGGAACCGTCATACATGGTCGGTTCTGGATGGTGCATTTTTTGGTACCAGTTATTTTATAAAATTAAAATGGAATATATAAAAAAAATTGCTCTTTTGAATGAAATATTAAGCTCTTCGTCATCTAGTAGTAGTGAACACGAAGTTTCATCAGATGAAGAACTCATTTAAATCCATTTTAATAATGATAGGACGAATATTCAAAACATTTCAAATTATATGATTGATGTTGTAAAAATTTATTGTCATAATAAGTTAGTACTGTGTAGGTAGTAAACCAAAGCTACTTTTAGGGCCACATTTTATGAATGTTATTACAATGCATTTTCCGAACTACCCCAAAATTATTATAATTTATTATAAATTAACAATAGCAACATAACCTAACAATATACGCAGCTGAAAAGTCGATAAATGAGCGACAATCGAATCAGCTCGGTTTTACGATTGCCCCGTCCGAGTTCGCTCCAGCGCTGAGCAAGTGCAACACGGGTATGGAGCAGTTTGCTTACCTTGAGAGTATTCGAACTGAACCCGTGTAGTCCAATCGAAACCGGTATAAGCTTGTGCTATTTTAGAATTCATTTTCTAAGTGCGCATGTCTGAGTCAGAGTCAGTTATCTGTCAATGTCATGTGATTTTATTGTTATTGCTTACATGTTTACCAAAGCATATTCTTTGCTGTACGGTTTTTCCTTATTTACAATATAATATATAATTTGTTTGTGTTTTCAATTGCTTAAAAAACTATTATATTAGTTATGGCGCCAAGAACTTGTGCAGTTCGTGGGTGTCATTCAAGAGATGGAGAGGGAACAACTATTTTTAGATTTCCTAAAGATCCTGTAAGGTAAGAGGAATTGTTTCTATATGCAATAAATTATAGATATATATTTCTTTTTTTAAAATATGTTATTCTTCCATTGCACCTATACATTGTAAGTTGCGTGAATCTATGTTTTGAGTGTTAACATTCCTCTGTCTCTGAGTCTTTGATAACATAAATAATAATACAATCAACGAATACACTAAAATAAGCGTCACTGCTGATGAGTTCAGCTTGAATATGTTGAATAATAATACACAATATTCAATATAAATTGTTAGTAGTTTATTTCTTTTATACACATATGATAAATAAAAATATTAATATACTTACTTAGCTTTATTTACATTTTAGAGCACAGTTATGGTTGGATTCATGTAACCGTGGAGATTTGTTTGAAAAAAACCCTAGATTCTTTACATAACAGTTATAAGTTATGTCAACTCCACTTTGAGGATAAATTTACTTCCAAAAGGGGACGTAAAAAGTACCTATGTCTTCAAGCTGTGCCTACAATATTCCCATGGTTAAAACGCAAGGGCCATGTTATATTGAGCGATCCACCAACAAAAATAGCTATTCAGTCTCGTGAATATTAAATTTAAGTAAACATTACAATCCGTTGTTATTGATATTTATTTTTGCCTCCTTAGTGCAGAATTCATTATAACTTTCCGACAGGATTCATTAATACCTTATTGGCATTTTGTTTATTCGTGTATTACAATTATTTTAATAATTATAGATCCCATGCCGTTTGAGCAAGTGGTACATTCGTCTCAAGCCGCCACAAGACATATTGGTGATGCTTCTCCATCACTTGGTAAATATAATCATCATTTAGATTCACTTCTGTAGGATAATATGCATCAAAATAGATGGCTTTATTATAATTAGATTGTGTTTAGCCTATCTGTGAATCGCCATATGCTTTGTATTCAAACAGCTGTATAGAATTGCAATGTAAATGTTATGTATTCTTTAGAGTGTACAGTGACAAATCTAAGAATGCTTGACATTTTTTGAACAGATTATTTGGAATTGCTGTTTATTACAATTATTTTTATAATTACAGATACCATGCCGTTTGAGCAAGTGGGACATTCATTTCAAGCCCCCACAAGACATATTGGTGATGCTTCTACATTTCTTGGTAAATGTAATCATCATTTAGATTCAACTCTTGTAGATAATATGCATCAAAATAGATGGCTTTCTTATAATTAGATTGCATTTAGCCCAACTGTCTTGTTTTTCTTATACAATAGTCTTTTTTTATGGTTTTGTTAAAATGGAAAAATGTTTGATTATTCATTCCAAGTTCACTTGCTATCAATGTAAGAAAATATTCCTACTGGTCTTCAGAAAATAGACACTGGAAAATGTGATGGATGAATAAAACAACACGTTGTCTACAATAAAGCCTGTGCATATAGTCTTCCTCTATTTTCCTTTTTTGTTTCAGACAATCGATCTTCTAAAATTCTTATTGAGATGGAGGAACCCGTACATTTACAATATCCCTCAGCTTCAACTCAAACACCCTATTCTCACATTTCATGCAGTTATATATGTTCAATCTAATGAATAGTTTCAAAATATCTGAACCACATGTGAAATACTTTGGCAAACAAACACTTCACTATACATTAAAGTAAATAAATGCTTCTTCCATTTTATAAAGTAATCACTTGGAACCCTAAAGCCTCCATAAATACTTTTGTCCCTATCATACTTTTCAAAATATGTCAATAGCTGCTTTGTATCCAGATCTCAACATTCTTTTGATAATTCTATGCACGTTTAACACCTGTGACATTATAATGCTTTCTTCATCAAATAGCCACAAACAATAATAAATCGTGAAGGTCATCAATACATTTCATTTGATTTGATAAATTTTTGGCAAAACACTTTTCTAAAGGCATGTTCAAATTTGATAGAAGTGGGTTTAATACATTTGCCCCCTTGCTTCCTCACACTATCGAAGAAACTTTCAAGAGAATCTGTATTAGTTCTGTGCAGTGTAAATATTTAAAATCGTTGGATTACAATTTATTACAATTTTTTTTAACTACTTATTGTGATTGGTCTGCATTTCTTCATCCTTGATCTGGATCCCTTTTTATTGACTCTTAAATGTTTTAAAAAAGCAACATTTCACCCAAAAATTGTATTTGATAGTCTGCTTATACAAACACATTTTTGTATTTGTTAACGTTTCTTGGTTTTGTAGAATGAAATAAGGCTGTCAAACTTCTCAATTTCTTTAATGCTTCCAATACTAGGAACTGCCCCCAAGCTCATATACATATTCATACCACTTGGTACATTATTATTTGGAGTTGGTAGATGTACTTTCATTTTGTCGAAATTCTATGGATAAGTTTGCATGTTTGTTAATTTTTGTGTACATCTAAAAACGCCTGTTTGTCTTGACCGTAAAACTACTTTAAAAATGACCAGGATGTTTGTTTGCCATCAAAACAAAATGTATCTCTTTTCAAATTATTTCTTGTAGCTTCAATTAAGTGACTAGAATCAAAAAAGTAAATAATTTCCTTGACATCTACTGTGAATACTGGATTATCAGGAGTTCAACTCATGCAGTACTATAGAAGACATGATTTTTCAGTGACATCCCATCAATACATATGGTATACTGTTTGTTACCATTGGACATTGTCTGAAGCTTTGTTTCTACAGCTTTAAATATTGAATCGTAACCTAAACCAGGCTTGCAAGCAAGTTTTTTGGTGATTCTTTGTAGGGTTTGTTTTGTTGGAAGACTAATAATTTAATCATAAAGTTGTATGCCTGTGATCCCAAAAAATATAGCATCAAGGTAAATCGTTTGTGTTCTACAAAATACCTTCTACCTAGAAGTTCTCTGCCTTTCAGTACTACTTGCGCTTATACAATTTTTGCCAGAAGTTGTTCAAGACATTCCTCCTCCTCCAGGTTGCATATTTCTTTCTTTTCTCTGGTTTCCTTTGCAAAATTTCGTTTCCCTAGAGCCAGCCATAACCACTAATTTTACCTTGCTTTTCCGTGGTGTCCAGAACTTGAGAAAGCAGGAGTTTGAGTGGAAATAGAGAATTTTCAAGAGTAAGCTATTTCTAATGGGTGCCTACAACAGAAGTTTCCTGATGTGGATCTATAAAAGTATATTGAGTATAATATATTTTGGAAATGTACATGTACATGATTCAGAACCCTAACAACTATACATATATATGTTGTACTTTTGTTTGACAAGAAAAATGACTGTATATATTTATTTTCACTTATTGTAGACATACTAAACATAAAATGTTACTGAAAAGCAGAAATTTTTTATATATTTAGGCTCTAAAAAGTAACAGTACTTAGATTATGGGTTTGGCAAGCATAATATAATGCTTTGGTTTGACTAAATAACATTATAAAATACACATACATAGTAACAAAACTCATCCTTTCTCCAGTTTTGTAGGTTCATCCACGACATAAGCAAACAAATTCTCCTTTACAAGCGATCACAAAATATAAGCTAGTGCCACAAGTGTGTGTGTCGAAGTTATATCGTAATATGAATTGGAGGGATTACCAGAAAAACAGCATAAACTGTTCAACCAGAAAAAAGCACAAAATATGATAATAATTGAAAAATGCAACAAAACTTCGATAACTATGCAGAAAAGTTTACTGTCGTTACTGTTTTATAACGTCTTTGTCACATACATCAGTAGATTTTCTCTTGTAAAATATTTAATTCAGAATCTAGTGAAGTGTAACTTTTAAATATATCAATTATAAAAAATTTGTATTCAAGTACCATACTTATTGTAATTTTATATCATCATTTACTGAAATTATTTCTATTGTAAACTGGTATTCTAAATATATAATCTATGAAATTGACTGTCTCGACCCTTACTTCGTGGAATATGCTCATATTAGTGTTTTTAAATGAAACTCAAGGTCTCTAGTTAATTCCACAATATAATACAAGTTATTGAAAATTCTAAAAAATTGTCAATTTTTTAGAATTTTCAATAACTTGTATTATATTGTGGAATTAACTAGAGACCTTGAGTTTCATTTAAAAACACTTATATAATCTATATTATTGTATTGGTTTTTATACTCACCCTAACCTACATAAAGCGCTACTTGAATACATACTTACACATATAATTTCGATAACAATATAGAAAATAAAAATCATTTGGTTAAACAATAGCTCGTTATTTTTAATAATGGATGGAACTCCAAAAACAGAAGCTAAAACTTTATGTATGAAGAAATGCTAAGTATATTTTTCACATTGTTTGTTTAGCTGTTAGATTAACTTTAACAATTCATAAATTAAGTTTAACAGACCTATTGTGAAAATAATACTTTGGTATTTCTTCATCTTTAATGAGTTTTCACCAATTATCAACCAAAATTCAAAATATTACACGGTTGAATACCTAAATCTTTCTTTGACAATAAAAAATTTGTCGAAACAAGCCATAAAAATAAGCAATTATTATTTGAGATTGTTTGGTTTCACTTTTCTGCGTGTAGGTAAGATTTAATTTACATTTTTTGAACACTTTTCTTAGTGTAAAGTCAAGTAAAGATGCTCAGTTATCTGTCAACGTCAGTTTGAAGGTCACGAAATTTTGCCCCCCAAACATCAAACGATTTATGCCGGCTTTCGCTTCTTGTTGTTGGTGTGTTCTTTGGTCATACCATATTTAAACTAGAAGTTATTTGAATTTAAGTTGGCAACTCTGTAGATTCCTGATTGGTCAGATCACAGCCGGTTTTACACTGCACATTTGAGTCGAATGGGATAACAGGAAGGGAGCACAGTATTCCATCTCTCTCGATTACATGGTATTATAATATAACTGCGTTCCTTATTACTCTTACAGATTTCTGTCTATACCCAAGATATATTTTTTCTGATACTGTATACGTGAATGAAGTAGCAGCATCCACATTTAGCGAAACAAAAAAGTTGTTATAGTTTATTTACGATAAAAAGACGATGACGTTGCAAAACAAAATATTGTGATGTTGCCAAGCTGTAGTTTTTTCCTTTACTTAACGAAAACTAGAAAAGTCAATCTGATGTTAGATTGACAGTTCTTCTTTTTCATTGTTCCGTGCCTCGTAGGGAGTAAGTCAAAAATATTTATTTAAAAATAAATGGCTTGTATGACAGGCTTGATTAATTTAATATAAATATTTATTCATGAAAAACTATGGATAAGATACAAGAAACAGTAACCAATCATTTTATATTCGAATTAACATTCAATTATTTTATATAGAAGAGGGTTAAATGACGAACGAACGTCCTTATACCTTATTCTATGCTCTATAGAACCATCTTCAAGAGCACTGCAAGGGTTTACGCTAAAAGGAATCAATACGAGCTGTAATCATCTTCATGCACATTTAAATATTGTTTCTTTATACAATATCTATTAAAATAAAAATAGAATGGAAAAGAAAAATATAGATACACAAAATAAAATGTTGTTACAAGATATAAAAATAAAAAATCTCCCATTTTATCAGTATTATTCATGTAGAGATAATGTGGTCGTTGTTTTAATTTGTGTATTATGAAATAACTGTACCTAATTAATTTAATAATAGTTATTAGTGATTTTGAAAAGGTGGAAATAAAGCAAATTTGATAAAAATATACAAAAAATAAAACACAAGATTTCCACTACTCCACTACAAACTCATCACTACCTTCATAGCCACTGACAAAATTAATAATAAGTCTATCAAATACTACTTCTCTATCCCACCCATCTGGTATAATTTTATTAATGCCCTCTTCTGTCTTTGACCAAATATGAGGAGTCACTTTTTCTAAAGATTCTTTCCGTACACCTATTGCTTGTTCTGTTGAAGAACCATCAGTTTCCACATGATCTCTATAAAAATTTTTAACTATGCCCCAAATATGTTCAATTGGGTTGAACATACAGGGGTAAGGGGGAAGTCGAAGCACTTTGTGATCATACTTTTTAAAATAATACGTCAGCTTCATACACTGTTGGTGGTTTATTCCTACAAAAATGCATATATTTAAACAAAATAAGTATTACCATAATATATTGAAAAATGTTTATATCAACTTACCATTGTACTAAATTCAATAATTGGGTTTTGAGGAAAGTATTTTCAAAAGGAATATCAGTTTGTATCAACCAGTTTTGTATATCAGCCTTTTTGGTAGCTCTTGTTGGTACTTTATTGATCACTGTACTGTGATAACTTGCATTATCCATTACAATTGTGGCAGGTTCTTCCAAGTTCGCTAAAAGCTGGTATTTAAACCAATGCAAAAAATTTTCTCGGTTCACTTCACCGTGGTAATCACGATCTTGTTTATTGGAAGAAAAACCCAGCCCTGCTCCAGGAATAAATCCAGAAGAGGAACCAGCATGCAATACCATATACCTACAATAAGGAAATAACAAATTACTACTAGGTTTCCTAGATAGACTGCATAGCTAAAAACAACTATTAATAATTATATAGATTTAAATAAAATAGTGTGACTAGTAAATATTTGAAAAGGTCTTAAAATGGCAGGAATACATCATAAATTGATTGCTAAATTTTATTATTCAATTACATTGGACCATCAATTTTGGTTTTTTTCACGCTTCTATGAAAAGAATCTTGCCAAAAACGTCCAACAGTACCGTCTTTAAATATCCAGGTCTCACGCAAAAACACAAATTGATATAAACCTTTTATCTTGACATATTCATATAGAAAATGTACACGTTTTAATGCAATATGTGGCATTCCATTAAACCACGACGAGGATAATCTTTTTGGTATTTGAATCCAATATTTTTCACTATCTTCCAGAGTGATGTTAAACAAACATTAAAGAGTTCACGCTCCTGGAGTTTGTCTTTTAAAGTTTTCAAGGTTATGTGTTCCTCTGAAAAAATATTGTGTTAGTTAATAGTGAATAAAATAAAACAGTAAATTCAATATACTCACTGTTTCCATACATTTCGTATATAACATTCCGGAAAGCATTTTGATCAAAGTTATCAATTTCAACAGTAGGTTTTATGCGTTGTCTCTTTTTAGGTGGGCTTTTAGTTTGTTCACCTCTATTATGCTTGGCGGCAATTCGGTTAACAGTGGTAACGCTAAGTTGTAAAGCTTCTGCAACTCTCTACAATATAATTACTTCAATTTATGAAAGAATAATTAATATATTAACAAGTTTAATTAACCTAACCCAACATTAAAAACATTTAATCATTTACATTTAAATATGTAACAATAATATTAATAATGATGAATACAAATAGCGAATACTATTACTTACGTCTCTTACAGCAGTAAGCGGGAGAAGCGGGCCCCCATTTCGGCATTCTCGTTCAAAATAGCTCAACAAAGATGTTACCATCTCTTGACATTTTCTGTTCAGCTGCTTCGGCATTTCATTAACCACATACTGCTGATTTGCCTAAATAATTAGGTATGAAAATAACTGTTTTTTTAATCTTAAAGAAGCAATGAATTTAAAAGCACCAAAAAAAACTTGTAAATATTAGACGATGATCGAATGTCAATAAACGTCAAAACAAACTGGGGAATTTTACCAGTTGATTTGACAACGTCTTGAAGTTTTCCCAACCCGTCACCTGTAAATTGCCCTTGGCTACGTTCATAAATTTACTCCAGTGAGTAGAGCAGACTATAATCACGTGACTAGAAAAGTATGTATGATGGTTACTCGGAGTAACCGTTCAGAGGCTACACCGGCCGGACGCAAATCAAATGTCATTGTGTTGTGTATGAATTTGGGGATATATTTTTCATTTAGAAAATAGAAATTAATTAAACATGGATAAGTTGAATATTAATATCATAACAAAATGTTGGGAACTCATGAATGTAAGTAAATCCTCTCTAATTGATAGCACAGAGTAATCCATTATTGATATGAGGATTTATTAGTCAAAACAAACTATACTCAGCTTCAATGCAAACAACTGTAACCATATATCTATTAATAGATTTATGACTGTATCACAATCAAATAATATCAATTTATCAATAAAAATAACATGGCAGTAATCTGAACTGAACTACTGTATAAGCCAAACTGTCATAACTGTCAGAGTATATAATACTCCATTAAAAAGTGGAGTATGCAGAGTTTACTCCGGGTAGGTTTCTGAACGTTTATAAAAGAATACTCTATACTGGAAGAGTAAATTTATGAACGCTTCGTAGTAAACTATCCTTACTCTGAGTAAGTTTATGAACGTAGCCCTGGCTGTTGAGGATAAATTGTATTCACGGTTGGTAAATATTTATTCTGATATGCAGGAAAGTAACTAAAAATAATATCATCGTCTTTTTATCGTAAATAAACTATAGTTAGGGATCATCACTTACCTACAATTGAACATCATACTATTTGGTATTAAAGGATAAAATATATTAATATTTTATCATTATTACCTACTGTAGATATTGTTTTCCAATCACAATATCAAATAATTAAATTTATACAGATGTTCAAACTATTCCACTCCTCTTGGATATGAACAGTATTCAAAAATTGCACAAGACAAATTTCTCACAAACCATTCAAAACATATCCCCACAACCAGTTTATTAACATCCCATTGTCATGATTCTTACGTTACAACAGTAAGGAGATATACTATGAAGAAAGGGTCTTAGACGTATTAAGTTCTGCAGTCACGTGGCAAAGTGTAATTCAGGATCGTACAATTGACCCTCTGAAAAGGGCCTCAAGGGTCAGCTCTCAATGGTCTTCATTTCAATTTAATATTATGTAAGTGTCTGGTAGACATTATTTATTACCGCCGACGTCGTTAGATCGAAATTGCGCTCTTTGAATACCACAGGAGATTAAAATTTAGTTCGGTGAAATTAATATACAAATATTAATAACGATGTATGGAAATACATTATAAAATAAGTTGATGCAGCTAAAACACCTGAAAACGAAACTGTTCAAAACGCACAAACATATTTTTCGTTCCTTTTCACTATTAAAGGCTGGAAAATCCCGATTAATTCGATATCGGGTAGTTCGACCTATAAGGTCAAACACTATAAAAATGTATGCACGTCATAGACCGAGTACGAGGTCGCAAAATATTTTGCCTTTAATTCTGGTTTTAATTAATAAAGACAATAAATATACCTATATGTACATATTTGAGGCTTGAACATATTTAAATTGTTCCACTAATCCTAAATGGTATGTTTTGTTCAAAAGTGTGTTCTATGAACCCATTTCATCTGATTTGAGTTGCGTGTAAAGCTTTCAGTTGGATTTTTTTTCAAATTTTCAACAAATAACAAGCTTTATTTGGCATCCTTCCTCTCAGAGATTTTGGTGTGCCTTTGCTTCGTTGACTGTTAGTCCCCATTACTTCATATTTTCTATTTTTTCTCTCCAATTTTTCATTATGATCCTTCTGATGTCCTCTTCCACTTGTTATTTCCATTTAGATTTTGGTCTGCCTCTTGGCCGTTTTGCTAGTGGTTTCCATTCTGTAATCTTCCTCACTGGTGAGTTACCTTTCTTTCTAAAAATGTGTCCATACCACCTAATTCTTTGCGACTTAAATCTTCTTTGTTTAATAAATGTTCAATGTCGTAGTTCATTAGTGGTCTTGATTCTTCTTCATTTATTTTCTTTGGGCCATATATCAATCGTATTATTTTTCGTTCAAATACTTACAATTGCTCTTCTTCTCTCTTAACTATGTTCGTTGTTTCAGATCTACTACAGGTCTTATTCTGTTATATATACTCTAATTCTGGAGTTTTTACTTATATGTTTATCGTTAAAAATATTTATGGACGTAAAATGCTTTATTTCTTGCTCTAATTCTGGACTTAATAACCATTCTTGCATTATTTATATGAATTATCATTCCCAAATAATTTAATGTTTCAACTTCTTTAAACTTGTAATCTCCTATTTCCAGCTTTGGGATTAGTTTTTGTTTTCTGCTGCAATCCATATACTTGGTTTTCTCTTCATTAAATGTCAGACCTCGTTCTTTTGATCTTTCCTTTCCTTGAACGTTTTGAAGTATAAGGGCTAGAATTTTTTATTTGCATGAGCTACAGGTAAAATGCCCAGGAATTACAAACCTTGACTAATGGCAACAGTCAGATATCAGGCAACAAAAGCGTGTAATAAATAGGCCCATTAAAAACTGTTGTTTTGAAGCTAGGCCAATCTGAATGGTCTAACAAACCTTCAGTGTAACGGCTAACGAATCCTAAAGATCATTATCCACGTGAATAAATGGATGTAATAGAGCATTAATAACTATTCTTAGATTGCATGGTTTCAAAATCATTCTCTTCTTATTTCTCTTCCAACCTCGTATTCTTGCAACCATTTTGCTACCTGTCCCTCTGGATGACTATTTTAGGGCTGCGTGATCAGTTCTCAACAGGAACTTTCTGGCCCTTTGGATGACGGTATTGTAGTAACTATATTAGAACTGCGTGGTCAGTTGTCAGCAAGAACTTTCTACCATAAAAATATTTGTGAAGTATCGACATGCTTTCCCCACTCCCAGTAGTTCCTTTCATATTTTGACAAAACTTTGCTAATACAAGCAATGACTTATGTGTCCATCCTGTATCTATAATGGATGCATTACTGGCTTTAGTATCTAATATGAATTTCCCAATGTCCCTAGGATAACTCAGAATCGGTGAACTGCCCATAACTTTTTGTAATTCTGCAAATGATCTCTGATATCTGTTAACTTGATCAATGGTTTAGCAGAGTTGTAAATTTTTTTCATGAATTTTGTATCAATATAGAGCACTCTACGAAAACAGCAGATTGAATTCAATATGGCCGTCAGAGGACAAACAGAGAGTTTCATTGTATCATACAATGTGGATTGTTTTTTGATTTTTGCGAAGAATTCTTTGTTTGTGCGATTTTTTCATCAAAAGTTAAGTGTTATTGATAACCTGAACGTGGACCCTATCACTTTAAAAAGTGAAGATGTCTCCACGGATGCTACGAAATTTCTTCCACTAATCAATATGGAAATTGATGCTTATCTTGTCCTTACTAGAAGATTGTTGGATACGACTTATGCTTATTTTTATCAAACTCAACAACAGATGGATGTGACAAAACTTTGTTTTGTGATCTGGAGTGCTAAAGAACTATTTATAGAGCGAGTATTATTTAATAAAAATTTTGGGCTTAGGAATCTCAAAAAAGATTGTTTAATAAAAAATGTCATTATGCCTGAACTCATTATTAAGTAATATTATACAAGAAATATGAATGTTACCACAAGATTTTGTAGTTGTGATTCGACTGATGACAAACGACCTATGACTCTCTGTGATAATGGTAATTGTAAAATAGAATGGTACCATATGGACTGTTTGGGAATGACATAATTTCCCCTACAATTCTACGAAGCCCATAGTATGGTCCAAGCTGGGTAAAATAAGTTTGTATTTGTTTCAGTTCACACTTTTTTTATTATTTGTGTATACATTTTTTTATACTATGTTTCAATATTTGGAAAATAAAATCAATAAAACACGGTTTTTCATTGTTTTTTGATATTTATTTGCAAACTTTTCACATTTTCTTTCAAGTGCAGTTTTCTAAAAGAAGGAAGGCTTAGTTCTGCCGTATCCAAGTCAGTTTGGGAAGAAAAATGACCATTTACAGCGTCACTAAAGATCATATCTTGTTGTGTTTCTGTAAAGATCACTGGGATGTTTAATTAATCACTAAGTAACACTTATTTAAACAGACCTGACCTATCAATTACTAAGCTGATCAAGTTCAAGGTTTACCCACTACATACATAGTTGTTGATAAACAGAATATAATACGAACATTGATATCAGTTGTTTACAATAGTTTCTTTTATAGTAAATATTTCCTTAGGTTTTACAATTATGTTTATAGTTAATATTCAAAATATTTCTTGCTAATATGTATTGGTATTTTATTTATTATTACAAACTTTGTGACTCTAACCTCGACATGCACTAAGTTTATATTAGTTTGTTTGGACTGTATCCAGCATTCGGGAATAGTAGTCACTACATTGTTTTAGAAGCAATAGGGCCACATTATTAATAGCCTAAAAAATTGAATTAATCACCACCTATAAAATATGTAAATAAACTGCCCAATTACTCTGATAAAAAGCTACGGATAGGAGTAACAACAAAATTTTGATCCTGTAACAATGTTTTGTCTAATACACTCGCCTCAGAAAACATTAAACAATAGAACATAGATGATAATTTAGGCACATAATTTAATGTTATTACTACTACAACTTTATTTTGTTCTCTTTTCTACTTTCTTTGAGACAGTTCTAGTTTTTTAAAGCTATACTAGTTTTTTTTTATTACAGTATCTGTAAAAACATTCAATTAAAATTGTATATTTCGACATATCTCATATTAATAGAAGGGACCCAGTCGGAGTGACCAACATAATTTATATCTGACGGTTTTATTTTTAAAATAAATGTAATATTATGATTCTTCAGGATTCTATAATTTTCAAATTTTTATAAGCAAAGTCAGTGGTATATATCTATTAATTCACCTGTTATAAAGTGTTTTGAGCAAATTCAAGCCTATATTAATTTACTCTCAGTCAAATATTGTCTTTATAGGGCATTCGTTTTGAGAAAGCTACTGTGTTAGTGAAACGCGTCAACCAGTTTAAATTGAACATTAATTCAAATAAATGAAGTTTTAAACAAATTATATTGTTTTATTTCATCGTACATTAGTGTAGAGTACCCTATTTTATAAATCTTCAATTTTCCTACAATCATTTGAGTTTTAGTTGCTAGGCGTATTTGCATTATGGAAAACAGTATATTATGTTACGTTTAATAGAGTAATAATGCCTTTATAGTATGTGTGTCCATTGTTATACTCTTCCTAACTTATTATTCTCGCTTATTTTCATGACCAATTCACGCATTCTCTTCTGTAGGATGGCTTCTCCTTATTTTATATATTTATTTATAAAATATATCCCTGCCCAGGCTTTTCCATTGAAGTTTTCGTTGATATCTTCACCTAGTTCTGGTTTTCATACTTCAACATAAATTTTCTCATGAATTAATTTATCAGTCCAAAAACCTATTGACTAGGTAAAAATAGATGACGCAAGTATACCCCTTCCAAAAGATATGGTCAAATCATACGATGTATAGGGTGACATAGTACTATATCTACGTATAATCTTTTTAAACTAAAGGTATGATATGGTTACATATTCACATTTTATGCTTTATTAATTTGAAACTTTCAAATAATTGATTTACTTGCGTTCAGTCCTGTTTAAAAAATGTTATTGTTTGTATTCTTCCCAGTTTCATTTTAATGCATTTTGTTTTTAAACAGGTCTTATTGTAGTACAGATAAAACAAGCTTTTTGTTTGCTTTGTAGTTCTGATAACTCAAACGAAACATATGTGGCATTAGTCTTTGTAATGCGTTTCGATAGTATAATTCTGATGGGTCCCTTTCTTTTTAATGTGTTATAATACTATGAATTGGACTGGCTCTCTCTCTTTGTTATGTTTTTGGATAGTGTCATCCGAATGGAGCCCTTTCTTTCCAATGTGTTTCAATAATATAAATCGGAAAGGGGCCTTTTCTTTGTTATGTGTTTTGATAGTACCCATAAATGGGATGGATCCTTTCTTTGTATTGTATTTTGGATGTATTGATTGAATGAAGCATTTTCTATACATTGTAATAATATATATTTTTGGGTAGTATGAACTAAATGGATGCTAATTTGCACATCCGTCTAAAATATATACAGAAATTTTTATGATTTGTGGAAAATTTGAAGAAAGCAAAAAAGTCAGCTTCAAACAAACTCTAATGATATTTAAAGCGGGTTGAACGCAACTACATCAATTATTTGAAACTTTAAAATTAATACGGAATAAAGTGGGAATATGTAGCCATAGTATCCCTTTAGTTTAAAAAGATTATAAGTAGATATAGTCCTGTGTCACCCTATACATCGTATGATTTGATATCACATCTTTTATAAAGGGTGTTTGCGTCACATATTTGTACCTCGTCAAGAGTATTTTGGACTGATATCACTACTTTTTGTACAGCCTTCAAATTTGTTACGGGTTCAAACTGATTGGAGTTAGTTAAAACTGAACAGAGGTTAACGAATAAATGTGGTTCACTCTTGATTCAAAACTAAATTAAAATTTCAATTTCAATAACTTAGCCATCACATTGTTTGTTTACAAAATAATATAAGAAATTCTTCTTTCATTGATCCCTCAGTTTAAACGGTCGCAACGTAAAGGGCTATCCCTACCAAAGAGTCAAGCTGGCTAGTTGATGACCAGTAAGTAATTAAGGTTGGTACTTTGACTTACATATCTAATTGACCTACTGTCATTATGCTTTTATTTCTCTCCCACTTTTTTTGTCTTTTTATGGCTGAATTTTATCTGCATGACCGAACTTTTCCGGATTTTGACGCCAAAAAGGAAAAAAATGAAACACTTTCCTAGACTATTTATTTTATTTTCATGTATTGAAAAGCCCGCAAGGGGATATTTTATAATTAGTCTATTTAAAAGCCACTCCACCTTCGGTAAGTCTACCTAACCTAACCTAACCACGTTTCAACTAACCACCATATGCTTTTAACTCTTTTAGGCTTTTGCTACTATATGATTATTAGGGACTGACTGTAGTACTGTTGCTGGGACCATCTGCATGGTTTACCAAAGATAGACTTCCCCGATAACCACGTTTAAAATAGCCAGACTGCAGGCAGCAAGTAAGAGTACCGTTTATTATTTTTTGTATCGCATCATTTGCATAGCGAGAGACTGAATTCCACTCCAGAGAACTCCGCAGAACTAATCTTTCGAATGTGTTCATAAAATAATATCTAACTACCTACTTACCTTGTGAACTTGTTAGTACTAATAGGGGAATTCCGTATAGTGTTAAACCATAAACTGTTTCAACTTTTCATTAAACATCTTGTTTCATCCACAATCTTATCTCGCAATAAAAATTTAGGAACTGTTACACAGTACCTTTCATGGCAACTAAACCTGAATGATATTTATTCACCCACACATTTCTCCACTGCAACTAGCTGGTCATTAGACTAGTGATATATATGTGTATAATCAGCTAACATTTATTTGTTACCTATTGATCATGTAGGTAACAAATTTTATTCTCATATACTTAAGAAAAGCAATATACGTAGATAAGATAATTTGTTAGAGGTATGCAGTATTTAAGGAAAAAAAATTTCGTAAAATTTTTTTGACGTGGGGTCAAAGAGTATATGAATTAGAAAAAACGAAAAATTATCAAATTGTGGACCACTTATTTTGGCTACAACTCCACAAAGATAGACCAAATATCGCAAATGTTATATACCATTGAAAAGATCTTGTATACAACTACAAAAAACATTCAACATTAAGGGTGTTTTTTTTATCTGTGGTTGAAAACCGTATAAATTGGAAAAACTTGAAAAAAACGAAAAAATCCTAGGGTTGATCACTTGTTTTGGCTATAACTCCACAAGGCTACACCAAAAACACACTATTGGAAAGGTATTAGATAGAACTACAAAAAACATGTGGGGTAATTTTCTCAATCTGGGATCAAAAACCATATAAATTGAAAAATACTTGAAAAAACGAAAAAGAATCAAAGAGTGGACCACTTATGTTGGCTATAACTCCACAAGGGTACATCAAATATCTCAAATATTATATATCGTTGGAAAGGTCTTGAATAGAGCTTTAAAAAAAATTTCGGGTGTTTTTCTCTATCTGAGGTCAAAACCTTTTAAATTGGAAAAAACTTAAAATACCCATATTTCGAAATTTTAGATAATCATTAAGACCCCTTAAGGATTTTTTCAGGGATCGTGGTATGATGCGATCGTAATAACTTTTGAACTTTATCATCCTGCAAAGTTTCGTTGAAATCGGTAGAACCAGTACAAAGTTGCCACAAATATACCTAATACGAGGAACGTTAAGTCTCAGCTTTGGGTACAGGTAGGAGGCTGTAAATGTTACTGTAGCATCACCTCAGCGCCCCAAATCAACTGACAAAATTCCATCGTGATCGGTGAACGCGTTCATATTTTTTGCTATTGGAAAATTGACATTTTATATGAAAAATATTGTAATGTTTTTATTGCGGGTGGGAAAAACTTTAAACACACGTTATGTCTACGAACTTAATTTATTTATTCACTAAACTATTCACTAATTTATATTGACTACACAGTATATTCACTTAAACTAATTTATATAAACACTTCACTACTTAGACTTAATTTATATTTACTTGTTCACTTGTTATCTCACGAGATCACTTTATAAACTGGCCTCTCCCGCAGGTCGGTCCTTTATACATTAGTGCCTTTTTTACTAGATAATTCTAGATTGCGGCTTAGACAAAAAAATCAGCTCCCTGGAAGTTTCTAGATAAGACCGATTTTCTTCCTTCCATTGCCGGATCATCTTCAGGTGAGTATCATTCTCCTGATCTCCTCTGATCCTGGTGGGTGACCATTCCTCATTGACTACAGTATTTCTTGAAACTGCAGCTTCCCCAGATTCCGCCTTGTTGCAATATTAATAGTCTACAGGGCATGACCGTCTAGGCAGAGAGACGGCTTTTCGGTGATTCACATCATCTTGGTGTTCGCCAGTGTCTGATTTCTCTCGTGTCTGGAGTTTTTGGGTTGCAGGAGTCTTGGGGCGCTTAGACGGACTGCGTACGTGTTCTAACTCGCTACACTTCCAGCATTTGGTCTTCTTCGACTTCTTGTCTGCCATAACTTTCAACAAGTTGAAGATCTGGTCAAGCCTGTCATCGTCACCTTCTTCCTGTATGGTCCTAATTTTGTTGTATCCCGAAGCCTTTGTTGCTTGCTTCATATTCAATACGTTGGCTAATGTTTTGGGATGGGCTAAACGAAGCATCATCTGCATATGGGGGTCACGTAAGCCATCAATAAAGGCCTGGATTCCCAGAAATTCCATTATGTTCTGTGGTGCTGATGGATAAGCAAATCGAACTAGTTGGGCAATATCCACTTCATACTCTTGAAGGGATTCATCACGTTTCTGCCTTCGGTTCTTCAGCTGGGATTGGTACAAATGTTCTAGATGTTCGTGGCCATATCGCAAGTCCAACCTCTTCTTCATCTGCTCGAAGCCATCCGTTTCTTCCAGAGGTATCGTCTGAAGTACATCTAAGGCATCTCCCCGAAGCGCGATGGTTAAATTTACTGCCTTCTCCCTATCGGAGCAATTATTCACTCTAGCGGCTGCTTCAAATTGTTTCACACAATTGGTCTACGATGTCTTTCAGTCGAAAGTTGGAGCCTTGACTCGGACAAAACTGCCAATGTCTTCTATCCTGGAGTTTATTTCTAGCTTGCAGGGTTTTATATGGTCAATCTTCTTTTCTTCTGCTGGCGTGTCTTGTGTTCTTAAATCTGCCATATTTATCTCTAATTCCTTGATTTTCTCGTCCATCGTTGTTATTTTATTCTCAATCTTCTCGTCCATAGTTGTCATCTTATTCTCAATTTTCTCATCCATCTTTGTCATCTTATTCTCGATTTTCTTGTCCATCGTTGTCATCTTATTCTCGATATCTAATTTTAGGGACGAAATTTTATTTTCGACATCAGCAGAAATGTCATTTTTCAATGATAAAATGTCGGCAGAAATGTCGTGCTTCATAACAGAAATATAGTTCTTCATATCAGAAAAATCGTTCTTTATGGTTGAAATCCTCTCGTCCATATTAGTAGAAATCTTGTCCATGTTATCAAAAATATCGTTCTCGATAGTTGAAATCTTTTCTTCCATGGCAGAAATTGACGTGATTAAGGTGGAAGTCTCGTCATTGAATAAAAATGTTTCTGGATCCAAGCCCTTACAGTGCCATTTTTAGTCTTTCTATTATTTCACTTTTTTTTATCCGGTGTTTCCAGCTCACGATTTTCCAATTCTGCCTTTAGCTCTGTCACTTTTAGGTCACTAAGCCTCTTGGCCATGTTCACGTGTTATTTATTTATATTATCCCACTTCTGACACCAATGTAATGTTTTTATTACGGGTGGGATTAATTCATACACACGGTAAGTCCACTCACTTTATTTATTCACTAAACTATTCACTTAAACTAATTTATATACACACTTCACTACTTATTAGACTTAATTTATATTTACTTGTTCACTTGTTTATCTCACGAGATCACTTTATAAACTGCCCTCTGCCGCTGGTCGATTCTTTATATATTAGTGCCTTATTTACTAGATAATTCTAGATTGCAGCTTACACAAAAACAATCGGCTCTCTGGAATTTTCTAGATAAGACTGGTCACAAAAACAGTGTCTAGAAAAGATAGTCACAAAAATATCGTAAACAGTTCTAAGAAATCCCTGCGCAACCACCAAAATTTTAACTTTCATACATGCTTGGCAGAATCGGATTTAGGGACTACACTAGTGTGCTATTTCGTAACAATATAGTAGTAGTGCTTTGATTTACTCGTAGACAGTTTGTATTGGGCTTTTTCGATTTGTTGGGTTTTGTGCGTGAGTACTCGCGTCGCTCGGCAACTACCGTTGCCTGTGATAAAGCATCTTTCATTAAATTTTTTGCTCATGCTATGGCGTGTATAATTTGACAGACAATAAAAAACCAATTGAAACTTGCTTTGTTACCGAAAACAAAGACCATGCTACAATCTATCGGACTCGAAAAAACATACTGTAACAATAGTTTGATGATAATTATGATATAGGCCATTTTTCATTTTGTTGTGGTCCTTCTGGAGATTTTTCTTGTTCATATTAATCACTTAAAACACAGTCAACTTAATCATCCAACTCTACAGAATCCTTAAGGATATTTTCAGTCCACAGATTTAAAAGCACTTTCCCACTTGGCAACTCCCTTTAAATACGCTAGGGAAATGTAATTGATATTGACAATCCCTACAAAAAGATTCCCAGCATTGCCTACTGTATAAAATCGTATCCTAAGGGCATGGATTTCTGTTTGGTTATGTAATATACAGTTAAATCTGAAATACGTTTCATCTTTTGCCGAAACATCTGCCTATGACTTTTACTAATTAAATATGGTACCAAAGAAAAGAGATCATGCATTTAATTGTACAGATAGCTTGATATGGATCAGTAGCGGTACTAAAAATGTCATGTAAAAAACGAAATATTGAGTAAACAACAGAAAAAGCTTAACTTATTCCCGACCGTATACACGATAACTTTCCAATTATATTTGCACTATATTTGGTCAGTTTGTTACATAGTTTCTTATCCCACAGTTCCAGTTTGGCTTATTTCTGTCTCTACTATCATTTTGTACAATATCCCGCCATATTCTTCGTGACCTTTACCTACACATTTATTTGTTTTAGTGTACGGTTTAGATCAACCACTTCTAAGTTGAAATCTTGTTTTTACTTTTACTGTTTCTGCTAATAAGACATAGACTTTCTTATTTTTTCTTCTTATTCTCCGTAGTATTTTTCTGTCCCATCTCTGAATACTTTCTTTTTAATTCATATTCAAGATCCAGGTTTCAGATCCAAGGATTGCTCTTAGTATTGTTTTATTCTTCTTAAAGTGCCCTTTCCTATTGGATTTTTGCGATTGTCGGGCTATTTTTATCGATTGGAACAGCTGCGCTGATGATAGTCTTAACCATTTACTCATGCGAACTGTTGCATTTAAATCAATAACAACTTACCGTTCAGGGAACGGTAAGTAATTTTCTTACCGTTCGCGAACGGTAAGTCAATTTTATCGAAAATTTCAATATAAGTTAAGTAATAATAATATCTACAAATTATTTATTAATATTGAAATTAATAGTACAGTTTGTTGAATTATTTAGACAAAATCCACTTGATTGTGCTTGTGTGGCCTTTGCGTTACTAATTGAGACTGCTGCAGAGTTTAAATCTTGTTGTATTGTTGTGCATTTATTGATTTAGCGTATGGCACTAAGATACAATAACAAATAATAATAATTATAAATAAACATTATAAATAGGGTTACAAACAAACATTTAACGAATTAAAATAAGCTATTGATTCTGGCGTAGACATCAGGAAATATTCGGGCGTGTTCCTGCATAGGCTGTTATTAGGCACACTTCTATAATGTGTTCAATGGTTTGGTCTTCTCCACATTCGCAGAGGGGCGTCGCTGTCTTGCCCTACTTATGCAGGGAGTAGGCACATCTACCATGCTGGGTTCTTATTCGGTTTAAAGTTGCCCTTGTTTTACGTGACAAGTCATAGCCTGGATGCTGTTGGGTAATGCCTGGGATTTGGTTGCTCTGTTTTGTGGTCGACTCTTCGTGCCAACCGTTAGTTAGGCTGAATCCTTTTTCTTTGGCATCTATTGCTGGTCTGATGGGCGGTTTTCTAGATCGAAGGCGATTGTAGATACCTTCTACAATATTCTCGTGAATCGGCAGATTACGGTTATTCATTATCTTTTTATACTCTCTCGTAAGCGCCTTTATGCTTCACAGGTTGGGCTGAGTACTTGGAGCCACTCCACTGGGGTAGATCTGATAACACCCGCTATCATTATCATTGCGTTGTTGAGTTGAGCATCAATTCTATGGACATGAGTGCTGTTAAACCACGCTGGTACACAATATTCAGCGGCTGAGAAGACGAAGCTTGGATCTGAAGAGCGTAAAGAGGACGCTGACGTACCCCATGTTGTTTCACAGAATTTTATATGATGTTATTTCGCGTTATCAATTTCTCTGCTGTTTTTGTTAAGTGCACCTTGAATGAAAGTGCCATATATTCTCAAATTTGATTTTAAGCTTCCTCTTGGCAGATTTGTTGTTTAGGTGAAAACATGTCAGCCCTGTTTTGCTGGCATTTGTTGGTAGGCGCCATTTTCCCAGTTTCTCCAAGTCAGCTGTTAGGATCTCTTCTGACTCCTCAAATGACCCACATCTCGGGGTTAGTGCCCAGTCATAAGCGTAGCCGTGCATCTTGTCTCTGGCATGTCTGCGATGTAGAGGTTGAAAAGGAAGGGTGCGAGTGCTGATCCTTGAGGCAGACCGTTCTTAAGTTTTCTTGGTAGGCTTGTATCGGACCCCATGATAACTCGAAATATTATATCGTTTGGCATATTGTTTAGTAACCTAGCTATTAATTTTTAGGAGATTACACGATGAACTTGCCTTCTCCCCAAACTGTGTCGTAAGCGGCTGATAAATCATTGAATGCGGCATAAGTTTTAAGCTTCCTTTAAAATCCCGCCTCTATATAGGTTGTAAGCGACAGAACCTGGTCCACGCGGTCGTTTAGCTCTAAAACCTGCCTGTTCGAACGAAATTACGTCATATATTCTTTGGCCGATTCTGTTGTAGATGAGCCTTTCCAGTAGTTTGTATGTCACAGATAATAATGCTGTAGGCCTGTAGTTCTGGGGCGGGTCAGCTGGTTTGCCTGGCTTCAAGATGGATATTCTTCTGCCGAGTGTTGTACTAAGTCGGAGTATTGATCCTACATTATGAATCATTCATTAGAACGGCCGTTGGTTTCTGGTATTGACGGAAACGTGAACGATTGTTCTAACTGTTAGAAGAATTTCGGTGTGGTACTGACACACCGAAAACTCCGCAGTATCTCCGTAGGGAAGCGCCGTTAAGCTGGGTACTGACTGGCTATAAGCGATCGCTTTAACTGTTAGAATAATTTCGGTGTGGTATTGACACGCAGTAATAACTACAGTCCCTGCATGTAGAAGTATTCGTTAAGAGTATTGATCCGCCGGTTGCTCATATCCCCGGTTAGCTGAACATTTCACAGGACATAGGGAGTCTCGTACACCGTCGAATATATCGCCGAAATCGAAACACACACCGCTTTAGTTCCACCTAAGTACAATTCAGACCACCAGTACCTATCAACCGATGAAAGGATATGGATCGTCGAAGCGTGAGCTTCGAAATATTTACGTACCGGAGAATTATATAGAATATTGAATTTTAATTTATTTTTGTCGTTGTAAATATTATTTTCAGAAATAAAACAGTTAATTTATTTGAACTCTGTCTCCTTTGGGCTTACCTGGGCAATACGCATTACAGGTTTATAATGAGTGTGTCAATGAGGCCCTCCACTGCGACTCGTAAGAGTCTATTGTGACTCATACCATTCAAATTTCACCATACAAATTCAGCTTCTTAACGAAGCCGATTAATTTGTTCAGTGAATGATATTTCAGGTCCGAGGGTAGGAGATTGGCCCTGCCAAACATCAGATATCTGACTCGAGCAGCGGCGGGACAGGCACAAATTATATGCTCTGCTGTTTCATCATCTTCCAAACAAAGACGGCAAATCGGATCATCCGACAGTCCAAGTTTCAGCATATGATGATTCAAATGACAGTGGCCTGTTAGGAGGCCTGTTAGGCACCGTAGATCGTGTCTATTATAGCCTTACATTTGTTTGGATATATTATTCGAAGGATGTATGAAGGCCTTTGAATGAACCAATCCTGGTATATTATGCCAGAAGTCTAAAACTCTTCTTGCAGTCCAGGTATTTAGTGTTTGTTTGGCAACACTTGTTGCGATGCTAATTGTAGATTCTGGTCCGATAAAGTCATGAGCGGCACCCTCCCTTGCAAAAGAGTCCGCCTTCTCATTACCACCCATACCAGAGTGGCCAGGGATCCAAACCAGCGATACCCTGTTGCGTTCTTCTATTGAGGCGAGTCTTCTTTGGCAGTCTAGAACCAATTTCGACGTTATACTGTACGAGCTAAGTGCTTTCAAGGCCTCTTGGCTGTCCGTGAAAATTTTTATTGATCTATGTGTGTGGTTGAATTGCCGCAAAGTCTCCACACATGAGGCAATTGCATAAATTTCAGCCTGAAATACGGTTGCATAGGATCCCAGAGAGGTTGAGATTTCTGTCCTAGGTCTTCGCCCGTATACACCCGCACCAGAGCCTGAGGGTGTCTTTGATCCATCAGCGTACCAACAGATGTCTGCTCTTGAGAGTTCATCCTTGTGGAGGACTCGTTTATCTCTATTTGGAAATAGAACGGTATAAGGCAGATTATAGTTTACTGTTGGGGGCATTCCCAGAACACAATGACTTTCGGTGGCCGCTAGCATTCTGCTTTGCTCTGTATAAGCCTGTTTTGTGCATTTAGAAATATGCACAATTCTATATGCTGTCCATCTGGCCTCCTTTTCCAGAAGTATATGGAGAGGAGGTAGGTCCAGGAGGATTTCCATGGCTGCTGACGGTGTGGTGCTAATAGCACCAGTTATAGGCAAACAAGCCTGTCTCTGTATGCCAGAGAGCTTTGCTTGGGCCGTTTTCTGTAAAGCTTTTGACCACCAAGCAATGGCTCCGTATGTGATTATTGGTCTAACAATCATCAAATATATCCAATGGATTTGTTTGGGACCCAAGCCCCAAGATTTTCCACAGATCCTGCGACATGTCCACAAGGTAGTCTGGCCTTATGGATAACTTTTTTCAAGTGAGCGTTCCAAGTAAATTTTTTATCTAGGATGAGCCCCAAATATTTTACTGCTGCAAATGGAATAACCTCACCATTATAGGAAAGTGGCGGAAGGTCCTCCAAATTCCTTCTCCTAGCGAAGAGAACTATTACAGTTTTACCAGGGTTAACAGACATCTGTTCCCTCTGGCACCAATTGTAGACATCGTGTAAAGTCCTTTGGGGGGTATTATGTGCAACCCGTCCTGACTTGTTTCTTGCCAAAATGACATGGTCGTCTGCATACGCTTGCAGTTCTACACCTCTTTCTGCGAGAGTACCAAGCAGGTCATCCATCAGGAAAGACCACAATAGAGGAGATAAGACTCCACCCTGCGGGCAGCCCCTGGAAACCTTAAAGCTAATGGCCTCATCTTGAATAGATGTAGTAGCTGTTCAATTAGTGAGCATGGCATATATCCAGACGGTAATCGATGGTTTAATGCCCTTTTCAGTCAAAGCTGAACCAATGGAGGCCGGTAGTGCATTGTCAAATGCTCCTTCGATGTCGAGAAAAATGGCCACCGCAATCTCCTTATTGTTAAGGGATTGTGTGACTTTCCCAACAAGGTTATGTAATGCTAAATCTGTTGATTTGCCTGTTTGATAATTGTACTGGTGGATGCTCAGGGGGGAGCTGTATAAAGATACCTGCCTGATATGGCCGTCCAGTACTTTTTCAAGTCCTTTAAGCAGGAAATATGTTAGGCTAATTGGTCTGACCGATTTAGGGTGTGGGTCTGTGCGGCCTACTTTCGGTATATATACTACCCTAGCCGCCAACCAACTGGGTGGTATATAATTCCACGCCAGACTAGCTCTATACAGTTTAATGAGGATCGGTATAAGTAATTCCAGTCCGTTTTGTAGCAGAACTGGAAAGATACCATCCTCACCGGGAGATTTTAAGGGCTGAAATGATTTTATTTCCCATTCAATCGCCGGTGCTGTGATAACGTTCTTGGCGACCCCCCAATCATTCTTTATGGGGCGCCTTGCGCCCTCAAAGTGGGGAGGACAGTTGTTATCCAGAGTTAAACTTCCAGGAAAGTGGTTTTTAATCAAAAGCTCTAACGTTTCTTTTCTAGAGGTCGTAAAAGTGCCATCTGGTCGTTTCATCGACCCTATCTCGTCAATCGGCTCTTTAGAGAGAATCTTGTGTATTCCGGTACTGCGAGGTATGTCAGATATACTCTCACAGAACTTCTTCCAAGACTCCCGCTTCGCCTTTCTAATTTCTTTGTTATAAGTTGTTAGAGCAGGTACCGGATATCCTTAATATTAATCAATGTAAATATACCCTATAAATTACGAAGAACAATGCTAGCCTTCTTAGGCCTATAACCAACATTTTCTCGTTTAAAATAAGCGATTGAAGTGGAAATTTTGGATACATCTATACCATCATACAGAAAAGTTGTTGATTTTATCATGGAATATTCAGCCCATAAACTACCAGGGACTTTTAGTTGTGCATTTCTTTGAACAAAATAGGCTAATCAATTTCTCTCATTAATGTCCAAACTTTTATCTTAACGCCACTTCTTGAAAATTCTGTATGTGTTTTCATACCGATATTTGGATTTTTCTGGCCATGCTTGTTCTATTTCATCCATTTCACTTTCATCACTCTCAGTCATAGCTCAGTATTAATATCGAATACTATCAATCAAAATGCAAAGAATATAACAAATCAATATTTAAAGACACAGCACAGCTATTTGTTTACTAAACATTGCCTCATAACAATCACCTTAGCGACCATGCATATGCTACTCGAAAAATTATGAATCGAGAATTTGAATAAAAACTTAGTATTCATATTATTTTACTAATCAATTATTATTAATCCCGATGGTGTAAAAAACGTTATAACCATGTCGAACGTTAAGGGGTACCAATCTCGATCGATAAAATATCCTTACCGTTCTCCATACTCAATATACTATTTTTAATGATACCGAACGGCCAAAAAACATCTGCCAAGTCTTATGCAACGTATACAATTAACACAATTTCATACTCAACATTCATTAGAAAAAATTCATGTTAAGCAAATCAAAATGTATGATTGCCAAAACAGAGAACCTAGAAACAAATTTAGCGTTAAACTGGCAATGATATTACTGCTGCTACATCAGCGCTCAAACTAAGTGACACATATGAACTTCCATTTTGTGGTCTTCAAACTAGTGAAGGAATTTCAAGAAATACGCAGTCTTTTTCGGACCTTCTGCAACATTATACTGTGATCTCCGAAACGAGCAGAAAATTTTGGTAGAAATGGTATAATACTAATTCATTTTATTCACTCTAATCAACTTATTCTGGGCTACAGGTGAGAGAGTCACGGGGGAAATTACCATTTTACTACCCCGATAACCTCGTCCATGATACAGCCATTCCTTTTGCTAAAGTTTCGTTAGTTTATCTAACAAAGAACAAAGGTAGCTTTGTGAACTTTCTTTGGCATTACCTTTTGGGCCCTAAGGGCTCAACCCAGCTTTGCTCTAGTCATATTCGAATCAAAAATTAATTAAAATCGTTTGTTTTTCTTTGAAGAAAAAATTGTAATTTCTTTCTAAAAAGATATACTTTTAATGATCAAAACTGGCGTTTTTATGAATCTCTCCATTTTGTTCAAACCACTCGGAAAATAGTGACAAGTTAAAATCGGAAAGATACAAGAGAACATGCTTTCAGCTGTTTAAAGGTAGCATCTTTTAAAAAATATTCTTGGGAAAATCCGTTGTCGCTTCGTAAATTGATACATATACGAGGGGTTCGAGAAAAGTAATTAATGTGTTCTTGTGACAGTATCGGGCTGTTAGGTATCAATAAGATCATATCTGATAGAGGTACCTAATTACTTAACCTTTATATAAATTTCACAATATTTTATTTCAGCTTTTCCTACCTGTTTGGATATGTTAATATCGGTAAGAAGAATAAGGTAAATTGGTATTATCTGGCATTTCGTTTTTTAATTAATTAATTCTTCTTCTTCTTTACGTGCAGTCTCCTTTAATAAGGTTGGCTATCATCATGGCGATTATTATCTTTGAAGCTGCGGATCTGAACAAATCAACAGAGCTACTGTTGTACCACTGCCTTAGGTTGTTCAACCAGGAGATGCGTCTTCTTCCTATACTTATTTTACCCTGTATTTTTCCTTGTATAATAGTTTGCAACAGTGTATACCTCTCCCCTCTCATCACGTGGCCCAGATATTGCAATTTTCTGATTTTGATTGTGTTGATTATTTCCTTCTCCTTTCCCATTCTTCTCAATACCTCCAGTTCTTCCAGGGTTCCTGCTATTAGTACTGTGTCATCCGCGTATCTGATGTTGTTTATAACCTTCCCATTAACTTTCACTCCCGTTGTTTTTTGATTTTTCAGTGCTTCTTGTACTATATCTTCTGAATACAAATTGAAGAGTAATGGTGAGAGCACGCATCCCTGTCTTACCCCACGTTTTATTTTTATCTCTTCTGAAAGTTCATTTTGCACCAAAACTTTGGCAATCTGGTTAAAATAGAGATATGTTATTATCCTGATATCATTCCTGTCAATGTTTTTATCTCTCATGAGTTTTATGAGGTGATTATGGCGGACTTTGTCGAAGGCTTTGTTATAATCGAGGAAGGCTACATATATTGGCTGATTGACGTCCATGAGTCTTTGAGACAACACATTAAAAGCAAACAACGCCTCTCTAGTACCCATTGCATTTCCGAAACCAAATTGTGTTTCGCTAAGATCTTGCTCAGATTAATTAATTAGTATATATTAAACAAAGTTTAATATTATTAATTTTAATTCTTATTATAATATTTATAGGTTAATAGATTTATTTATTTATATTTGTTTTTATGTGGCTAGCTCAGTTAATTATTATTATGATTCGGGAGCATGAGACTCGTTCTACCCTTTGAGTTCAGGCATTGATTGAGATATCCTGTTCAAGTAAATAAAATGAAACACATTAATTCCAAATGATTTAATTTTTTTGAGAGAAAATTTTATTTTAATATATATAATAGATACGCCTATGACATTATTGAACCACCGTCATAAATGAGACCATCTAACACCCTATGCGCATGCTCATATAAAGACGGAGTGATGCGATTGAAACCGAAAGTTTCTTAGATACGCTTACCAATTGTATGTGTATTATATACATAAAACTCGTTTCTTTGTAATAAGAAAGGTGATGGACACGTTTGATAATAGGATTTATGTGTGAAATTATACATACAGATGAATATAATGTTCAGAAGAAATGGGCTACAAACTATACATATACCGATGGAAATATTATATCTATTTATTTAAACGTACATTTCTTATACGATTGTAAATGAAGTAAGTACCACCATTATTTTATTACAAATTAAGAACGTTCATGTAGGCCTTTTTTTAATAATCTAGAATTTTTATGTAATTTTAAATTCCTTCAGAAGAATGCACAAAAACACTGCAATACGTATTACTTAATCACTTTCTATTCACTACAAGTGCTATTATGTCTTTCTGATGGAAATATGGATATATGTACTACAGGATACGAAGTTTTAGCCACCTCGTGGTTTGGAAAAATATATTAACAGCCCTTACAGAATAAAGCAGAACACGTGAGGAAAAAGGACTTGTTAATTCATCACTCTAGGAAGGGTACGGTACTTCTCTCTTTGCGTGCGGCATTTTTTCTCCCAATACGGGTGCTTGCATGCGCAGTCGTTAACTCGGGATAAGCCGGCCAGGTAGAAGGTTCTTTAATACTTTAAAATAAGTGGCGTGCTTGCATAATCAAAAAAGAGGGTTTGAATTACAACAAGTAGTTTGTAGGAGATTTTAAACACACTTTCATAGTTCACAGATTATTGTTTTATATGTAGTTCATCCATTTCATATTTATCACTATAGAATATGTTTATATAAATTTAAATGAAAATAACACTCCACGATATTTCACAAACAAATATATTTTTGATATTTCTTACGTGTAACGTGTTCAATATAGAAAGCGTACAGAGGAAGTCTGCTCTGCGCAGGTGTTTATATGTATTCAAGGTTGAATGTTAATTACTTCTGCAAAAGGAACACACCATAGGCGTCTCATAATTTATTTTCAATTAATTAAATTTTAAAAGTATATTAAATAAATAGTAAAGTGTAAGTTTTTATTTTTTTATTGAACAAATATCAATATTTGCTAATAAAAATAAATGTCATTAAAATAATCATAAAGCAATGATGATTTCTCAAGTTATTTGTTTTGCTCATGAACCCTACTGTGATTAGGAGCCATCCTCCTCAAATAAAACAATTGAGAGCAGCCGAGGTAGGAATAAATAGTAAGAGTAAGGTTTTCTCTTATTTCGTTTTGTATTCTCTCAAAAGTGTTACAAGTAGGGCTCATTTTGATGCTTTTAACTTAATGAAAACTGGATTAGTTGATGAAAGATATGAAAATATTTGAATATTACTTCCGGCACTTCAACATTTCACCCATAACGGTAACGTTATTGGGTAACGTGTACGATGTAACATTCAACATACACATTTACACATGCATTAGAATACATAAAAGCGTAAGTCGTAACGACCACAGAACGCAAATGGACGTAAAGCGTAAGCAATGTTATCTTAATTTTATGCAACAAACATTACAATACGTGGATTGTAAGTTGTATATCTATTAGTATACAAAAATAGTACATTTTTGAATCGTTTATACTTGAAGGTTCATTCCGTGTTACAAATTATAAAAAATAGCGAGTTAGAAGTCATGAAATGTAACGGCATTTTACGGAAAGTAATGTATATTAAAGATGACTTAAAATTTTTAACGAGATATTTATTTATATTTTTGAGATGAAAATAACAAAGCTTGCGTGTTTTTGCCCCTTTATGTGGGGTAAAAATATGCACCCGCTCATATTTACCCCACTTCAATTGGGACAAAAATACGCAGATATGCGACAAATATACACAGTTTGAAATACCAACTAAAAACAAGTTGTACCAAGGTAAAAACATTTATTGAACTAGAAAAACATACTAGACCAGGGCTGAAGCCTTTAATAATGGTAAAAAGTGAAAAAAAATATTATAATAAAATCCATTGGAAAAGGAAGATCATATAACAAAAATGTAAGGAAAAATAATTTACAGGCGATCTGAGGTCGGGGAAGTGGGTGAGTTTTTAAGGGTAAATAACCGTGTATCTCGATTTTCGACAAAACCACAAGTCCTATCGAAAAAAGTTGAATAGCTAAGTTGTAGGTGATAATAAGCTCTACAACTTTTGTATTCACACTTTTTCACATAACATCAAAATTTCAAAATTTATGTGAAAAATACAAATAACCAAGTTTATAGATTCCTATTTTTATCTTTTACAAAAAAATTTCTTTTTTCACGTAATTTGATGAAAACTTACCTTTCTGTGTCCCACACACACTGTAATTTATCTGATTAGAAATATTTATTTTTTCACCTTATTTTGACTTAATATCGAAAAAGCACCCTAATTTTCAATCTAAAATTCTCGCGTCAAAATATCAGCTTTTATAAAAAAGTCGGTGGGCTTTTTGTTAGTTGAAATCTCTACTTTCTGATGGTGTAAAAAAATATACATTACTATACTAATTATTCTCAGACAGTCAGGTAGTGGAATATTGTTATAGTACTTCCCTTCAACTTTTTATAATTTCTCAAGATTTCCTTTTTTTCCAATATGATACGAACTCTATTTTGACTGGTTGATTTGTTGTTTTTCCAAGGCAATAATAATTATTTATATCTGACTCGTTCACAACTACGTGCAACATGTTATTGATTGCAGTACAGATAAATTCTGAATTTATATTTTTGTTGGGGACATCTCATCCAAAAATAATTATGTTATTTGGTTTTTCGTTCCTCTCTAGCATTTCAATTTTCTCCTTTTATTAACAATTCTGTTTCTCAAGGCTGTTTATCTTGAACTTCAAATCCTCACTTTCAGTGATATATTACATTCACTAACTTCGATACTGTTTTTTAGTTCCACTTTACATTTCCTGATTTCTTCCAATATTTGTTTGACTATATCTTCTATTATTTTAAGTATTCACAACGAGTTCTTGATAATGATCATTCTTAAAAATATTCCAATAATAACCCAGTTAGAACTCTGTGTAAACATTTTCTAAAGAATTCAAACGAGTAGTAAGTGATCTCAATCCTTTCTCTTTGTCATGGTCTTCTTCGAATGGCGCTAGTCGGCTTTGGTGGACTACTTTTGGTTTTCCATTAGGATCTTCCCCCTGCGATAGATAACGTCAATAATCCTCTTCTTGATTAAGTAGAGCCACTGTTTTTGGCGCAACTGATCAATTCTCTAAACGCGGACTTAGTTCCAGTTACGACCATATCCTGTTATACTTGAGTTACCGTTTTGACTGCCTCTGGAAGAACAACGTCTGATTTTTGTAAAGCTTTGCTAACAATATTAACTTTGGATAACAAGAACAGTTATATGGTACTCAAATATGGCCGACGAAGAATGACGTTAGGGGATCCTCGCGATAATAGCGGGCAGTGCCAGTGAAAGCGTCTCAGGCAGCGGACGGCGTGCCATTCACGGGCACAGAAAACGGACCCGAGGATAGAATGAAAAATGCACTCTTGTAGAGTATGAAATCTAATGCGACAATTACTGCAGCGGTTGTGTCTCTAAATAGGCCGATAATGTAGATCTCTTAAAAAAGAGTTACAGTTTCCATTTTTCAATACTGCCGCCATCTGGCGGTAAATAGAAGCGGATATTTAGTGTACTGCCAGTACCTGGAAGGTATTAAATTATATTAGATTCAAATTCTGAAGCTCAAACCACAGAACACGGTTCGAACTTACAGAATTCGAATCAAATGTAATTTAATACCTGCGAGGTACAACACAAATACAATCAAAATTAAGAAAAAATGCAATAAAGGGCTATCCAACTAAATGCATTTCTTATTAACTGACTTATTTTTGAATGTGTAATAAATTTACACCCTGAAGTAAAGATGAAATAAAAAACGGTTTATTTATAAATTTATTAATACAAATTCATGTTTTTTTATTACAGATTACATTTACAAGTACAATAATAAACATAAAAAAGTATAGATACATATATTTTATTTTCTATTTAATCAAAAAAGAATCTAAAGTTACATTAAAATAGATTCAATTATTAAACGATGCTACAAATAAACATACAGAAACTATTTAAACAAGAGAAAAGTGTTAGCACTTTCAATAACAATCAAAGTAATTTATTTGTGAAGTACTAACCCCTTACTCATCGAGTGGTGAAATAATAAAAAAGTAATAAAAGTTTTATTGAACCTTCATACAATACCTTAATTAAACTAAATATTTTTTAGTTCAATTATAGTCTTAATTTCGTAAAAACCATGTAAATGATCTCATAAATATGTTATGCTATCCTACAAAAAACATAATTTAAGGCGTTGCATGAACGCATCACTGGTATTTAATGGGTTAAATAGGGGAAAATACTGTTAAATGGTTCAAACAACAACAGCAAGTAAAAATGATTGTTAATGGAGAGTAAGAATATTTGATATCATTAATATTATTACTTTTATCCCAAGTATTTTGTTACCTTAGACAACCCCAGACAAAGTCAGGCCTTCTGTGGGGCTTTATTTATTCACATATACATACGAGTACATACATACAAAAAAATAATGGAACCATTGAAAAATGTATAAGTCTATGAATGTATAACATGAAAAAACTCTGTCTGCATTTCTGACAATAAACAACTCTTTACATTCAGAATACAAAATAACCTACCTGTTGAAAATAATTGTACCATCCCACCGAACTGTTCCGGCAATTCTTGTTGCTGAGGAGTAAAACTTACTTCAACTAAAAATGTAAAAACATTTCTTACACTGACAAAAATATAAATAATAATTATAATGGAAAACGTTCACATTGCAACAAGTATACAGAATAATAAAAACTATAGTTCAGCCTACATAATTAAGATATATTAACGTTGAAAAGATGGTGGGGCCACCTCTAGATGTTGAGCTTACATAAAAGTTGAACTTATCGAAACTTCCCAGCAGTCCACAAAGAAACTATACTGTTGGGATCCACCTTGTGTACTTTTGGCTTGTGCTGGCAGGAAGTTTGAATATATTCACCGTCGACAGAACACATGTTTACTGCTAGTTACAGCGACATTTCAGCCCCCACATATTCGATTCTTGTATTTCCACTGCAAAGGCTATACCTACTTTTTAAACAGTTAACTTACTACTGGGGCAGGATATGCTTGGACATTTTAAAGATGATAAACAGGGCTCTTATCTGAATGACTTGAATAAGAATCTACTGCCTACATTTATGAGACCCGAGAAAGAGGAAGTAATCTTTCTTATAGGCAAACAAGCAGAATTTGTAACATTATTCTGTTACTATAATTATTAATATGATTTGATAACAAGATCTACCACAGGATATGTATAACAAGTCAAAATTGTGAAATAGGTATAGCCGTTTTCAAGTGTTTTATTGCACACTTTACATGTTCTTGAGTGTAGATCATTTATTTAGCTCCGAAAAACTAACACAAAGCATTCAAAACAATTCATGCATGATAGTATCCTTAAAAACTGATAAAGTCTGTAAAAATTATATATGTGTAGAAATACAAAATGTTGACAGACCAGTACGATCAGTTTCATGAATGTAACATTTTATAGATGACTTTTGGAATTTTATGTATCAGCTTATTAGCGATTAGTTCCTAGGTTATGTTAATACTAACAATCTATTAATACAACAAAAAAGAAAACTTTTGTTCCTGACTGATAAAACCCAATAACATTCTGTAGAGTATTTAAATATCTACCTTTTCTCCAGCTTGATTCAGGGGTGGATCCAGATTACTGGCAAAATGTAACGTTGGTACTGCGTCACGAGTAAGGCCCCTTTTCGTACCTGCAACTTTACAACTTCTTTAAAAGTGCTCTTCACACCCCACGTATTTTTTATATACTTCCTCCACGGAATACATATCATAATTCTGCGGACGTATATTTTCTAGCAACATTCCATATACTTTCGGAACAGTTTTTTGAAAGCGATGCATTTTACCCATGCGATTGTCACAACCCGGTACACAACATTTTCTTAATTTTAATGGGGGTTTATAGTTTTCATCCATACCCAAAAAAACAATATATAATTTGTCTATGCAAAGAATTATCACTGCAAACACAGATCATATAACTACTATTAAAAAAAGACTGCAAACACATGTGCTGTGTATTAAAAATGAATATTTTTTTTCTACTTCTATAAAATAATACACCATTGCTTCTATTAGTCATAATTCATGTCGTCACAGATCACCGCACAGCTGAATTAAGCTCCTTGACACTGCCATCTTTACGAGAATAGCGAAAGAAATGGTTTATTACTTAAAGTTTTCTTTTATATAGTACCCTCTACTAGAAAATAGTATAAGTACAACTGCATTCAGCGCGCAGTGGTTGTGTCTCTAAGTTTTTAGGTTTTCGCGGGAACGCCTAGCTTTTCATTCTATCATCGTCCGTATTTTGTGTTCACGGGCGCGCGGGAAAATCACATTTTTTAACTGTGATAGCTAACTGCGCCCTCTGACACCTGGCGCACGGTTGCCGAGTACCCCTTGGTAGGTACGGCCACCTCTGTTGCTAGGGCGTATTTCCAGAACACTTTCACAATCTTCTGTGCGTGATTTGGGATGACTCATTTCAGTTTTGCTTTGCTAGACTATAATAACGAATTTATGCGCTACTTTATGGACGCACCGTATATTAACGATTTAATTCGTTGGTTGTCGTCATTATTTATTTTGTTTTTTTAACATCCAGCGGCAATTATTTATATTTAGACGTGAAAATTTGTAACACTGTTTTACGTCGCCAGATCTAGAAATAGAATAAAAAAAGACGTGTGGCACTCGGAGACTGCCGGGGTAAAGCTTTTTCATAGAGTTTTACACTTTGACGTTCACAATTTCTTTTTCTTTTTAGCTCTTTTTTTAGCATTAGAAGTTTCACTTTCACAGTCCTCGTATCAGCATAAAATAATCAAAACTTATTGGACAGTCCTCGTATAATCATACAAGTATCAAAATTTATTGGACAGTGCTGGTGTCAGCATAAAATTATCAAAACTTATTGGGCAGTCCTTTTATAAGTATGAAAAATCCAAATTTATTGGACATTCCTCGTAACAGCATAAAATAATCAAAACTTATTGGACAGTCCTCGTATAATCATAAAAGTATCAACATTCATTGAGCAGTCCTCGTATCAGCATAAAATAATCAATACCTATTGGACAGCACTCGTATAATCATAAAAGTATCAACATTTATTGGGCAGTCCTCGTATAAGTATAAAACAATCAAAACGTATTCGACAATCTTCGTATAAGCATACAATAATCAAAACTTATTGGAGAGTCCTCGTATAGTCATAAAAGTATCAAAATTTATTGGGCTGTCCTCGTATAAGTATAAAAGAATTAAAATTTATTGACAGTCCTCGTATCATCATAAAATAATAAAAAATTATTGGACAGTCCTCGTGCAAGTATATAGGTATTAAAACTTATTGGACAGTCCTCGTATCAGCATAAAATAATTATAAAAGTATTAAAATTTATTGGGCTGTCCTCGTAGAAGTATAAAAGAATCAAAAATTATTGGACAGTCCTCGTATCATCATAAAATAATCAAGACTTATTGGACATTCTTCGTATAACAAAGAAAAATATATTTGTATCATGTGTAAAATTTGATTTACTTTTGTATAGCGCGCTTTCAGCTCTCTAGACATACAGCCATCATCAGTGCTTAATCTAAAAATACATATTCAAATCACAACCAATAGTGTTAAATTACTAAATAAAATTCAAGTTGAGAAAGTTAACAATAGTAATATATGAATTTAATTTAAAGGTAATACAAAAAGGTTTTAATATTAGAAATTTAATAATAAAAAATGACTTTAATTGCATTGAAGTTACTATTATTTTAATTCAATATATGTGTCATAATGAGGTTTTTTGAAACTAAAAAAGAGAAATGAAACCAGATGTTAAACTTATTAGGAAGGTATGAAAAGTTTTATATTATTAACTGATTTTTAACGAAGAAAGGAAAACTAGATATGAAATTTAATTGCATACAAAATTATTTTTAATATTATTTATGATTATTAATAATATTAGAAATATTAAATATTAAAAATATTATTAAAAATAAATTAAAAATTAAAAATAATTTTGTATGCAATTAAATTTCATATCTAGTTTTCCTTTCTTCGTTAAAAATCAATTAATAATATAAAACTTTTTATACCTACCTAATAAGTTTATCATCTGGTTTCATTTCTCTTTTTTAGTTTCAAAAAACCTCATTATGACACATATATTGAATTTAAATAATAGTAACTTCAATGCAATTAAAATCATTTTTTATTATTAAATTTCTAATATTAAAACCTTTTTGTATTACCTTTAAATTAAATTCATATATTACTATTGTTAACTTTCTCAACTTGAATTTTATTTAGTAATTTAACACTATTGGTTGTGATTTGAATATGTATTTTTAGATTAAGCACTGATGATGGCTCTATGTCTAGAGAGCTGAAAGCGCGCTATGCAAAAGTAAATTAAATTTTACACGTGATACAAATATATTTTTCTTTGTTACCCTATACGTGTACACAGTCACCAGCATCATTTGATGTCCTTCATTCTTCGTATAGTCATAAATGTATCAACATTTATTGGGCAGTCCTCGTATAAGTATAAAATAATTAAAATTTATTGGACAGTCCTCGTATAAGTATAAAACAATTAAAACGTATTGGACAGTCCTCGTATAATCATAAAATAATCAAAATTTATTGGACAGTCCTTGTATAGTCATAAAAGTATCAACATTTATTGGGCAGTCCTCGTATAAGTATAAATAAATTATAATTTTTTGGACAGTCCTCGTATCGTGTCAGGTTATTTTCGTTACGGAATTTCTGGATTCGGTCTCCACGCTCAAGGCCCGCGATAGAAGCTAATGCAATAGCTTAAAAATAATTATTTATGCTATATAAACAAATTGATTGATATGCAATATTAAATGACTATAATTACTTTTGATAGCAGCGTCTACTCGTTTGTTGAAGTTTAATGTAAATCTTTATTCTAGTAATAGAAGATATATTTTTGGAAAATTATTTCTCATTTAGCAATCTTTTATTGCCTCAAACAATCAGTACACTGCTTGCTTTAGCATTTCTATACTTTTTGCATTTCCTCAAAATGTGGGTCACATGATGCACTTACATCTTAATGACGTATATTTTATTTCTGAAAGTTAATGTTAGATGTTCAAACACCATAAATTGTTTTGCTAGTAATTTTTTCATAAAAAATCTGTCACTCATACTCATAATGAAAACAACAGTTTTTTAAGGATATTTTTGGATATGCACATTTTTTTGTAGCTGTGGCAATCTACTCCTGTTTTTTTAATATAAAGCCCGCAAATTAAACAATAGAAAATGAGCTAACGTTACAGGTTTTGGAAAAATGTTTTAAACCGTGCATTAGTGCCTAATATGGCCGCAAATATTTATTATTTTTTTAAATATGACTTAAAAATAATGTGTTTTAAATAACGTTTCAAATTTTGCTCGAAAACGCCAATACTTGTCGCGTGACGTTATTAGTTCACAAACAACAGCGAGATGTCAATGGAGTTTTTCGTAATACCTAGTTGTTATAAAAGATGAATTCAAAATGTTATACATGTTGTGCGGTGCCTCAGTGTGCGAGTACAGACACCGAAAAAGCGATTTATTCACGTCCCACTATACAAGGAATTTTAGTTTCATTTCATAACCTCAAAAAAACCATACTTTTTTCAATTGTTCAAAAACAATACTGTTATTTATTATTGACCTCAGAAATAACAATTATTTGTATCAAACTTACATGGTGATCATCACATTTCTGAATTCAGTTGAAGAGAAATTACTGTTTCTCGGTAAATTCGAACTGTAATTTTGATTAAATTACTTATTAACCTATAAAGACATCAACCAAACAAAGAAGACTTTTAACAGCGTCATATCATAGGGTGCGTTCATAAAACACTGTTGCATAACCGTCCGTTGAGTGAATGTTCTGTGAACGCACTTTGATCGGTGAGCGAAATTCAACATGTTTCTTAAGCGGACGCCACCTTTCTGAGCGGTTTTCAAGTACGCTCATTGAGCACAACACGTTCAAGATTGTGATGTTTTTATATCAGTGCAATCATACAACATAATGAGTGATGAGTACGAACTGATTTATACCTATAATACAGCATAACAGATATTAAAAAAGTACATAAATTATTAAAAAATGGCTTGTGTGTATTTATTTATATATAGTAGGTGCGTTCTTTTTGACTGAGATCTCAGTTAATCTCAGCTCACATCAGTAATGTAAGCGTTCTTTTTGTTTTACTCACTTTAAGTGAGCTGAGATTTTTCCTACCCCTTTACCGATGCTGAATGTGTTGTAAAGGGGAATCAGTTGGACTTGAGTCGGAAATAAAGTGGAGGGGATGAGCAAATATTTGATTTGCTTGGGTTATATGTAGTTTTAACCAAGGTTATCTATAGTTATAACCATTGACATATAAACACACATAATCTATTTTTCTTTTGTTACAAATTAATGGATACAATAACATTATTATTTTTATATGTTTTGTTTCTTATTCAAGCATGCGTCGACAGATCGCGCGCTTCAATTGAGATGTCGTTCTTTTTGATGCTTACTCCAATCACTTTATCTCAGATCACCTTAACTGAAGTGATCTGAGATCTCAGTCAAAAAGAACGCACTTAGTATATACATCTTCTATTCCATGGGCCATAATATTCTGTATACATCAATTGTATCTAGCCATTATTTCAATTTTTCAATATTTATACTTCCAAAAAATTGTCGTTCAGATGAAATACGTCAAACATTCGTTGCTTAGTGAGCGCTCACTAAACGGTTTGTGTTTTCTGAATGCACCCATAGATAACCTTTACATACGGAGAGCGTCAGATGATGTTTATGAACGTGTGAGATCATAATCTCTGATTGGTGTTCAATGTCACGTAACCTGAGACTGATTGATTTAAATCAAAAGTGACTTCTCGTCACTCACGCTACGTCACATCTCGACTTTGCTCTCTTCCTATTTTTGTCATGATGCACTGGACAGCAGACACTCTTATACCGAAAATTTCGTCCTTTTCCTCACACCCCAGTTCTATTTTTTTTTATTTATTTAAAAAGTATATCATCTACGAGCAAATTATGTCTACATTTGCATTTATTTTATATATGATCTTCCATTTGCAACATCAATGATAATTTTCCATGCATTCATTGAAAAGATATTCTGTTCTAAAACATAAAAGTTGAAACTTTTGTAAAAATATTTCTAAAGTTGAACATTTGGCTTGTGTTGTTGCTATGTGTCGATAACAAAATCACTGTCGCACCAGTGATTCATCTTGTGGATGTGGTGATCGGTAATTCAGTTTCTTCCACCCTGAATCACGAACCAAGACGCGATTTTTAAGATCGTTTGGAACGTTTACATGAAGATGTCCTATGGGTTCGTCATTACAAGTCCAAACTAATTAAGGAGAAAAATATGTGGTAGTAAATAGTTCATTAGCCGTTTGATGATATTGGCACAAATTTGTAACAGTATTTTAAAGTGACTTCTTGCAACTCACAAGCAATTCACATGTATTCTGGTATCAATAGTCAACAATTTATAGAGTCCCCTTTTACTACTAGGTGTACCTACACAATTTTTATTCAGTAAGTAGATCTTAGGTTATTATATGCTAAGTTTAAGATACCTTAAATATTTGTATAACACAAATATTCATTGAAAGTATGTTACAAGTAGAATTCGTCGTGTGTACCTTTCTTTATTCTGATAAACATAACTCTATAAACTTTAATTATTCTTTTATGTTTGAGGTGGATATGATTATACAACACTATGAAGATATTGATGATATTCTTTGCAAGGGATAAGTATAAAAAGAAGGAACAATCTTACTTGTTATTGGATGATAACGGTTTTCTGTTGGCAAGTCATGTGATGTAACGAAAGCAGATGTTTTCAGATTGAGGGCAGGTGAATCTATGGTTGATAATACATGCAACTTTTGCTTAGTAAGTCAAGACATTAAAGCAAGAAAATCGAAGCTACTGGTGATTACGATGCTATTCTAATTATTGCATGCGGTAGTCAATAAAAGTCAGTAGTAAGTAAAAGCCTGAAAAAAAATATAGAATTTAAAACTACAAGCATAATATTAAAATAATAAGAAGCAATGAAAAGCAGCTTGGGGAAAGCTGCTTTTCATTGCTAAAAGTTGTTTGGATGCGTAAATGTCTTTAACTCTAACTGTTTTAACTTACACTATTTATTTTTGAGAAATATTAGGCCTTAGATTCCTGTTCCGCTATAGTGGTGTTAGAATCTCATCGAAATCGTTCTTTAACATACTGCACTTGAATTGTTAAATTCGCAATTATTTCAGCTGACAACTTACCAGGTTTGTTCCAATCCTATCGATGTCAACAATATTTGGTGGAGGTATGCGTGAGCATCGAATAAGGTTCAATTCAGATTATACAAGTATGATCGGTATTTTCAGACACATATCCATTTTATTCCGTTCCTAAATGTATGTAGTGTGTTCTTTTTACAAATAATTGAATTTATTTTAGTGATTAAATAGCCATCAAATTTCCTAAAGTATATATCTGTAACATGATTCTTTTTTCTAGATTGGCTTATTATAGTTCGATAATCATCTGGTACTTGCACACACTTGTATATACCAAAAATCTTAAATATTACACACTATTCGAAAGGTCTTGAATAGTGATACAAAAGGTAGATCGCTATTTTTGCATTTCCGACAATTTTGAATGAAACAATAATTTGACTAATAGTGTCTACTGGGCTATATTCATAAGCGCAAATATATTATTTGTTGATATGAGTTACCTCTAAAATAAACGTGTCCAACTTGAGATCATTACAGATCCCACACCTCTACATCTGGTGATAGAAAGATCTGCCCAGGAGGCAATTCTTAGAATATCTAAGGAAGGTTCAGGCAATAAGGGTATTAAAATTCAGGGAGCCTGGTCCTCTCTGACAAGATACATCTCATTAGCGAATCTTCCCAGTGACGAAATGATCAGGAAAGTAAGCATCGAAAAGAATTTCACCACGATGCTAAATACGATGAGAGACTGGGAAAAGGAATACACCACCCAAACTCTCAAAGAAAACACCATTATATGGTATACGGAATGGTTAAAAAAACCACCATTGGAGCAGGCGCTGGAGTATTTGGGCCTGGCACCAGATACTCATTATCGTTAGGCTCCTTCCCGAGCGTCTTTCAGGCATAAATACTTGCGATCGAAAGATGCGTGGAAATGAACCTAGAAAGAAACTACCAGAAATGTGACATATCGATCCATTCTGATAGTCAAGCAGCTATCAAAGCATTGAGCTCCCATGTCACTCAAAGTTGGCATGGGAGTGCCAAAGAAAACTTGATGAATTAGGCAAGAATAACAGGGTCTTTTTAGTCTGGGTTCCTGGCCACTCGGGAATCACGGGAGATGAAGAGGCCAATACACTTGCCAGTAAAGGAGCACAAACGCCCTTTGTTGGCCCGGAGCCTTTCTGTGGTGTAGCAAAACGCTCCTACAAGAAAGAGTTTCGGAAGAAAGCGGAAACCGAAAGAGAAGCACTCTGGCGGTGCCTTCCCGGGCTGGAACATTCCAAACATTTCCTGCGGAACTTTGACACTGATGCTAGATCCAAAAGATATTTCGTCCTCAGTAAAAATGAGCTACGTCTCCTCACGGGCATTCTTATAGGACACTGCCGCCTTAGGAAGCACCTAATGAGAATAGGTCCAGAAGAAACTGACGAGTGTAGATTCTGTGAGAGGGGGGATGAAACTCAGGATCACCTAGTTCTAGATCGCCTCGCCATTGCTAGCCAACGCAAGAAATGCTTCGTACAAGAAACTTGTAAGAGTGAGGACCTAGTCTCGTTGAAGCCGTCCCAAAGACTAGAGTTCATTAGAACCTTGGAACTGGAAGGCGAGCTGTAGCAGTAGCGTGAACAGCTCTGATAGGGAGGCACAATAAACCTTTGGTTTCAGTGCACTGTAACCCCGTTAAAATCTAATTTAATCAACCTCTAAAATAACATTTTAATATCTGTATTTTTTCTTTTTTTATATATTTTAGAATCACAATATCTCAGCTTCAAACTCCGTTTCAAATAAAGTAAATGAACGAAATCAAACGCAAGCCAATGACAAATCCCAGTCTGGCAAAGTGAAGTGGAAATCCAGTGGAACAGTTAAGTTCATTATAATTTTAATTGGTTGGACGTTTTGGCAATTGTATATTGTGCAAAAAGTGAGGAAACTTTTCTGACGAGTGTGGAAGTTTGTTGCACGAGCCTGAAGGGCGAGTGCCGCGCCTTAAACACACGAGTGAGAAAAGTACTTTTCTCACAAGTTGCACATTATACTTTTTCTACAACGAAACAAATTTATAATATACAAGTACATAGTTGTGTAGAAAAAGTCTAGGCATCGAGAATCCCCAACCGAAAGTGTCTAGTCATCGAGGAACCCCTGCTGGAAATGTCTAAGCATCGAGAATTAAGTAAGCTATGAGAAATACGCTACTTTTCATAGCAGGTGTAGAAAAAATATTTTATACAAAAAAGTACCTAATAATAGTTATTTATGTACCAAGGCAGTAAAGTGATTCTTTATCGAATGAGTCTGAAATTATGAGACGAGCGAGCAAAGAGAGCGAAGCGAATAACAGGCGAATTCGATAAAGACACTTTACTGACGTGTTGCATACAAAATTTTATCGCCGACTTTTAAGAATTCAGAATATAAAAAACTAAAATATCACTCATTGCATTTTATTATGACAAAGTTAACAGCAAATATAGAACAAATCTACTTATGAAATTAACTGTCTTGACCCTTACTTCGTGGAATCTACTCATATTAGTGTTTTAAATGAAACTCACTGTTTCTAGCTAATTCCACAATATAATGAAAATTGTTGAAAATTTCTAAAAAATTGAGAATTGTTTCGATTATATTGATTTCTAGGAAAATAGTGCTATATATCGGGCGAAATGACAAAATCGCTTAACATAGCTAGTTATATGTCATATGAAGACAAAAGATGAATATTGTAAAAGATGGACTTAGTTTTGCTCAAAATCGATGAATTGTCAAAAAACTTGCAATATTGGCCATATATTTGTTATTATTGGCAGATATCGTGAACATCTACATATATAATGCTAGATTAAATATATCTAAATGTAGGTTAATGTTACTAGTTATCGGTGAATAGTGCTAAATATCGGAAGAAATGACAAAATCACTCAGTAGACCTAGTTATATGTCATATAAAGACAAAAGATGGGATAACCAAAGGTGGACTTAGTTTTACTCAAAATCGATGAATTTGTATGAATCGTCCTAGAAACTTCCAATATTAGCCATATATCTGTTATAATAGGCATGTATCGCAGAAATTTACGTAAATAAGCTACATTAGGTTGAATCTATCGTCGCTTAATGTTACTAGTTCTCGGTAAACAGTGCTAAATATCAAGAGAAATGACAAAATCGATCAACATAGCTTATATGGCATATATCGACGAAAGAAAACTGGACTTTGTTATGCATAAAATCGATGCATTTGTCTGTATCGTTCTAGAAACTTGTAATATTGGCCATATATTTCTTATTATTGGTAGATATTGTCGACATCTACATATATATATATATATATATATATATATATTATTATAGAGTGAAACACCCTGTATATCAAACAATAAAGAATTAAGATTGTGCATTGTAATCTAGAAGAATTTTTTTTAAGTCAAAAATTTTTTTTTAACATTTGAATGGAGACAATCTGTACGATCCACTATTCGATAGAGAAGGCATACAGAAAGGACAGACTGTATAATGTAGGGATAATTGCGAATAGGTGTGATAAACAATTTATGTGAAATAAATTAACCAAACTTTTATTAAAAAGATCAAGTATCAGAATTTGTTCATGATAGGAAACTAATAATGCTTTGTTCTGTAAAGTCAAGCTAATCTCATAATATTTGTTTATTAAAACATTAAAGTAAGTTAGTGTAGCTGTTTAGACATAACAGAGCAGAAAAGTATATAATAATGTGAATTTCAGAGAACATGACTCATAAAAAAAAACGAATTTTAATTTTGCATATATATTTAAAGGTAACAGCTGCCATCTATTAAAACATTGAGAATATTCATTTGACATACATACTTAGAGGTTAGGAAATGTCATTTCAACAATACTAGGAAATATTATTGAATGAAAATAATATGGGAAGTCTAAGCAATTAAAAACCTTAGAATACAATATCCTGATATAATGGATGAACATTTCACTGGTTGAAATGAAGAATTTGAGTGATAAAATAAATAGTCAAATTTGATTGGTAAATAAACATTTAAAAAAAGATCATATCGGCGACAATTATGTTGCTAAGGAAAAAAAAATCGGAAGGTAAAAAGGTTGTTGATTATGGGGGCTATTGACTAGAGGTTTTTCAATTGGGAAGAAAAATTTGTAAGCAGCAAAACTCTTTGGTAAAGAAAATCATTTGAAATTATTTGGAAGATAAAAATTTGACTATAGAATTCAAGAACAAATACATTATACTTACAAGATATACATCAGTGTAAGTAGTTAAGTTTATATTAATAATTAAAAAAGGAATTGTCGAATGTTGTACAGTACTAACCATGATTTTTATTTTATAATATGGTGTCTTGTGTCTTGTGGAAGTAAAATAGCCACAATAGCTTTTGGAAAACACTGAATAATGGAATTTATATAAACTGCTTGGACTTTGAATGAAATACAGCATCGATTCCTGTTCTGGTAGAAACGGAATGCCAGCATGGAGTTTTTCCAGGAGGAGAATCTGAAACAAATAAAAGAAACGGATCATTGAGGTGAACAAACAAAACAGTGAAGTGAATAAGGTAGTACAAGTTAATTTATTAATGTATTAAAAAGTCAAGCGTACTTACCAATTTATGCAAAGAACTAAAATTTTGTGACGCATAGACGCTTTTAGGAGTGTATTTCGCCATTTTCTAAAAATCATATGTTTATGAAGTTGTATAATTGTATTTTACTCTTATAATAATATCTCACCAGAGTGCGTGTATGTTGTATGGAAGAGTCATCCTTTTAGATAGTTGAATTTCTTCAAGAACACTTGTAAAAGTGTAATGTATTTATTTTCATTAAATTAAATATCGTTTTTTTCCTTTAAAGAACGTTTTTAAACTATTTTTGAGTTATTCAGTTATTCATTTCATCTGGTGACTTGCGCACCATCTACTTACCATAGGCAGAAGCTCTGAATGACATCTATTGAATTATGCAGATTTGTTTTAAGCAGGACAGGACCGTATTCAGTTTGGAATCATTGAACAAGTAACATATTCTGATTAACAAATTTATTTTTGAAATATAAAGCATTTATTAACTTTGGCGCTAATATATATAGAATTCTAAAATAATTTTATCCTAAATACTTGAACTCTACCCTGAGATGAGAAGTTTTCATGTTAGTAATGTAAACTATTTATCATATATATAAAATCATCAATATACCGGGCAAACAATAAACTTAAAGTAAATTTAAACTAAAATAAAATAAGTATAACATTCTTATTACACCATAGCCAATTCATATTAATATATATATATATATATATATATATATATATATATATATATATATATATATATATAATGCTAGGTTGAATCTATCTAATTGTCGGTTAATGTTACTAATTCTCGGTAAATTGCACTAAATATCGAGAGAAATGACAAAATCGCTAAACATAGCTAGGTATGTGGCATATAACGAGCAAAGATGGGATAACAAAAGCAGGACTTAGTTTTGCTCAAAATCGATGCATTCGTCTGAATTGTTCTAGAAACTTCCAATATTAGTCATATAGCTGTTATAATAGGCATATATCGCGGAAATTTACGTGAATATGCTAGATTAGGTCGAATCTATCGTCGCTTATTGTTACTAGTTCCCGGGTAAACAGTGCTAAATATCAAGAGAAATGACAAAATCACTCAACATAGCTTATATGGCATATATCGACAAAAGAAAACTGGACTTTGATATGCCCAAAATCGATGCATTTGTCTGAATCGTTCTAGAAACTTGCAATATTGGTCATATATTTCTTATTATTGTAGATATGGTGGACACCTATATATTTAATGCTGGGTTAAATCTATCTAAATGTTGGTTGATGTTACTAGTTCTTGATAAATAGTGCTAAATATCGTGAGAAATGACAAAATCGCTCAGTAGATCTAGTTATATGTCATATAAAGACAAAAGATGGGATAACCAAGGGTGGACTTAGTTTTGGTCAAAATCGAGGCATTCGTCTAAATCGTTCTAGAAACTTCCAATATTAGCCATATATCTGTTATAATAGGCAAATATCGTAGAAATTTACATAAATAAGCTACATTAGGTTGAATCTATCGTCGCTTAATGTTACTAGTTCTCAGTAAACAGTGCTAAATATCAAGAGAAATGATAAAATCGATCATCATAGCTTATATGCCATATATCGACAAAAGAAAACTGGACTTTGTTATGCATAAAATCGATGCATTTGTCTGTATCGTTCTAGAAACTTGCAATATTGGTCATATATTTCTTATTATTGTAGATATGGTGGACATCTATATATTTAATGCAGGGTTAAATCTATCCAAATATCGGTTGATGTTACTAGTTCTTGATAAATAGTGCTAAATATGGTGAGAAATTACAAAATCGCTCAGTGGACCTAGTTATATGTCATATAAAGACAAAAGATGGGATAACCAAAGGTAGACTTAGTTTTACTCAAAATCGATGAATTTGTATGAATCGTCCTAGAAACTTCCAATATTAGCCATATATCTGTTATAATAGGCAAATTTACGTGAATATGCTAGATTAGGTCGAATCTATCGTCGCTTATTGATACTAGTTCTCGGTAAACAGTGCTAAATATCAAGAGAAATGACAAAATCGCTCAACATAGTTTATATGGCATATGTCGACAAAAAAAAACTGGACTTTGTTATGCATAAAATCGATGCATTTGTCTGAATCGTTCTAGAAACTTGCAATTTTGGTCATATATTTCCTATTATTGTAGATATGGTGGACATCTATATATTTAATGCTGGGTTAAATCTATCCAAATATCGGTTGATGTTACTAGTTCTTGATAAATAGTGCTAAATATGGTGAGAAATTACAAAATCGCTCAGTAGACCTAGTTATATGTCATATAAAGACAAAACATGGGATAACCAAAGGTGGACTTAGTTTTACTCAAAATCGATGAATTTGTATGAATCGTCCTAGAAACTTCCAATATTAGCCATATATCTGTTATAATAGGCAAATATAGCGGAAATTTACGTAAATAAGCTAAATTAGGTTGAATCTATCGTCGCTTAATGTTACTAGTTCTCGGTAAACAGTGCTAAATATCAAGAGAAGTGACAAAATCGCTCAACATAGCTTATATGGCATATATCGACCAAAGAAAACTCGACTTTGTTATGCCCAAAATCGATGCATTTGTCTGAATCATTCTAAAAACTTGTAATATTGGCCATATATTTCTTATTATTGGTAGATATCGTGGACATCTACATATGTAATGCTGGGTTAAATCTATCTAAATGCCGGTTAATGTTACTAGTTCTTGATAAATAGTGCTAAATATCGTGAGAAATGACAAAATCCCTCAGTAGACCTAGTTATATGTCATATAAAGACAAAAGATGGGATAACCAAAGGTGGACTTAGTTTTACTCAAAATCGATGAATTTGTATGAATCGTCCTAGAAACTTCCAATATTAGCCATATATCTGTTATAATAGGCATATATCGCAGAAATTTACGTAAATAAGCTACATTAGGTTGAATCTATCGTCGCTTAATGTTACTAGTTCTTGGTAAACAGTGCTAAATATCAAGAGAAATGACAAAATCGATCAACATAGCTTATATGGCATATATCGACTAAAGAAAACTGGACTTTGTTATGCCCAAAATCGATGCATTTGTCTGTATCGTTCTAGAAACTTGTAATATTGGCCATATATTTCTTATTATTGGTAGATATTGTCGACATCTACATATATAATGTTAGGTTGAATCTATCTAATTGTCGGTTAATGTTACTAATTCTTGGTAAATAGCGCTAAATATCGAGAGAAATGACAAAATCGCTAAACATAGCTAGGTATGTGGCATATAACGACCAAAGATAAGCTACATTAGGTTGAATCTATCGTCGCTTATTGTTACTAGTTCTCGGTAAACATTGTTAATATCAAGAGAAATGACAAAATCGCTCAACATAGCTTATATGGCATATATCGACAAAAAAAACTGGACTTTGTTATGCATAAAATCGATGCATTTGTCTGAATCGTTCTAGAAACTTGCAATATTGGTCATATATTTCTTATTATTGTAGATATGGTGGACATCTATATATTTAATGCTGGGTTAAATCTATTCAAATGTCGGTTGATGTTACTAGTTCTTGATAAATAGTGCTAAATATCGTGAGAAATGACAAAATCGCTCAGTATACCTAGTTATGTCATATAAAGACAAAAGATGGGATGAGCAAAGGTGGACTTAGTTTTGGTCAAAATCGATGCATTCGTCTAAATCGTTCTAGAAACTTCCAATATTAGCCATATATCTGTTATAATAGACAAATATCGTAGAAATTTACATAAATAAGCTACTTTAGGTTGAATCTATCGTCGCTTAATGTTACTAGTTCTCGGTAAACAGTGCTAAATATCAAGAGAAATGATAAAATCGATCAACATAGCTTATATGGCATATACCGACAAAAGAAAGTCTATAACGCCGTTTGCTCGATGAAATAACAGCAGAGTGCCTTTTTGACATCCTGTATATATACATCGTAGCGCATTATAACATCTTCTTGTACACACTGTATATCGAAATAATCTATAACGCCGTTTGTTCGATGAAAATCGGACCAATAACAGCAGAGTGCCTTTTTTGACATCCTATATATAAAAAAAATAATCTATAACGCCGTTTGTGCCTTGAAATCAGACCAATAACAATGGAGATACATCGTAGCGTCTTATGCCTTCTTTGTACATCCTGTAAAATGCCCTACATATCACAATATCGTTTGTTCGACTTCAATCCGCCCAATAATAACAGAGATATATGCAAGTGCCCTTATGGCATCTTTTTTGTACATCCTGTATATAAAAATGTTCTACCTATCACAAGGGCGTTTGTTCGACTTCAATCCGACCAATAATTGCCTAGATACATTGTAGCGCCCTTATGGCATCTTTGTACATCTTATAAAATGCTCTACCTATCACAATGGCGTTTGTTCGACTTCAATCCGACCAATAATTGCCGAGCTACATTGTAGCGTCCTTATGGCATCTTTGTACATCCTGTACAACGATCGAACGTGTCTGAGTCCAATGACATCCTATATATTGATCGTCGTCGTAGTGACCTAATGGCTATTTGGTACATCCTGTTTTGTTCGATGAAAATCCAAGCAGAGTGATGTTATGACATTGTCCACGCCCTGTATATTGATTATAGTAACGTTGTTTTATGTCAACCCCGTCGACCTTCAGCTGACATTTACTCATCCTATTATCTCTTGGGTAACATCAAAAGAGATAAGAGCGCTGATAATAAAAAAATCATAAGCACCTCTTTAACCACTGCACCTGTCCAAAATAATATTTTTCTCTCTCCCCATCCAACTGATGCGTCGCTTACCCAAAATAATACCGTAACGACTGTGCATTAAACATATTTTATGACTACACCCTGTATATAAGAAATATATATCTTTTTCACAAATTTATAACACTCTTATTGCATCTTTTTTGTACATCCTGTATATAAAAAAAAGCTCTATCACAAATGACGATTGATTGATGATGGCCAATAATAACAGAGATAAATTTCTAATGCCCTTATGGCGTTATAAAAAACTTTGGTTCTAGAAATTACGACGTATGCTTAGGTCAGTGTTTCCAATCAGGACTATGGGAATTTTTTCAAATCTACGGAATAAAAATGGACGACTTCCATCTATAGAAATCTACAAAAAATTACATATGCCATCTAGCGATAGAAATCTACAATTACAGGATAAAAAATGGCCGACGGATAAAAAATGGCCGACACCACTATAGAAATCTACCAGGATGAAAAATGGCCGACTGGATAAAAAATGGCGTCTCCTTTCGAGCTTCCGGTCGCCGAGTGCCCCATTATCTACTCAAGGTAGATTGTATTATAAAAGAACGATTGGAAAAATGAAAAAACAGGGACCGGAAAAATCTTTTGCCGGTCCCTCATGTCTATTTTCCGGTCTTGATCGGCAAAACGTTATTTTCTGGACGAAAAATTGTCCAAATTGTGTATATTTTCTGGTCGGTCTTAAAAAAACATTTATTGTCTCCCTAATTGAATTTATGACGATATTCTTCTTGGCAGATTGACAGTCTCACCGCAATCCAGATATTTGAAGTGGCTACTCAGAACAATTAATTTGCTATACGACCAAACTTCCAACGCTTTCTACTAGATATTGTCTTACATTTTTAATTCTCATCCAAACTATTCTAATTTTCTTGATTGTACAGTATGTATTTCAATGCAAGTAGGTATATCTTAGTTCTTTATTTTATCCTTCCATGAGATTTTGAGCAATTTTTAATATGCTCTTATTCCAAAAACTACTAACTTGTGTAGACACTACAGGGGCGCATGTGTCAGTCGTGTGTGCTCGTTTTTTGTACGATATACTATAACCTGATCTCTGGATTTTCAATATTTAACTGTATTCGTTGATGAATCTGGGTTGTTTTAATGCTTTTTGAATTCATTTGAATGCAACAGTTTTAGGGATTGTAGCATTCTGCACGCTTCTTTAGACAGCTTTCTCATTATTGAGTATATCAGATTGGGATAATATTTTCATATATCATTTAATATTCGATATACTTTTAGAACACCTGCAATGGAACTTAGGGAAACGTGATTATTATTGATATTGCGTTTTCTGGGTTTACTGAATGGTTATTTGTTATTTTGCCATAGATACAGTTAAAAGTTCGCCTAGTTTGTCCACATATTAATTAAGTTTAAGCTTTTTATGAGATTTATTTACTTCAAGTGCTACTCATTTGTATTTGTTTTACGACAAGAATAATGATTTTAGATAAATCACTGGTCATTTTTTTATTTTCTTTAAACAATCGGAGATTTTTTTCTATGAACCTTCAACGTTATTAATAAGAGACGCTACTGGTTGGTAATAATTTGCGAAACTTTCGATAATCATAAAAATTATCTATCAATTCTTTGAGAAATATTGACGTATTTAAACACATTTTACACAATTCATTAGTGTAGTTCGTCTTTAAAACGGCATTTAACGAAATCGTGCTACAATGAGGGACCTGGTGAGTACTTACAGTACTGTACAATTTTATTTTATTCTCCAACATAGTTCTATTATGTGTGAATATTTGGAAGAAATCGTAATAAAAAATCAAGCTATATATAGATATAGATAAAAGTACAATTTAATAATGAAATAGAGAAATTCGTGAATAATTTTCTCAGAAAAAAATGTTTAAACCAAAGCTTTATTAAAAAAATTCACCATGATTATGAGTAACAATATTTTGTGCAAATTTTCTGAAAAGAGATGAAGAAAACCTTTTTTTAGACCATTTTATTAATGATTTTATTTAATACATTTTTTTCAATCGAAAGATCTTTTTTTATTTTTATAAACATACTTTTGAAATTATTATTATTACTAGTAATATTACTTATAACTGCCTATTCATAATATTCATTGACGAAATGTAACGAAAAACACAAACAGGTGAGTGTAACTAAAAGGCAAAACATTATATACGTAGAATATCGAAATATAGAAGTGGTGGAAAATTCAGATTGCGCTTTTGCAAAGCCGTATTAGCAAACACAAAATAGTATATTCTATATCAAGGGTGGAATAAACAAAATTTTACACGAGTAGAAAGATTTGTTTCCCGAGCCGTATGCGAGGGAAACAATTCCACCCGTGTTTTAGACTATACTTTTTCTACGATTATTAAATAAAAGACAAAACAACATATATTGAATTGTTAACTCCTTAATTTCTGGAGTAGTTATGGTGAAATCATCCCTGCTGTCACTACCAGACACTAAAAAGTCATGAAGCTATGTAATAGCTATGATTTAAATGAACTTGTAAAATAATAACCCTTAGATATCGAAAGATAGAGGCTATATTTAGCAAAACTGTGACATTACAATTCAACACATAATGTCAATGGTTGTCAAGGCAATGTGAACATGCAATCACCTCATTCTCCCTCGCAGGAGAAGAGTCCATTGGAGACATAGTCTTCAAGATGCTTTGGAGGTCTTCTGTTTCTTCTAGGTCGATCTTCATGTGTTCCTTTTTGACCTGGGGCTGGAGGATCTTTAATATCTGACCTGGAAGGCCCACAGAAAAGGGCAGACAACAATGAGGAACAGGTGGCTGAAAGGCCTGTGCAAAGAGAGGAGAAGGTGGTAGTTCCATTGGATCCGGGTAATCCAAATTCAAGTCTCCACTTGGGACCAGTTGTTTGAGAGGGACTGTAGATTCACGTCCGTCATCGAATCGGACATGGGCATATTGAGGATTGGCCTCGATCAACTTGGCTTCATCCACAATGGGGTTATATTTACTGGTTCTGTTGTTTCGCCGGACAAGGACAGGTCCAGGTTGAAGTAACCATGCTGGAAGAGTCGTGCCATTAGGAGATCGTCTCGAATGAATGAAGAACCTCTCGTGTAGAGTACAGTCTGTACTAGTGTTCAGCATCGATCTTATTGAGTGCAAGGCTCCCGGTAGAACGCTTTCACAATGGCAAATCTGCAAGTTTTTGGTTTTCAGAGAAATATTCATCGATTTCCAAATGATCCCGTGGTATCGTTCAACCAAACCATTTCCGGCTAGGTTATATGGTGTGGTCATGCTGATGGCAACGCCACGTTTATGGAAAAATGAAATCATTTTCTTTGGAATAAATGAAGTTCCCCGATCTGAATGTATGTAGCTAGGCATTCCAAACATCGAAAATAGGTCATTCAGGCACCGTATTACAGATTCAAAAGTCATGTCCTTGCAAGGGTACGAGAAAGGGAAACGAGAGTGTTCGTCGACAATGTTGAGTAAATACCGATTGTGGCTGTTAGAAGGTAAAGGGCCCTAGAAGTCAATATTAAGCCTTTCAAACGGCGATGTTGCTTTAATCAATTGGTGTTGTTATTTCTGTAGAACCTTGGTTTGACAGCAGCGCAAGTAGGGCAGGCAGCGCTGATCTTTTTAATTTCATCTATTCCGTAAGGTAACTTTTTGCTTTTAACCCAGTGGTACATCCTTTTAATGCCAGGGTAGCACAGTACTTTATGGAGCTCATAAAATTTGTCCTGAGTGTGTAAGGAACCGCAGACGCGAGAAAGAGCGTCGGCTGAAGGATTTTCAACACCAGGCCTATACTGAGTATCGGAGGAGTAGGGACATAATTCAAGACGCCAGCGGTGGATCTTGTCATTCTTTATTTTGCTTGTAAGTCGGGAATTGAAGATATACGACAGAGCTTCTTGGTCTGTGAGCAGCTGAAAGTGTCTACCTAGTAAGAAATGACGCCACTTCCTCAACGATAGAACAATGGCTTAGGCCTCTCTCTCTATAGCAGAATGCCGTTTTTCATTATCGGATAAGGTTTTTGAAAAAAACGCAACGGGGCGCCCATTCTGACTAAGAGTAGCCGCTACAGCAATGCCTGATGCGTCAGTTTCAACTGTTAGTGGTAGATCATCTTTAATTGTCGTGAGTAATGACTTGGCTATGTCTTCTTTAATTAGTCGAAAATTTCCAGCTACAGGCGAGTCCGGTAGAATAGGGAAAGATTTGCAGTCAACCAAACTCGTAATCTTGTCGGAATATCTTGAGACCCATTTTGAGTAAGGAGAGAACATCCCTAGTGCGCGTTTCATGGCTGAAGCGCCTGTAATGGTTTGAATCTATCTGAATCTGAATCTGCATTTATCTAGGAATGCGACGAAATTGGTAAAGAGTTCCATTAGCTTCAAAAGCCGTATACTGTTTTTCCGAGTCTAGTATCGGTATCTGATGGTATGCATTCTTCAAGTCAATCGTGCTGAATACATCGTAATTTGCTATAGTTGAGACTAACTTTTCAATATTTGGTAAAGGATAGGCGTCTAGTAAAGTGAATTTGTTAATAGTCTGAGAGTAATCTATTACTAAGCGTTTCTTGTGGTTTTCGTTTCTCGTTATTAAAACCTGAGCTCTCAAAGGTGATGAACTCTCCTTCTCGACTTCAGATTTAATGAATATTTCATCAGCTTCGGAAAAACGGCAAGATTTAGGAGCTACGGGACGGCAGCCGTCAACTAGGTGTTCAAATAGTCGAGGTGGTTTAACTTCGGCTCAAGCGACGTTACAAAGAGAAAGGGGATTTGGAACCACCGAATTGGAGTCGAACTGAAGAGTGGAGTTTCATAATGTCATGCCCTATAAAGACGTCATAACATAGACTGTGTATTACTAGAAGCTTAGTTTTGGGGTATGATTCGCTTTGAAGATGAAGGTTTGCCAAAATGTACCCATTAATTTTAGATTGGAGGGAAGTGGAAGCAATCTTCACCTCTTGGTTGTCAGGATGAATTTTGAATTTATTCCTCTTGGCATAGGAGTAGTCAACAAAGCTGTCAGAACTACCAGTGTCTACAAGGATGCTGGATGGGATATCATTTACTAGTCCAAAAATGACTGCTTTGGAGAGCCCTCCTGGAGAAGCGGCTGATGTGATAGTAGCTAGCAACGTAGAAGCGGATGTCGACTTACTCTTTGATCTGGATTGGCATACCTTCTGGAAGTGGCCCTTTTTATCACAAGATTTGCAACTCACTTCTACAGCAGGACATTCATGTCTAGAACGATCTCTGGGTCCACCACAAAAGTAGCATTTTCCATGTCGACATTGCTGAAAAGTAGAGGCTGAATTAAGTGTAGATTTACAATTATTTAATCCGTCAGAGGCTGGAAGAGATATAGGAGTTTCCAATCTATTACAGTTAGAATCGGATATATAGGTTGCTGTTTTGTAATATACTGCGAGTTTTTGGGCGAATTCTAGGGAACGCGATATATTTTCCACTTGCTCAAGATTCAGCGTGACGTTTTCCAAAATGCGTTGTCGAATTAGAGAAGAGTTGAGGCCGCTTATGAATGCATCACGTAGATACTCATTACAGTACGTCAGCGCATCTACAGATTAGAAGTTGCAGTCTGTGCTTATTGCTCGGAGGGCCTGCAAGTATTGGTCAACCGACTCTCCAATCTGCTGTCTTCGATTCGCTAATAGGTGCCTAGCAAAGAGTTCATTGGGTTGGGGAGCAAATACTCCTTTAAGAACGTCAATGGCCTCAGTATAAGTCTTACTCTCGGAAATGGATTCGTAATTTTCGAATGATAAAAAGTTAACCAATACCTTGAGCTTCTTCTCTTCGGGTACCTTGGATTCCTCAATGAGACTTGTCAGTGTTTGAAGGAAGTATTTCCATTCCTTAGCGGAAACTGGCGAAACAGGCGATCCGTTGAATTTTTCTTGCTTCAAAATTCGGCTATCCATCACGAAGGTCGTATCGAATACAATTTTTGCTAAATAAATTGTCGTAAAATAATAACCCTTAGATATCGAAAGATAGAGGCTATATTTAGCAAAACTGTGACATTACAATTCAACACATAACGTCAATGGTTGTCAAGGCAATGCAAACATGTAATCACGTCAAAACTTATATAAATATACTTACTTTTTATGAAAAATTAATCAATTTTAATCTGAAATTTAAAAAAATAGATGATTGAACAACTTTGACAATCGAAATTTTTGACAGTTGACAATTGTTGCTTAATAGCGCTTTCTATTTTATTCTTAAAAAGTGTCCCAAAATACAATTATGCTGCACCTCTGGCTCTAACAATTAATATTCAACGACCATATTAGTCATTTTACGTTCACTTCAGAGGATTTTTATGCATTTTGATATTTCTGCATTACTTCTATTCTGCGTAGTGCAGCTGGTGTAGAAAACGGAACACGCCTATTTTCTGTTTATGTCAAATGAACCGTCAAATGAACCGTCAAACTTAGAGGGCGCCACAAGTTATTTCATAATCAAAAACTACGTCGAAATATAGAAATTCTATAATAGTGGTAGAAAAAGATAGTTACAAGAAAGTATAGACATATTGAACACAACGCTAAAAAAATATGGTATGAATATCACTAAAGTTTTGGCGATAATAGAAAATGGACAGGAAATAGACAAACAAAAAGAAAACCAAACAATAGAACAAGTGCACGATTATAAATACCTAGGAGTAGTGATTGTTGAAAAAGGAAAACAAATAAATACAAGAATCGAACTTTCATGCCACCAAGAGAGATCGAATTTTTGAGACATTGTGCGAATTCTCCAAAAAACGTTACCAGACTTTCAATAAACTGCTTGAATTTTCCAGAAAGTGTCACAAAGTTATTCGGTTTTCGAGAAATTGCTCGAGTTTCTCAGAATGATCAAGAAATCTCGCGAATGTTCCGCGAAATTACCCACACACACCATCATATATTTTACACCTCTATCAACACACAACCACAATAGAATTCGATGTTAAAGCTTGAGGCTACTACCATATGCAAACCCTATTCGCCTGTGATGGATAGTTTTTGCAGCAGACTCGTGCTTCAAATCAAGAACCAATAGGCTAATTAAAAACGAAGAAGATAAGATAAAAACAGCTGAAATGTTTTATTTTACGACCAGCATTAGCAAGAACCTGAAATTATCGGAAGTAATTGCACAAGTGCATCAAAAATATCGATAATTTTGCATGACAGCATGTTGTCTAAAAACTGCAGGAGTTCATTCTCATATTTTGGAGAAAGAGCCCGACACCGAAGGTGGAGGGGTCTTTTAACAAAATATGAAAATGACCGAATGCAGTTTTTCCAAGACAACACGCTCGAATGCAAAATTATCTGGTTATTTTGATGCGCGAGTGTAATTCGGGGGAATATTTCCCGAATACAAATATTGGTTTAAATATTAAATTCCTATTTCTTTTTTTTTAATACAACATATCCATTTTAAAACAAAATAAAAAGACCCAAAAATACGACTTTTTCATAACTATTTTTAAGAGAAAGAAAGGAAATATATAATAAAACGATTATTTTGAAAGTAAACCTAAACTAAAAGTTGCAGGAATTGCAATGAAATACACAATTGTAATAACTCTTTGTGTTCATAATTCCCAATGAATCACATCCGAAACGAGACATTTTTAAAAATATTTTTCAACATCCGTTTCTAAAATCGCATTTTAAACACGGGTTTGACATGCACAAAACGACTCTTTAAACACTGTTTAAAATGCAAAAAAGTCACATCTCGTTATCTTTTGTTTTTTAAACGTCACATCAAGCGTATCTTTTGTATGTTAAATTTCATATTCCGTGATAATTTTGTTGTTATGTGTCATTTGATTTGTCGGTCAGCTGTCAGCCATCGTCCGTCATGTTACGAATATAATTAAAATATAATATAATTTTTTCATTTCTGCGGGCAAAGAAAAAGTATAGTAAGCACCGCGTGTTAAAAACGCCTTTAATCACTCGTTTCACAAGGCACTCGTTCCGCTTAGCTCCACTCGTGACTAAAGTAACCTTTTTGACATTTGGTACTTAATATACCATTTTTGACTTTACTTGTCAAACTGATTTTATTTTTAATTATCATGGATTCACAATGGGATTACCGTGGATACGTAAACAATGCAATTATCGCAGTGTTCTTTCGGTTTCTACAGTACAGTTACCGCAGTCATCAATCGATAATTTCACTCCTCTTATAGGATTTTTTTATTGATGCCTCATATTACCTTTTTAAAGCACGCGTCAGCGTGTTTAAATCGAACTTTCAAACACGCGCGTTTTTTAAAGTCCCTATGGTAACAACAACTTGAGAAACGTAAGTATCAATGAGAACTTTTTTTATTAGTTTTTAAATTGTATATTATCATTTGGAACCAATGTCTTATTTGGTTTTTCCTGCAAAATGTATTTATATATTCATATATACATTGTTTCCCTTTAAATATAAATAAAGAAACTTTTTGATTATTGATCTGACAGCCCGTAACGTCCACTAAAAATAAATACTATTTGACGTTCACGAAACTTGGCTGGGCATCGAGGATGGACTTCCATTTTTTTTGTAGTAATAATATAATAATAATATTTTATGATTCCAAAGTGCACCAATAAAAAAAAATAGCGTAAAGTATTCGTGGATAACTGGTCTTTCAAACACTTGCTCTATTTCGAGCACTCGGCTGCGCCGTCGAAAAATCGCGCGTGTTTGAAAGACCTCTTTATCCACTTATACTTTAATATACTAATTTACACATGAGGGAAATATTCAATTGAATTAATGAAGCGAAATTTAATACTGAACATTTTCATTCAAATATCGTAAATATATATGGGAACATGAAAGCTTCATGTCTTTTTTAAATGGATTACGTAGACACAATACATACATTTAAAAAAGATGCAGGAAAAAATTAAGATTACTCATGATTAACAAAAGTAACCTTACTATGTGTCTCTTGATTATTGGCTTTCTATAAACATAATAGTATATTATTATGTACGGAATAAAAGAGAACGCTCCCGACGAGTCGCCTTTGTTATCAAAAGTTACCAGAGGTTAATTTCTGTATATAAATCAATTTGTATAATATAATAATATAAAAAATTATCTACGATTGTATTTTTATGAAGACGTAAAATAATATTACACATTTTTATTTACTATTGTTCAAATAAAAATTGGCCGATAGATATTGAAAAATGTATCAACTAATTTAAGTATTCAGTAAATCATTTATGTACAGTGTGAGTCTTGAGCAAGGAACGTCTCAATTATTTCGTAAACGAGTTGTAGGATTTATGGAAATTTTGCCTGTATACGATTTTACAATATGGTCGATCGAATGGATGTATTTACACTGTTGTCGGATCTTTTATTTTTCTGGAAATATAATGAACTTTATTGTTTCAAATGAACCAAACTGTATATTTTTCTGTTGCTTTATTTTTATGTCTATGTATTTATTATTTTATTAATATCAGTTAATTGGTTGATAAGTTGTAAATTATCTTATTCCTAGGTTTTTAATCGACTTTGCATTTACCAACTTATTAGATATTCTGCTGAAAAATTCGCGGAAATTCTAGGAAAACTCCAAAAAAGGTAGAAGAAAGACACTTTTCTAAAAATAGATGGGATAATTAGGACTAAAATCTACTACAAATTTTTTCATTCGTTTTTTAAAAATAAATTAGTTATTTACCTTTCGGTATTGTTTTTCTTATCATATTTATAGGGTATGTATTTATCATATCAAATTAAGAAAATCTATTGGGTGTGGGATTTTCAAATCAATGATCATTATTACTGTGTATTTCACATGCGATTTTTGAAGAAAGTGAAGGGATTTTCCTTTTTTGAAAAATGTGAAATACAAATTATGAGAATTTTATTATTCAGAGTGTCCTAAGTTATCGTATACAGGCAATATCCTGCTTATTTGACAATATAATTAAAAAAAAACTGATCAGTATAGCTTCAAAAAAACCATGTTCAGAGCGTAATTTGAAGATACCATGTACCAGGAATAGTATATTGTGTATAAACTACGTGAAGTAGACTTTTTACACACGCGTGGAGCTTGCGAAACGAGTGAAGCAGTCCCGATAGTGTTAAAAAGTCTTCACGCAAGTGTTGCACATTATACTTTTTCTACGACCGTACGAGTAAGCAAATTTAAAAGGCAATAATCGATTGAACTAAACTATTTAATTTTCTTTATTTTTTTGTTGATGGAAGGCGTCGACTACGTGGTCATTAGCCTTCTATATGCCTTAAGTAGCTTTTACCTTTTAGTACCACCTAATTTAAATTTTGTTATATATATTTATCATCTTCAAATAGGTAATAACTTTTTTTACATTTTTTGTAGTTGTTAAACAACGTTTTATATCATTGGGAAGCATACCCTGCTGTCGTTGGTTAATATATTTTGGACATTCTAATAATAAATGATCAATTGTTAAAATTGTATTGCACATTTCGCATCTTGGTGGATTTTGTCCTAGTAACATGTAGGAGGATGTAAGATGTGTATGTCCAATTCTCATTCTTGTCAATTTCACTTGTTCCTGTCACTATAGTTGCAAATTCGCTGCCCAGGGTTTGACATTAATCTTTAACCTTCTCAGTTTTGACACATTTTTATTCTATTGTTCTTGGCATCTTGACATAATTTTCATTTTCATGTAATTTTTGTAGTCTTCTGATCTTATTGGGATATCTTCTGGTTGATTATTTAGTGCTCCTTTTGCGGCAACATCAGCATATTCGTTACCAGCTATACCAATATGACTTGGTATCCACACAAATATAACTTTTTTCCGACAGTTTCCAAGTGGAATATAGTGTTATGAATGTGTCTAATTAGAGAGTCGGGTTGAAGTTGTTTTCCAATGTCTTCAGTGAGCTGAGCGAATCGGTACATATTAAGCTGGTACCATGGTTTTCATTTTCTATGTATTTCAAAGATTTCCAAATGGCAAATAGCTCTGTGGTGAACACTGTAGTAGTTTCTGGTAATGTCCAAGATCTAGTTATATTCTCAGTGTAGAAAGCACATCCAGCACTATCATTACCTTTTGAGTTATCTGTGAAAATAATTTTGGTATTTGGATACGAGTCTATAATAGATAGAAATTCTTGTTTAATAAGGTCGGTTGGGTGTTGTTCTTTTTGATACTTTATACATTCAAAATGGATTTTTAATTTGCTTATTAACCATGGAGAGACTTCATATTCTTGATAAGAGTAGAATGGAGGACAAGACATATTTAACTTATCCAACAACTTTTTGAATCTAATTCTGACTAGTCTGGTAATTGTTGGCCGCATTTCAAACACTTCATTCTCTCTCTTCCTTTATTATAATAGTTATTATTAACAGTAATGCTGCAATTTGTGAGATGCTCGAATCTCACGCCAGTAGCATCAGATGATGAAGTTCCATTCACAACAGTACTGTTGTTTGAATTGTTAATGGACAAAATTCTGTTAGAATTATCATTATTTTTATTCAAGGAGTTCTCTATATATCCCTCCACCACAGAGGAACCCTTTTAGCCTCCGTGTTGTTTGAGCGTCAATAAATCTGCCCAGTTTCCACCAGTAAGGAGGCAGAGGAACGTGTAAAGAAGTGGCCTGTGTACTATTTTGGATCAACAGTTTTCAAAATTTCGCAACGTCGAAAGGTACTCTTCCAATTTTATTAATGCCTATGAATTGACGAGTACATTTTCCTCGTTGGTGATTAATAAAAAATCTCTTTTCCGAGTTATTTTGAGGGCGAAGAGCTACATATGCTCTGTAGAGCTCTAGATGTTCCGAGATAGCAAATTTTCTTGGAATTTTACTGTCACGGACCACGAGAAGAGTTGTTCCCAAATGGTCGATGTTGTTAATTTGTAAATATCATCTCTTCCACACCAGGTAGTCCAAAGAGTAAAATAACCAGTAATTCAGGCGCTTCCTTTATGAACTTGAGAGTTGTCTTTCTAAGACATGTGATTTTTTGGGAACATATCCCTCATTCTTACTTTTCAAAAATGCACGGACTTTCATATAATCACCCATGGCAATATTATATTTGATGCTGATGTTACTCTTCAGCATAGAATAGTGACTCCAAAGTATTGATGATTGGAAGTTATTCACCATTTCTGACAAGTATGTTAACATATCATTTTCCGAAAACGGATGAATATTTTGCTCTGTGCGCCATAACATAAATTTTTGATACGTGTTCACATAAACCTGCAGAGATTTTTGCGGCAATAACGATGCACTACGAAGAGGTTGGGGAATGAATACTAATTGGAAAAGAATTGGTTACGTCGGCGAAGGAGATTACAGTACGTGTGAAAAACGTGTACGATTACCCAATTACCATCAAGAAGGAATCCAGTATTGGATCCTGCTTACCAGCGAAGTCTATAGTTCGTCAAACAACGATAACTGATAATTCCAATGCCAGATTCGGACAGATAAGGGTTGCCTTTTATATTTCGGGAATAGAGAACAAAAACAAATAATAATCATCGAAAATCACTTTATTGTTTTTCAAAATATTACCCATGAAGATCTATACACTTTTGCATGCGTTTGAACCAATTGTCAAAGCACTTTTGCCACTCTGATTGAGGTATCTCCAAAACATACATTCTAAATGCAGCAACCGCTTCTTCAGGTGTCGAAAAACGTTGACCTCTCAGTTTGTTTTTTACGTACGGGAATAAAAAGAAGTCATTCGGTGCCAAGTCAGGACTATACGGCGGATGACTCATCAAATCGATGTTTTGGGTGCTCAAAAATGCAGTTGTTTGAGCCGATGTGTGAGAGCTCGTACTATCGTGGTGAAGAGTGATCCGTCTTCGACGGGTGGATTTCCTGATTTCTTGGAAGACAATTGGCAAACAAATGGCTGTGTACTACTCAGAATTTATTGTTCTGCGTTGTTCTAGTGGAACGGTTGCGACATGTCCAGTTTTTCCGAAAAAACAGGCGACCATTTTCTTGGAAGTGCTTCGTGCGCGAACAACTTTTGTTGGATTTGGCCACCCATACAGTCAACTGCTGTTTATTTTTGGGCTCATACGAGTAAACCCACGACTCATCACCTGTCACGATGTCATAGACGTGTTTCGAAGCATCGCGATCGTATTTTTTTAGCATTTCTTTCGACCTATCGACACGAGCATTTTTTTGAGCGATTAACAAATTGTGTGGCATCCAGCGCGAACAAATTTTGTTGACAGTCAAATGTTTATGCAATATTGGATGTATGCTGGTCCCACTAATACCTAAGATTGTCTCAATCTCACGATAGGTCACATGACGATCTTTCGATCTTGCACAGCATCAATGGTTTTCGGAACAACAACTGATTTTGGACGACCTTTACGAAATTCGTCTTGGAGTGAACTACGATCACGATTGAATTCACCATACCATCGATAAACACTGGTCCTTGATGGAGCTTCATCGCCAAAAACTGAATTAAGTTCATCCATGCACTGTTGCGGAGTTAATCCACGTCGAAAGTTGTGAAAAATAATCGCACGAAAATGTTCACGATTTAATTCCATTTTTGGGCCGAGATGAAACTCTTAAGTTACTGTAAACAACACAAATAGCGCTCGTATGTCAAAACGTTCTGAGTACATATAACCTCAAAAATGTCCAACTTTACGATAGAGCTGTCAGTTGCTAGATTGCAACACTAGGGTTGACAAATCCCGAAACATAAAAGGCTAATATCAATAGCTGGACAATCCTTGAATCGAGCTGAGAAAGGGAAAATGAGAAAATTTAACTTGCAGTATCGAGACATATTCGTACCAAAAGGAGGGAAGACTGGTAGAACATCAGCCGTCAAACACAAAATCGATAGTGGTGATGCTAAGCCAATTAGGCAATCAGCTTTAAGACCACCACAAGCCAAGACAGAGAAAGATGAAAGAATAACTCGAGATATGGAAGAATAGAAATTAATAGAATAGGCTACTCCATCGGTATCTCCAGTAGTGCTCGTCAAGAAAAAGTATGGAACTACGAGTTTCTGCGTGGACTATCGCCAGCTAAACAACGTGACGATGAAATATAGCTATCCTCTACATCGAATCGAAGATGCGCTAGACACTTTGGCCGGCAACAAACTCTTTTCCACATTGGACCTGAAGTCGGGTTATTGGCAAGTAGAAATGAACCCAGAAGACAAAGAGAAGGCCGCTTTTACAACCAGATCTGGATTATAGCAATTCAATGTCATACCATTCGGGCTCTATAATGCGCCCGCGACATTTGAAAGACTCATGGAAAATGTCTTGAGAGGATTATCTTGGAAATCATACCTGGTCTATTTGGACATTTGGACGAGTTTGGTGTAATTTATTCGACGGCATTTGTTCGACGGAAATTTGTTCGAACGGAAATTTTGTACCCTGGTAATTTGTTCGAGAGGATAGTTAATCGACTCGCTTTTATTCGAACATAAATTTCGTAGTGGCCTGCGAATGTTTGGATTCTCTTCTAAAATAACATTTGGCAACGTAGTAATTTTTGAGAAGTGTCAAATAAAGGACGATTTTTTAGGGTTATTACTTTTCCGCCCAGCCTATCTAATATGCGAGAAAAGTATTGGTTTACCCCACAAAAAGTTGGAATTTTGAAAACAAAAATTTGAGTCATTTATACGTTTTCCATCTAGAACAACACGAAAAAACGGTTTTAAAAAAAAATCCTGTGGGTATGTCGTCGTCGTTGTCGTCGGCCACTTTTGGTTACATGTCTTGTTAGCACGATTCAGCCTCCGGAGTGCAATAAGTCACCAATTTTATGATTCAATATTGTTCAGGACATCTCACAGATGAACCCTATTGAGTTTCAGCTCACCAGAGCCAGTACACAGGGTGCTATGGTATTTGAAGTACGACATTTTTGTTATTTTTTGAGAAATTTTAGTTTGTTAGCACGATACAGCCTCCGAAGTGCAACAAGTCACCAATTTTATGATTGAATATTATTCAGGATATCTCTCAGATGAACCCTATTGATTTTCAGCTCACCAGAGTCCGTACAACAGGTACTATAGTACTTTAAGTATGACATTTTTATCATTTTTGTAGAAATTTCAGTTTGTTAGCACGTTACAGCCTCCGGAGTACATACAAGTGACCAATTTTATAATAGGATATTATTCAGAGCGTCTTAAAGATATTCAGCTCGCTTAAGTCAGTACAACGAGTGCTATGGTACTTGAAGTACCTAATTTTTGTCATTTTTGGAGAATTTTCAGTTTGTTACGATACAGCCTCCAGAGTGTATACAAGTGATCAATTTTAAGATTGAATATTGTTCAGGGCGGCTTATATATGAATCTTATCAATTCTAGCTCACCAGAGCTAGTTTAACGGGTGCTATGGTACCTGAAGTGCCACATTTTTGGCCCTTTTTGGAGAAATTTCGGGTTGTTAGCACGATACAGCCTTCGGAGTGTATACTAGTGACCAATTTTATAATTGGATATTTTTTAAGGTGTCTCACAGATGTTTTCTATTAATTTTCAGCTGACTAGAGCGAGCACAGCGGGTCCTATAAATCCAGATATACTACATTTTTGGTTATTTTGGGAGAAATTTCAGTTTCTTAGCACGATACATCTCGCGAAGTATATACAAGTGACAATTTTTTGATAGAATATTGTTCAGGGCGTCTCGCAGATGCGGTAAAGTTAGTTTTAATCCTTAAAACCGTTTATTTTATGTTATGCTGAGGCTATGAAAGAGAGGGGACGCGTAACGTGTATTTCAAGCCGATAATTCGATATTTTCAATATATATATATATATATATATATATATATATATATATATATATATATATATATATATATAGCAAATCATCATTCATTCCAATAATACCTTATTTTATTAAACTGCAACACTTAAATACTCTTATTCGTAATCCACCACTACGACTATAAGATAAAACTAATCAAGAACAATAAATACAAGAAATACTTTAAATAAGAAATAAAAAATATAAAACCGAAAATGACAGATATAAGCTACAGATGAAAGTAATTTAAGTGATGTGTGTGTTTTTGTGAGTATACGCAGCTCATGCGACTGGGCGAGAATACCAAATTCACACAACCGTTCGCAACTTTTAAACACGCGAACAACTTTGAGACTTGCGAACGGTCAAGAATAGTACTGCAGATTGCAGATAATTTTTTCAATTAAAATATTATCATTTTTGAAAAACAAAAATTAATGTGTAACTGTATGTTTCAGAAAAAAGTTGGATTAGTAAACATTATCGACCCCTCTGAATTACTGAGGCCTGAACCAAAATTCGCTCAAAAACCAGTTGGACAATTCAGGGACTACTCCATAGACGAGAATGACCCAATTAAAGAACGAGTTAGGAAAACGTACGAATTGATGCACACCAATCAGACTATGGAATTTGTACAAGGTAAATATTTTAAACATGTTCTTAACATTTTCAGACTTATATATCAACCAATATTATTCAAAAAGAAGATATTTTGGTAAAAACGTACCTGGTACTGATTTCGAAAATTATTTTTTAGTTGTGTAGGACACTTATTAAGCATAGCATAGCACCAAACATTTTGTTGCGGCAACACTTAATAAGCACAATAGAAGGATTTTTATTTTCGAACTTGTCCTTTTTCGGACATTTTTCATATTTATTTGTTGAAGTTGAAGTAAAATATTAAATTCGGTTTTAATACATATGTATATGTGATACCTGTTGTCTGAATTATTGCGGCAATTTTATTTCGAAAAGTGTTTTTAATTTGCATTATCGACAACAACATCTGATCATTACTTATGATTTATAGCAGCAACGTTGCCAAATTTATGAAAGTTATGATAATGCAAGTATCTTATCTCGTTGGTATGCAGTTACTGTTGTACATCAATATTATTTATTTATGGTTATTTGTTTTTTTTTCAAGGGGAGTATATAAATTTATACTTTATATGGCCGGTTTTTGTTACTGTGATATATTGTCAAGGTAATATGTTAATAAAGTGCACTATTATATTTTATGACAGTGAATCATTTACACCCCACTAAACAAGAAACATAACAAGTCTTTTTTGTGATGTTTTTTTTAGAGACTTTTCGTGATGTTTATTTAAAACGTTAATAAGATATCTCCTAGATGTCTTAATTTTATTACCAACTCTATTAACATCCATGTCATGTAAATAAAACATATTTTTGATGTAGACAATAATACTTGAATTCGCAGTTACATACACATCCTATGAACTTATTTTTAGTAACTTCCTATAGGAAACATCCATACGATGTTAATTTGTATACTTCTCACTAATGTCACATACAGAATGTTACTGTAATATTACAAATTAACATGTTTATAAGATGATCACATGCTGCAGTTACTTTTACATCTTTCGAAATAATTTTTATCAACATCGTACTTATTACCTCTGTACGACGTTAGTTCATAAAACTCTCAGTAATATCTCATATTAAACATCACAGTAACATAAAAAAGAAGAAAACAGAAGAGGAACTGATGAACGAAACATATCTGTGGAAACAAATGACAAGCATGAAATGGCGGATGGTTTTCAGTTTTGTGTTATATTTTATTTGCAGGAAGCACATTTTTTGCAAGTACTTGAATAAAGTGGTATTCGTTTTCGTTAGTTCCTACTTAGCTTCAGTTTCTATGCTTAGTTATAATTCTTGTTATAATGGACGAACAACAGCTGTTATCGGTAAGTACCTATTCCAAAATCATAATTATTAAAACTTGATACTCATTCAATACTTTAATCGGCTATTATACATTGAAATTCCAGGTGGCGGAATTGTACACTAACATTATATAATAGAGTTTACAATATTTCAAATCCTAGATATGCATTATACCCTACAAAAAACTTGATATTGCAATAGGGTAGATATTATTATTAATAATAAAACATGCTCATATGTTCGCAGATATTTAAATCAAGAAGAAAATATTTTCAATGTTGAAGATGTTTCAGAAGCTACTTACACAAATAAAATAAAAAACAAATAGTTGGTAATTATGTAATGAAAGGGGAGTAACTATTTCAGATAGTCTGATACAAACATTGTATTAAACAGTACAAAAAATATTTAATCAAGTATCTCTAGTTCTAGTTTTTTTAGTAGTAGTCTTAGCAATCAATATAGTTTTGCAGGTTTAGAAAATTTTAACATTATTACTAACCATTCTTGTGAACAATTAGAGACTGTTTAAGACTTCAAAAACAGAAATTTCTGTTAAAAAGCTCATTTCCTTTTGAAAATTCACTGAATACAATAAATAAGCTGTAGCTGTCCCTTACAATGGTACCTATATTAATCTAGTTGAAGAATATGTAACTTATGATACTGAATGCTCCAGTCAACAAACAGCATTCAATTATTTATTATTGTAGAAACACAGCTATTGGATACTCAATTGGATAAAATTAATTATAACTTGATAATGTGTTCATATCTCTTCTTCATAAGTAGTTTTTTTGTATACAGTGTATTAATAATGCTTAGTTTTCATTAAGTTACAATTCCTCGATATTAATATACAATTTGTTCTTGGATGAAAATAACAAGATGAGAATAGTATATTATTTTATACAGAAAAGAAGTATGAATTTTCATAGCACACCTGAATTTACCTGCCAAATGGAGTGAGGCATGGAATAGAAGGTAAATCATGAAAAGTCACTTCCCGAAATAAAATATGTTATTATTCCTTTGAAGAACCCCGCATGTATCTTATGGAAAATGGTCCCAGTCAATTGGCTGAAAATCAAGTTTGATGTAGTTTATGATGATCGATCAAAGGTCTCCATGGGCACAATTTGATCTAAAGTAATTGTTTTATTAGCTGTTGTTCAGAACACCTTCAAATATTTCACAGATAAGGATTTTGAAGTGTACGTTATGGAATGGTTGAGACACTTGAAAAAAGTAACGGTAAGTAAACGATAGAATTTTCTTTAATCAGATTGGATTTATGTTGATGTAACGTAATGTTTCATTAAATCTTTATGGTGAAAAATTTTTATTAGTTTTAATATAATTAAAAAACTATTCTAATAAATTCTATAAACTAGCTGTAATGTATGTGTATCCGTTAAACTTTATTAATTCAGTTTCAAAGTATGTTACGTTATGGTAACTACGGATTAATATACCCTTCTTTATTTCTTGCTTTCACTGAACGTGTTCAATAGTTTCCACTTCCCAGACTTGATATGTAATATGCTTACACAATTCTATTTTTTTTAGGTTGGATGGCTGGACAAGATATTTTTTTCTAATTTTGTACCTGTTTTTTTCAAATTTACTGTACTGTTCATTAATAGTGAATAAACGTTTTAAATCCTTTATTGCTTTTTTGCTATTTTATTTTAAATGTACAGGATGAACAACTAAGAACGACTGTAGGCCACATCTCAGAAAAGAATCATGGTACAACTTTCAAAAAAATTACCTTTAGGTTAGGGATCCTGAAAAATATTTTGCAGGCTCTAAAATATCCGCTAGGGGTGGAATGAACACTCGAAAACATAATACTCCAACAAAACATATTAAAGGTGTCCTAAAAATACAATTTTTGAAATCTTGATGAGATTATGAATAAATTTAATTAAGGAGATTTTTTGCCATTATTTGAAGAATAATCGGTGGGGAAGGTTCAAACTTATGAACAAATGTATAACTTTTTTGTTTTTTAACCGATATTAATGATTTTAGCTGCATTTAAAAGTTTTTCTGTTTAATAAGATTGATAACAAAATTAGATAATTTTGTATCCACTCGAAAATTTCAAATGTAAATTGAAGCATTTTTTTAATTTTTATATCTGATATTGTAAATCTTATATCTTGGAATAGATTCCTATTTTTTTAACCCCTTTTCATCAGCATTTAAAAAATGCCTCATTACATTTGAAATTTCTGAGAAAAATGGGAAAATTGTGGACTTTTATCAAAGCGTTGACAAAATTGTCCAATTTTGTTATTTTTGTTAAGCATTTCTCATTAAAAAGGAAAAACTCTTTCAAATGAAGCCAAAAACATGGATGTCGATTAACAAAAAAAGTGTTACATTTGTTGTATGGGTTGAACCTTTCCCCACCCCTTACTTGAACAATAAAGACAAAAAGTCCCTAACTACATTTTTTCATAATCTCAACAATATATCAAACATTTCTAGGATACGTTTAGTATGTCTTTTTTGGAGATAATCACAGTATTATGTTTTGAAGTGTTCATTCCACCCCATAGGAGATATTTTAGGAACTCAAAAATATTTTCCAGCGATTTTTCAGGGTCATTTTCCTGAAGGTATTTTTATAAAGTTGTACTATGACTATTTTTTGAAATATGGCCGACAGCCGGCGTTCTTAGTTGTTCACCCTGTATTTTCTGATTAGGCACAGAAACATCTATAGGATGTCATCCAGAATGTTTGAGGTATATTATTTAGAGGTTTATGTAATGTCCATACAACATCTACGAGAATACAGTGTATTGTTTTTGAAATGTCGCATTTAGATCATTGATAAGATGTTATTTTTTAGACATTGCATTAACATCGACAAAATGTTAAAAGGCATTTCAGAATGTAACAGAAATGTTGTTTTTAGTTCGTTATAAAGACTTCCTTTTGAGGAAGTTCTAGTAACATCACATTAATATAAAAAGGCAGCGCTTTAACATCGCTGAGAAGTTAAGTTGAAACATCACAAAAGTTAACAGCCACAAGCTGGGCATAAGCGGTTGTATAGATGTGCATGTGATGAAAACAAGAGGAAAAAAGGAAGAACATTATCACAATGTGATGTTGAATTAACATAACTGTAATATTTATTTGCATAGTGGGACTATACTATAGAAATTTGCAAACATAATCGAAAAATTTTTTGAACTCCTGTTTGTATTATTAACGTTTGACTACCATGACAGAAACCGATAGTGGCTTAACAATCTTCAATTTATACCTAATAGTCTCAAAAATATATACACTCCCCCTAAATAGACATTGATAATTGGAATATTATGTAATATTTAAGCTGTATTCAGATTATATTAATGTCAAACTGTCAAACATCTGTCAAGTTCGTAAAGGTATGGAGAACCTTTGTCGTTCGTCTAAGGGGGGCGGGGGACGACGAGTATTTATACAGTTGCCTGGAGAGCCAGGGAAAAACGATTATCGAACGACCGGGGGAAATGAGGGTAAAAAGGGGCGGAGGGTGTGTATAAGGGAAAAGTTAGGAATATATTAGAATTCCAAGGAGAGGGACAGACAAAATGGAAAATTCTAGTCAAGGGGGGGGGGGGAATGCTCAACGTCCCTACGAATAGAGAGGCTCTATTAATTAGAAACTGGATTGACGTATTGCAGCTAGATCTGGGCAGGTCTAGATTAGATCACGACATCGCCTTTGACAAAGCCCAAAAGAAGGGGATTGATGTAGTGGTTATATCGGAACCAAACAAGAAAATTGCCAGTGCGAAGGGATGGATCACGGACAAAAGGAGCGGAGTTGCTATCGCGATAATGAACAGAAACCTGGAAGTCGATAGAATACATAGGGGTGACGGCTATGTGGTACTATGCGCCGGCAATATTAACTTAATCGCGGTGAACATATCCCCCACCATAGGCATAACCGAGTACAATAAAACAATTGACAGGGTCTTTGAGACTGCGGAAAGACATAAAGGAAGGACCATTATAGCGGGGGATATCAACGCTAAATCGGCGGCGTGGGGGACACCGACTACCGACACCAGAGGGAGTATGGTGGAGGAATGGTTTACACAAATAGGCTGGACAGCGGTAAATAATGGACAACACACGTTCGAACGGGCAGAGCTGGGAGGTAGGGAAGCTGACACTGAAAGACTGGCAGAGCTTACTATGGAGGAGTTGGAGACGGCGATAAGGGCCATGAAAAATGGCAAGACACCGGGTCCCGACGGTTTGACCGTGGAAGCGCTGAAAATTGCGGTGAGGATAATGCCGACAAACATATTGGAGTATTTTAATGGAATACTTTTTTTTCTCTTGAGTGGAAAAATGCGTTTACGCACACCCCACCTGGATGTTGGGCGGCGGGGTAGTGTGGGACTCGAGATGTCAATACCCACTAAAAAACCACTCTTTTTCCCTCTTTCTTCATAGCGCCTTTGTCGGTATCGTTCGAAGAACATCCTTCAACGCGGCGCGGTCTATCTACCTTCCTGCCTGTCTCCTCCTTTCCTCATCCTCCTTTTCTTTCATTATGTTCGCAAAGTACTCCGTTATTCTACTCCATGACCTCTCTGATTCCAATACAGTATGTTGTACATTATCGGGACACCCACAGTACATACAGTCGTTTCTTTCTTGTTTACCTATTCTAACCAAATAGTCACCAAAGCATCCATGGCCCGTGAGAATTTGACTTGTATGGTAGTCCACTTTTCGATGTTTACAATTCATCCACCCGCTTATATTTGGTATCATCTTTTTGGTCCATGATGCCTTACCTGTTTCTTGCTCCCAGCTATGTTGCCATCTCCGTAGAGTATTTTCTCTTTCTTCCTGTCTCTTGTCTCCTTCCAGTCGGCGCTCGTACAAAACGGCTCTTTCCTGAATTAGAAGTACAAGGGTATTACTCCTGCGATTACATATAGAACCTCCGTGGAGGCTGTTCGATATGCTCCTACGATTCTAATTAACATACCTCATACCTACGCGCAGTATCAATCATATTTCTATACTTCTGGAATCTCAACATTTCATGCCATACCGGAGCGCCGTAAGTAATCATGGACTGCAGGACACCATTTAGAACTCTCCTTTTCATACTGTGTGGACCTCTTATTCTGGGCATAATTCTGCTCAATGTTGTCGTTAATTTTTCTGCCTTAGCTGATATCTTTATAATATGATGTCCAAAGGATAGTCTTCTACCAAGCCATACTCCTAGGTATTTAGCTGACCTCGCTGGTTTAATATATACCTCGTCAACCTCAAACATAACTTCGTCCGTGTTTCCGATTCCCTTAACTATGACTGCTTCAGTCTTATGTGGTGCCATTGTTAGTCCGTTAACTTGGATCCATTTATTTATATCATACAGTGCTATATTGACCTTGTTCGTCAGTTCTATCAGATCATCGGCATGAGCTGTCAACGCCAGATCATCAGCATACGCCACCGTATTACATCCGTTTGGCATCGGGATTCTTAAGATATTGTCATAGAGCACATTCCACAGTACGGGACCGAGAACGGAACCTTGCGGTACTCCCTGTGTCATATAGATGGCTTTCCTCCCCCCCCACTGTTAGTTTTCGGTTGCTTAGGTAGTTTTCTACTAGGTTGATTAGGTATTGGCTAATATTCCTGCTTTTTAGTTCCCTCAGAATTACGCTCCATGTGGCAGTATTAAACGCGTTCTTGATATCAATAAGTACAGCTACCCCCCATCTGCTTCTGTTGCTCTGAATATCACCCATAACTTTTTTGATAGCATCTACGGTCGATCTGCCCTTCCTGAAGCCGTACTGTCTCTCACTTAGACCCTCTTCTTCCACCAGCTCCTCCACCAATCTGTTCTTTATTAGCTGTTCGTATATTTTACCCAGAACATTTAGCAGGCAGATAGGTCGGTATTTCGTTCTTTCTCCTTCGGGTGTACTTTTAGGTATAAGAAACACTTTGGCTTCTTTCCAGATTGCTGGAAAAGACTGGCTACGGATCATATCATTCATGACCTTCTGAGTGCTTTCTGGTGATATCTTTAGAGCCGCTCTAACTGCTTCCGTTGTTATTTTGTCGAGGCCCTGGGCCTTCTTCGTTTTCATTTTATCACCGGCTCTTTCCAGCTCTGTCAATGAAAATGGCATAACGTCATCAACACAGCCGCTTCTATGGAAGCTGTCCTTTTTCTGGGGAATAATTCCTTCAATATTCTAAACCTTTCCTTGCATTCTAGTAAGTTTTGCCCTAGGTGTCTGGTTATTTGTTTTGTCACTATTTTATAGCCCTACCCCCAGATGTCGTTGTCCAGTTGGTCGCAAAGATCCAGCCAATGCCTTTTTTTCGATTTCGCGATTTCTTTTTTAAGTTTATTCCGAGCTTCCCTATATTGTTCTTCCATGTTTTTCAGCAGATCTTGTTCACCTCTTTTTCATGCCCTAGTCAGAGCTCTTCGTTTTTTATTACATTCCTTTCTTAAGTTTCCAATTTCATCATTCCACCAATAGGGTTGTTCGCTTCCTCGTCCTTTGTTCGTTGACTTCCTCGCCGCTTCCTGTGCTCCTTTTATTGACTCGGTTAGATTGTCTCGGTCTGGTTGTGGATCTAACAGTATGGTAAGGACTTCTTTGAACAGTTTCTGGTCCAGGCTGATACGCGTTTCCATCATAGGGGTTTATTGGGGTACGCTTTGTCCTCTCATCTCGAATGTTATATACTTATGATAGCTCAGTGATTCTTCGTCTAAGATTTCCCAGTTTACGAGGTACTTTGCTAAAAGTTCCGTTGCGAATGTAACGTCTATATGCGAGGTCATCTGTTCTCTAACAAAGGTAGGGTTTTCTTTATCATTAATGATCACCATTCCCAGGTCATCTAACCATTCTGTTATATACCTTCCTCTTTCGTTCGGTTTCTTTGCTCCCCATCGTGTGTATTTCGCATTTAGGTCTCCTGCAATTAACGTTGGTTTGTTTTCGGTTCTCACCTCTTCCATTAAATTGTCAATGATGTTAGTTGCCTCCTCCCTCGGTATATTTGGTGATATATAGCAGTACATATCCCAGCTTCCCCAATCTATTTTTTGATATCCCCTTCTCTGTTTATATCCTTTAACTTTTAAATGCGGTGGAGTATTTTAATGGAATACTGGTTAGCCGGAGGTTCCCGGAGGTCATCAAGAGGGCGAGGGTGGTCCTTCTGCCCAAGGAGGGTAAAGACCCCAACAGTGCTAGCAGTTTTAGGCCAATTTGCCTAATTAACACTATGGGTAAGTTTGTTTGAGCGGCTGATAGTCAACAGGCTAGTGCCAGAAATCGAAGGAAGGAACCTCCTGTCCCCACACTAACACGGCTTTAGAGCGAAGCACACCACTGTCACAGCTATTTTGGAGCTGAAAGATAAGGTGAAGAACTCTGTAGATAGGTGGGGGGTAATGATCGCGTTGGACGTCAGAAATGCGTTTAACACGGCGAAATGGGGGGAAATAGTTGAGGCGCTAAGGGTGTGGAACATCAGCGAAGGCTTAGTAAGTCTAATAGTGAGTTATTTGAATAATAGGCGGGTGGACTCGAGAAGGATATCCCACAAATGTACGATGGGCGTTCCGCAGGGCTCGGTCCTTGGGCCAGTTCTGTGGAATGTTATGTATAACGGTATTCTCAATCTCAGGTACGGGAATAAAACATCGGTGATAGCGTACGCGGATGATCTAGCGTACTGGGCAGAGGGAAGCACTGAGAATGCAGTGCAGAGAGAGCTGCGGCGCTGGCGGTGAAATGGACAAGGGAAAATGGCTTGGAAATTGCGCCACAGAAAACAGTAGTGGATCTGAACTTGTGCTACCGATGCTTCATACCAATATAGGCTTCAATCTTCAGAATTTTTTCATAAATATTGTGTTTTAGTCTAACTGAGAATTATATTTGCTTTACAACAGTTTTGAGACATTATGATAATCACATACTATCCACCTGGCTTAACTTAAAAATTCCATATAATATGTAAACGATTTCTTCTTTGTTTTCAAATGGACATCTGGAGTTAATTAAATTTACTGTATCAACCCTCACTTTGTGGAATCTACTTATGATAAAAATTCTAAAATATTTGACAATTTTTTCGATATTTTGAATCTATCATCGTCAGAATGACATAAGTTACATTTGATGTGATCCCTACATGATGTTTAATAATTATTTTTGGCTAGACCAAGAAGATATGATACTACAAATATTAAAGTTTAGATAGTATTAGCTGTATGGGGATATCCTGGATATATTTTTCCATTTAAGAACAGTATAACTGTAAAAAAGATATAGGAAAACTAGGAAAACTATTTATCTGGTAATCTTTACAATTATTACTTAAGAAGAGAGTTTAATAGTGGAGAACCCGCTAGATTTGTCTGGTTATTGACGACATCATATTGTGTCTATATAGGTCAAACAATTATAAATTTTGAAATTAGGTACAATGAACACCTACGAGCATGCAGATTAAAACAACCAGGGAAATTCCATTATGCAAAACTTTTACTGGACACCTAACATTCATTTTCACCTAACACAGAACTAGAAGTACTAGATAGGTACATATTTGTGATAAGAAACAAGAACTAGATTTCCTTGAGGATTTATAAATAAGAAGGCCCTTAAGATACCCAGAAGTTGTCATTGCACAGATAAATCAGGGAGTTTTCCACTATTAAAATGTCTTATTAAGTAATAATTGTAAATATCACCAGCTAATAATTTTCCTTGTTTTTCTATATTATTATTACACAGTTATACTGATCGTAAATGGGAAAAAAGATATCCAGGAAATCCCCATAGAAACTATAATGCCTCAATAACGAGAGAATTGATATCTTTACAAATTGTTTATTCAACCTTTTATGAGAGGAAATATGTCAGAGTATATTTCGAACATGGCCAATAAACCTTGAATGATAGGCATCACAGTAGTTCACGCCGCGCGGACAATAGTTTTTAAAATACAAAAGGGGGGTTATGAACGCTGTCGCAGCACAAAAGCACAAGAATAAATGGTATTCATTCTTGTGACAAAGGGTTGTTGGGTCTGCTCTAAGAACTTTTACAGCGCTAGATTCTATAAAGTTATAAAGCTATGAATTATAATCATTAGTTGTCAATATGACAGTGGCGTTCCCTTTGTCAGATTTTGTAACTGTCAGTTATTATCTTCTACTTTTTTTATTGAATTTAAAATTGTAATGTCATTTTTTGTTTGACGTTTGACTTTTGAAGGATCAACATTTTTGATTAAATTGGCAATTTTTAGTTTCCCATAAGGAAAATTATTTGAATTAGATTTTAAAGCTATTTCTGACTCTGTAGCCATTATCTGTTTAATATTATTCGTAAATTTTGGTGGTACGCTGTACTTTAAACTTTTATTTAAAAATTCTATTTCACTATCTGTAAAATTAGTGTCTGACAGGTTTTCAAATCGTGATGCAAAGTGTGTTGGTATGATAATATGAGTAGAATCCACAAAGTAAGGGTCGAGACAGTTAACTTAGATGTTAGTAATGTAAAATAAACTTTAATGTAGCTTTTCGCTTGAACTAGTAGTTTTACAAGATTTTGTTATTAACAAACTTGTTTTATTATATAAAAAGGGAGATGTTAGGGTTTTGTAATTATGTAGGTTAGTACCTACTGCCAGTCAATGAAATAAATGTCAACGCAGTCAGGGGGTGGTTGAATTAAGTGGTCGAATCGAAAAAACTGTTTAATTTAAATCAACTTTAACTACATAATATAACATCAAAATTAATTACATGCAATGTAAATATTATAAGGTTGAGTTCGCTTTTATGCCATTTTTTAGTCCTAGAAACAGTTTTAGGCATTTTTTGATATCATCTTTTGTTTGTGAGACGTAGCCCATTGTTAGTTTTTAAATTATTGCACCGTTTATTAAGCGAATCAAACTATGAACTGTATACTAACGAAACTGGAACGGCCGCTAATTTGTTAATGGTTTTATTTTGATTATTCAAGTTATGTACCTCTTTTATTGATTGAAATATTGAATGATAAGAATAATTTTAGCAATAGAAGTACCTAAAAAACATTAACTATAAACATTTATAACATATGATATCAGAAATGTCACGACAGGCGAAGAGCCTGAATCCATAATTGTAATACCTATTTCAGGGCGTTTAAATGGAAAACTAAAATTAAGGATTTATTATTTGGGTAATTTCCGCCATAGTAATAATATGCAATATTTTCATTATACATAGCTTCATGGCTATAATATCTCTATTTTCAACTTATGTATGAAATGGAATTTTCCGTCCATCCTGCTCATTATCACAAATTACAACCATACGCGACACACGAAATCACCATCATGCCTTTAAACTCCCAGACAACATTAGATATTCTATAAATATCCGTGGAATATTCATTTTGGCATATTGGAATATTCTCTAAAAATGCCAAGAATATCTTTATGCTTTTTGGAATATTCCTAGAAAGTGAAAATGGGAATATCCTAAATATTCAGAGAATATTCCCAAATGAATATTCTTTTTCGTATTATATATAAGCTAGGATTATTCCGAGAATATTCAGAAAAGCATTATCTAAGAATGTTCTTCAATGAATGTTTCCAGAATATTCAATATATACTATGAATATTCATGGTAGATTCATTTGGAATTTTGTAGAATTATATTAAATTGTATATTCAGGGGATATTCTTTGTATATTCAGAATATTGCAGAAATATCCTCAGAATGTTCAGAACCATACATTTAATGGGGGGAGAGGGAAGGGTTAGTATATAGGATTCATGTAAATGCACTTTTTTCAAATTTCTGTAAATCAATAAATTTTCATAACTGATGGAATTGTCTACCCGACCATTCACTCGATGGTGGCTTCTAAAGTGAATAAAGTGGCACAGGTACAAATTGGATTCAGAACATGAGTCCAATAACATTAGTGCTTAATTCTGGTTATACCTAAGAAAAAAATATTTTAACTACCTAAGCATAATAAAATAAAATTCAATATTAAATTGTCCAAGTTTTTATTAGACAAACATAAACTTTATAACTCTCTATAAACTTTTCAAATTTATAAATATTCAACTATAACTTTCATTTTATCGTTTTTTAACCAAAACGACAGAGCTTCACAAAATATATAAAGCATTAATCTACTTGTTGGACATCAGTTTCGTAAAATTAAATATTTATAGATACTTACATTCTCTTGTGAGAAATGAAAAATAAAGAAAAAACAAAATTGACCAAATACTTGTTTCTATTAAAAAATATAGAGTTAATCTTTTAAAATTTGTAAATATTTATAGGACCCACACACTTCGAGTTTTTAGCTATACCTAAATGGATAAAACTGTCCGGTTAAGGCTACATAACTGAGGTATAACTGAAAAACATCCTTATTGTTGACGTTTTGCAATCAGATATATCAATTTACCCGTTCGGGTAAGGCAGTGTTAAAAGCTGGCAGCGTGTGGATTCATAAACTTGCGTTATATCATCACAGTCACTAGAATGTATTTTGACGGCCTGAGATGAATGTGCCGGTTGCTGTGATGGTGTGGTATCTGCAAATATAAAAGTGATTGTAGTAATCATTTGTAGAAATTTTACAAATATGAGTATAAAAAATATCGATATTTTCTTAAATTTGTCACTATGCAGAATACATTACATTGACACTGGTATTCTATACTGTCGCTTAAATACCAAAGCATGTGTTGATTAATTATTGTATGCTCTTCTCATGTAAGTTTTTACCAGCCTCAAGTTCTTAAGATAATTTACTTGTTTAAATCAATGTTGACTTAGTTTTATAAACCGATATAAATGTTTTAATTTTTTTGTTTTCATTATCTTAACACCAGGATATTCCCTTATACAAATTTCAAGAAGGTATTAATCCCTTAAAAAGTATAAATCAATTATGCGGCCAGATGACAAAAAATAAATATCAAAAACAGCTGATTATAATGTCTACTTAAATTTAATATTTACCAGACTGAGTAACTATTTTTGTTGGTGGATCATTCAATAAATTGTGACCTTTGCATTTTAACTATGGAAATAGGGTAGACACAGCTAGCTGAAACAAATGCTTGGGATATCCTCCTTTGGAAATAAATTTTTCCTGACAGTGAAGTTCACACAACCTATAATTCTATTGTAAAGCATCTGTAGTCTTTCCAAACAAATCTGCACAGTTACAATCTTCCAACCATAAGTATGCCCTAAAAAGTAAATAAATGTAGTTATTCACATGTCTATATTAACTACTAATTTATTATTCAACATATTTTTAGCTGAACAGGGCTCGTCAGCAGAAAGCTTATTGTAGTACATATTATTATTTCATGTTATTAAAGGCAGAGGGACAGATCAATGTTAAAAACCAAAAACATAGAGAATTACACCACTTACGATGCATAGGTACATGTGAAATAATAAAAAAGTAATATATACCTATAATATATTGCATATAGAAACAATTACTCACCTCACAAGGTCTTTGGGAAATCCAAACATAATTATTCCTTCTCCTGTTCTTGAGTGACATCCACGAACTGCACAAGTTATTCATCCCATAACAAATACAATAATTTCTCACTAAGAGTTCCACTAGTCACGATATTGTTGAAAACAAAATTTAAATAAACTTTAACTAAAGCACAATCCACTCCAGTTCATAGGTTAGATAAAACGGAAGCGAAACGAACCTATTGACACTTGACTTTGAGCATGCCAGACTTAAGCCCATCACACATGATATTCGAAATTAACCAATAAACGTGTGTACAGAGAACGCCAGTTGCATTTTAATTGGCTGGCCGCTTTTTGTTGACGCGATTGGGTACCTGTCTTGATTGGGCTTTACGCTGAATGTTATAATTATCATTTATATCTTTGTTCTCTTTTTATCACACGACGATATGACGAATAACATTATATACACACCGTATCAACCATTTATGTAGTGTTCATATCGAGGATATTTTTATATCTTTTTCTTATCTTATAATCTCTATCTGAACTTCAATGAGTTTAATACATGGTTTAACTTGATATATTATATTTATTATTTGTATGAAGGTGATTTTAACTATTTACACCTATGCGTAGGGTTGAATATCCGGATAAATGTTTGAACTATAACTTTCGTCCCATGTGAAAAATAATTTTAATTTTCTTTAATCATAAGTAAATATGCTTAAAAGAATATGCTAGGAATATTCAGTTTGGTAATATTCTTAAATGAATATTTTAAGAATATTCAATTTGATAATATTCTAAAATGAATATTTTAAGTATATTCATCAGGCTTGTTCTGTGAATATTCACTAAGGAATATTAATAGAATATTCAAAAATAATATTAATATTATAAGAATATTCTTAGTTGATTCGGAATATTCTTATACTTTTTGGTGTATTTAAAGATTATTCTATGAATATCCCATGTTGTCTGGGCTAGAAGTATTTGTCTTTGTATAACACGAAAACTCCTTTAAAAGAACAAAATACAATTTTCATACCGGGTTTTAAAATGTCACATGAGACTCAACGCTTTCAAAACCGCACTACTAAACACTTTCTAGACTCTATTTTTACCCAGAATTAAATGAAAAGCCGGTTTAGGCTGTTTAGATCCAAAAAATGTAAATAATTATCTCAGGTACGATTTAGCAATGGGTAGGAGAGAGAAAGGTTACCGTCACAATGAGTCTATCTATGTCGTTGCCCCTGACACAAAAATTCTTAGGTACATTGGACAATGGTTGGTTCCTTTCGAGGTACGTAAGTATAGAGTTCATTGCAATCACAAAATAAGTAGGTCACCTCTCCTCATGGTCTAGCCAAAAACAATTATTAAACATCAGGTAGGCATCACATCAAATATAACTTCTGTCATTCTGAGGATAATATTTATAAAATATCGAAACAATTCAAATCTTTTAGAATTTTTATAAAATTTTGTAATTATATACAGGAATTATTTAGAATCAGTTAGTTTAAATTTAAATGCCGTTTTATTTCAATTTTCAACCATGGAGGCTCAGTGGTCTAGGGGTATGATTCTCGCTTTGGGTGCGAGAGGTCCCGGGTTCAAATCCCGGCTGAGCCCAATTTTTTCTTATTCAAATTCATTTTATTTCGTTGCTCTTCTTAATTTAAAAAAATACTTTTATAGTTATTTTGCGTCTTTTACTTTCTATTAAATGTAGTAATCAATAATTTTATCGTCAAATAAATTCAAATCAAACATTAAAAGGATGTTATTAACCTTTTTATTTAAAATCTTAAATCATTTAAAATTAATGTCAACCGTTATTAATATGCAATAGATAACCTAATATTTATAACAGCTAAATTTGATGGGAAAAATTTCGTAAAAACGAATAAACAAAACCAACGTAAGCAACGAAAAACTAGATAAGTTCAGTCAATCAAATACAACCAAAAGTTGGACTTCGAGGTCACCACACTTCTACAATATTATAAATAACTACTTGTCAAGACTTTGAATGTAACAAATTTCTTACGCTGAAGAAGCTTATCTTTTTTCTACTTAATTTCTGCACCTTTCAAATGAAGTACCTATCACAAGTCTCTACTTCCAATTTGAAGATAGAGTTATACCTAGCCGTCACCTGAAGGGCGTTACATTCAATTACGCACGTGCTTAATCTCATGCTTAATTGACATTTCACATAATGACCATTTACATTGGTTCTAAATTTTTTGGTTGTGTTATTTGTTTTGCCGAATTTTTTCATTAAGGTGCGTATAGACATATAACAAAACTTCGTATCGTAACGCCGTCGCGTAACAAGTGTGGACGGCACTGCGTAACACCAGAACATAGTAACATCTCGGCGTTTCATCGGTTGTCGGTTTTTTGACGCCGCATCAAAGAAATGATACGCACTGATGTTGCACCACTTGTTAGCATGTCTGGACAGGTCTGCGGTACACAGTTGCGATTTATTTTTCGTTTTGTTTATTCAGTTGAAAACATGGAGTGGACAGAAGAATCTACCCTGAATTTCATAAATAGTTATCTTAATAAATAAATTTTGTGGGATGCAAAACATCCCAAATACTATAATAAAATAAAGAAGCATGATGCTTGGGAAGAACTTGCTGTAGAGTTTCGGACAACAGTAGATGAATGCAAAAAAAATTAATGTTCTTCTGTCAGGACTTAGGCGAGAGAAAGCAAAAATTAAAAAGAGCCACGGTACGGGTAAAGGTAAGTTTGAATAATTGAAAATTAACTTCTTTTCTATTTTGTTTATTTACTTTACAATTACAAATTTTATTTTTATTTATTACAGGGCTTTCAGATATCTATGAAAGTAGTTGGTTTGCCTTTAAAAGTTTACTATTCCTTTGGGACAAAAACAAGGTTCGGGAAACACAAAACACCATAAGTATAAAACGCATTACGAATTACGTATAATTATCTTGCCACAAAAGTCGATTTTCGTTTTGAAAGTACGATGACAATTCGTCTCTAATTCGTGTTGCATTTTCGGTTGGTCTTCTGGGAATATTTCTAATCGAAAATAAAGACATTGGTTCATTAGTTATAGTTTTATACTTTCCTTCTTCAAGCTTTCCATCAATTTCTGTATCGAAGGTTCCATGTGGCGTATACAAAGCACAAGATGTGGAACTTTCTCTTAAAAAATTATGTAGATGAGCTACTGCTATTATAACTAATTCAGCTTTTCTGGGTTCAAGTACCACCGGTTTACGAAGTACTCTAAAAACGGCTGAGGCGATGCCAAATACATTTTCTACAGTTCTTCGTGCGCGAGATAATCTGTAGTTAAACACTCTTTGCAATGATCCTTTAGGATGTATTCCCGAAAACGGTTTTATTAACAACTCAGTTAAGGCTAATGCCTCGTCTCCAATAAAAAAATAGGGAATTTTCTGTTGCCTGCCATGTAAAGCTTCTGGTTCAGGTAAATTTAAGTCATTTCGCTCTAATTTTTTGTAAAGCGAGCAGTTTTTAAAGATACCACCATCTGAAATTCTTCCTTGGCCTCCAGCGTCAACATACAAAAAGTTATAATTAGCATCCACTAGGGCAAAAAGAGCTACACTAAATGTTGATTTGTAATTAAAGAACTCGCTTCCGGTGTTAATTGGATCTTGTAGAACAACATGCTTCCCATCTAAAGCACCCAGACAATGTGGAAAGTTTCAGGTGTCCTCAAACTGTTTTGCCACTTCTAACCATCTTTCTGGTGTTGAAGGTATCTGTAAAAATTAAAACAAATTTCGTTAAACCAAATTATACAGTGCGACAAAAATAGGACATATTTTTATTTTCTAAATAAGTTTGTATATTAAATACTTATTTTAAATTATTTTTAATTTTAGATTGTACACGAAGAAGAAGATAATGATGAAAAGGAAATATCGGGTGATGAAGGAACATTAGCAGATAACGATAAAAATTCTGCTGTACAAGAGAATCGGGAAAGTATAGAAAATATACCGGAAAGAAAAGCAACACCTAGTACCGAAAAGAAAAGCCATGAAGCGACACCTAGTAGGAAACGCCAAAAGAGGAATGAGGATTCTGAGAAATTAGATAAAGCTTTTAAAATACTGTCAGAAGCATCAGCAAACGCTAGAAACCCACAGGAGCAAAACGAATGTCAAATATTTGGAAATCTTGTGGCTAAAAAACTGGCCAAATATTCTCTTGAATTACAAAGTACTGTACAACAAGATATTATCTTAATTTTGTTTAAAGCAGACAAGACCAATCTCGAACAAAGTACAACCAATTTTTATCATTTGCAATCATACCGTACTCATACTCTTCAGTCATTCTTTGCAAATTATGGGCCACAACATTCTCAATTTGAACAGTATCAGGATAGCCAAGCTTCCAGTTTTACTCAACAGCATTCACAAGTACCATCTCCAGCATATAATTATGCTAATTCTAGTATTTCGGATCATTCAAGTCGCAGTACTCCAGTCAATTCTTTACCACGCCAACTATTGGATATGCCCGATATTGAATTAGAGAATTAAAGATAAACATTTGTTTTGTTTAATGTGTGTTTATTATACTTCTTTAATAAAACAGTTTCTTACCTGTATATTTTCATTTAATCCTTCTATAATGGCTTCGCACACTTCAGGAACTATAGCACTTATCGATTGTTTACAAGTTTTAAAAAGGTATTGTAGACTGGTGAAGGAGTCACCAGTCGCCAGAAACCGAATTGTTACTGCCAACCTTTCTTCAACAGAAATTACCGTTCTCCATCTACTATCTTTTCGTGCTATTTTGGGTCCAATTAAATTAATCAAGTAATTGAAGTCTGTTGGAGACATTCTAGTTAAATTTTTGTAAAGGCCACTCGTAGCCTGAAATTTTAAATCCAACAGTAAATGATTTCCGCTGTACACACTTCTATTAGTATACAACCGGGTCTGCCACCAGCGTCTTTTTTTATTCTTTTTAACTAAGTAATGCATGTATATATAAGCTGCTGCAACAATCTCCATTGCACACAAGAAAAAGAGTAACTTAATTGTTCTGTTTTAGTAAAGACGGAACGGCAAAATGTCCTGTTTATAAGATACGCGACGATGTATTGATACGCTGTATTTGTTGACACGCCGTATCTTCGATGCGTAACAAACAATTGTTGCGCGACGGAGTTACGATACGAAGTTTTGTTCTATGTCTGTACCCACCTCTAGAAAATAGAAAATAGTGGATGAGAATATGATTAAAAGTTTGGTATTGTGCTCTCTAGCTGTGTCTATCGCAGTAGTGTTATGTAAAAAACAGTCCAAAAATTGTGTGAAATAGAAAATTTGCCAACAAAGAAAGTTTTGGGTACCAGACATTTATTTAAGAGGGGATCTAAAGGATTGTTTAATCATTTATTCGCAGAGATTAAAATAAGTCACCCTTTCTTATTTTTTAACTTTACTGGAATGACTTCTTCCTGTTTTGAATTAATATTATTGTGTGAAAAAGAACATTTGCCAAAAAAATAAAGTTTTGGGTACCAGACATTTATTTAACAGGGAATCGCAAGAATTATTTAATAATTTATTAGCAAAGATTTAAATAAGTCACCATTTCTTATTTTTTAACTTTACTGGAATGACTTCTTCCTGTTTTGAATTATTATTATCTCTATGTCCATTACAACTGCAGAAAAATTCCACAAAAGAAGCCATAAAGTCAGTAGTTAGGTTGATAGTGACAAATAGATTTTTACCAATTGGTGATTTTTATATCTCTTAGATATGCTTTTCGCATACACGCTTCTACGATGTGTAACATAATTTGGGACACGTGTAACCTTTTATGGGATATTTTGTCCCCTATTTATTTAAAATCATTATCAAAAGAAGAGTAGCTAAAATTTGCAGAAGATTATTATTATTTGCATTCTATATCATTATCTCAATTTATATTTGTAGTTAATAATTATTGTAAAAATAATAATAGAAAATAATCACAAAACAATTATAATTTTCAAAACAGTCGTAATATAACCTTAAAATTTTAAATGAAATGACTATTTGCTTGCATTTGTCAACCAGAAGAAGAAGCCCTCTCAAGCTTAAGCAAAAGTAAAATTTTCAGTAATAATATAAGAAGAGAGTGAGAATAAATTGAAAATAATTTGACAGATTTTTTGAAAATTTGTTGCCGGGCAATAGACACGAGAGCCCGCAGTTCTCGAGTGGCTATTTCCAAATAATGGCAACAAGTTTGAACAAAATCTGTCAAATTATCTTCTAATTTATGGAACTCGCGAGTTATATTTGACTAGATTATTTTTTTATTCACAAATTTTTACAATAAAAAAGATCAATATAACTATCATAAAATTATTGAAAAATTTAATTTTTTTAATTATTACAATATACGAAAATATCGTTGACACATTGTGAATATATTAAAAGAATTAACAATTTAAATTAGTACAATGAAAAACGCAATTATTAAAAATATTTCGAGACTCATTATTTATTGAAGATTTGGAATTGCTTGTTATATTAAGTGTTTCCTCCTGCGTATTTTCTCTAAGACATCTATCTGACACTTGCTAGGTAAATAAAAGCCACAGTGATTATTCCCGAGAATAATCACAAGAGATTTATTCCCACTATAATAATGACATAATTGGTTGAAACTTACCCTTGTGACAAATAAAGAAGCATTTCATTGGTTTTAAAAAACGTCAAAAAATAATCACAAAAATAGGTCAATCAAAAGTTATACACCATTTAATTGTCTACAAAAATTGTCGATACTTTTCTTCGTACGAATCACCATTCCTGAGGTATCGTGATATCAAAACTTGAAAAAATTAGGTTCTAGAATACATAATATGCTCACATTTCACATCAACTATGAGATAATATAGGTGCTTAGCTCATTTCTTCAGTATTCCAAATCGTTCTTCGATTGTATTGCAGCATCAAATTGATTGATTTTATCTGCCATTTACAAATCGGAGATTGCCGGTGGAGGAAATATATTTACCATTTGTTTTTTATGGTAATTAATGATGTACGTGAACATTTTTAAGTAAATATGTATGATATTTACGAAGCTACTGTTATCTTAAAAAACTATGTGAAAAAACCAATGACGCAAGCGATTAATACCTAGTCTCAAAAGTGTTGACATTAATTTTGTAACGACTAAAAGTAGCTAAAACATGCTATATTACGTTTTACTTTAATTATTACTTACTTATCTATGGGAAATATACTCAATATATATATATATAGCGTCACAAAATTGATACTATAACTTCTGTTGCCATTGACTCTTTGCGTCACTTACTTTTATACGCCTAGTAGAAACCTACAGTTGTGCTTCTACAATAAATTGTTGCAAAATTTAACATTTGCATAATTTGGGGCGCGTATACAAGGGGAGGGGAATGTGGGTAATTACACCCCCAATCTGCATAGGGAAAAGTCCTTTGAATTGTAAACTAACACAGTTATGAACAAAGCTCTAACAATGGATTTGTTGAAGGTTTGAATAAGCATGTGTTGGAAAATGATGTTAATCACATTTACTTTTTAATAGCTATATGCACAAAACACCTAAAAATCAGAATACACTTTATTGTTAAGAAGAAAAGAGAAATTAAGACGGTAATTAGAAACCATTTAACTAAAATTATTTTATAAGTACAGTTTATGGAGTTATGGTCAATAAAACAACGAAAATCTATTATTTTTTCAGCCCACGTTTCGACCTTTATTGGGTCATCTTCAGGGTGTCTACAAGAAACATAAAAAGAATGTATTATTTTTTGTGTGATACACTAAACACAACAGTTATAAAATTTGTTAAAATCAAATAAAAATTAGTATATGTTATTAGTATAAAATAGTATACGTAAGAAACGACAAAAATTATAGTTAAATTATATTAAAAGTTAATTCTTTAAATAACAGTTATGAACACCACAGGAAAACAGGTGAGATCCTTTTATGTCATTAATTGTGACATGCAGTTAGAGTATATTTATGAATTACATAATGTTTATTATATTTCAACGCCCAATAGCCGCTAGTTAAAGACTATATATTGTTGTAATTATTTGTGGAGTTGCAATCCCCAGTATATTTCTACAAGAAGATAGACTAGAGAAAAATCTAATGAAGAAAAATAAATGAGAGAACCAAAAAACTTATAGGAAAATTGATATTAAGGTACAAATTTATGTTCATCAAGATGTTAAAAAAATATTTTGAGATTAAATATGAAGCTATTGTTGCTAACATTAAGGAACATTAAGGTACATTTACGACGCTAAATTTGTTTGATAAACCGGCAAACATTTTCAATATGGACTGGCTTGCAATTATGCAATAAACCTACCAAACTCGTAGCCACAAAAGGAGCTAGAGATGTTCAGTCGATCACAAGCTCAGAAAAAGGAGAAACAGTTAGCGTCATCGCTTGCTGTAATGCAGAAGGTAGCTTTTTGCCTCCCTACGTAATATTTAAAGGCAAAAACAAAAAAAAGGAGTTTGAAGATAACATGCCCCCTGGATCGGTAGTAGTGATGTTTCCAGAGTGAAAACCAGTATCTTCTCATCATGGACTAAAGACCATTATTTCCTCGTAAGGGACCAGGGCCTGCAGTACTAATATTAGATGGTCATGCTTCCCATTGTAATGACGTGGAACTTTTGGACTTTTTGGCTGAAAATGAAATTCATGTGGTTTGCTTACCAAGTCATATGACTCACTGGCTTCAGCCTCTCGACCGTTCATTTTTTAAACCTTTAAAGACCTTCTGGAATAGCACTTGTAATCAGTGGATAAGAAATAATCCAGGACGTCGAATAACTAGGTAATTTGATTTAAGTAAATGAGTTTGAAAGAGATTTCTTTGTTTCTTGTGCTTTACAGGTATCAGTAAGGGGAACTATTAAACCAAGCGTGGTCTCAAGCCGCAACGGTTCAGAATGGTGTTTCTGGATTTCGGGCTTGTGGAATTTATCCATGCTCCAAAGATGCAATTCCCGACCATGCATATGCTTTAGCTGAGAACCAAACTGGAAATTCACAGGAAGAAGTGGAACATGTCGATGCAGAAAACTCTGACGAACATAGCGGCGACGTAGCTGTAGTAAATTTTGATGATATTGCACCAATTCCATCCGTAGCTGGTCCTAGTAGGCCAAACGTTAGAAAACAACATGCAGAAGTCCTTACTTCTCCTGACTACCGCCAAAAGACACGCAAAAAAATTGAAGAAAAACAAAAGAAGCAACAAGGGAAGGCAGCTAAGTTAGAGAAGAAACTTCGTAAAAAAGGTAACAAAAAAAAGAAGAATGTAGCACACGATAGCAGTAGTGAAGAAGTCAGTGGAGATGAAAATATTGTTTCAGACCATAGCTCTGATGAACCTGACAGTGACAAGGACGACTTCTGTGCAATTTGCGATGGCTTTTACTTTGACAAAAAGGGTCCCAAAGTTGACTGGATTTGCTGTGTGGTATGCAACAAGTGGCTACACGAAACCTGTGCTTCGGGGCCGAATATGTGCGATCCCTGCGCAAAAGTCACTAAATAAAACATTCAAAACTTTAGACTTGGTGTAAGATGGCACTTTAGCTGGAGTATGATGGCCAATACAATGTTTTCTGTCTATGGCATCACACCCCCAAATTTGTCATCTCGCCCCAAGTATGTCGGCATCTTACCCCGTAGTTGGGGTAAATTTGCTGTCAATGTTTATCCAACTTTTTCGTTTATTTTTAAGAAAATAAAAACTTTTTTGTGTTTAATCATTTATTTATTGTATTTGTAATAGAATACACAGTTTTTGTAAGTTTTGAATAAAGTTAATTATTTTTTTTTTATTTTTAAAAAATGTTATTCGTCTTCCCCCCAATTACCTTACTTCCTTCTCTGACATTGGGAGTTCGGAAGTAAAAACAATGTTTACACCAGCATTTTGGGGAGGAAAATTGTTTAATGATACTATTAAGCAGTAAATACTTGACTCAATTAAATGTATCTATAAATTTTAGGAAAAATTGAAAAATGGACGAAATTCGACCACCTAAAGCTAACAATGAAAGACGCGCTCATCAAATTAAACGATTTGGTAGATGAAAGTGATCCCGACGTCGACATTCCAAACATAGTACATGCTTTTCAAACAGCAGAAAGAATAAGAAAAGATTACCCTAACGATGATTGGTTCCACCTTACAGGATTAATTCACGATGCGGGAAAAGTAGGTTTTTTATTAAAATATATTTTTTCTACTTCCGGTACTCAAACCGCATTTAAAACACGGGTTTAACATGCGTAAACTGACTCTTTAAACACTAGTGTTTAAAATGCGAAAAGTCACATCTCGTTTATCTTATTTATGTTAAATTTCATGTTCCGTTATAATTCCGTTGTTCTGTGTCATTTGATTTGTCAGTCAACCATCAGCCAGCGTCCTTAATGTTATGAATATAATTAAAATATAATATAATTTGTTCATTCCTGCGGACGAAGAAAAAGTATAGTAAGCACCTCGTGTTAAAAACTTCTTTAGTCAGTCGTTTCACAAGGAACTCGTTCCGCTTCGCTCCACTCGTGCCTAGTAAAACTCGTGACTAAAGTAACCTTTTTGACACTTGGTTCTTAATATACTATTAAATATCGGCAATCAATATACTGCACTTTAATTTTTTTTAACTTTTCAATAAATGTATCAAGAATGGTGGTCATCTAAAAGTAGAAACGGTATCGCCACAAAGGCAATCTACTTTCAATAAATAATTAGAAATACTGTATCAATTATTTTGCATTTGTCACTAATTAGACCAGGGTCGATAATTTTAAAAATGGTAAAAAGTGAAAAAAAATATAGTAGGATGATACCCATTGGAAAAGGTAGAGAATATAACAAAAATGAAAGGAAAAATAAATTACGGGCGATCTGAGGTCAGAAAGGGGGAGAGGGTGAGTTTTTAAGGGTAAAAAACGGTTAATCTCGATTTCCAGTAAAACTGCAAGTCCTATGAAAAAAAGTTAAATGGCAAAGTTGTAGGTAATAAAAAGATCTACAACTTTTGTATCGACACTTTTTTCACATAACTTCAAAATTTATGTGAAAAATTCGAATAACCAAGTCTTTGGTTAGGTTAGGTTTATTATTTTTATCTTTTGCAAAAAAAATTATTTTTTCACTAAATTTGGTGAAAACTTACCTTTGTATATCCTAAACATACAGTAATTTTTTTGATTTAAAATATTCATTTTTTCACCTTATTTTGACTTAATATCGAAAAAGCACTCTAATTTTCAATCGAAAATTCTCACGTCAAAATATTTGCTTTTTTAAAAAATTGGTGTGTTTTTTATGCGTTGAAATCTCTACTTTCTGATGGTATAAAAATATATACATTACTATGGTAAATGTTCTCAGAAAATGCAAATAATGAAAAAAACTCGAATCCGATAATTTTTTTTGAATCATTATGTTTAATTTTCAGCTATTTATTAAAATTTACACTTTAATTACTCGAAAAACGTAAGATTTCATGTTATATTGATAAACAAAAAAATTGTTAATCGAAATATACTACTATAATGAGTTTGGACGGATATGACGATCGAGCAAGGTTTGATGAGATCTATGAAAACTCAGGATGGATTTTCACATGGTCGAGGTTTGTCTGAAAGTGTTTTAACAAAATTCGTATTAACAATGATCATACTTGTCGAAGTTTACAATGAAATGGAAGATTTTTGTAATGTTTCTTTTGCAACTACAGAGCAACACACATTGGTTCCAGGAAATATGGAATAAAAAGAGATGTAGCTGATTTACATATGTAACAAAAATTTTTTAACATGTATGATCCTTTTCCAGAGACTGATAACATTATGTCAATATTTTCTGGAATTATTGGCAGTATTTCTGTAAATTGCTATGAAGCGTATGAAGAAGGAAAAAAATCTTTGCCTATTGTTGGAATGAATTATGGCAGTGTCAAATTTAAAAGAAAGTCTTGTCTCTAAAAACAGTTCAATCTTTCGTTAAAATAAATGGAGATATTATAGCCATCGATCCATTATTGCTATTTCAAAGAATATCGCTAACGATCGACAATAAAAAAGATATGGAAACTTATTTACAATACGAGCTTGCACCTTTTCCATTGTCACTTTTTACAAAAAATGGCCTCAGGTAAAATGTCAAATCTCAACTTTACGAATTATTTGTGAGTACGAATGGACCAACGAATTCTGACGGCATTGTACATGTCGTCGACGGTGGATTCTCACTGCACAAAGTAATTTGGTAGAAAAATGAAACGGTGGAAGAGATCATGAATAAATATTTGCGCTATGTAGAAAGCAGCTATATCGTTTTTGATGGGTACCCCGAAATTGAAAAATTAGTTACTGTGACTACAGTACCAGCAGCTAATTCAACTAAAAGAGGAGAACGTAGTCGTAGAAAAACCTCAGACAATATTCCAGAGTTTGATTAACAATACCATACAAAAATACTATTTTTGCAAGAAAAATTTTGATCTAACGAGAAAAACAAGGACAAAATAATAAAAACGTTAATAAAAAGATTACAGTCACAAGGATTTTCCTGTAAACAAGCAGAAGAAGATGCTGATGCTGACATTATTAAGACCCCTCGATAGAAATTGCTAAAGATACTAATAAAACTATCATTGTTGTGGGTCAAGATATTGATCTGTTGGTCCTTTTAAATCAATTAAATTCTAATAATAATGATATTCATTTTCTCAAGCCAGGTTCTGGTACTATAAAAGATCTATTTTTCACATCTAATAGTTTCAAATATGAATCCTTAAATAATATCGTTGCATATCTCCATTGTTTTTCTGGTTGCGATACAACATCTGGATTTGCCGGAAAAGAAAAGAAAAGTATCGTCAACTCTTTATTAGCCGATAAAAATGTGGCCAATATTTTTTATAAAAAAGATGCGAACAAAGAAGATGGATTACAATTAATCAAATCTATTTATAAATGTAAAAATGATATAACACTGAACCAATTAAGATTTCGAAAATATCAATTGGCAAGAATTAAATCTTCTTTCATATTGGCCAATCTCCCACCCACAGAAGGTGCAGCAGAACAACATTGTTACAGGGCATATTATCAGCTTCAGACTTGGCTGGGTAACGAACTGACAGCAACAGGTTGGGGCTGGAAGCAACATCAACGCGGCATTATGCCCAAATTTACAGACAAGGAATTAATTCCGGAAATATTGCTTAAAACTATTTGCTGCAGCTGTGAAACTGGATGTAACAGTTCAAAATGTGGCTGCCGAAAACATGGTTTGAAATGCACAAATTTATGCTCAAATTGCCATGGTTCTGAAACATGCTCCAATGTGGAAGAAAAAACCTACGAAGAAGTTGATGAATCGAATGAAATTGTGGATGAAGAACCAATGCAGACCGGAAATAATCTTGGAGTCTAGGAGACGAAGACGGTGATGGTCTTGAAGATTTCGAAGATCCACTAGAATCAGAAAGGTTTGTCGAATCTAACGATGAAGAAATGCCATCAAAGAGACAAAAACTAATGGAGAAGTAATTAGAATGCAAGATAAGGTATTTATAAATAAGAAGATTATTGTATTTGAAAATATTATAATAAATAACGTCATCAGTAAAAAGTATTTAAATTCAATAGTACGATTTGCATGTATATTTATCTATTATGAGATTTTCTATGACATAAATGTAATGAGAATTTGATAAATCAACTTTATTACTGAAAAAAAATTGCAGCAGTCACATTTTTTAGATGAAATCCTTTTTAAATCCAGCCTTCTTCTCAATTGGATCACGTAGTCTTCGCCTGCTAGATTTCCTCCAGGCCGACAGCCAAATTCCAGGTCACAAGGAAGCCTCATTTCACGTCCAAACAGGATTTTCGCAGGTGTTTCACCCGTGGACTCATTGACGGCGTATCGATGAGCCAATGCGAATAGGGAAAGATACTAGTCCCAATCTCTCTGATGGCTGGAAACTACTTTGGACAGGTATTTTCCAATAGTTCTGTTCATTCTCTCGACCATTCCATCTGACTGTGGATGTAATGCTGTTGTCCTGGTATTTGCCACCATTTTCTGTCGTCGGAAATGGCCATCGATATCTAAAGCAATCCTTTCGAAAGGGCTTCCAACATTATACTGTTTCATAAGTGCCTTTTTCTTGCGATGTGGTACATTACTCGTAGCACAAGTCGTACATTTCTTACACCAGTCCTTCACATCATCGGAGCTGTTCATCCAATAAAACCTCTCACGGATTCGCTGGAGGGTTCTCTTCACTACCAGATGACCTCCCGATAGACTCGTATAAGTTAGAACTTCAGCTACTCTTTTTCTCGGGATAACTAGCTGTCTCCTCATCACGGAACCATGATCGTTTTCAAGGACTCTTTTCAACAGCCCTTCTTCCAGGACAAGGAAGTCCCACTGAAAATCTTGACACTTCTTGCCAGGTAGGTCGCCGATTTTCTTCCTTCCAATTCCGGATCTTCATTAGGCAAGAATCAATCTCCGGATCTTCTCTGATCCTGGTGGGAGACCAATCTTCGTAGACTACTGTAGTTCTTGAAACTGGAACTTCCTTAGATTTCGACTAGTTGCATTGTGAATAGTCTACAGGGCATGACCATCTAGGCGGTGATTCACATCAGCTGGATGTTCACCCCTGTCTGATTTCCCGTGTGACTGTAGTTTTTGGGTTACAGGAGTCCTGGAGCGCTTACACGAACTACGTACATGCCCTAGCTCACCACAATTCCAGCATCTGATCTTTCTCGGCTTCTTGTCCATCATACTTTTTATTAAACTGACGAACTGGTCAAATCTGTCTTCGTCACCTTCTTCTTAGATGGTCCTAATTTTGTTATACCCTGAAGCCTTCGTTGCTGCTTCATATTCAAGAGCAGCTGTCAATGCGTCGACTAATGTTTTCGGATGGGCTAAACGAAGTGTCCTCTGCATATCGGGGTCACGTAAGCCATCAATAAAGGCCTGGATGCCCAGACATTCCATCATGTTCTCTGGTGCTGACGGATAAGCAAATCGAACTAGTCGGGCAATGTCCACTTCATACTCTTGAAGGGATTCATCAAGTTTCTGCCTTCGGTTCTTCAGCCGGGATTGGTACAAATGTTCTAGATCTTAATGACCATATCGCATGTCCAACCTCTTCTTCAGCTGCTTGAAGTCATCCGGTAAAACTGCCAGTGTCTTCTAACTTAGGGTGTGTTTCTGTCTTGCAAGGTTTCGTTTGCTCGGTCTTCTTTTCTTCCGCTGGCATGTCTTGGGCTGTTACCTTTCTTTCTAACACCTTGATTTTCTCGTCCAACGTTGTCATCTTATTCGATTTCAGATTTTAGAGACGAAATTTAATTTTCATCGTCAGCGGCAATGTCGTTTTTCATTAGTAAGATATCGGCAGATATATCGTTTTTCATAGCAGAAATCTTTTCGTCCATATTAGCAGAAATGTCGTTCTTCATAGCAGAAATATCGTTCATTATAGCAGAAATATCTCTTTTCATATCCGTTGAAATATTCTCTTCCATAGCAGAAATATCGTTCTTCATAGATGGAATATCGTTTTTCACATTCGTTGAAAGTGTCTCTTCCATGACAGAAATATCGTTCTTCATAGATGAAATATCGTTTTTCACATTCGTTGAAAGTTTCTCTTCCATGGCAGAAATCTTCTCGTCCATGTTCTGTTCCATGGCAGAAATCTTCTCGTCCGTGTTAGCAGACATATTAGCAGAAATTGACGAGATTTACGTGGAAGGCTCGTCATTAAATAAAACTGTTTCTGGATCAAACCGTCATTTTCCAGTGCCACTTTAAGTCTTTCTACTAATTCACTTTTCTTACCGGACGTTTCCAGCTCACGATTTTTCAATTCTGCTCTTAACTCAGTCACTTTCAAGTCACATAGTTTCTTGGCCATTTTTACGTAGCAATTCATTTATATTACCCCACACCTGACACCAATTTTATTGTTTTCTTATTTATTTAAACAGTAAACGGATGGGATAAACTTGAAACATACGTTATGTCTACTATCTTAATTTATTTATTCACTACACTATTCACTAATTTAAATTATATACACAGTATATGCACTTAAACTAATTTATATAAACACTTCACTAATTTATATTCACTTATTCACTGTTTATCTCACGATATCAAATTATAAACTAAACTAATTCTCCCTGGTCGGTCCTTTATATATTAGTGCCTTTTTTACTAGATAATTCTAGATTGCGGCTTACACAAAAACAATTGGCTCTCTGGCATTTTGTAGATAAGACTGATCACAAAAACAATGTCTGGATAAGATAGTCACAATCGTAAACAGTTCTAAGAAATCCCTGCGCATTCGCCATAATTTTAACTTTCATACATAATTTAGACATAGTAGGATTCAGGAACTATACCAGTGTGCTGTTTGGTAACAATAGTATTACTGCACTGGAGACGAAGCCTAATCTCGGCTGCAACCATCAAATAATTCATCTATATAGTACACAAATACATAGTAAATCAAACAGGAAGTCTGACTACTAACTATATAATATTATTATAAACTTGTGTGCAGTCAAAAGACATAAATCACCAAGCGTCACTTAAAGTACTAGAAATGTTCAGCTGTGAATTAAGAGAAGATTGGGACTGCATAAAACTGGCCTATACCATAGGATACTTAATGTGTATCAATGTATTAGAAGATAGAAATAAATTAAGATGAAGATATCGTCGCCAACAAAATAAAGTCAGCCTGAACATGTTTGTGATTCAACAAAATGGTGTCAATGGAAAAAACTGCAGTGTTAAAAAATTCGTTTCCAATTCATCAAAAGTAAATACAGATTTTATCAATGAACAATCTTATGTAAGATACCACTTACATCTTGTGGAGAAGAAAAATAGCATATATTTTGAAAAAGCAGCAGAAGCAATAGAGCACAGTTCAGGAAGAGTTTTGAATACTTAGAAGATTTTAAACGCAGCAAGAGCTAAGCGATCTTTTAAGAAAATTCCATAAATATTTCTTATTACTTTTCCGCCCAACCTATCTATATGCGAGAAAAGTATTGGTTTACCCCAAAAAAAGTTGGAATTTAGAAATTTTTTTTTGAGTTATTTTTACGTTTTCCATCAACAACAACACGAAAAAATGGTTTTTAGAAAAAAAATCCTGTGTGTATGTCGTCGTCGTCGTCGTTGTCGGCCACTTTTCCTTTCATGTCATGTTAGCACGATACAGCCTCCGGAGTGCCATAAGTCACCAATTTGATGATTGAATATTGTTAAGGACATGTCACAGATGAACCCTATTGATTTTCAGCTCACCAGAGCCAGTACAACGGGCGCTATGGTACTTGAAGTACGACATTTTGTCATTTTTTGAGAAATTTTAGTTTGTTAGCACGATACAGCCTCCGGAGTTCAACAAGTCAACAATTTTAGATTGAATATTATTCGGGACGTCTCACTCATGAACCCTATTGATTTTCAGCTCACTAGTGCCAATACACCAGGTGCTACAGTACTTTAAGTACGATATCTCCGCAGTATATACAAGTGACCAATTTTATGATTGGATATTATTCGGAACGACTCAAAGATGAACCCTATTGATATTCAGCTAACTAAAGCCAGTACAACGGGTGCTATGGTACTTGAAGTACCCTATTGATTTTCAGTTGACTAGAGCGAGTACAGCGGGTCCTATAAATCCAGATATACGAAATTTTTGGTTATTTTTGGAGAAATTTCGATTTGTTAGCACGATACGTCCCCCGAAGTGTATACAAGTAACAATTTTATGATATAATATTGTTCAGGGCCACAGATGCGGAAAAGTTAGTTTTAATCTTTAAAACCGTTTATTTTGTTTATTTTTTTAATACATTTTTCGGGCATCTTATTTACATTACTGAGTTGTACTTCCATCCTCTTCTTCCCTCATTTCCTATTCATTGCGATTTTTTCCTTTATTCCATTCCTTTGCTAATTATATCCTGATCTCTCTTTGCATCATTCGAAAGTACATTCAAATTTTGGATCACATATAAAATCCCTTTTAGCTTAGTTTAAAGAAGAGGATATATTCTATACTCGGTAATATTCTAATTTAATAAAAACACGTTGCTTTGCAGGTTTTAGCCTTCTTTGATGAACCACAATGGTGTGTAGTAGGAGACACATTTGTAGTAGGGTGTGAATGGGGTGAAAATATTGTATACAGAGATACTTCATTCAAAAACAACGTAGATGGACAAAACCCAAAGTACAAGTAAGTAAAACTGCTGGAAATTAGGCCGTTTTCCCCTCTCTTCTAATTCTAGTTATGTACCTACCCTTATGTTTTACTTTTAAAATATGCTTTCATTCATAATAATTTTTACAATCCCTGATTACAAATGGTTGTAAGAATATAAATAAGGCGGATGTTCTGGCAATTCGTGAATCACTTGCGTATTTAATTAATTATTTTTGTTGGGGTGGGCAACGTGGCTAATGTTGGTCATGTAAAAGTTTTTGTTATTGTTGGGTGATGGTATGTATATTAATTAGGGGTAATTAAGTTAACCCCTAATTTGACGTAGGTCGTTTTTAGGAATAAACAACTAGTTCCGTAAATAGCGACCCATACAGGTCAATAAAATAATGAAACAGTTAGAAGACAACAACAGAAGTAACACTAAAATTTACCAATGCATTAAAAACATAAGCAGGAAAAAACTACAGTACAGGCAGATAATAGGACTTGGGAGCAAACTTTAAAAATATTTTAGAGGAAAACGATATGAACACAGAAGGAGTTTTTACTGAAGGAATTGACGGAGAATAAGATGCATCAGCACTTAATGAAGTAGAAGATGTCATTAAAAAATTGAAAGTCAATAAAGCAGGAGGACCAGATGATATCGTGAATGAGATGGTAAAATTCGAGGGTAATGAACTACTGAATAGAATACACCGGCTAATAGAACAAGGGGGAAGAACAAAAAAATGCTCCGTAGATGGAATAGTGGAGCCAAATGGCCTATACTCAAAAAAATACCCAAAAACATACTCTAATTACAGATCTATCACCCTACTACATACTGTCTACAAGATTTTTACTGTCATCGTTAATACGAGAATAAAAAAGTTTACTAAGACTAGTCTTGGAGAATATCAATATGGATTTAGGCCCGAGAGATCAGCAATAGATGTTATTCATATTCTAAACCAAATTATAGAAAAAGGTTACGATCAAGATATAAATATCACATACTATTTATAGATTTCAAACAAGCATTTGATAGTCTGAAAAGAGTCATACTGCTAAAATACATTCATCATCATCATCATCATACAGCCCATTTCACGTCCATTGTTGGACATAGGCCTCCTCCAAACGTCTCCAGTTCTCTCTGTCCCTGGCTGTTGCAATCCAATTTGTCGCTATCCTCTTTAGGTCATCCGTCCATCGAGTGGAAGGTCTCCCTCGGCTACGCTTATCAGCTCTTGGTGTCCATTCCAACAGTTTTTTGGTCCATCGCCCGTCGTCCATTCTAGCAATGTGCCCAGCCCATTTCCATTTGCGTGTAGTGATTCGTTGTATAATATCATCTACTCCAGTACGTCGGCGTATTTCTTCATTTCTCACTCGATCCCTCAGGGTCGGGCCAAGCATCGATCTCACCATTCGCCTTTGTGTTACTCTTAGTTTTTCTGCGGTTTTCTTCGTTAAAGTTAGTGTCTCTGCGCCATGGGTCAGAACCGGCAATATGCATTGGTTAAATGCTTTTCGTTCCAAACGAATTGGGATATTTCCTTTAAGGATGTCCTTCATTTTTCCGTACGCCGACCATCCCAGGGTAATTCGCCTGTTTAGTTCGCAGGTTTGGTTGTCTCTGGTTATTTCAATCTCATGACCCAAATATATATATTTGTCGACCAATTCTACTTTGTTGTTATTAATTTGTATTTGGTCACTGGGAACCATGTTAGTCATTATTTTGATCTTTTCAAAATTTATTGTCAGCCCAATATCTTGTATGGTATCGTTGAGTTCTTGGAGCATGTCTTTGGCCTCTCCCAGACAGTCTGACAAAATAACGATGTCATCCGCGAAGCGTAGGTGATTGAGTCTCTCTCCATCGATGAGTATTCCTTTTTGTTGCCATGCCAATCTTTTAAATGCATATTCGAGCACAGTAATAAACAGCTCAGGTGATATAGTGTCGCCTTGCCTAACTCCCCTTCCCATCTTTATCTTGTTGGTTGTAGAGTGTAGATTTACAGTGGTTGTGGCATTTTCATATATATTTTTAATTATGTTGCAATATCGGTGGTCGACTCTACAATCTTGCAGTGCTCTTAATACGGCTGCTAATTCTACTGTATCAAAAGCCTTTTTAAAATCGACAAATATCAATGCTAGAGGGCGGTTTTCAAGCACTATAGGTGGTCGTTTATACGGTACTTCGAGCGGAAACCAGCTTGCTCCCGTGGCTGATAGAAATCCAGCTTTGCCTCCAATCTACTCTACTCTAAAGATGGTTAAGGAGACTAATTGGTCTGTATGTTTCCAGGTCCGTTATATCTCCCTTCTTGTGCAGAAGTATGGTTATTGAATTGTTCCATTTTATTGGGATATTCTGATTCCACAGGCATAGATTAACGAGTTTTTGAATCATGGACATCAGTACTGGTCCTCCTATCTTTAACGCTTCAGTGACGACACCGTCTTCCCCTGGAGCTCTATTATTCTTATCTTTTTCAAAGCCATATTAATTTCATCCAGAGAAATCTACGGAATATCCTCGGAGCCCTGATTTTGAACCCCTCTCCGCAGATATTCCTCTGGATTTAGAGTGGTTTGTTTAGCGTATAAAATGCCATAAAAAGATTCCACAATTTGTAGCAAATGTTCTCTGTTCGACGTGATATTTCCATCCTTGTTCTTGAGTTTGACAATTTATCTCTTCCCACTTGTTAGTTTGCGTCTCATTACCTTCATGCTTTTATTCTCCTCGATAGTTTCAACGATTTTCCCTTTCTTGTACTTTCTTAAGTCTTTCCTGATTGCCTTTGCTACTTCCTTGTTCAGTCTATTTATTTCGTCTTGGCTAGCGTCTTCCTCACTTTTCAGTGTTCTTCTCCGTTCCATTTTGTGGTGCGTTTCCAGGCTGATTTTTTCTTCCTTCTGGCTTGTTGGGCAACATTTCTTTTGGGCGTCTGTTATTGCTTCCACTATTGCATCATTCAAGATATTAATATCATTGGATAAGGGTTTATCTTGGAGTATTTTGCTGAGGTGTTCCTCGAATTTCCGTTCATCTCTTGGGTGTGTCCATATCTTCGTTCGTTATTTTTTTTAATCATTTTGTGTCGTTCATAGCTAGTGTTTAGTACGATAGTGGCTCTTACCATTCGGTGGTCGCTTGATTTTGCAAATCTATGTAGGACTATTAGATCCTTGAATATATGTCTTTTGTCAGTTATAAAGTAGTCGATCTCGTTCTTTGTCCTTCCGCCTGGGCTCTTCCAGGTCCATCTACGCTGGAGTTTCTTGTAGTAGAAGCTGTTCATAAGAAATAGGTCCTTCTCCAACCGAAAATTTAAAAGAGTGTTGCCACGGTCATTTCGCCCTGGACTGCCAAAATTACCAAGAGCCGTTTCTGATGGATCCATTTTTGTTCCTATTTTGGCATTAAAATCGCCGCATACAATGGTGAAATGTGTAGGATTGTTTGAGAGAACTGCACCTAAATCATCATAAAGAACTTCGACATTACAAAATTGCATATCCCAAAAAAACTAATAGATCTGACCAGGATGATAATGAAAAATCGTAAATCACGTGTAATTACAAGGGTTGGAAAAACTCAAGAACTCGATATAAACCGTGGAGTCAGACAAGGTGACGGAGTATCAACAACTCTATTTAATATATCACTAGACGGAGTAATAAAAGACTGCAAACTTAAAGGTACAATTATAACTAATGACGTCCAGATAGTGGCATATGCGGATGATGTGGCGATAATAACAAGAAGTGTAAGGAGCCTGAATGAAACATTCTTAAAGATCGAGCAGGAAGCTAGTAAAAGGGGACTAGAACTAATTGAAGGGAAGACTAAGTATATGGAGTTGGAAAGAAAACAAAATGGCACTTACTGTAAGAATATAACTATATGAAAATATACCTTTGAATGTGTAAACAGTTTTAAATACTAGGGAGTAATAGTTAACAACCATAAGGTACGAGAAGAGGAAATTACTCATAGAATTCAAGCAAGCTACCGAGCAAATAAATTCTGCCCATTAAAGTTATGCAAAAAAATCAGCAGAAGTACTAAAATAAAAATCTACAGAACAGCAATAAGGCCAACAGTAACTTATGGAGGAGAAACAATGAACCTAATGAAGAAAAACTTCTATCTTCGAAAGAAAAATGATAAGAATATATGGGCCAAAGAAGTTGAATGACGAGGAATATAGAATCCTTATAAACTCTGAAATTAGTCAAATTTTAAACGAAGAAACTATCATCAGATTGATAAAAGCTCAGCGAATAGGATAGCTAGGACACATAAGACGAATGAAAAATAATAGTGAAGGACAGAAAAAAATGGAGGAAAATAGCAGAAAAGCCAAAACATACAATGAACTTTAGTTAAGAAATGTGATTAGAATATGGATTGGCTCACCACATGAAATGAGTCTAAGAGCTCTTAATTGAGCGATTCCTATTCCAATATGAATGTACTACCGATTATATATATTACACAATTTAATTTAAAACGCCGGCAACCGACGGCCTTCGGTTTCTTAGTAACCGGTTACTTGATATTTGTGAAGCGCTATGCATTTTTTAACCATCACCTATTCCAGCTCTCTGATCTCAAATCTAGGTGTATGTGTGTGTGTGTTTTTTTCATAGAAGTAGGAAAATAATTTTACGTATCGTCAGGACTTGGTGTTCTGCCTGGTATGCCGGACTCGGAAGCCTTTCCAATGCCGACTAAAAACCTCCTCTGTCTCCAAAGTCTGTTTCCCCCGCGGTACCACCATTAGGCTTTACTTAGCAGAGGGAGGATCTAGCTATCGCCCTTCCTTCTATAAGTCGAATTCATGGTGGTTTTGTTCTACGACGTTGTCTGTCTAAATCAAATCATTTTTCTTCACTCGTTTCGATTTTTTGCACGTTCTCTTTCTAAACGACGAAGTTCTTGGAGTACCTCTGTTGCAAATCGACTTGTTGCCTCCTAGGCCTCCTCTTATGATAGCATAGCTTTCACTAGGGGCTCTGGTCGAGTTTTCGAAAGAACGGTAGCTTCCCAATCGCTGCGTATTGTGCTGAAACGGGGACAGACACAGAACACGTGCTCCGCGTCCTCCTAACTCCAGGACAGGACGGACATTCTGGATAGTCCTCATGTCTAAACCAGTGCAAATATTCGCTAAAGCAACCATGTCCCGAGATCATTTGTGTCAGGTAGTAATTGACCTCGCTATGATCTCGGTTTAACCAAATATCCAATTGTGGTATAATGCGAATAATCCCACAGTATCTGCCATCGCCGTATACTATTCCGCCGTTCTATTATTCTTTGTGTATCAGAGCTCAGCGTGGTTAATCATTTTTGTCGGTAAAGAGCACTTCTTTCTTCTGCGAGTACTTCCATTGGCAGCATCCCAGCAATAACGTATACCGCATCCTCAGACACTGTGCGAAATGCGCTCACTGTTCTTAAGGCATTCAGCCGGTAGACTGGCGCGATTTTCTTCCGGTATTCTTGTATACAAGGTGTACCCGCCCAGATAGGTAATCCATATGTGAGCACAGATGTAACTACTGACGACAGTAATGCTCTCCTCTTCTGCTTTGGTTCTCCTATGTTGGGCATCAGTCGTTACAGGCTCGCTCTGACTACTGACGCTTTAGCACCGACGTATTCTGCTTGCTTTTTAAAGTTGAGCCTGGCATCGATCATTATCCCCAGATACCGAATGAAAGGTTGCGATATAATATCGTGTTCTCCGATACTCAGCCTGATAGTTTCTACCTGTTTTCTACTAGTGATGAGCACTGCCTCGGTCTTGTGCTCTGCTAACTTTAGGCCAACTGTCTCCATCCATTGTCTGATTTTCTCGAAAGTGGTGTTCAAGACAAAATGTATCTCTTCCAGATGCTTCGCGACTATCACTATGACAACATCGTCAGCGTATGCCACGAGTTTAGCTTATCTTGGCAATGCTAGTTTCAATAGCCCATCGTACATAATATTCAGTGGGCCTAGTACCGAGCCTTGAGGTACTCCTACAGTGACTCTGTGTTCCTTCGAGCCGTTCTTCGTATCGTATTTTAGAATTCTATTGGTGAAGTAACTTTCTACGATCCTTAGTAGATATCTTGGCACGTTCATTTCAATGAGAGCTTTCATAATACAATCCCACCTAGCAGTATTGAAAGCGTTCTGCATATCCAATGTTGCTACCAGGCAGTACTTCTTTGTGCCTCTATACCATCTGGTGCCGGCGATTGCGTCCTTGGCTAAGTTGACGAGGATGTCAATTGCATCGAGAGTGGAGCGACCTTTTCGGAAGCCATATTGACTGTCAGAAAGTATCGGTTCGACTGCTGCTTCGATTCTCCTGTTAATTATGCATTCCAGAATCTTGCCGATTGTATCCAGCATGCTGGTTCGTTTGCCGGCTTCTTCCCTTTTGGGAGGAGTACTAGTGTCTGCTGCTTCCATTTTTGTGGATAAGTGCCTTCTTCAAGACACGTATTATAGACTTCCAGAAACAGCGAAGGGGCCGTTTTGATAGCCAATTTCAATGAGATATATGGGAACCCATTTATGCCATGAGCTTTAGTATTTCCGACTCTGTTACACGCTTCCATTAGCTGGTCCTCTGTGATACGTGGGATCTCTTCTATCTGATGCTGCTTTGTAAGGTAGTGCCTCTTCTTTTGTTGGGTAAACAGCGTGGTCACGATTGTTTCCAGGAGTTTCGGACATGTAGGTAATTGCATTGGTTGCCTTTTAAGGTGAGTCATGAATACCTTATAAGGTTTTTCCCACGGGTCGTTTTTTACTTCCTCAATCAGTGTACGCCAACATAGTCGTTTACTATCTCCAATGGCCTCGCGCAGACTTCTACGTGCGTTTTTGTACTCTGCTACCAGCTCTTCGTAATTCGGTTTTTTGCGACCGCGCTGTGATGTTCTTCTCTTCATAAGACACTCTTTACGGAGAGTCGCAATGTGGTCGTTCCACCAGTGCATCGATGGTTAGTGACTTATTCCGCGTTTTCGGGGCATATTAGCGTTAAAGGCTTCCGTTCTCCTCTTCATGAGCTCGTCTGACTTACTTTCAGCATTTCCTTTCTTGATTGTCTTGATATCCAGGGCAACGGTGAATGCAGCAGTATCAAAGGCGGCTACTTTCCATCCAAGTGTATTAAGCTTCCGGTGCACTTCTCCAGTAGTTTTTCCAGTAGTCACTTCCTACAGCAACGCGCAGTAGTCACTAGCCATGTAAGTGTTAAAAACCTTCCACGAGTAGTCTCCCTTAGCGAGTGTGCTGCTGACGAAGGTGTGTGTGTGTGTGTGTGTGTGTGCAATCAACTCCATTAGCCACTCAAATCTAGGTCTTAGCCCGATTGTTTTAGGTGTCCAATTTGCTATTTTTCTTTTAGTAATAGATATGTACAAACCATTTCAACCTCCTGTTCTTATAACTCTTACAATATTGTTTCCATCTAATATGTTGTTTTTTTCAGCACAAAATATGGTATCTACAAGCCTAATTGTGGTCTAGAAAATTTAACTATTTCATGGGGACATGACGAATATCTATACAGAATGCTAATACACAACAAAACAAAACTTCCACCTCAAGCATTAGCCATGATTAGATACCACAGTTTCTATCCGTGGCACTCGTGTGGAGACTACGACCATCTTATGGTTGAATCAGATGAAGAAACTAAAGAATGGGTACTTAAGTTTAAGTAAGTTCGCTACGGTTCGTAATCACTTTTAACTATAGGTCATTCATCATAAAAATTGATGCGCATCATCAATGACGACGTTTTCAAACTTGATACCAACATTACCGCTTCAATACTACCTACTACCCATTCGTTTCGTTGCAATATCCTACAATATAGACATAATAATTATCCATTTTATAGTTATTTATAGATTTCAAATAAAAACAGTGAATAATATCAAACTAGGTACATAATATTCACGTTTTTTTTCATTCACTTGCATTCATAAAGACTGTAATTTCTGAATCAGTAAAAAAGCGTGAAAAAAAGTACCGTAGCGGTTCATTTTTTAACGCAATTATAAAATTGTTTTATCAAAGTAGTGGGCTGTCTTTCTCCTGTCAATTCGTTTCTCCGATAAACTGTCACATTTTTATTTCTTGATATTCGTTCAAGAAAATCTGTTTTGTGTCTAATTAAAAGGAGTGTAGTATTATTATTCGTGATGGAAAGTGATAGTGAAGAAAGTTTAAACTGCACACCAGAAGATGTTGAATCGGCAACTGCAGAGACTATGAATAAACTCCCAAAGAAATCCAGGGAACAGTATTTGAAGGAATATAATTCTTTTATGGAGCAACGTATTAGAAAAGGCATAAACAGCTTCACAGAAAGAGTGTTACTAGCTTACTTTGAAACTAAATCCAAAATGTCTTCAACACTTTGGTCGACTTATTCAAAACTGAAAGGCGCCCTAATGGTAAATAACGACTTAGACATCAGTAAATATTCGAAACTCATTGCATATTTGAAAAATAAATCAGCTGACTATAGACCCAAAAAATCTAAAACATTTGCCCGTGAAGAAATTAATAAGTTTCTGTTGCAAGCTCCAGACCATCATTATCTCATGCATAAGGTATGACAGCAAAAAAAATTAATGTAAGCTTAGATACTATTTGTAACATCTTTCAGGTTGCTTTAATATTCGGAATCGCAGGAGCTCTGCGGAGGGAGGAATTATATAAAATGAAGTGTAACGATATTATTGATACTGGAAATGTTTTAATTATCACAGTACCTGATACAAAAACTCATGTTCAACGTCGATTTACTGTTATTGGTGAAATATCTCTCAGTGATATTCTGGAAGTAAGGGAAATTCTAGCACTTAACAATAATATAATATCTGTTAGAAAAATATCCCAAATCACACAATTTTCAAAAAGTAAGGTTCACCGGCTCCTAAAAATTATTAAATTTAAAGCATATAAAATACAAACAAAAACCAAAAAATAGAGAATCATTCATTTGAACAAAGATATTTCATATCAGAAACATTGTTGGATTTGGTAAGACTTCAGCCTAATTTGAACCTAATAATATCAGACGAAGCCACATTTCATATTAATGGAGGAGTTAATAAGCATAACTGCAGGATTTGGGGAGATGAGAATCCAAGAGCGTTCAACGAATTTGAAAGGGATGCACCTAGAGTAAATGTCTGGTGTGGTGTATCTAAAACTAAAATCTACGGCCCCTTTTTTTCATGAAGTAACAGTTAACGGAAACACTCACACCAACATGTTGGAGGAGTTTTTTTATCCCCGATTACAACAAGATGAAATTATAAATACTGTATATTTTCAACAAGACGGCGCACCTCCACATTAGTCCTTAGTTGCTCGAAATTCATTATCAGATCGTTTTGGCAACAGATGGATAGGTCAAGCTGGTCCCATCGAGTGGGCCTCATATTCCCCGGACTTAACCATACCAGACTTCTTCATATGGGGTTATGTAAAGGAGAGATGCTATAACCCAATCCCTACAAACCTTCAGGAGTTAAGAAATAACATAGTAAATGTTTTTAATACCATAACACCAGAAATGCTGCAAAATGCGTTCAGTAATTTTTGGATGAGAATAGGATTATGTAGAGATGCAGACGGAGGTCACATACAACAACTTATTTATTAAATATAATTTTTTTTGTTTTGATGTGTTTCATGAAGTTATGTTTGGTTCTTTGTTCTTATATGTAAATAAAAACGTTTGTTTTAAATGTTTTCTTTTTTTCTAGTTTTCCCGATTCTATAAATTGTTGTACCAAAGTTAACATCGATTTTCGTGTATAGGCGTATTTATGTCAAAAATGGCTCTGAATCTTATCCTGGTCACTTTTATTAATTAACAAAAGTAAATTTCTTACGAAAATTTTAGACGACTTTTGAGACTTGCAAACGTTGTCATAAAAAATTTAAACATTTTTAAGAATTTCAGTGAAAGCCGCTCATTAATCCCTTGTCTCATTTTCGAGTTATAACGTTTCCAAGCTGTTAAAATGTGATAATTTACGTTTGGAAGTTATTGACATGACAAAATTAAATCTTGAGTATATGCCGATAATGTATACATTTTTGGAAAGGGGGAGAAAGGGACATTCAGATGGTAATAAACAATATAGGGTGTTGTATTTAAAATAAACCGGTAATTTCGTTTCAAAAATGGTCATTTTTTTCGGCGCTTTCGGGAAAAAATATTCATTTGGCAACTATGTCAATAAAAATTTGAAGGAAATATAAGAAGTTTAGCGAAAACTGCACGTCGATACCTTTTTCCATTCTCGAGTAATAAGCCGTCACTTTGTTACTTTATAGTATTGTTATCGATTTTGGATTTTATTAAATAGGAAATTGTTTTTTTTAATACTTATTTTATACCATCATCAGTTATTACTTCACCATTTTCAATTCAAAATATTCAGACAACGCTACACAGTTTTACCAAGAGTACCAAATAAATTGAAAAAAAAACAGAAGCAGACTGCCAATCAAGTTGCAATGAACCATACCGGTGAATCTTCTTTTCAAAGTTGAATTTCAGCCACTGTTGAAGTTAAGTTACCTTCGGTAATAAACTTAATAGAATAACAATCATTTGCTTCATATAGGGCCATAGCATAAATATTAACAAATAAATTATTTCATTTTGAGTATTTCATGGCGTGTTTTATGACTTTTTTTAAAACGCTAAAGTCCACATTAAAGCACACCAAGGAGTTGAATTATGATAACGATGAGTGAATGCGTTATGAAATCATGAAAGTTATTGCCTAATTATTCATGTTTTATTTTAGCCAGTATGATCTGTATACCAAGAGCACTGAAGTACCAGATATTGAAAGTTTGTGGCCATATTATGAGAAACTCATTGAGAAGTACATTCCAGGAATCTTAGAATGGTGAACAATTGAGGAATCCGTAGAATGCAGCAATTTACTTCCAAATTAGTCAATTATATTAATAACTTGCTTATCTTTTGTCCAATAGGTACATATTTATAAATTTTGTTTTAACTAAAATTCAAATATGATTGTAAGCACTTAAAAATACTGTAAATATATACCTTAATTCATTCAATTTTTTACATTTCTTAAGGGGGTATGTTATGACGTGAGATTGTAGACTAGTCATTTCTCCGATGATTAAAGTTTAACCCTTAAATGCATGGTGTTACCATTAGACAACAAACCGTTAGACTCACAAATCACCTACTCTAGAAGTAGGTGATTTGTGGTTAGACTGTTATTTACAATCACTAATAAAATGAAATTGTACCTAACCCATGCTGTAGTCTATAGACTACTAACCTTTTAAGTACATAGTTCAGACTCCAGCTCATAGATGGAAGACGCATGCAGTTTTGAGATTATTTATTGTGTGGTGGCATAACCTGTCTGTTTTGCGAAGTGTGTGTTTGTGAATTTAGTGACAACAGCTGCAAATTTGCATACATTTGACAAATAAATTGTAAATGTTCAAGAAAAAGGTATGTATTTACTGTTGTTTATTTAACAATTCACAAACTAATATAGTGGTTGTTAAAAATATGTCATTTTCGTTTGTTGCCTTTTGGATACATTATGTATTAGGTAGTTTTATTTGATTTTAGCATTTGTTGCCGTTTGTATACAATATGCGTTCGGTGATTTTATTTGTCACCCTTACTGCATTGAAAATATTGTTACAGAAAATGAGTCGTCGAAGACGTATGACTGAAACAGAGCTACAAGAATATTGGTCACAATTTGCTGGACTAGAAAGTGAGGATGGTGAGGATTTTTCGGACAATGACAGTGTGATGATTTCCAATTCGTTCCTGATGAGAATGATGAAGATGCAAGTGGTATTGATGATTCGGAAATAGAAACTATACAAGATATGCTGATACAGAAGATAGTGAGATTGAACAAGATGAAAATGAACAGGCGAACATTCCGTCAACATCAAAAACTTCAAAACGAGAGTAAACTGTAAAACGTACTTCCAAGCCAAAAATAATTTGGAAAAAGACATATATCTTCAACTAAATGAAGCACAACTTACTTTCCATGGTAATACAACTCTCAAGCCTGAAGTTTTAGACCTGGACACGCCTTACCAATTTTTCAATTATTTCTTTACTTAAGATCTCGTTGAAAAAATAGTAAATGAAACAAAAACGTACTACATTCAAAAGAGACCAGAGCGGCCATACTTGTTCATATCTACAGATATTAGGCAGTACCTTGGTGTTATAATATATATATATATATATATATATATATATATATATATATATATATATGTCAGTAGTACATATGTCTAATACCCGTTCATATTGGAGTGATGATGAACTGGGGTTTACCCTAATAAAAAATACCATGCCGGTCAATAAGTTCGAAAGAATTCGCCAATTTCTTTATTTCAATAATAATGATAACATCATGGTCAACCAGATTCTGATAGATTCCATAAAATCAGACCTCTAATTAATGCTTTGAATGAAACATTTTCAGCTATTCCTCTCGAACAACATCTATGTATTGATGAACAAAAATCAAGCATTACATGAAACAATGTCTACCAAAGAAACCTCACAAATGGGGTTTGAAATTATTTGTACTTGCATGCGTCTCCAGTTTTGCTTATAAATTTGAAATATATTCTGGACGGGAAAACTCTGAGCCAGACTCTGAGGGCGAACCAGATCTAGGGGCTTCATCAAATGTAATTCTGCGTTTAGCTACATTGGTACCAGAAAATAAAAATTATCGTTTATATCATGACAATTAGTACACTACTTTGCCTTTGATGGTTCATTCAGCAAAACGAGAAATATATTCATTGGTAGCTGTCCAAAGAAGAAGATTACTGGATTGCAAACTACCAAATGAAGCTGATATGAAAGCGGCAAGCAAAGGCGAAAGTTGTGAATTTGTGACAACAGCTGAAGGTATCGATGTGTCTTCCTTAGTTTGGAAGGATAACAAATATGTTACCAAGTTATCTACATTTGCTGGAAAAAATCCCATTGGTAACGCAAAACGTTCCGACCGAACAAGCAAACAAACGATTGAGGTAGATTGCCCATTTGTGATTTCAGAACATAATAGACATATGGGCGGAGTCGACCTTATGGACAGTCATCTTGGCAGATACAAAATATTATTAAAAAGCAGAAAATGGTATATTCGACTTTTCGATTATTTTTTAGATGTAACTATTATAAACTCATGGCTGCTGTATAAAAGAGTAAAACTTTCCAAAGAAGGATAGCAATATAAAACTATGGGCCAAGCAGAGTTTCGAGCGAATATTGCTGAATATCTTTGCAGAATGCAAACTATTGCTGTTAAGAGAGGGAGATCAAGCTATCTGGAAGCAGCCATACAAACTAAGAAAAAAAGAGGTCCATCCAACATGTACCTCCTACGGACGTTAGAAGGGATCAGTATGGTCATTGGCCTCATGTAGAAGAAAATAAAACGAGATGTAAATACCATAACTGCAAAGGATTCACCCACACTAAATGTGAAAAGTGTGGTGTTGCACTTTGTCTGAATAAAAATAATAATAATAGTTTCAAAATTTTTCACATTGATTAGGATTTATTTGTAACTGTAAACGCATGTTGTAGCCAATCGGCAACAAAGCAGTTTTTTTGCAAAAAATGAATAAAAAAGTTTCGATATTTTTTTAAATACTTTTTTGGGCAATGTTATGGTGTAACTTGATGTTTTTGTGAGCTTTTAGTTAAAAACAAAAAATTATGCATTTAAGGGTTAATCAAATCAACTCTTAATAAGAGAAATTGTTGATTTTAAGAACAAGACCACTATACGAGAAATATTTGGAGTCCCAGGTTCATTCAAAAGTAGAGGCGTTCGTGTTGATTTTTCAGAAGGTACGGACAAACCAATTAAACTATTTTTCCAATCTATGCGAACAAAGACAAAAATAATTTTTTTTCTCCAACCATCGAAAAATGTTGACATTTTTGTACTATTTTCACGTGCAAAAGCCATCAATTCCCTTATCGTACAAAAATTTGCTCGTTGCTTAGCAACACTTTTAATCCTAGGACTAAAAGAATTGCATTTGAGCTCTCTAATTGAAATTTGAAGAAAAAAACATTGTCTCTTACAAACTTAGTAAAACAAACTAAATGGGCTACTATATATATATATATATATATATATATATATATATATATATATATATATATATATATATATAAATTTCGATTTTCTACTACACCTGTTTTAGTCGAAATTTCAATAATTTCGACTTATTGGCCTGACCGTTCTTCGAAGGGCAAAACAACTACATTCCTGGCTAATACCACGCAGAATATTGAATTACATCCCCTTCGAAAACCGTGACGTCGATCGGCCATTTTGCCGATACGGACATCTGTGGTGATTCGCAACTGATAGCGGAAGAGCATAGTACACTTACGCGTTTCGACCTTCTTGGGTCTCTTCAAGAGTGCCGTAATGCCTTCCAGTTCAGAATCTCTAATCCGAACTGAAGATTACACCCTCCGACAACCTCTCTTGGTTCGTGTAGTTACACAAGCGAGAAGTAGTCAGTTGGCGCCATCTTCACTTTCAGTTGCGAACCAACACCTCAGATAAATGCGACCGTATTAGTCATATTAAATAAAAATGAATATAATTTCATAAAATACGAGGTGCTATATGAAATATAAATTTCGATTTTCTACTACACCTGTTTTAGTCGAAATTTCAATAATTTCGACTTATTGGCCTGACCGTTCATATAGCACCTCGTATTTTATGAAATTATATTCATTTTTATATATATATATATATATATATATATATATATATATATGTATATGTATTTATTTGTTATTTATAATGATATTGAATGTACAATTGGAACAATTATTGCCAAAATTCAAAGCACCACTGAAATTATCACTAACAATTTTCGAACAATTCAAAAGATTTTCATTAATGTTAGAGCAACTCAAAATATTCTCCGTAACTGTTGATGAAACATTCGAGGAAATATCTGAAGAGGTACTTGTACCCTCTTTGTCAGGTTGCAATATTTTTCTGGCAGTATTCTCTTTGTTGATACGTGATTCTTCAATATATCCTTCTGCTACCGTACTCGATTTCCAACCTCCATGTCTTTTGAGACAAGTGAGGTCACCGCCACCATCAATAAGAAGTGTAGCAGACGTTCTTCTTAGCGAATGTCCAGTATACTCCTTCCAATTTTCTAACTTCAAAAATTTTGCAATTTCTTGCGGCACGGCACTAATTTTGTGAATACCAACAACCATTCTTTGACACTTCCCATTAACATACTTCAAAAATAAACGACGTTCCTGTATATTTGATGGCCGTAGTGCAACATATTTTCGAAATAAACGCAAATAATTATCGCCTATAATGGTAAACAAACGAGGTTTCTTGTTTTTTGTCTGCAAAATTTTTACGACCAGGACCGAGTCCATATCTTCAATGTCATCAATTTTCAAATGAACTAGTTCGTCACAACTCATAGCACCTCCAATTCCTAATACTAGAACAACCTTTATCATCAAATATACATTATCAGGTGCCATATCCAGGAACCGATCCACTTCCTCCTTTGTAAAAACTTTTTAGATATATATCCATCACTTTGCCTTTTTAACAATGCTCGTAATTTTGAATATTTACTAATATCCACACCATTTTTGATATCCAGTGTGGATCGCAACATTGAATACTGTGACCAAAGAGTGGATGGCTTGACGGTCTTCGTTAAATTTGAGAAATACACCATAAGAACACTCTCCGCATAGTTTTGCACATTTTTTTCTTTACACCAATCCATGAATCGCTGATATGCAAGTTCATAAACTTGGCGAGATTTGGGTAGCAAAAGATTTAGATATACTGCTTCGGCACTTTCCAATATATCCACAGGTATATTTTCATCGTGTTCGGGATTCATTTTGAAAGCAGCGTAAAAACTACTACAAAAATTATATGATTAGTACGTCTACCGACGTCTACTTGACAATCAATATTTACCAACAATGCCAGATATCCATGACTACCGACTTGCTATCGCTGTTACAATTAATAGGTGTTCAAATTTATTACCAAATTATTAACGATTTTTGAATAAAACTAAATTTATTTTAATTTTGACTTGGTTGGAGAAAAAATAGTATATATCATAGGGATTAAAAGTGCCTATTTTTACTCGCAATATTTGCATTCGCTCGGCTGCGCTGCGCTCCGCCTCGCAACTGCAAATATTGCTCGTAAAAAAATATGCACTTTTATCATAATAATATAATATACTATTGTTCCACTGTTTTATTAGTATTAAACCCCCTATGAGGATTAAATAAAAACAGTTCTGTAAAAATTCGTGAAAAATGAAAAGATACTTTATAAATAACATCATTTCACAACAATTAAAAGTCCAAAATTCAGTTTAAAATCAATAAACTAAACGGGCAACAAAGTTTACCAACTGTTTAATTTCATAGAAATTATTACAATTAATTATTTTTAATTTCTGTATTTTTAAAATATGGCATGATTGCTACCTTGATAGTGTAATAAGTACGACTATGGGAAAATGAAAAGAACCATAGAATTATACACATTATTTTAAACAATTTACAAAATGTCGTCACGAATTATAAAGAAATATTAAACATCGTTGCTGAAAAATAGACAACGAAAAATTGCAAATCTAAGATAAACATTATAAAAAATACGTAGTTGCTTACACAGCAAAAGATACCCCAAAAAAACGTCATAGAAAAAATGATAGAAAGAAAGGGAACAGTCAGTCCCAGGGACAGACGTGGTTTGTTGGCGATAGGCGTCGGGCAGTGTTGACCCCAGCCATAGGGGTAAGATAGCGTCTCCTATCACCTACATGGGTACGTGTGTAAATCCTGGTAAAGTACTTAAATTTTTTTTGAGTGTATGGTCCTGGAACCAACCTTCCTAGTATTACGAATCTGAGTGGTCAGGGTGATATCCAGCTATTACAGGCAGCGAAAGGTTCCCCCATACAAATAAACTCTGGGAAAAAGTTTCCGGGCAGTGTTTCAACCTAAACTTAGGGGCGCGAGTGTCGGTGGGTCCCGATTTCGTCGGTGAATGTTATCCATCGCTCTCTCCCACACCGAAATCCAGTAAAAGCGGACATCCGCAAGTTTTTGAATTCCTTTTTATATAATAACGGGATAAATTGCTGCTGTCTTAACTAGAGGTTAAATCTAAGCATAGTCGTACTATACCCGCTGAACCCTGACCTTCGAAAGGAGGAAAGCGGCATTATACATTTTTTATAGACGATCAATTTCGTCCTGGGTAAGATACAGGGAAAGCCACACCCTGGGAATGGAAGAACCTTTTAACCTAGCTCATTTGATTTTCGTTTGGACCTAGTAAGAAATTAGAATCTCAATATGAAGTAAATGTTAATATTTTTGTTGACTGAGAAATAGGTTTCTTCATTCTTACGTTAAGGTAAGGTTAAGGTTATAAGGTATATTAAAAAAAAGGCATATCTTGAATACCTCAGTAGTTTATATCTAGCGCCTTGCCAAGTGAAGCTACAATATTTCATACGTGAGCAGATGTTAATTTTTGAGCCCACCGGTAACTAACCGTTACGTCGGGGCTATACAGTCTCAGTGAAAGGTCGCTAGTCAGCAAAATTTTACTACTTGAGTAATATAAAGTTGAATTTTGATGACTCTAGTCTCATCGCCGCTAATCTTAGAGTAATAATGAACATGAGAGGGCTATTCATTCATAAACATGTTTATTTATCGGCCAACAATTCTAAACGCCAGTAGTGAAATAATGAATGAATTACAAAAAGTGGGGATGGTATTGTGGCTACATGGCCTTGGTAATTTCGGCTGTTTTTCTGACAAACTTGGCACCGACGAACCATGATAATTAACATTAAATTAATTAACTTAAAAGATTATTTTGTCACTAAAAATTTTGAAAAGCACATCAAAACGAAAGAACCAAATGTTTACTCTCTAGTCGTAATGGCGCTCGTATAAACAAACCACGTTTAACATTATTTACTACAATGCTACGACCTATTCGAAATGATCGTCGATCACAGTCTGACGATATTTGAATCTCTCTTTATATGGTAATTAAACAAGAACAAAACTACTAAATATATTACTATTGACACATTAAACAGGTACATAAATTTTGAGAATTGTTGCCGCTTTTAGTTATAACCATAAATGTATCTAAGGATACGACAAATACTTGATTAAAATTTATATAAGAATATGCCTTCATTAAATAAAATTCAAGTATTATTAATTAATTTTAAAAATAGCGACTCAAATGCATAAATTTGTGAGACCAAGTTTTTCAGCTGCTTTTCAGGGAATACCCAGCCGAAACTTTTATAGAGCTAGAATTAAATACCGGGGACAAAGTCAAGTAATAAATGAGAATAAATGGATAATGCGATTCAGCAAGGAGCCATATACTTCGTAGACTGATCACAACTACCCCAAGAATCGCCAGGCCATCGGCTACTATTTAATGTATTAAATAATTTCTGGTAAAGTTGTAAATAGGGAATCAAAAAAGTTTGTGAATAAAGATATTTTTAAATGAATGCATAAATTATTATGACTTTTTTTTAATTTGCATAACTTTTCAACAATTAACTTCTAATTTCATTTTTCCTGCAACTAAAGACACTTTGTAAATATGGCAAAGCAGTGGAAGTATCCGCAAGTGAGCTTAGAATGTGACTCAATGTTTGGGACAAGAAAAGATCAAAACAAACATATCTATTTTATTTGTTAATCTGAGAGGCTAATACAACGACTGCTTTCTTAGGTCGGAATCGGTAGAAAAGTAGAGGGGTCATTGAAATTTTGTCCCACAGAATTTTATAATTTGTATTTAGCAACTTTATGAGAAAGGAAATTTCGGGGTTCACTTAAATAATTGTTCATTTTTATAATTAGATACAGGGTACATTCAGTAGTTAGTACCCAGGGGCAACAGCCATCATTTTCCATTACCTTGTGGAAAACTAGTAAACATTGTAACGGAATTTGTCTAACTAGTGTAAATTAAGGGTTATAAGTGGTTTTGTTAATTTTGTTTTAGTTGTTATTTTGTTGGTAATATAGAGGTGTATTTACTCCTAGTGAATCCGTTTCATTCCCTCCCGCACCCAGAAATTAATTTCCTTTAGGTACCTCTGGTGACGCAGCAGGAGTGACGATTATCGAACAAACCCGGCCCAACCAAATCCACGAAACCCTTACCGTTCGAGCCCGCCACCCCTCTCTCATCCTACTTCTGGGAGATGTATTTACTCGTTCTCCCTTGTGCCAACCGGCCCTGGTGACATCGCTGCCTAATGAGAGAGTTATAGAATAAACACTGGGGAAACCCAGCGACTTATTAGAATAGGGTTCGTATAGATTTAAAAACTAATATATTTCATTATTTTTGCAAAAAACAATGACTTTCTTTTATACTTTTACATGTTTAGGACTGGTAACAGTAAGGTATTAGCGTGTCTTTTTTTGGATTTCATATTCATTTAGTACACATATTTTATATTTATTTTTAGTATTTCAAGTTCAATTCTTTTAGCAACTCTCGTTACTGCTACCTACGTCACCAACGTTTATAATGATTGGTTCAATATTTTGTTCGATCCGATCAGAGGCCGCAATTCGGCTAAATAAACCGTACTAACGACCTCTTCTTTCTAATGCCGCGTGTCGGCTCTGTAATAAGCTGGCGTTTATTAAAGTTTACAACGATTGCTGTCACCAGTGCCGTATAGCACGAGAGAGCAGGATTCTCCCCCCTTTTAGAACCTAGAGGGAGGGTAGCTTCCTGGCTCGAGCGGAAGGGTGCCGTGGGCCCTCTTGGGCTTAAACGATATGCCAAGCCTGAGCTCTGAGGTTCGCCGTGTCTTCCAGACCCCGTACGTCCACGGGTCCAGTCCACCTTGTACCTAGGGGGATTTGTCGGAAGTAAGGAAAACAGACTAGGTAGATAACAAATTAATATACCCATCTTACAATCAGGTAAATAACAAAAGGACAACAGCAAACAAAACGAAAAAAATAATTTGAGATACACTTTCAACACCTATGGTATACAATGATGGCGCCAAAAAAACTCGTATCGGTAAATGGAAATCGCTAGGATTCGTTTATGTATTTATTCTATTTCTCAGTCAGTATCTGGTAAGGACAACGAAGTTCACTACATCAGCGAAAAGCGACCGGGGTTCTACTTTTCAAAAAAAAGAACGGTCTCCTTACTAGAGTATAAACATTAGACCGTGACCTAGATAATGGTTACTTTATTGACTCTCTTGACATGGGTTTACCTACTGGCAGTTCATCTACACTACAGAAAAATGAGTTCGTAACCGGACGTTTTTTGCTGACATGGGTGACCTTCGATGTCCGATAAATTTTAAATAAATAATGAAATCTTAGTTTTTGAAGCGAACACAATTAAATCGATAAATATAAGTTCGTTGGCACCCCCTATACACATTCGGCTTATATTTTTCTTGTATATTACGGTTTAACGGGAGGAAAAGACACAGCTTTATAAAAAGCGAGTGCGCGATAAATCCCACTCTGTGATGAACTAATTAGTGGGGATGCGCTCCTCCTACACATAGTGTGAATTATGACTTTCTGCTTTCTGTAAAGATTTTAAAATTAGTAATGTGCAATAATCGGTAGCGTGTACATCGAATTGCAGCAATTGCCGGAGTATTTTACGATATTTTATTTCAAATGAAAGATATTATTTTTATCTTTTAAATAAAATAATATCGTATCTCCAAACTTATTTATTTAATTTCTTTTCTGCCATAGCAGACATGAAAAATAAAACAATAATTGTGGTAAAAAAATAAAAAACCACTCTGCTAAAATATAAAATTTATGTGAAAATAAACACTCTTATCAAATAAAAAAAACAATTAATGCAAGAGTGGTTCGAACAAACCTCCAGCTTGGGCTAAACAGAAACCAAACCTATTGCACAATGATATTCTCATATCATTAAGTTGCTCAGGTCTGATTTGTGCACAGAATTGTGTGATTTTTTGTTTTAATTCGTCCAAGTTGGTAGCTCGTTCGAACTCAAACCTGTATAAATTGCTTTTAAGCATTCCCCAAAAATAAAAATCAAGAGGCGCTAAGTCTGGCGACCGTAGGGGCCATTTTATAGTTCCTCTAGTACCAATGATTATATCAGGAAATTGCTGGTTCAGATATGTAGTCACTATCCGTGCATTATGTGCTGGACATCCGTCCTGTTGAAACCAAATGTCATTGAAGTCGACTTGAAGGTTTCTGTAATAAACACGAGATATGACACAAATTCTAAAAACACCCTATATAGACAATTTCTTTTTTAATTCAAAATAATTATTATATTGACGATCTCAAATAAAAGAAATTACATAAACAAACGGTGTAATGACAAGGTTAACAAAATATATCAGATTATAATTAGGTCAGGTTTTGTTTACCATAATAATAAACACGATATTGAAAATGGACCTTCACTGAAGGTGAACTCTAGAAATAAATATCGAAAAAATTGGGGAATCAAGGGAGTCAGTGAAAAGAGAGAGAGGAAGTATCTCTTCCCTGGCGAGGCAAGTCTAAGTATTGACGGGCCCTCACCCTCAAGCAGTAATAGTGTGCAAATTTATGTGACTAGTGGGATTTCAAAACGTAAGTTTTTAAAGTACAATTATTTTATATTGGATATTGAACGGTGATATTATATTCTCCTTTAACTTAACCGGGTTTCCCAAGACAGTTAAGGGACCCCATAGTAATTTACAGTCATATCTCGTGTTTCTTATATATCAGCGCCCTCATCTACTGGTAAGGCCAAATTGTAGAGGCATCTTATTTAGCTATATTCAGGGACCATTTTCCTGCATATGTATATGTCTTGTTTTTCTTGACTATTTGAGAATTGCGTAGAGGTATTTACATTTTAGAGATTATAATTAATCCTATTCCAGAGATATTTACATTATACTAGAGATTATAATTAATCCTATTTTAGAGATTTTCCAATTTTAGTTGAGATTATAATTAATCCTATTTCAGAGATATTTACATTATACTAGAGATTATAATTAATCCTATTTTTAAGATTTTCCATTTTACTTGAGATTATAATTAATCCTATTGTAGAGATTTTACATTATACTGGAGATTATATTTAATCCTATTTTAGAGATTTTCCAATTTTTCTTGAGATTATAATTAATCCTATTGCAGAGATATTTACATTATACTGGAGATTATATTTAATCCTATTTTAGAGATTTCACATTTTACTAGAGATTATAGTCGATCCTAGGTTAAAAATTTTGATAATAGCGCGCAGACATTTATATTATATTAGGGGTCACAGACAGTCCTATCTTAATTTTTTTCTTTTCCGAATTTTTTACTTGATACAGTTTTTTTCTCTTTGTAATATATGTTTGTATATATTTTAACCTTTCAATTTATCTCCATAACCTCAATCCTCACCACCCCCATACCCGTCAAATAGGACGGACCGGCTAAACCTGCACTACGAACTCGGGCTTGGCACACTGTATAAGCCCAATGGGCCCCACGACGTCTTTGATCGCTCGAGCTTGGAACAACCCCTCCCTCGAGGTAATCCCGCTGGGAGAATTCCTGGTTCTACAATTTTTGTACCGCAAGGGCACTGGTGACAGCACGCTGCAACGATCTTGGAAGAAGTAAAAACAAAATATAAGAAATAAACGAATTCACTACACCGTCTGACAGCGGTGACCGAACGCAAATTTAGTACATAGGAAATACCATTTAATTATACTGGTGAGAACGGTTTCCAAATTTACCATTCATTACACCTGTAAATAGGTCAATTTATTACACTGGTGACAGCGGTTTGCGAACCATACACAATTGGAACAACCTCACCCAGGGAGGGTGACAGCGGTTGTCCAAAACAATTTTCTCTCTGAGAGGTAATACCGGTTGACTGGAACCACACCCCACGAGCGGTGACAAGCGGTTCAGCAACCATACCCAGGAGGGAAAACAATGGTTCACAACCAGGGTCTAGTATAGCGCAACATAGAGCCTTCGGGACCACAGCTTCTGCTAGATCAAGACTAGTGTGCGTGGTGAAGAGCCACATCCTGCACGAGGTGTCACTGCCGACACAAAACACACTGGATCTAGACCAGAGAAGGTCGAAAAACAATCCTACTCAGCAACACCGGCTGAGTTGATAATTGCTTCACCGTAATAATATGGATAATACCGATCCATTTATTACACTGGTGACAGCAATAAACATGCCAAACGGCGTAAGGTGAAATACTTTAGTCAACACAGAGTGACACGGAGTTTTTCTAACCAGGGTCTAGTAATTGCGCAACACATAGCTTCCCCTAGATCAAGATCAGTGTGCGTGATGAAAAATCACACCCTGCTCAACGTGTAGCAAAACACACTGGATCTAGACCAGAGAAGGTCGAAAAACAATCCTACTCAGCATCATCGGCTGAGTTGATCACTGCTTCATCATAGGAATGTAAATAATATGGATAATACCGATCCTAACCATTTATTACACTGGTGACAGCGGTGCTCCAGATACTGAGTCCGTAAGGCAGAGGTCCACAAGAGGGGAAGTCCTAGCAATAATCCTTTTTTTTCTATCCCAATTAAACTACCCATTTCAGGCATCGTAGAAGCCCAAAAGGTAGGAGTAGATAGTTAAGTTCAAGTAGATTAATTAACGCCTTATAAATTTCACCTACACAAGTAAGATTCGCTAAATACTTGATTTCTAATTTCATAGATTATTCAGCGCGTATTTATATCACAAAATATAAAAAAAGAAGATTAGATTTTACAATTTAATTTTTATATGTATATTTTTTTCGTGTTTGGAATACGTATTCTTTTATATTTTTGTATATACATATTATATGTATGTTATTGTTTTTGTTATTTTTTACAGCTTCCTCTTCCTATATACGAGGTTTAGAATTTCTGTCAGTCTCAATGACTGGTGCTATCAAGTCTTTGCTTGAATTAAAAGACGAGCTTGGTCACGGATACAGACAAAAATTCTGAATTCTGGTCTTTGTTTTCATCTTTATTTAGTTTTTGTGTAATATGTGAGTTGTTTCAGTTATGTTTGTTTTCTTTTGTTCCGTGTTTAGAAGCGTTTTGTCTCCTTTTAATATACCTATAGAAAACTTAACAAACGTATTTTCGTTTAATTGTATCTCGATGTTTCTCCTCGCGCCCTCCGAATGACCCATTTTATAAAGTTTTATCTTTATACCGGGTGATGCATCGCCGAGTGAAACATAGGAAATCCCATGTAAATTTTGAAGTGGCTAAATATTCGCTCCCCAGTACATTTTATAGAAAAATTTTATAATAACTTTTTGAAGAGGCCGATGTGATAAACTCATATGCCGAGTTTGAATAAAGTCTAATAAGCAAATACTAAGCTATTCAATTAAATGTAATGGCAAAATTACGAAAATGTTCATAGCTCAGGTGATACAATAAACACCAGCAAATCATTTCTATGACGCTATTGCCAAAAACTGACGTATAAAGTATGTTTCACATTACTTTTTGTTTTGTCAATGTCAAAATTTAATTTGCTGGTGTTTACTGTATTACCTGAGCTATGAACATTTTCGTAATTTTGTCATTACATTTAATTGAATAACTTAGTATTTGCTAATTTGACTTTATTCAAACTCGGCACATGAGTTTATCATATCGGCCTCTTCAAAAAGTTATAACATTTTTCAATAAAATGTACTAGGGAGCCAATATTTAGCCACTTCAAAATTTTCATGTGATTTCCTATGTTTCACTCGGCAATGCATCACCCGGTATGTAAAAAGTGACAACTTGTAAATTGCAAGCATTTTTAATATATTTTTAATTTTGAACTTTATAGGTGGGAGGGAGAGGCCGATGCGCCCCCCCCCCCAAGTTCAAATCCTCAAGCCGCCACTGTCGGATTATCCGTCGACTACGAAGGACCATATAAAATACTTTTGGTATTTTCTTAATAAAAATTGGTTGAATTGGGTACATTAATTATGAATTAAAACAAACACCTTTTGTTACAACTTTACTAGATGCTCTCTCATACCGAACAATATAACTACATAACATAAAGTAACGGCGTTGATTGATCAACGGTAACGGTTGCAAAGGGAAATGCAGCGTTGTCACGCTGAACACTTTTTCATAGTTTCCCAATATTTACGAAACAATAACAAATAAACAAATTTGACCATAAAAGGGAAATAATAAGATAGAAATATAAACACACATATTCCATTTCAAAATTAGATAAGTAATAGTGATTATTTAAATTTTGTGTCTACCCCCTTACCTGATGTATCAGTATCAAAATTAAATATAGATATTCGCACGTATTTTAATTTTATTTATGTGTACCCACCATGTATACATTTTTACTAAAAAAGGGGTAAGAGGTGTAAAATTATACTTTGCGCACAGGCGGCCGCATGGCTTGGCGCGCCCCTGGATCCGATTGTCTATGTCCAAAACCCATCAAGAAACAGTTATCAAAACTCCTTGATATTGACAGATTTAACTCGAATTTAATATTTAAATATTGTTTGGTTTCTATTACCTATAACGAGTACAATAGAGCAACACCGGCACTGTTATCTTGAATTCGAGTCTAAAGAGTCTAGCTACATCTACTAACCGACTTCTATATTATTTTATCAAAGGTAATGTGATAATACAGCGATCTACCATTATTAGCAGCATCTATTGGGAAAATTCACATATTCATTAAAAATAATACATAATACTGGAATCTACTTCTCTACACTTGTTGGAATTGACAGAAGTAACACAGCTGTGCTATTCTGTAATGATTTGTAATTTTATATTGTATTTATGTTAGCCCCATGTTACTATTCAGTATCTCTGTTCAGTATTTAATTGATATCTGGGTAGAGTGATTGAAGTTAAGATGGCATGGACGAAACATCAAATACTGTTAACTGTGCTTATGGTTATAACTGGTAGTATTAATTCACTAAGTACGAAGTAAGTAAATATTGTGTTATGCCTTTAATATTTTGTACTACGATTTTAATACCAAATAAACTTTTGTATTGCTTAGCAACCACTTATTGTACTAATTCGAAGGACGAAGAGCATTCCTTTTCCTGATATCAATGGTAATTTTCTGGAGAAACGTCTTATTATGGGCATTGTAACCAAGTACTGCCTACTTGGTTACAATGCCCATAATAAGACGTTGCTATAGTTTCTCATTATTTTGTTACAAGTACAATAATGAGCGTTCATTATTTTACTAGTAAAAGAATTGGTTATTTCTACGATCTGTGTTGCCGAAAATAATATAGATATTATTATAAGCTTGAAGAAAAAATTATTTTTCCTAGCTCTTATTTTTAAATTCATATTTGAATTGAAGTACCTAAGTAATTTTGTATATTTTTATTGTATCATTAAGTCAAAACACTTGGACTTCAGACATATGACTTAATAGTGTGATAAATTTCACTAATCTATGAATTTAAAATAACTAGAGATTAAGTGGTATGTACTTTAATATTAAATAATATGATTACTTCTTCAAATATGTATTAAATGTTTTTGATCAAGTTTCAAAAAATACACCTATATAACTTTATACAAATTAGAATAATGAAATTATTAAATTATATTTAAATCAACAAATCAAAACAATAAGCAAAAACCTATAACATTTACAAAAACAAGAATACATGAGTTTATTTGTTTATTTACTTTTTCTTCCTCTATTTCTCATAATGAATAAAGTAATTTTTTCTTACGACCACATATGAAAGGAACACATATCGCACTCTAGACTCCCATGGAAAGTGGGAAAATGCATCGTTGCCGGTCTAGATCGCAAAATTGACTTAACTGCTCGGCAAAGTACCTACTTTCCTGGACTCTTATGTCAAAAAGTTCATTAAAGACAAAATACAAGATAGGGCATCGAGGATGAACTTTTGTTAAAAGTGGCTGGGCATCGAGGATGGACTTTTATGAAGCTTGGCTAATTAAATTAACGGTGGCTGCACACAAAATATTGTACGCGCCACACTCAGAAAGTATATTTACAGTACTCGCATGCTTTCAGGGCTCCGCTTTCAGCGTCGCCCTGTAAAGTATATAATTCAATTTGTTCCCCAGTTGTATCTAATAAGTACTTACTTTTGTCATTTTTTCAAATAAACATTAATTATCATTATTTCACTATGAAAGTAATTGTAACTACATGTGCACTTTTTATAGATACAGTATTCAATCATATACTGTCACAAATAAAACGTACCATTAGTCAGGCAACTCAATATACACGATCTGATATTTACATATATTGTTTAGTAAAATGTGTGGTCGTAGGAAAAATATTGTACAATACTTGTGCGAAAGTGACTTTTCACTCTCGTGGAATTGTCGCACTCGGCTTACGCCTCGTGCTACAATATTTCCCACTTGTGTGAAATGTGTCAAATTATCAAATTATTTTAGTAATATTCATATATTAAGTGAATAATTATAATACTGTTTTAAATGAAACTTACTGTTTCTAGATAATTCCACAATATATTATTACGATATTAAATATCATAGTCAGAATGACAGAAGTTACATTTCATTGATGCCTACCTGATGTGTATATATATTATTTACTGATTTGGTGTTGGAATTCCAATATAATAATTATGTTTTTAGATGGGCTGACACAATAAAAGCCATAAACAGAAATGGAGAAGAAAAGTTATTTAATCATCCATTTTTTCAAGCTTGTTGTATGTTTATAGGAGAACTGACTTGTCTATTGGCATTTAAAATCTTATACAAATATTATAGCAGGAGAGCGGTGAGTTTGTATATCTTGTTTTTTATTAATAAAACACCCATTGCTACGTATTTTGAGCATTACAATCTGATCAATGAGTAACTTTACTCCAACTTGAAATATTACTAAAACTTAAATAAGGTGTACCTTAGACTATGTTAAATAATTACACTCATATAATTGACATGTAACTACCATTGAGCTCTGGTATTTACTATCACTACTGCAACTCCAAAGATTTGGTTAGCTTGTTAGATTTCAATTATAGAGGAGGTGTATTGCGTTCATGTTTAAATGTGTATCCTTTCGTCAAGATATCTAGGAAATTTGCAAATGTCAAACATCTCCACTCCAAGATCTCAGTCAAATCACAGAAACGGATGCACCAGGTCGCATCACCCATGCTTAAATCTTCGAATGGTTAGGATGTTGTTCTAAGACTCCTTATACGGTAACAACTGATTGTCTAAGGTTCGAAATTTCTTGGAGACATATGCTATTGTGCAAACATCTAGAGATTTCATCAACTTGAGTGGCCAAGTTTTAGTCCAGTTATTAACTCTGTCTATAAAGATTCAATGTTTTACAATAGTTCCTTTGTGACATTTTCTTGTCTGCTTCAAGTACAGTGTCATCTGCAAAAGTTTCTATTATGATTTGCTCAAACTATCTAGTATACATTAGGTATGGTTTTGAGCCTGGCATACTGCCTTGTTAATTTCATTCAATTCAGAGTTTGTTTCTTATTGCTTGATTCTGAAGTATCTCTGAAAAGTATGAGATAAGAAGTTGAAAGTTTGGTTGTGGTTAAAACTTCTTCAGCTTATCTTAAACATGTTAAATATGAGTGTAGCTCTGAACCTAAAAACTAACAAACCTATAAAATGTAAAGTTGGTAACACTGAAGTGTTAGTTGTTGACAATGAGACTCTGTAGCCGTTGAGTTGTTAATTTAAGTTAATTATTTTTAGATCATAAAGTATTGTTCTGTTTTATTAAAAATATATAACTATTAACATATTCTTCTATCATCAATTATTTATAAGAACCTAACAAAACATGCCTATGTTTAAAGTTAGTTCAGCATTTAAAAAGATAGTAGAATAAACTTTTCTGTTGTGATTTTCAAATAATGTTTGTGATTCTGTGAACCTGGACAATCACAGAGACATTTTCTTTGAAGCCAATTTAGTATGTTGGGACCAATACTGTGAATGTAATATCACATCAGACTAAAGATGTTTTGCAGAGTTACAGTACATACACATTCAAGTTGATAGTCAAACTTAATGTTATAAATAGCGTCAATGAATGGTACATTATTGTAATTTGTACTTTCTGTAATATGTGATTTGTATAAACTTGGATTTTTCTCTTCAGTCAGCTTAAATTTTCAATTGTTTACCTTAATATGCATGCTATTTGTCAAGTTAGATGTTTCTTCTTTATAATTGAACGTGTTAACTACGAGTGTACCCTTAGAGGGACAGAACAATCAATGCTAATTGGTACACTCATTTGTTTGCAAATTAAGGAGAACAGTGTCACCAATAAAGTATTATGACAATAATGAGGTGAACTTCTACACATCTGCTCAGATACCGCCTGTTTCACCAACCAAAACGAGAAACTGCTGGTTTATACTGCAACTCAGTTCCGTTTTGGCAACAGACTACTTATACAGGTGTACAAGTATTGGAGATTTGGCAACGTTTTTGATTCTTTATGAAACAGTTTGCAAGTATAAAAGAGTTTTATGGAAATTATATTGAAACAAAGTAACATTTATTTTTTGGCATTTTAAGAAATATAAATAACAACAACCTACTTAAATGTACTTTCAATTCATTTCTCACAAATGCATACATATTACTTTGTATAATACAAATTAATAAAATTAAATGAATCATACATATCTGACCATTCCAATCTTAGATAAAATGAACAGTATAAAATTATTGAAGATATCACAGAGCCCATTAATATCCTGTAGTGATTAATTATTATTATATTTTACATGTACTTTAGTAACCTCTGACTCTAGACAAATAATCGACTATATACAGTGTTTACCAACTAGATAAATATATTTAACGGAAATATTTTTCATAAAAGTTATGTAACACCTGATAATTAGTAAAATTACACTCAACTCATCGATTGGAAATAGAAGACCTCAAGCAGATCAACGTTGTATATAAAATTACACATTTTGACCGTTCTATTGAATTAATATAGTTACGAAACAGCACACTGGTATAGTCCCTAAATCCGACTCTGTCTAAGCCAGGTATGAAAATTAAAATTATGGCGGACGCGCAGGGATTTCTTAGAATTGTTTACGATTGTGACTATCTTATCTAGACATTGTTTTTGTGACCAGTCTTATCTAGAAAATGCCAGAAAGCCAATTGTTTTTGTGTAAGCCGCAATCTAGAATTATCTAGTGAAAAAGACACTAATATATAAGGAACCGACCCGAGAATGTTCAATTTAGTTGATAAAGTGATCTCGTGAAATAAACAAGAATACACCGAAATAGCGAACAGTAAAGTGTTGATATTAATTAATAATTAAGTTTGTTTGTATATAACTTAAGTGTTAGTGAGTAATTTAGTGTTTAAATAAATTAAGTAAGTTAGCATACCGTGTGTTTAAAGTTTATCCCACCCGTTTAGTGTTTGAATAAGTAATAAAAACATTACATTGGTGTCAGGTGTGGGGTAATATAAATAAATTGCTACGTAAAAATGGCCAAGAGACTATGTGACTTGGAAGTGACTGAGTTAAGAGCAGAATTGGAAGATCGTGAGTTGGAAACGTCCGGTTAGAAAAGTGAATTAGTAGTAAGACTTAAAGTTGCACTGGAAAATGACGGCTTTGATCCAGAAACAGTTTCATTTAATGACGAGCCTTCCACCATAATCTCGTCAATTTCTGCTAATATTTCTGCTAACATGGACGAGAAGTTTCTGCCATGGAAGAGAACATGGACGAGAAGATTTCTGCTATGAAGAACGACATTTCTGCTAACATGGACGAGAAGATTTCTGCCATGGAAGAGAAACTTTCTACGAATGTCATAAGCCATATTTCGGCTATAAAGAACGATATTTCGGCTATAAAGAACGATATTTTTGCTATGAAGAACGATATATCTGTCGATATCTTATTAATGAAAAACGACATTGCCGCTGACGTTGAAAACGAAATTTCGTCTCTAAAATCTGAAATCGAGAATAATATGTCAACGATGGACGAGAAGATTGAGAATAAAATGACAACGATGGACGAGAAAATCAAAGAGTTAGAAAACAAGATGACAGATATAAGAACTCAAGACACGCCAGCGGAAGAAAAGAAGACCGAGCAAACGAAACCTTGCAAGACAGAAACACGCCCTAAGTTAGAAGACATTGGCAGTTTTACCCGAGTCAAGGCCCCAACGTTCGATGGAAAAATGTCGTGGACCAATTATGTGAAACAGTTTGTAGCAGCCGCTAGAGTGAATAATTGGTCCGATAAGGAGAAAGCAGTGAACCTATCTATAGCGCTTCGGGGAGATGTACTTCAGACTATACCTTTGGAAGAAACAGATGATTTCGAGCAGCTGAAGAAGAGGTTGGACATGCGATATGGTCATGAACAGCTAGAACATTTGTACCAATCCCAGCTGAAGAACCGAAGGCAGAAACTTGATGAATCCCTTCGAGAGTATGAAGTGGACGCTGCCCAACTAGTTCGATTTGCTTATCCGTCAGCCCAGAGAACGTGATGGAATGTCTGGGCATCCAGGCCTTTATTGATGGCCTATGTGACCCCGATATGCAGAGGACGCTTCGTTTAGCCCATCCGAAAACATCAGTCGACGCATTGACAGATGCTCTTGAATATGAAGCAGCATGTTGGAAGCCCTTTCAAAAGGATTGCTTTAGATATCGCTACCGACGACCGAAAATGGTAGCAAATACATACTGGTTGTAATGGACTATTTCACAACGTGGGTGGAAATTTACGCTATTCCGAACGAAGAGGCCACAACTGTTGCGGATGTATTGGTGAAAGAATTTATCAGCCGATATGGAGTGCCCTTGGAAGTCCACAGCGATCAGGGAAGAAATTTCGAAAGCCATCTATTCCAGGAGATATGCGACAAGCTGGGAATGAAGAAGACCAGGACAACAGCATTACATCCACAGTCAGATGGAATGGTCGAGTAAATGAACAGGACTATTGGAAAATACCTGTCCAAAGTAGTTTCCAGCCATCAGAGAGATTGGGACCAGTATCTTTCCCTATTCGCATTGGCTTATCGATCTGCTGTCAATGAGTCTACGGGTGAAACACCTGCGAAAATCATGTTTGAACATGAAATGAGGCTTCCTTGTGACCTGGAATTTGACTGTCGGCCTGGAGAAGATCTAGCAGGAGAAGACTACGTGATCCAATTGAGAAGAAGGCTGGACTATATTCATGAATTAGTTCGAACAAATCTTTAAGTTGCCAGTGTCAGAATGAAAAGTCGGTACGACACGCAGGCCATAGTAGGCGGTTTTAAAGAAGGAGCAAAATATGGTTACACAACCCGACGAGGAGAAAAGGATTTTTTCCAAAATTACAAAAATCCTGGGAAGGTCCATACTTAATCAAGAAAAGGATCAATGATGTTATATATCGCATAAGCAAGATCCCCAACAGAAAACCAAAAGTAGTTCACCAAAACCGACTAGCGCCATTCGAAGGAGACCATGACCTAGAGAAAGGAGCAAACCATATTCGAGATGTATCTAACCATACCTTCGATGAATTTATGGGCGCGTATGGAAGTACCGGGAAAGCTAGCTATGGAGTTACTTGAGAACAACGACAAGGTTTGTTCACTTTCCCGGAAGATTATTCACTGGCATACAACATCCCCGTCCGTCTCAAGAACGCACGAGGGGTGGCATCCGTCTTTTGAAAGAAGTTCGGGCAATTAGAAAAACTGGAAGACCAGATTCCAGCCCCTGGCAAGACACTGAAACTGAAACATAATTCGCGGTACGTCTTCTACGTGGTAACTAAAAATGAATTTCAAGATCGATCTACCTACCGCGATGTGTAGGAAGCACTTCGAAACCTACGAGACCATGTGTTGGAATCCAGCTTGAAGAAACTGGCTATGCCTAAGATAGCGAGTAACCAGTTGGATTGGCGAATCATCAGGAACATGGTAGAGATTATCTTTCAAGATACCGGTGTCCAGATATTAATTTGCAGCTACAACCCCCGTTATCCGAATGCGATGAAGACGGTGCCCTGGTATTTCCATAAGACCGGAAAGTGTAGAAATGGGGCCAGTTGCCGATTCAAACATCCAGTCTCGGCTACACAAAAGTTCCAGGAGGAACTTCCATTTAAGGAGGGGGTAATGTTACGAAACAGCACACTGGTATAGTTCCTAAATCCGACTCTGTCTAAGCCAAGTATGAAAATTAAAATTATGGCGGACGCCAGAATTGTTTACGATTGTGACTATCTTATCTGGACATTGTTATAGTGACCAGAAAATGCCAGAAAGCCAATTGTTTTTGTGTAATCCGCAATCTAGAATTATCTAGAGAAAAAGGCACTAATATATAAGGAACCGACCCGAGAAAGTTCAGTTTAGTTGATAAAGTGATCTCGTGAAATAAACAAGAATACACCGAAATAGCGAACAGTAATGTGTTGATATAAATTAATAATTAACTTTGTGTGTATATAAATTAAGTAAGTAACCATACCGTATGTTTAAAGTTTATCCCTCCCGTTTACTGTTTAAATAGATAATAAAAAACATTACAATATCAAACAAGTTCAATGAGAGAAATATTAGGTGATTGAGATGGTCACTGCATGATTTGTAAAATATTTTCATATATCATCTTATTCAAACTTTCTGGCACTTTGTTCAACTTTCGCCAATGACACTCAGTCTGTTGGGCATCGTGGAATTCCGAAAAATTCAAATAGCTTTCCTTGTTCAATTTTTCAGGTTAAAACTTCATGAATGCGGGACAATCGTTACGTTTTTATATAAAAAGATGCAAATTTCAACCATATCTAGTTGGTAACCTTTTGTTTTGTTTAAAACCAGACGTGCTGCCAAATTTTTAGATGTACTTAATTATGATTTCTTGTGTTTCATTATTTCAGATAATATTATTGTATAATATTAATGAAGGTAGTAGTTTATGCTTCTGATCTGAATCTGGCAACTATTTAGGGCTAGTTTCACCACCTTCTGATAAGTGCCGGATAGTTTAAACGTAAGTTGTGTCCTTTTTTTATTTTAGATCAAATGACAGACAAAATTTGTAACTATCTGACACTTATCAGAAGGAGGTGAAACTGGCCCTTAGTATCTTGATATGTATGTAATTTAGAATTAACAAAAATAAATAGAGAATACAATGTTTTTGTTAATGTTTGCTTGTAAATCATAAAATATAAAAGTATATTTCATAATAGTTCCCAATGTTATAGTTGATATTGTAATGTTTTTATTATTTATTTAAATAGTTTTTATCACGACGGGTGGGGTAAATTTATGCACACGGTATATCTGCTTAGTTGATTTATTTATACACTTCTCTTATACTTAATTTATGTACACACTAACTTCTAATTTAAATTAAATACACTGCTATTTAATTAATTCACTTTTATTGTTCACTAGTTCTTCTTACGACTTGATTAAAATATAGACTGAACTCACGGTTCGCAGGTAGTAGCTTATATATTAAAACCCTTTCTGGAACATTCGGATTCCTGATATTAGTGTGCGATTTCGTAAGAGTATTTATTGTAATTTTTTATATTAAAATATACTTGACACAGAGTATTATCTATAGAGGACAAATTATGAATGGAATTGTCAGATATTCTAAGTAGTTTGTTATTATATCTTATTGACATAGAGAGACATATTATTTTAATATGATAGTTACATAAAAAAGTAGAGATTGTAATAAAATGTTGATATAAAAAAATGTTAAGTTCAGAGGTCTATTACTTTGCAAAATAATACCTAACAGTATTAGAGTAATAATGATAATGGTGTATTTTAAGAATGTATATCCGATATTAAATTTAAAGTTTAATCATCTTAATTAAAGTATGTTAAAGAATAAACACTATTCATTCGATTACATGGAAAAAATGAGCTCTTAACCGTAGGTTTATGACAAAAATGGTTGAAATTGAGAGTGTCATATTACCGAGAATTATTTCTGCCCCAAATTGGTATACTATGATGTATTTAATGAACTCAAATAAAACAAAAACTACTTTTTCAAAACTGTATACTTTTTAGAACGTATTGATGCAAAAAGCAGTCATTACCCTGGCTTGTTTAGAATATAGGATGTCCCAACTAGAATTTGCATCCCTAAATATTTTGAGTTTTGTTCAAATTTTGAAAACATGCCAAAACAGGTCAATTTTAACCTAGAGGGGGCTCAATTGTTGTAGTAGTTTCAAACTTATTTCTTCATCCCTCTAGCGTCTCTAGTCTCATGATTATTCACAGTTCTTCTTGATCAATAACTCGGTTATTATAAAAATGCCAATTTTTTAAGTGGTTTATTATACGCCAGAAACAGTTGAATTAGTAAAACTTTACTGTAATGTTTTTCTTATTTATTTAAATGTTTTTATTACGGGTGGGATAAATTTATACACACACGTTATGTCTACTACCTTTATTTATTTATTCACTAATTTATATACACAGTATATTCACTTACATTAATTTATATAAACACTTCACTACATAGACTACTCACTTGTTCGCTGTTTATATCACGAGATCACTTTATAAACTGATATCTCCCGCTGGTCGGTCGTTTATATATTAGTGCCTTTTTTACTAGATATTTCTAGATTGCGGCTTACGCAAAAACAATCGGCTCCCTGGAATTTTGTAGATAAGACTGGTCACAAAAACTATGTATTTGTAGGACGCTTACACGAACTGCGTACATTTTCTAGCTCACCACAATTACAGCACCTGATCTTCTTCGGCTTCTTATCGACCATACCTTTCAACAAGTTGGCGATCTGGCCAAGTCTGTCTTCGTGACCTTCTTCTTAGATGGTCCTAATTTTGTTATATCCCGAAGCCTTCGTTGCTGCTTCATATTCAAGATCAGCTGTCAATGCGTCGAATAATGTTTTGGGATGTGCTAAACGAAGCGTCCTCTGCATATCGGGGTCACGTAAGCCGTCAATAAAGACCTGGATGCCGAAACATTCCATCATGTTCTCTGGTGCTGATGGGTAAGCAAATCGAACTAGTCGGGCAATATCCAGTTCATATTCTTGAAGGGTTTCGTCAAGTTTCCGCCTTCGGTTCTTCAGCTGGAATCGGTACAAATGTTCTAGATGGTCGTGACCATATCGCATGACCAACCTCTTCTTCAGCTGCACGAAGTCATCCGTTTCTTCCAAAGGTATCGTCTGAAGTACATCTAAGGCATCTCCGCGAAGCGCGATGGTTAAGTTCACTGTCTTCTCCTTATCGGACCAATTATTCACTCTAGCGGCTGCTTCAAACTGTTTCACATAATTGGTCCACGACATTTTTACATCTAACGTTGGGGCCTTGACTCGGGTAAAACTGCCAATGTCTTCTAACTTAGGGCGTGTTTCTGTCTTGCAAGGTTGTGTTTGCTCGGTCTTCTTTTCTTCCGCTGGAGTGTCTTTCTTTCTAACTCCTTGATTTTCTCGTCCATCGTTGACATATTATTCTCGATTTCAGATTTTAAAGACGAAATTTCGTTTTCAACGTCAGCGGCAACGTCGTTTTTCATTAATTAGATATCGGCAGATATATCGTTCTTCATAGCAGAAATATCGTTCATTATAACAGAAATATCGCTTTTCACATTCTCTTTCATGGCAGAAATCTTCTCGTCCATGTTAGCAGAAATGTCGTTCTTAATAGCAGAAATCTTCTCGTCCATGTTAACAGAAATTGATGAGATTAAGGTGGAAGCCTCGTCATTAAATAAAACTCTTTCTGGATCAAAGCCGTCATTTTCCAGTGCCACTTTAAGTCCTTCTACTAATTCACTTTTCTTACCGGACGTTTCCAACTCACGATCTTCCAATTCTGCTCTTAACTCAGTTACTTTCAAGTCACATAGTCTCTTGGCCATTTTTACGTAGCAATTTATTTATATTACCCCACACCTGACACCAATGTAATCTTTTTGTTATTTATTTAAACGTTTTTATTACGGGTGGGATAAATTCATACACTCGGTAGGTTCACTTACTTAATTTATTTATTCATTACACTATTCACTAATTATATACACAGTATATTAACTTAAACTAATTTATATAAACACTTCACTAATTTATATTCACTTATTTACTGTTTATCTCACGATGTCAAATTATAAACTAAACTAACTCGCCCGGGTCGGTCCTTTATATATTAGTGTCTTTTTTACTAGATAATTCTAGATTGCGGCATTTTTCCATCGAACGGGTAAAACTGCCAATGTCTTCTAACTTATGGTGTGTTTATGGCTTGCATGGTTTTGTTTGCTCGGTCTTCTTTTCTTCCGCTGGCGTGTCTTGAGTTCTTATATCTGTCATCTCTATTTCTAACTCCTTGATTTTCTCGTCCATCGTTGTCATCTTATTCTCGATTTTCCCGTCCTTTGTTGATATCTTATTCTCAATTTCAGATTTTAGAGACGAAATTTCATTTTCAACGTCAGTGGCAATGTCGTTTTTTATTAATAAGATATCGGCAGATATATGGTTCTTCATAGCAGAAATCTTCTCGTCAATATTAGCAGAAATGCCATTTTCCAGTGCCACTTTAAGTCTTTCTACTAATTCACTTTTCCTACCGGACATTTCCAACTCACGATTTTCCAATTCTGCTCTTAGTTCCGTTACTTTCAGTTCACATAGTCTCTTGGCCATTTTTACGTAGCAATTTATTTATCTTACCCCTCACCTGACACCAATGTAATGTTTTTCTTATTTATTTATACGTTTTTATTACGGGTGAGATACATTTATACACACACGTTATGTCTACTAACTTAATTTATTTATTCACTACACTATTCACTAATTTATATTATATACACAGTATATTCACTTACATTAATTTATATAAACACTTCACTACTTAGACTATTTACTTGTTCGCTGTTTATACACGAGATCACTTTATAAACTGATATCTCCCGCTGTTAGGTCCTTTATATATTAGTGCGTTTTTACTAGCCGCAATCTAGGGCTTACGCAAAAACAATCGGCTCCCTGGAATTTTCTAGATAAGACTGGTCACAAAAACAATGTCTAGATAAGATAGTCACAAAAAAATCGTTAGCAGTTCTAAGAAATCCCTGCGCATCCGCCAAAATTTTAACTTTTATACATGGCTTAGACAGAGTCGGATTCAGGGACTACACTAGCGAGCTATTTCGTAACTGGACTATCAAAATTATGAGTGTGCTAGCGTCGCTGCTAGACTCTTTAACCAAAGCTATGTGGAACAGCAAGTAAGTCAGTTTGTTACACATTTAATTAGAAAATGTAAAGAAACTGGCTGTTTCAATAAAAAAACATGATTGTGAGCGTTCTATCAGTAATGACGCTGTTGAACTATGCGTTCTTGGTCATCTTCTAATGGATAAATGGCAGTTATTGAGAAAAATCGCTCATGTATGGTGTATCAAAAAGTAGTGTTCAGCAGTTTGTCGTCAAAAAACATAAATTTCATCTGTACAAGATAATAATGGTTCAAGAATTGAACGAAGATGATCCGGATCGACGTTTACAGTTTTGCGAAAATTTCACTCAGCGGTTGAATGATAACGCGGTCTTACTTTACGACGACATTTGTTTCTTTGATGAAAGTACGTTTACGTTGAATGGTGAAGTCAACAGGCATAATTGTCGTTATTGGAGCGATACCAACCCACACTTTTTCAAAGAAGGTTATACAAAAATGCACCAAAAATTTAATGTTTGGGCAGGCATTCTAGGCGACCACATTATCGGGTCAATTTTATTGATGAGAATTTTACTGGTGACATTTGCTTGCACTTGTTAGAAGATCTTCTCTCTCCTCAGCCACTACTCATCCACTCCTGGACATAGGCCTTTCCTAGTTCCTTCCACTGATTCCTATTCTGGGCTTGATAGTAGCACGGCTACAGGGAATCATGGAAGAAGGTACACCGGTTATGATGGAGCCAAGGAACCACGACGAAGAAGTTGGCAAAGGCATACTAATTGGAAAGGGATTGGTTACGTCGGCTAATGAGATCCCAGTACGAGTGATAAACGTGAACAATTACCCAATTACCATCAAGAAGGAAACCAAGATTGGATCCTGCGTACCAGTGACGTCTATAGTTCGCCAAACAACGGCCACTGACAATTCCAATGCCAGATTCGAACAAATGTTATCAGTATCTGGTCAATCCTTGAATCGAGCTTAAAAGGGAGAATGAGAGAATTTCTCTTGCAGTATCGAGACCTATTCGTACCAAAAGGAGGAAAGACTGGTAGAACATCAGCCGTCAAACACAAAATCGATACTGGTAATGCCAAGTGAATTAGGCAATCAACTCGAAGACGAAGATACCACGAGCGAAGAGAGTGGAAGCTGAAAGAATAATTCGAGAGATGGCAGAAGAAAAAGTAATAGAACCATCTACTAGTCCATGGATGTCTCCAGTAGTGCTCGTCAAGAAAAAGGATGGAATTACGAGATTCTGCGCGGACTATCGCCAGCTAAATAACGTGACATAGGAAGACAGCTATCCTCTGCCTCGAATCGACGATACGTTGGTCGGCAGCAAACCGTTTTCCACCTTGGATCTGAAGTCTGGTTATTGGCAAGTAGATATGGACCCAGAAGATAAAGAGAAGACTGATTCTACCACCGGATCTGGATTATGGCAATTCAAAGTCATGCCATTCGGGCTCTGTAATGCGCCCGCGATATTTGAAACACTCACGGAAAATGTCTTGAGAGGGTTGTCTTGGAAGCCACGCCTGGTCTATTTGGACGACATCGTAGTAGTTGGGAAGACATTTGACGAACACCTGAAGAATTTGGAAGATGTATTCAAACGACTCCAAGCTGCTCCGCTCATGTTAAACCCGAACAAATATCAGCTATTCCAAAACCGAGTCAACTATCTAGGTCATATAGTGAGCAATGAAGGAGGGGCGGTGGATCCAGAGAAAATTGATTCCATTCAGCAATGACCGCAACCAACGAATATCAAATTAGGAGTTTCCTTGGACTTTGCACATACTATAGAAGATTTATAAGGAAGTTTGGAGATATTGCCAAGCCTCTAACTCGACTAACAGAAGAAACAAGAGCGTTACAATGGGACGAAGACTGCCAAACGGCTTTTGAAACCTTGAAGAGGCATTTAACCACGGCGCCGATATTAGGATATCCATTACCAGGGGGAGACTTTATTCTTGACACTAAAGCAAGCAATGTAGGAATTGGAATAGTGCTGTCACAGATCCAAGGAGGGCAAGAAAGAGTGCTGTGATATTTCAGTAAACTCCTCTCCAAACCAGATCGAAACTACTACGTCACAAGAGAACTTTTGGTGCGTGGAACACTTGTGCTACGAGTAATGGACCACATCGCAAGAGAAAGGCGCCCATGAAACAATATAATGTTGGAAGCCCTTTCGAAAGGATTGCTTTAGACATCGCTGGGTTATTTCGGACGGCAGAAAATGGTAGTAAATAAATCCTGGTAGTAATGGATTATTTCACAAAGTGGGTGGAAATTTACGCGATCCCGAATCAAGAGGCCACAACTGTCGCGGATGTGTTGGTGAAAGAATTGATCAGCCGATATGGAGTGCCCTTGGAAGTTCACAGCGATCAAGAAAGAAATTTCGAAAGCCAGATATTCCAGGATATTTGTGACAAGCTGGGAATGAAGAAGACCAGGACAACAGCGTTGCATCCACATTCAGAAGGAATGGTCGAGAGAATGAACAGGACCGTTGGAAAATAACTGTCCAAAGTAGTTTCCAGCCACCAGGGCGTTTAGGACCAGTACATTTCCCTATTTGCGTTGGCTTATCGATCGGCCATGAATGAGTCCACGGGTGAAACACCTGCGAAATTCTATTTGGGCGTGAAATGGGCTTCCTTGTGACCTGGAGTTCGGCTGTTAGCCTGGCGAAGATCTAGCAGGAGAAGATTACGTGATCCAGTTGAGAAGAAGGATGGACGATGTGCACGAATTGGTTCGAACGAATCTTCTAGTTGCCAGTGACAGAATGATAAAACGGTAAGACAGGCAGGCCACAGAAGGCAGTTTCAACGAACGGGACAAAGTATGGTTACACAACCCAACAAGTAGAAAAGGATTTTTTTTCCAAAATTACAGAAATCATGAGAAGGTCCGTACGTAATAAAGAAGAGGATCAACGACGTCATCTATCGTATTAGCAAGATCCCCAATGGAAAACCGAGAGTAGATCACCAGAACCGCTAGAACCGACTAACGCCATTCCAAGGAGACCATGACAAAGAATAAGTAGTGAGCCATGTACAACAAGAGTCTGACCCAGCCTTCGAAGAATTTATGGGCGCATACGGAGGTACCGGGAAAGTTAGATACGGAGTCACTACAGAACAAAGGCAAGATTTGTTCACGCTCCCGGAAGAGGACTCACTGGCACATAACATCTCCGCCAGTAACAAACACGCGTGAGGGGGGGGGCAACCGTCTTTCGAAAGAAGTTTGGACAATTAGATAAACTTGAAGATCAAATGCCAGCCCCTGGCAAGACACGGAGACTGAAACAGAATTCGCGATACGTCTTCTACTTGACGGATGTGAAGTTAGCAGTTGATTTCCAGCAGTTAAAATAGTAAAATTGAAAGTAATTGCAACAAATTGTGTTTTAAATTTTAACACCTCGACTTCTCTTTCGAGTTACAGGATGATATTCACAGGATACATTGCCAATGCCTCTAGAAATTATTTACCACCGCCAGTACCCACTTAGAAGTCGTCGGGGGGATGAAACTACCCCTAAACGATAAAACTTTTATAAATAATTCAGAACCTCGGCTTCTCGTTCGAGTTCCAGGATGATATTCACAGGATACATTGCATATGCCTCTAGAAATTATTTACCACCGCCCGTACCAACTTAGAAGCCGGTGGGGGGGGGGGTGAAACTACCCCTAAACGATAAAAATTTAATAAATAATTCAGAACCTCGACTTCTCGTTCGAGTTCCAGGATGATATTCACAGGATACATTGCAAATGCCTCTAGAAATTATTTACCACCGCCCGTACCCACTTAGAAGTCGTCGGGGGGATGAAACTACCCCTAAACGATAAAACTTTTATAAATAATTCAGAACCTCGGCTTCTCGTTCGAGTTCCAGGATGATATTCACAGGATACATTGCATATGCCTCTAGAAATTATTGACCACCGCCCGTACCAACTTAGAAGCCGGTGGGGGGGGGGGGGTGAAACTACCCCTAAACGATAAAAATTTAATAAATAATTCAGAACCTCGACTTCTCGTTCGAGTTCCAGGATGATATTCACAGGATACATTGCGAATGCCTCTAGAAATTATTTACCACCGCCCGTACCAACTTAGAAGCCGTTGAGGGGGATGAAACTACCCCTAAACGATAAATCTTTAATAAATAATTCAGAACCTCGACTTCTCGTTCGAGTTCCAGGATGATATTCACAGGATACATTGCCAATGCCTCTAGAAATTATTTACCACCGCCCGTACCCACTTAGAAGCTGGTGGGGGGGGGGGTGAAACTACCCCTAAACGATAAAAATTTAATAAATAATTCAGAACCTCGACTTCTCGTTCGAGTTCCAGGATGATATTCACAGGATACATTGCAAATGCCTCTAGAAATTATTTACCACCGCCCGTACCCACTTAGAAGTCGTCGGGGGGATGAAACTACCGCTAAACGATAAAACTTTTATAAATAATTCAGAACCTCGGCTTCTCGTTCGAGTTCCAGGATGATATTCACAGGATACATTGCATATGCCTCTAGAAATTATTTACCACCGCCCGTACCAACTTAGAAGCCGTCGGGGGGGATGAAACTACCCCTAAACGATAAAAATTTAATAAATAATTCAGAACCTCGACTTCTCGTTCGAGTTCCAGGATGATATTCACAGGATACATTGCCAATGCCTCTAGAAATTATTTACCACCGCCCGTGCCCACTTAGAATCCGTCGGGGGGATGAAACTACCCCTAAACGATAAAAATTTAATAAACAATTCAGAACCTCGACTTCTCGTTCGAGTTCCAGGAAGATATTCACAGGATACATTGCAAATGCCTCTAGAAATTATTTACCACCGCCCGTACCAACTTAGAAGCCGTCGGGGGATGAAACTACCCCTAAACGATAAAAATTTAATAAATAATTCAGAACCTGGACTTCTCGTTCGAGTTCCAGGATGATAATCACAGGATACATTGCAAATGCCTCTAGAAATTATTTACCACCGCCCGTACCCACTTAGAAGCCGTCGGGGGGGATGAAACTACCCCTAAACGATAAAAATTTAATAAATAATTCAAAACCTCGACTTCTCGTTCGAGTTCCAGGATGATATTCACAGGATACATTGCAAATGCCTCTAGAAATTATTTACCACCGCCCGTACCAACTTAGAAGCCGTCGGGGGGGATGAAACTACCCCTAAACGATAAAAATTTAATAAATAATTCAGAACCTCGACTTCTCGTTCGAGTTCCACGATGATATTCACAGGATACATTGCGAATGCATCTAGAAATTATTTACCACCGCCCGTACCCACTTAGAATCCGTCGGGGGGTATGAAACTACCCCTAAACGATAAAAATTTAATAAACAATTCAGAACCTCGACTTCTCGTTCGAGTTCCAGGATGATATCCACAGGATACATTGCGAATGCCTCTAGAAATTATTTACCACTGCCCGTACCAACTTAGAAGCCGTCGGGGGGGATGAAACTACCCCGACGGCTTCTAAGTGGGTGCGGGAGGCGGTGATTGATTTATAATATATTATGTATGTTAAAATTTAAAACACAATTTGTTGCAATTACTTTCAATTTTACTATTTTAACTGCTGGAAATCAACTGCTAACTTCACACCCGTTTCTACTTGGTAACTAGAAACGAATTTCCAAATAGATCCATTTATCGGGATGTGTGGGAAGTGCTACGCAGCCTTCGAGATCATGTGCTGAAATTCCACGTGGAGAAACTAGCAATGTCCAGGATAGAGAGCAACCAGGTGGATTGGCTAGTCATCAAGAACAAGATAGAGGTGATTGTACAAATTTGATTTAACAACCAAATTCTCCTGTAATTTTTATTTTCAACTTCTCCTGTATAACATAATTCATATATCCTGTACAGATCATATAAAGAAATATATAATTCTTCTCAAACATTCAATAATCTTTAATCTTTACTTCAACTTCCCCCTGTATAACATAATTCATATATCCTGCACAGATCATATAAAGAAATATATCATTCGTCTCAAATATTTAATATTTCTTACACCGACAAAATTCCATTTTAACGATTACTCCCACATAAAAAATATAGACGATTATTGTCCTAGGAATTTTCCACTTAATATTTCGAAGCAACTGACATCAGCAAAAAACCAACCCACACGTGTATCATTAACTCACTGTTAAATTTCAAACTCTCTTGTCCCATTGGTCAAAACCTCCCATGACACTCATTTTTCCCACTCTAACCGACCTACAAATAGGAATTATAATCTATTTTCAGCCTCTTCATCAGTCATCCTTCATACATAATGGTATAGCTTTATAAGAAAATATCGGCTGACACCGGTATATCATTTTACCTTACATCAATCATCAGTGTGATAAAAAATCAGTGAACTTCTTAATTGTTTAAGCAAATGAACAAACTGTAGTTTCCGTCAATTTACAAGTGAAAGTGACGTAATTGTTTAATTTTTAAAACCGTCATAATCCTACAAGAACTAAAGTGAATCAAATATAAGGTCCTTCGAGCTAAGTGTTAAATACAAAACTTTCCGTTCCATTTATTATCTCTAAATAAAAGATGGATAATAAAACAGTGATCTTCCAAGATAACGGTGTCCACATATTTGCAGCTATACCTCTCATTATCGGTAACCGTTGAATATGGTGCAGACATGGGTCCAGTTGCCGATTTAAACATCCAGTTCCGGCTACACAGAAGTTCCAGGAGGAACTTCCTTTTAAGGAGGCGGTAATTTTACGAAATGGCACACTGGTGTAGTCCCTGAATTCGATTATGTCTAAGCCACGTATAAAAGTTAAAATTTTGGCGAATACGCAGGGATTTCTTCGAACTGTTTACCATTTTTTTGTGACCATTCTTATCTAGGCATGTCCAGTATTATCTAGAAAATTCCAGGGAGGCGATTTTCTTGTGTGAGCCACAATCTAGAATTAGCCAGAAAAAACGGCACTTAAAATATAAAGAATTCCGACCAGCCGCAGAAGTCAGTTTATAATTTGATCTTTTGAGATAAACAGTGAACAAGTGAATAGTGTAAGTAAATAAACAGTAGTGAAGTGTTTATATAAATTAGGGTAAGTGAATATACTGTGTAATTAATATAAATTGGTAAATAAATAAATTAAGTGATTAGTCCTACCATGTGTATGAATTTATCCCATCCGTCAGGATTAAACTGTTTTAAATAAGTAAGAAAAACATTACAGTATATTTTCTGGGTATGGAATCTTTTTTGTACTGACTAAATAGAAAAATGTCCAATGTACGATCCATTTAAAAGTTATTATTATCTTTAATTGATCATTACTTATTTTGTGTATCAATTAATTACCCTTTTTATTATTAAAAATTATTGCTTTTTTTCTATGTATATTTAAATAATTTGTCACCGTTTTTATTAAAAACAATATTGAGTATTAGCTGTTTAATTTATTTTTATGATACTCAGCATAATCCGTTATGTTATGTAAATAAGTCCTACCATAATTAAAAATAATAACTAGTGAAATAATTGACTATTCAAAAGTCATATTTAATAATAAATAATTAATTAAGAAACGGTATGAGAGCGTCAAGGACTTGTACTTGGACAACAATACAAAGAAAAGAAAACAAATATTTGTAATCAAGAATCAAAACAAATTCTGAACATCGAAATATTGAACTACCTTTACCATAACATGGATGTGTCACTCCTACAAAACATGAAGAACAAAATCGTCAAATTTAGTCCGAAAAAGAAGAAAACGATATTTTAATCTGTGCAAGTGTGGAAAATAAACCTCTACAGTCGTCCGCTCATCTAGCTAAGGATTTGAATTTTGATCTGAAATCGATTCAGACTGTATTTAAAAAACTGATAAAGAGCCATGAAATATGTCCAGAAGATCAATTTCGCAGAATGGAATTTTGTGAAATAGTTATGGAAAAAATAAAATGGGATGCAAACTTTCAAAAAGATTTTGGACACAGATGAATCGACTTTTTCCATACACGGTGCACATAATTCATCCGTTATGCGATATTGGTCTAGGACAAACTTACACAAGCAATATTATAGTAGAACTCAGTATCCCCAAAAGTTTAATGTTTGGGCTTGGAGTAACAGTAATAACAGTACATTCGATGGCCTGCTAGATCTCCAGATTTGGCACGATTTGTTTTTCTGGGGTTATGTGAAATCGAAAATTTATGGAATCCATGAGAACATGGCCAATTCACTGAATGAACTTAGGGAACAAATTCTACAAGCCCGTATGTAGATAACCCCTGAAATACTCACCCTTGTTCGTTAAGAATTTTATAACCATTTGAACTATTGTTTAACTCAAAACCGTGGCTTATTCGATCATTTGATTTAAATTAGAATTAGATTCAATATTTTCAGTTTACTATTTCGAAAGCATTTTTTTAATTTGTACTGTGTGTGATTACGCAAAGAATTCGTTTCTCATTTGAAAACAAACTTAAAATGTAATCAAAAACATCCGTTGATAAAAAAAACACAGACACCTATTTGTTTCATCTATCTTTTAGCGCGTTGCCGAATTTCAAAAATAGTAAAGTTTTTAACCACTTTCAATCTGAAAGACGAAAACAATTACAAGCTTTACAATCAATTTTTCAACAACTACATCGAATTAATTATTTTGATACGTTACCACCTCTCTAATTATCATAACTAAGTTTCTTGTAACTCTTCCTGATCTTAAAACAAAGTGGTTATACTTATACATGCAATGAATACAGGGTGCGGCAGATAAACGGTCAATTAGAAATACCTCGAAAAATAAAGGTATCTGAATGATGAAAATTGGCATGAAGGGGTTTTGAATAATGAGCTATTCAATGAAAATATTGCCGTCACCCTTGTACTTCCGGTTATACCGGAAGTTGCACATAACTTTGTCATTTTTAATTAAAGACCCTGTATATTTTTCAAATTAGAAATATTTACGTTCTTCTGAACATTTTTTGTTGATACTTCCCTATACATATTTTGAACCGTTTTTGAGTTGTAATGTTTTTTATATGAAAATTACACTTTTTTACCATGTACATAAAATTCAATATCCTCTAATGTAATTTGAATAAAAGTTTAAATTTCTTAGGAACTATCTACCACATACCGCTTTATCGTTTACACTGTGAAGTTACGTTTTTTTATTATACAGGGTGATGTCAAAATTGGAATAAAAACGGAATCCACAACTTTCGCGTAATTTCTTTTTTTCAAATGGGACACACCCCGTATGTGATTATTTATTTTAGAAGAATACGTTGCCCACTATCGATATGTATTACTATTCCCTATACCTATCTCCTGCAGTTTTCAAATAAATCAGCTTTATATATTTTTGTCACAAAAAATTAATTTATCAAGTCGCCTATGGAATATTCTGACATGTCAGTTATTGTTAATGTTTAGTAGTCACCTTGTTGTATGCCGTTGTGTGAAAGGTATAATAATAGTTTCTTGACAAAATAATAATGGCACATTTAGGATATACAAATGATGATTTTTTAAATTTAATTATGATTCACGGTGAGTATAACAGAATAGTATCCAGAACTTGCCGTGTGTTTGCCGAGAGATTTCCTGAAAAGCCTCGACCAAATCATAAATCTGTAAAACGTTTGCTGCACAACTGTTTCCAGTTTGGTCAGTTTAAAAGTAGAAGAAATAAGCCCAAGACCCATGTCGATAATGAGGATTTACAAATAGACATCCTGGGATATTTTGCAGCTCATCCAAATTCATCCTTAAGGGAATGTGAAAAACTGTTAGAGGTGTCGACTAGAACATTTCACAGAATTTTAAAAAAACATCATTGAATCCTTTATTCGTATGCACTAGCTCAGCATTTACATCCTGGAGATTATGTAAGACGTGTAGAATTTTGTGAATGGATTTTAATTAAATGCCAAGATGAAGATTTTACAAAAAAAAACTATTTGGTGTGATGAATCGAAGTTTACTAAAAATGGTTTGTTTAACCGCCATAACAGTCACTTCTGGATTGACGAAAATTCTCAAGTCACTTGGGATAGTAAATTTCAAGTGTCCTTTTCGTTTAATGTTTTTTGTGCTGTGAAAAATAATAAGATATTCACTCTCATGAGTTATGACGAAAATTTATAAGGAGAGCGTTACTGCAACATCTTACGGCAAGTAATTGTACCAGCAATGCACACTTTACCTAATAATGAGGCTAACGAAGTTTGGTTTTAACAAGATGGTGCACCGGCTCACAATTTTCGAGGAGTAGGCACATTGCTTAATGAAATATTTTTTACGATAGATGGATAGCTAATAAAGGTCCGTTCTCTGGCCACCAATATCACCACAATTGTCACCATTAGATTACTATATTTGGGGATATGTTAAAAATAAGGTATTCTCGGAACCTGTCACTACTAAGGAAAATATTCACGTTTTTAACGAAATAGATGGAGAATCACTATCAAGAGCTACTAATGAAAATCTGATTAAAAGAGTCCATAAATGTTTGGAAGTTGATGGGCAACATTTTGAATATTTGTTGCATTAACAAGCTAGTGCCTTATTATCTTTGATAGTATCTGTATAATTGCTCAATGGTTAACTAATAAAATAATACCACATAGCCTATAACAAAATTAATTTTTTGTGACAAAAATGTATAAAGCTGATTTATTTGAAAACTGCAGAAGATAGGTATAGGGAATAGTAATACATATCGATAGTGGGCAACGTATTCTTCCAAAATAAATAATTACATACAGTTTGTCCCATTTGAAAAATAGGAATTACGCGAAGATTGTGGATTCCGTTTTTATTCCAATTTGGACAGAACCCTGTATAATAAAAAAGGTAACTTCACAGTGTAAACAATAAAGCGGTATGTGGTAAAAAGTTCCTAAGAAATTTAAACTTTTATTCAAATTACATTAGAGGATAAAATTCTATGTACATGGTAAAAAAGTGTAATTTTCATATAAAAAACATTACAACTCAAAAACGGTTCAAAATAGGTATGGGGAAGTATTAACAAAAAATGTTCAGAATAACGTAAATATTTCCAAAATTAAAAAATATACAGGGTCTTTCATTAAAAATTACAAAGTTATGTGCAACTTCCGGTACAACCGGAAGTAGAATGGTGACGGCAATATTTTCATTAAATAGCCAATTTTCATGATTCAGATACCTTTAGTTCTCGAGATATTTCTAATTGACCGTTTATCTGCCGCACCCTGTATAAATGTCACTGTCATTACTTAAAATTTCAGGTTACTGCCCAACAACAAGCAATAAAGATTTTATTTCACTGCTTTCACATGTTGTGATATTAAAAAGTGGAATGATACACTGAATTTATACATGTTTCTATCTAACACATTGGCGCTTATGGTCCACGTTAAACTTCCATGTGACCGAAGAACCTTCCTGGCACGGTATACAGGGACTATCCCACCAATTATCTAATAAAAAGGCCATCAATATGAGATTACAAACAAACATGCAAATACAAAAATTCTTAGAACGGAATCGAATACAAAAAAAAAGAATTTTTGGAAATGGTCTACATACATAAAAATGAGAAAGCCTTTAATGACTAACAATTAATTTAAAATGATATTTTGACAAAATTTCTGGTTATACGTGTTGGATATGGAAGAGGATTTAGACTTTGATCGGTCGAATTAAATTAAAGTATAATTACTGTTTGAATACTGTTTATTTCTTAAAATTGATAGCACCCGATAGGTATGTCCTTCTATTAGAGAATTTCGATTCAGACTGAAATAATTTTAAAATCACAAGAATATCTTTTCTTGGTTCCCACACTTAAAAACAAACATCAGGTTCTTTTTGTGTATACTCAAAAAGCTGTGTGAAGATATTTATTATCGGATATTCAGATACTCCCTTTTATATGGGTATCATAAAACCTAACCCTGTCTCAGAGGACAACTATTTGTAAGACGGGATGTTATTATTCTAATTTAATCTTATTTCATATACGAATGTTAAAGCAATAAGATAGAGTGGTTTTTGTTGAAACTAAATTAAAATTCCAACAATAGGGAAGTTGATATTAAATATGAGAAACACCCTTTATATTTTTGGATTTTGCTGAATTTTAGGACAATTTTTTCGAAAGTCCTTTGACATTTTTGAGGTATTTAGTTTTTTATTATAAAAAACTGGCGTTAAAAAAGATGTACAGCTCTATTTTTCGAATGCACCTTATAAATGAAAAAATTTATAATTCCTAAAAATGTTACAAATTTTCAAACCAGGTAAAAAAGGCTCTTCTGGAAAAACATTATTTTAAAAATTTGTTCTAGGATGGTACAGAAGATGTAAACGAACTGACTAAAGGTAATAGGAACTTCAATCCATTAATTCTATTCATACCAGCTATGTGTGATATGACAGCGACATCTATTATGTACATAGGACTGAATTTAACATACGTATCAAGTTTTCAAATGTTCCGTGGATCTGTGATAGTTTTTGTTGGACTACTTAGTACCGCATTTTTACACAGGGTTCTAACCAAAAAGCAGTGGTCGGGTATAATTTTAATTATAGTTGGATTGCTAGTGGTTGGTGCAGCAGATTTCATCTATAAAGATCCAAACAGTAGCCGTGGAACAAACGACGTTATTACAGGTGAATATCAGAAATCAAAGTTTAAGAAATTCACAATTTATATACAATGTCGTGATTGGAATTATTGAAACAATTAACCCATTACCTTATTAACATATTGTTATTGATATTATTTTCAAATAAATAAATGGAGAGGAAAAATATAGGTCTGTATTTGTAATTTATTTTGAGGAAATAAGGCTAGTCCTTTGATACCTTCGTACAGTAATTGGGTAGTTGACAATTTTTGAGAAATTGATTTATATTGTGTCTCAAGGAATACTTTTCCCAAAATATTAATATTTCAATGAACCATCATTATCATAGCGGCTTCGCCAATGATGTCAAAGTTTGTAAAACAAACAAGTATAAAGTATCTCGAAAATTAAAAAAGTGGTTACAGCTTAAAATACGGACTCCCAATGTGCCTGCAAATTCTCGAATGTATTTTTGTTAAGACCATTTGGGTGTAAGTTTTCAAGTGAGAAAACTCCTGTAGTAGAATGAAGTTGTGTTGTCTTGCAAACTCTGACGTCAGGCGCTCTGATATGCGTTCACTGTCACGTGAATAATGGCTGCAATTTCATAATTTTATTTCAAAAAAATATAAATTAATCTTTATCGTCTTACCCGATCGATTTTTTATATTTTTAGACCCTAAACTGACATAAATAGTTGCTTTAAAAATTTTCTATTTAATTTGAACTAGTTCTAATAAATTTCTTGAAATAATCAGTGTATATATGCTTTTTCAAACAGTGGATATCAGAAAGAGTCTTTATGTTTTTTGTTTTCGCTACTGTTTTGTAGATATCTTTTAATGAGCTACAAGTTTGTAGAAAAAGCATATTTCATATAAACCTTGTCTGACAAAAGTTTAAGTAAATATTGTTCCTCACTATACATAATTCTTTAAAATATTATTTCTCAGAATGTCGTAAACATGCTTACTAACGTAGGTTATTATTTTAGGTGACATGTTAATAATTATAGCACAAATTATTCAGGCCGTTCAAATGGTGGTTGAAGAAAAATTCGTATCTGGACAGGATATTCCACCATTACAAGCCGTGGGTTGGGAAGGTAAGTCATAGGTAACATAGAAAAGTTATCATTTAATACTCTGTAGTAATAATTTTATTTAACAACAAACAAAAATATTACTAAATGAAAATAACATGAACTATTTAAAGTATATAATAATACGTAATCCGTGTTCGCTTCTACCCTTCACCATGCTACTATGTATAGGACTAGGTTACATCACTATCGGTGTGGTGTAAGGCGATTCGAGTGGCGCCATCTTACCATTTATAACAGAGTCTCAGACGTTGTGCGGGGCCCATCTACATGAAGGTGGTACTGTAGATAGAGCTGTATAGCCTGGTAGGGATCGTTCTGCTATAACTCTTATTTATACTGCAATTTATATTTGATTCGTCCACCTCCAGAATTTTTCGAATTTCAAGTTTATTCGGTACCTGTTTAACTACCACGGTATATTTAGTTCTAGTCGTTCCTTCCAGTATATACTTGCCAATGCGCGAAGTGTTGAATGCGAATGATAATTTGAAACAAAGTTTCATAAAAATATCAACCAATAATTTGTCAGTAAAAAATATAGGTCAGATACGGCTATAATCAAATTTTGGACATGTGTGTATTCCTCAGTTGTCATGTGTCATGTACTTATATATTTATGTTTTATATTTTTATTGAATTAATTTATGTCATGTGTTTCTGTGCCATACGATAAATAATATCCTCAGTTGATTCAGTTTGTATAAATATTTTTTTATTAGGATTTGTGCTAAGCAAAATGCTGCCAAGCAAATTCAATGGTAATGAGAAAATGTTACATTAATTACAAGTGAGGATAAGATAATGCCTTATCAGATATAATAAATCTTATTCTTCACACACAATGCTATATATATATATATATATATATATATATATATATATATATATATATATATATATATATATTATAACGTATACGTAAGGTAGAAACATTATTATGAGACAGAATAATTAGAAATTGCTATATAATAAAACAGTAGACTATATTTTACTAGGAAGATAAGAATGAGATATTAAAATTGCTCATATTTATTAGATAATTGTAAGTATTTTCACTCAATTTGCTAATACAGCTTTCATATAATTAATAATTCAAGGAAACTTTACAACTTGCAAAGAATTAAACAAAAAGAAACTTTACCTTAAATCATAAATCCGAAACCATAGAATTAAGATCATCCATTTGTATCAAATACTTTATAAGAATATAACATTGAACACATAATCTGAAAAAGAAATAAGAATTAATAAACATTCAAACAATATTGTTCGATATTATAACACAGTGTTTACAAAGAGATATGGTTAGAATATTTGACGCTGTAATGTCAATATGTTTCAATGACAAACGCTGACATTAGAGTAATTTCATAGAACTAATAAGTTTAAAAGTATATAAAATGAATGTAAATAATCAGTATAGAGAATATTGACAAATTGTTCAAAGAATTTATGTGAATGGCTAAATATAATCGTAACAATAATTAGTTGTAATAAGAAAATTAAACTAAGCATTGGTATATTAAAGACTATTGTATTTTATCAATGTAAACTATTCGTCCCATTACAATCAAATGAACTTTATAGTAAACAAACAATCAAGTGAAACTTATTTTGATAGATAAGTAAATATATTTAAGAGTAGATAAAAATTAAATCATAAAATAGTGCGTTAAACAAAAGTGATTGGTTAGAAATAATATGACAGAACAATTTTCAATCAACAAACAAAGAGTAACAAACATTTTAAAGATAGTGAGCTGAAAAAAACAAAAGACTGATTGTTTGTTGAAAAAAATTGAAGAAAAAAGAGTTGGTAGCTTGGCGTCGGTTCGAGGAGGTTGGTTGGAGCAGCGTCCCGGAAAATTTTAGAAATTATCCCCAAATCATGATATAAAAAGTAAGAAACCAATATCAAAATATACTATAGTACTTACCAAGTATCTACAGCTGATTTTCCTGAGAGAATCAATTCTTCTCAAATTTATTCAACTTTAAACTTCGGAAGCAGCATTCAGATTCCAGAAAGGCATATCCTAGTTTCAGGACACAAGGTCAGTGCGCATTGTTATATATAACAAGAGTTAAGAACTCACTAATTACAATCCAGTGTTTAAAAATCTCATGAGTAAAATAAACTTTGCGAAAAAGATATATCTGAAAAAGAATCATAATAGAGACTTAATATAACTATACAATTGAATAATTTTCAATAGTAAATGGCCAATCTAAATAAACAAAATTAAATACTTACTAATTTCAAATAAAAACTTAAGAAAGATGCATCTGATTTCATCTATGTAATATTTCTATTCTATGTATATAAAACTAATAACATTTTCTTGTACCATATTGTAACTATCTGTATGCATAAGTCGTTTTACATAAATTCTGTACATGTGCTCTAAATATCAAATATTCGTTGGTACAACGTTAAGCAGGTTATAAAATCGAACAGACGTAATTCGTATATGAAGCGTTTCGTTTAACGCATCAACACGTGATGCTTTAAGCATGCGCATAGCATACCATACATAAATGGATCGATAATTTTAACTACACAGAGGCGTCGTATGATAATTTTTACAATATAAAAAAATTCTCGTTAATAAATAATTAAATATTTTTACAAGTAAAGTGTTTCTTTTTATTTAATGACGAATTTATTCAACAATAGAGGAACCCAAGTCCCAAGACCTGAGAGAGTTTCATACATGCATACATGCTGAACAAATACCTTAAAACAATTAAATTAAAAATCAAAATCAATAAAATCAAATAGAGCTAGCCTTATAAAAAAAATAAAATGTGTAGGAGTATTCAATAATTTCCATAACTACAATAACAATTAAATTTAACAAACAAAAATAATTCAACAATATTAAAACTCAAGAGCAAAGAGGGTTAATTTATTTAATAACAAAAATAACTCACTACAATATATATATATATATATATATATATATATATATATATATATATATATATATATATATATACTAGTCATTCAAGGCATTGATTAACTCAATTATTTTAATTTATCCAATACTATCACATTATTAAAAAAATATCTAATGTGTGCATGCAATTGAAAGATATTTAAATGAGCTGAGATATAAAATACTAATACGACACAGACCAATCACCATTTTCTTCAAATGTATTTCCCCTATGATTTACCAGCTCCATGTTATTATTATAGTGTGAATCATTTGATTGTGTTAGTATATTATATGTTACTCAAATAACACTTAAGAAAGCAAAAATATATTTTTTAAAGCCTACAATTATCAAGATATAATAAATAATACTGATATTTAATATAACAAGACAAATCGCTTAACATCAAAATAATATACCACCTGGTTGGCTAATTATGACTAAACTATCTAAAACACTCTGCATTCAGTAACAATGATAGAAACACCACACAATAAATTAAGTACTTTTAGAAAGGCCTTGGTGACTTTTTTCACCATATTTTCCTTTTCCAACTAAACAACAAATAATTCAAAAATATCTATCTAATAAAATCTATCGCTATATTTTAAAATAGTTGACAATATAAATCAAAATCTTATTTAATTCTCATTACAAAGATTTCACTGTCGGGAGTACTTGAATGTAGTTAATTTTATCTTTTAATAAATATTATCAAGTTAAACAAATCTAACATTATCTAATTGTTTAACTGATTGATTTATTTCATAAAATTCAGTATTATTATAAAGTGTAACCTGATAATAATTTGTATTACTATTTGAAACATTCAATTTAATTCTAAATTTTTTTCATAATTTTAAAGTAGCATAGCAATTGAACTGAAACTATAAGAAAAACCATGAGTGTGTACTTATTTATGCACGTAAAAAGTTATACTTCTTTTGCATAATAAAACAAAAATAACTTCATCCCGTGTGCTAGTACTCATACATACATAATTAAACTCTACTTACCACCTTAGAATCTAATCTAATCTACCAACGGATAAACGGATAAATTTATACAAAATGAGAACAAATAGAGAAAAGTGTGAACAAACACAGAACGTATGAAGAAAAAAAACAGTTTTAATGTTTACCACTGGAGAATATCCCCTTTATTTTTTACAATTGCAGAAATTCGTTGTGACATAGTATTGACTAAACTTTCACAAAATTGTGGTGTAACCGATTCCTTTTTCTTCTGACTCCTTTAATTCAGGGATTGTTCTGGCGGGATGTGTCTGCAACACTTTTTTTCATTGCATGTCACAATGTTTCAATTGGAGATAAATTGTGACTACTAGAAACCCACTCCAAAAGTGGTATGTTGTAGTATTCCGTCCATTTTAGTGCTTTTTGTGAAGTGTGGCATGCGGCGCCATCCTATTCGAACACAAAATCTTGCCCTGATGTAAAATATTTCTTCATGACTGGCAACAGTGATTCTTCTAAAATGTCGAGATATTTTACTGTATTCACAATTCCTTCGATAAAATGGAGTTTTCCTGTCCCTTTGGCTGACGTGCTGCCCCACACCATGACTGACGCAATAAATTTGACTTTTTTCCGGATGGAAGACTTAATGTTTTTTGTGAATAAATCTACTTCTGCTATCCTCAACATACACTTCAAATCGGGCCTCATCGCTCCACTGTACTGCACGCCTTTTTGGAGGTGTCCAAGATCTATGGTCTTTAGTCCATAGTAACCTATTTTTCTTTTGCTGTAGCATTGAAAGTGGCTTTTCTTTGGCCTAAAACAAAATTGTCAATAATTATAAACAATTTTGCAGAAAAAATATGTATCCAGTATCAGCTTTATTATTTTTTATCGTCAAAAATGTTACTTTGTGCCAAATCCCAGTTTGTGGGCCTCTCGGGTACATGTGGATCTCAAAATGTGCCTTCTAATAGCATAACTCCATAGAGCGCCTAGCTCTAAATAATTGGAATGTCGATTCTTTTCTATTATTCTTTGTAGCGTTCTTCTGTAATAATGCTTTATCTCACATATCGAGGCTTTGTAGTGACATAACCAATACTCGGGCAAACTGAATTCATTCATTCGTTTGGGTTGTGCTCAACAGCCAAGGCACTTGGGGCCAAATGAAATGAGAATGAGCTCGTAAAAATCATAACAGTCAGTAATCAATTTTAACATTACCAAGTTTTTAATTTAATGAATTAACCTCAAATCTATAAAAGCACTTAAAATTGTTAATAATAGGAAAACCACTTTTATAGTGAATATTCGCAATAAATTATCAGTCACCGCCATATATAATGTACATAAACCTTGAATATAGTTTCAGTTATCAAGAAAACTTGAGGCATTTACCAACAAACTTCATGGTGTCTCACATGTCAGTGTACACGCAAATTAATTTATAGATTGGCTTAATTTCCTCCTTTTACACAAAAACCTAGTTTCAAAAATGTATGAATAAATTAGTTTATCATTCCAAGCATCGTATTGAGTTAAATGGATCGTTTTTTGAATAAATTGTGTTTGAAACATAATACCAGGCTTGTAACAACTAAAAATTTCCTTTATTTTTACATCACAGCATGTTAATGTATACACACATTTTAGAGGGCACCACCAATTCACCGAATTTTTAAATTTAAAGATATATTTAGTGAATTACATTTAAGCTCTATAACCAGGCTCCTCAATCCTCGAAAATATTGAATTAAAACACTACTAGAAAATTTTGTAAATCATGTTTGTATTATGTATTTGTTTCAATTTGACATTATATCTAACTATTAATTTATCAACATACACAGATTTTTTTTATTTCTCTCCTATAAGCATACTTTTTTATTTTTGCGGGATGTAGTTATATAGTTTTTTGTTTTCTGAAATTAAATTTTCACTATTATTATTGATGCATTTAAAATTTAGTTATTTGCATAAAACTCATGTTTAAATTGTTTAGAAAAATTGTTTCTTTTCACACACAGTTTGAATTTCTTTTTATTTGAATAACATTCTGTATCAAGCCAAGGTTTATTATATTTTTTCTCTAATGATTAATATTAGATTTGAGGTCGAACAAAACTTTTATCCGAGGCCGGTCCTGGTAACAGTACCGATACCAGCTTTTGTAAGCAGCTCTTACATATTCCAAGCTCAAAGTGGAATAAACAAAGAGTTTAAAGTGAAAACAGTATACTATTGTGCAGTTTATAGGCAGTTCTAAATATACCTGTAAGTCAATAAATTCCATCTACGAGTAGTAATATAAGAGATATTTGGTTTTAGAAATATCAATATATAAATAAGTCGCAGTCGGTTCTTTATAACAAATAGAAGCACAATTCCCCATTATTGTGACCAAACAACAAAAGGACCCTCTAAATATGCCAATATCGCTAGAAGAACTACAAAACGCTCTCAAATCCACCAAAAATAGTGCCCCGGGTCCAGATAATATACCAGTGATTTTTATAAAGAATTTACCTGAACAATCTATGCTCTATCTGTTAAAAATTTCTAACTACTACTGGCTCAACCAAAGTCTACCAAACTCCTGGAAAGAGGCATATATAATTCCAATTTTAAAAAATAATAACCCTCCGCACCTTCCCACATCATACAGACCCATTTCTCTCACATCAAGCATTGGTAAGTTATTGGAAAAAATTATTAATTATCGCTTAACGTGGTTCCTTGAAAAAAATTTTCTCTAATCCAAAAATCAAACGGGTTTCAGGAAAAAACGCTCAACTTTAGATAACATAGTTGATCTAGAATCAGATATCCATGAAGCTTTTCTTAACAAACAAAAAGTTCTCAGCGTATTCTTTGACATTAATCGAGCTTACGACTCAGCGTGGCGGCATAATATCCTGAGAACTTTATCTGGGATGAGAATAAATGGAAATATGCTAGCTTTTATTCAAAATTTCTTCCAAAATCGTAGTTTTCGTTTACAAGCAAACAGTCAATTGTCACAATTAAAATCCCTGGAGAATGGCACACCCCAAGGATCAGTCATTAGTGTAACCCTTTTTTTAATAGCAATAGACAGCGTGTTATCAAATATAAATTATCCTTTAAAAGGTAGACTATTTGCCGATGACTTAGTAATTTCTATCAAAGGCAAAAACTTAGATTTCATGAAAACTGCTATACAGCAGCAAATCCACCAATTGGAGAATTGGTCCAGAGAAACTGGATTCACCTTCTCCATTTCGAAAACAAAATGTCTAATGTTTTCTAAAACTCCTTTGCTGGTTTACCCCAACTTGAAATCATATAATGAAAACCTTCACTTTCATGAAAATCTTACATTTCTAAGAGTTATCCTGGACTCAAATATGACTTGGGAGTTCCACATCAATAATCTTATTACTAAATCTACCAATGGAATTAATATGTTAAGAGCATTATCAAATAAAAATTGGGGAGCTGATTCTGCCTGTCTACTTCGCCTATATCGTGCCCTAATAAGGTCTCGCCTGGACTATGGCAGTGTGGCATACAACTCAGCTAAACAAAACGTCCTAAGTCGTCTTAACTCTGTTCAAAACTCTGCAATCCGAATCTGCCTTGGGGCTTTTCGCTCGAGTCCTATTGACAGTTTGCTATGTGAAGCTTCTGAACTTCCCCTCCATCTTCGACGTTATTATCTAAGCCTCGCGTACACCGCATCAGTTTCCTCAAATCTAAATCATCCGGTATAGCAAAATGCACTGTCAAATCGGTTTAGCTCTGAGTACAAAAAAAGAAAACGAATTGATCTCCCTCTATATGAGAGAATAAATAGATCCCTTATCTTATTTGAGACCTCTATTCCTACAACTTTCCCGCTGAACCTTAATCCCATTCCTCCCTGGCTAACGAAACTTCCGTACTGCGATACTTCCTTATCAAATTTCAATAAATACGAAACAAATCAAGCCTTGATTAGAACAGCATTCCATGAAAAAGTGTCCAGACTTAGTCAATACACACAAATTTACACAGATTCCTCGAAAATGGAAAAGGGGTAGGAATTTCAATTATCGCTCCCAGTGCTGTTATTAGAATTAGGCTACCAGAAATGGCAAGTGTATACTCTGGAGAACTGTCCGCAATATTTCACGCCCTTATATATGCAAAAAACCACGAACCAAGTCATTTTTTGATCATTACGGACTCTCTGAGCTCTGTTGAGAGCATTCACCAAATGTACTCCTCGAATCCATTAGTACAAATTATCAGAAGAGAGCTGTTCAATCTACAAGAAGCTCATAAGGATATTCGTTTTTTATGGGTTCCGTCACACATAGGAATAATCGGAAACGAAAAGGCAGATCTCGAGGCCAAAAATGCAACTCAAGATCCAAATTGCACTTTAGTATCAAGAACTACAGTGACAGACTGTAAAAACTTTTTTAAACAGTTAGTCATCAGTCACTGGCAAAACTGCTGGTCTACATCTCAATCAAAATTGAGGATAGTGAAAAAAAGTGTAGCTGCCTGGAAATTCCTTCCAGCCAAAAGAAGAGATCAAATAATATTAACTCGACTTAGAATTGGACACACTCGTTTCTCCCACGGCCACCCATATGTGAAACATGTCAGGTTCCAGTGTCGGTAGTGCATGTGTTAGTGGAGTGTACCCGTTTCGCTCATCAAAGATCGCGGTATAATTTACCAAATAATATCACAGACATTATCGGAGAAAACTGTGACGTTGAAAAATTGTTACTTTTCCTGAAAGCGGTTAACTTACTGTATAAAATTTGAGAATCCTATTATGTACATGACTTAAATGTAAATTTATTGTTGGGCGCTAATAACCCTAGGGGTTGATGCGCTAAAAATTTCAAAATAAAAAAAAAATTTTATCCACCGCATCGAGAATTTCACCTGGTAAAATAACTTGAATTAAAGAAACTGGTATAGGTACTACTTCTAAATTTGGATTAAAATAAATATTATGTAAGATAGAATTATTCAACACTTATCATTTAGTACATATTTTTATTAAATCTGTCAGCAATTAGTACATTATCCATTTTTTTCAATACAACTAAACATAATTACAATCCGAAAATAATTTTAAATAACATCCCTCTCTTTCGTCAAAAGTTTCCTGGTAAAAATTGTCACTATCTCTGATCTGAGCGAAAGAGAGCTCATCTCAACCATCTGAAGTTGAGCTTAAAAGTTCACCTGTATTTTTTGTATTATACATCAACAGTAACCCACAGATTTAAGTCTGTTAATCTAAACTATTTATGTAAAAATGTAATAATTTTTAGCAAAATTTGATTGTACATAACACGATTAATAATTGGTTTCAGGATTTTTTGGATTCAGTGTTCTAGCCCTTCTCCAAATACCATTCTATTTCATTAGAGCTGGACCTCCAGTTACTGAAAGTTCTGGAGATCGATTAGAAGACGTCATTGATGCCTTCGTTCAAATGGGTCATAGTGGAAAACTCATAACTGCAATAATAGGTAAGAATGCAGCCATAATATTTGTTAAAAATCACTATAAAAAAATTGTAATTAATTATATATTTAAAAATGTTTGCCATTTGGCTTAATAAAATAAATATGACAGATAGAATGTGAGAAAAAGTTTCAAAACTTTTCAATGGTACATATAAGTCTCGCCAAATCAGACATAAAGTATGGTAATAAACAAAAATTGGAATTACTTTTTTAAATGAAACTAACTGTTTCTAGATAATTCCACAATACATTGAAAAAATGGTAAGAATAAAAATTTTGACAATTGTTTCGTTAGAATATAAGTTGCATTTCGTGTGATACGTACCTGATGTTTAATAATTATTTTTGGCTAGACTAAGAAGCGACCTACATTGTGTTTGACAGTTTTAGGAAAATTCTGAGGGCACATATGTTAGTGTGTTAGAAAGGGAGAAATACATATAAATTCAGTGTATTATTCTTTTTTGCTATATTTTTGATATGATAAAGTGGAAAACGTGCAATAGATATAAACATATGTCTGGTAGGCATTTACTTCCAGTTTTCAATAAACAAGAAATGCATTCAGGCCAGTTTACCACTGCAAAATGTTGCATAAACAACAACTCTTATGTAAAGTACGCAATTAAAGAAAATTAGGTTAAAAATACAGATGTGTGATGTGGACAGTTTAGTTTATTAATTGAGAAATAATAAGATTGTACTAAACTGATAGCTTAATGCAATGAACAATAAAAAAATCAACATTACTTTCGTTTATCCCTTCATGATTAATTTACAAAGAATTAATTCTGTAGTAATAATATAATTCACTATATTAGTTCAGTTAGTATACGCTAATATGATTTGAACAATAAATTAAAACCTACCTAGTAAGTATTTGAAATAAGTGCCACTAAAAAATCACTGGAGGATAGCGTTGATTGATGACTTATATCGATCAGCGGCGAAAAGCTAAAAAAATTACTTTCGTCGATATTGAGGGTACAATTAATGAATATAAGCATAATAATTGTCATTAACATCATAAAGAATATTCTATGGCAACAAATACAGAGTCCAAAAGCGACAATATGTTGTAACAGAACAAGTATATTCAGTGTATCACCATTTTCTTTAACAGGGTATCATAACATGCGAAATAAGTCGTATGCTAATATTTGTATTATAACTGTATTCTACTTACAAAAATATCTCAATAATAATCCGCCTGTAATTTCTACGCTCCTGATAAAACGATTTCATCTGCAGCCGTAATTCTTCTATTTTTATCTATCACCTCTCTTCATTTTCAATCTACACGTTGGAAGTGTGCCCATAAAATATTCCTTTTTATTTATAACAGAAATCATTCTTCATTAAATTTCAACGTAAAACGATAATTCCCTCATAGTCAACGGGAAAATATAAGGGTCACATGGCCTTACCAGTGTGTTAGAAAAAGACAATAGTGAGACAGACAATCAAAAGCCAGCATAGATTATTATACCAGACGGGGGTTTATTCGAACATTTGATTTAAAATCATTGAAGAATTAAGGAGTTTTATTTTTATTTTTTAATTTATTACCTATCAGAATATTACTTTTATTTAAAAATAGTAGGTACTTTCATTAGAATTTGATGTTATTTAAGTTTATTATCATATCGTTTTTTAATTTGTACTGTGTGTGTTTACACAGAGAATTCGTTTCTCATTTGCAAACATTCATAAAGCCGGCTACAGATGGCATGGAAAGCCTTGGCCAATGCCCGCTCGTTCCAACGTTGACGGATCGTGTGGACGCAAAACATATGGTAAAGCAAAGCCAACGTTGGCGCTGGCTTAGGTTCGCCTAGTAAGCGGTAATTTTGACACACATCAAAGGGACTTGTTGAAACTCGACATTGGGCTTGATCGCCGTACACACGCCATCTTTTATTAGTACGCTGTTTGAATAGTTTCCCTGGTACCCTTGAATAAGTTTCGTGCACGGTAATATACATTTAATAACATCATTTCTTGTTGTCAACTATTGTTTTTTTTAGCAGTAATGACTGAAAACTGGAACAGCGAAACAATTATAGAGTTTCTTAATTAGTATGAAAAATATCCCGTTATTTGGGATCCACAAGATGCAAACCACAAAAACAGAAATGTGGTTTCCGATGCATGGACTGCGATTAGCAATGAAATGTCCATTACATGTACAGTTGAAGCATTAAAGAAGAAAAAGGAGTCTTTAATGGCAACTTATAGAGGCTTAAAAAAAGAGGGGATGGGTCAGAGAAATCTGGAGCAGGAGCTGACGATATATATAAGCCATCATGGTTTGCGTATTATATTATGGACGCGTTTTTGAACAAAATAGGGAGGTGCAGATCAACAAAAATTATTTAGTTAACCTACCTTGTCTTACTTAGATTAAGCGAATTGGTTCATCACCTGCGTTTTTTTCTTTTTTAATAAAAATAATGCAGTTGAACTTAAAAGTAGAGCAGACGCTGCTATCACTTCATCATCGGACTCCATGTTTTGTTAGTGTACTGTGGGCTTGTGAACGTTCGCTTTCACTTGCCTCGAAAACACTGGTAAATATGCAACATGCTGTGCGTACAGTCGTCGGTGCGCGAACATCAAGCATAAATCAACGTTTGTACGTACGCTGGTTCAAATGCTGGCCAAGGCTTGCCATGTCGTCTGTGGCCGGCTTAAAAAACACTAATTTTTTTTACTAATACATTCAAACCCCCGATGTTCAGAGACAAATTTCACGTTGCCAAATCTGAAAAAAGTAAAGGTTTTAACCGCTTTCAAACTGAAAATTAAAACAATTTCCAGCATTACAATAAAATGTTCAACAAATAGATAGGATTAATTATCTTGATCAGTTACAACCTCTTGAATTATCATAATTAAAAGCTTCTTATAACTTGCATTTTACAATTAATATAAATATACAATGAAAGTTGGCAACACTGTTTCTGTTATGTAGTTCGTATGTAAAAACAATTACACATTTACGTTATGGACACGCCTCTCGAGGGCGGTGCCTACCAGACGTTTAGATCTATTGCAGGTTTTCCACTTTATGATATCCTGTTAGCAAAAAATAATAATACACTGAATTTATATTTATTTGTCTCTTTCTATTTATATTAACGCCAACGCGTAATAGTAGCTCTAACAAGGATATTTAGTAAATAGATACATATTTGAATACTTATTATGGAATAAAAAGGGACCGGATAAAAATTGGCTTTTTGAAAACAGATGCAAAAAGTTTCACAATCATCATGTTACTGGTGCAACTATGATTCAATTCTAATGTATTCAAAAATTGGTAGGTAATCATCTCTATATGGACATATGGTATAGAATTGCAAATCCAATATCACAATAATTCAACAAGCGCAGACAAAAAATATCTGCTTCATTGCTGATGCCTCTTGAAACATTACAAAGAGATATTGCACCTTGATCTCAACTTTCCAATAAGAAAAAGGCCAAAAACGCCGCCAAAAACTGGAAAGCCACACCAACTTCTTCAGTTACTAGAAGAGAGAAAACAGCTCAAGATTAAAAAGGTGGCCTACATATTCGAGATAAAATCTAGGACCACTTCTCCTTCTCCCTACAGAAGTCTCATCATAACACATGTGTCTGGCAGTTATGAGATTGATAGATAATTATAAAACAAACTGATTTTCTTCATGTACAAATTCTTTGAATATGAGATTTATTTTGTAAATGATAGTATCATCAAGTTCTAGAACACACAAAATTCTTCAGACAGGAAACTTGTAGGAGCGAGAATCTAACCTAGTTGAAGCCATCCCATATACTGGAATTCATCAGAACTCCGGAACTGGAAGACGAGCTGTAGATAATAGCGAGAACAGCTCTGATAGGGGGCAGTGCAATGTAACCCTGTTAACAATCAATAAATTAAATAATAATATTCTATTAGTGTTTTAAATGAAACTCACGGTTTCTAGTTAATTATTAATTATTATATTGTGGAATTAACTAGAAACCGTGAGTTTCATTTAAAACACTAATATGAACAGATTCCACGAAGTAAGGGTCGAGACAGTTAATTTCAATAATATTCTAAATTATGTTTGGGCACTTTGCGATTTTAGTAATTGACATCTAGTGATAGTTATTTTCATTAAGATAATATTTCTTCATTGCATAAGTTACAGTTCACCATTGTTAATAACTTGACAATGGATTAGGTTATAGATACATAAATGGCTAGACTTGAATAACTGCAAAATCTTTATTTATTAATATATTATGTAATATTTCAGGTACTATCTTATCAATCGCCTTCTTTAATTTTGCTGGTATCAGTGTGACAAAAGAGCTTTCAGCTACTACAAGAATGGTTTTGGATAGTGTCAGAACAATTTTCGTGTGGATTTTCAGTATAGCATTCTTCCAGCAGGAGTTCCATTGGTTGAATGTAAGTAAACCTTAACAAAAAAATAACCTTAATTAATTATAAAGCCCAAGTAACTAATTCAACAGCATTTTTACAACAAATATTTGTTACCTCGTGGTGCTTTATGATAATGCCAAATTTAAAATTTTCAATTAATGATTTTATTCATGAAATGTTTCAGCTTGGTGGTTTCATCATACTTCTAAGTGGAATGTGCATTTACAACGGAATAACTGGAATTCCCTTACTTTTAAAAATAAAAACTTGTATCTGTAGTAGAAGATACAGTACAGTAGATGAAGATATTGTAGTTAATAGAAATGCACAAGATGCTGAACAACAATAGACTAATTTAATATAATATTAGTCAGTGACGTATGATAAAAATGAATATACAGTGTGGAAAAGCCAATGAAAAATGGGATCTCTACGTTCAACCCCCTTCGAAGTACAGGTGCAACTCACTTTAAATGAGAAGAATGTGCTTGTGAAATATCATTTGAAAGGTTACTTCTATTCAAAAATGTTATCGTTTTCAAGTTTATTGCAAAAATTAACATAGGAAAAATAAAATCACGTGATTACCGAAATTCGCTACAATACACTAAAAAACTACAATGTAATACTTAGTTGTTTTTAATGTAAAAAAACTGAATGCGAATGAATTGGATATTCAAAATGCTTACTGCAAATGTCTTGGCAACATCCCAATCTTAAATAAACATTATTTAACATATCAGGTGTGGCCGACCTAATTTCAAGCATTATTTGTGCACAGTATTCTTTACATATCCACATAAAAAGAAATCTGATAAGTTAAGATCAGGTGAACGCGCTGGCCATTCTATCGATCCGTCGCCTCCCTATGCACTAATTTGGAAATGGAGGTACTGCCGGACATTGCGTTGGTAACGTGGTGGTGCTCCATCTTATTGGAACCATATTGTATTTGCTGGAGCTTGACGGTTTCCTGGTTTTAAGGATATTGTTGCAAATTTTGGTAATCAATTATTTTATTTTATTTTTTTGTTAATTTTTGCATTAAACTTGAAAAGTTTAACATTTTTGAATAGAGAATGAGGAGACCTTTCAAACAATATATCACATTGATGAATGTCAATTTATAAGATTCACCTGATTTTTTATAATTATTACAGTAACCAAAATAATGAATTTATTTCGTTTGGCTTTTCCACATTCTGTAATTGACTTGGAAAGCAGTTTTGAGTGAAGAGCTAAATGTTACAATTATGTGGTAAATGGATATACAAATTTACTACTAACTTAAGTTGTACTCTGCCTATATGTTATTATTTTTTCACCTAATTAAGATCAGCGTAATGGTGTGTGTCACTCAAAACTGTACTTATGTAAATTCCAATTCTCAGTTTAACGAATTTGCTATTTTTAGTTTAAGTTTAAAAACATATTTTTATCTATACATGATGTTTTATTATTCAACAGGAAACATTTTACAATATTGGAAAATCAGAACATAGCTAAAGTTTTAAAATCAGAGTTAATTTCAATAATAATTAGTGAATATTTTTTTACTATTTGACCATTAACCCCCAACTGATTGAGTATATGCAAAGTAATCAAGAACATTCATATAAGCAGCGGGAGCTGGTATTTTTCTTCAAAATACTTGATTCTAGTCGTGAAAAACTCTATAACAGTTGTATAGTTTCATCAACGAGTTTACACGGATGTAATTGAATTATATCCAATTCCATGTACAACAGACTGATATAGATCAAAATGTATTTGAATAGAATTTAAAAGAAATAAGATTGTTTATTGATCACAAATATTATTAAAAACATCTTACCTCTAACAGCTCTTGTTATTTCTAAATTGAGACTACTCCTGTACAAATATTCCCTCAGATTAGCAGGTTATGTGGTCAGTTGAATCAATGAAACTAATAATTCTTTTATGTATCAGAACTAGCTCTTATGCAGAAGCTGCTATTGTATCCAACATATTCATCTACTAACTAACAGACCCCCAATAGGCGGATATCCAAAGTACCTGAAGATTTAAAACTGTGGTTTATTTTTTTTGACATAATGTGTAGAACATAGAAATATTGTTGATTTCATTGATATTCATAATAAATCGAGATTACACAGAAAAGTTACAGACTGTAAAATTGAGGACGTTAAATTAAAACTGGATAAATCGTTAGTTATGACCATGACAACTGTACCCCAATTAAATTTAAGTTATTTGATAATTAAAACTTTAGCTAGAACTATCTTTTTGTGTTGATAGTTGATTTATTCGTCTAGATCATTTCAAGAGAGTTATTAGATTGTTCAACTAACTTACAAATATTAATACAGTTTAATCCATTAAGTAAGACACATTGTATGTATTTTTATAGAATGATATTGTAGAAAATACTCTGCGACTCATTTATATATTACGTAAATAAAAATATTAAGAATTGTATTCGACTGACACTAAATTTTATTGTAATTGAACATACCGCTTATACCACTTAAAAATTGAAGAACCATGGGGAAGATTAATGTCTACTTTCGGGCCAATCTCAATTAGAAACGCAGTTTTGTAACTTGTAATAGTAGAACTGAGAGGGGGTTTCATTGGAAAAAAAAGATCGTGTATGCCGTTTTAGCACCAAAACAGATAGAGGATGGTCCACTTAAATCCCACTTCTATTTTTATGGTTATTTGCCTGGTTATTGAAACAGAATTATATTCTCACCTATATGAGTCAAAGCGATTTTTTCGGGTTAATCCGTCAGCCAGAAATGAAATTTTGTACTTTGACTTAGAATTTGAGAAATGTGACATTGAGCCTTATTTCCTGTGGCTCTCGAATTGTGGCAAAAAAAATTGTAATCAATTTTATTCGGTATTTGCGGTATAGTATGGAAAATTGTGATTATTTTATAATAAATGTTATGTATGAAATGGAGAAATATAATTTATAAAAAATAAAACATTTTTATTTATATTATCTATTTCTTATTCTAAAATATCCAATTGAACTAGATGAAATTTCGAAAATATTCAGTGGGAGACAATTATATTTTATGTACGAATATCGCGTGATATGAAAACAACAACAAAGATATTCTTGGGTAATTCACTGAAACATTTATTTTCATTCACCCCCCTACGAAAATATATTTTTATATTTTAAATAGGCAAGCGAAAGTAAAACATGCTAGGTTATCGGTAGCTAAGTATGAAAAACTTTCGTGCCCTGGACAATGAACAAATAAAATTTCAAATTACTTGTCAAATATTTATTTAGATTGGAAATTAAATGTAAAATTACAATTGTTATATGTTCCTGAAAAATTTAACGGCAAATGTTGATTAAAATATTGTTTGAAAGCAACGTCTTTGGAAATTTTGACTTGCTTGTCGATTTGCGCAACATTATCATTAAATTCTTTTTCTGAATTTTGGCTTTCCTGATTAGATATCGATTTTGTGGGCATGATTTCTTGCCTGTCGATTTGCGCAACATGATCATTAAATTCTTCTGAATGTTTGCTTTTCTGAATGGATATAGATTTTGTGGGCATGATTTTATTAGCAACTTCTATTTTATGAGTCACTGAATCTGCTATATATCCTTCCGCTAACACTGACGTCCTCCACCCCCCGTGTCTACTCATATCTAAAATCTCCAAACCTGGGGCATTTGCTAGTAATGTAGAGGACGTTTCTCGAAACGAGTGGCCGGTGTACTGATTTGGGTTTGTAATTTTAAGAAATTTAGCTATGTTGTACGGAATTTTTGAAATTGTATGCTTTCCAACCACCTATTTACACATCTGCCGCCTCGCTCATAACGATAAAAAAAGCTTTCATCTTGCGCCTTTTTGGTCGGAGTTGCATATAACGATTAACAAATGTTACCCGATCTTCTGTTACTACAAATCTTCTTTGCACATTATTTTTTGTAGTAAGAATCTGCACTAAAATAACAATTTTTATACTCCACGTCCTTCACTTTTTCATTAAATATATTTCATCAGGAGCTTCTAACAAAAACTTTGATATATCACCTTTTGTAAATACCTGAGATTTTCGAGGTTAATATCCATCATTTTTCCTTTTTATGAATGCCTTAAGCGGCCAAAATTTCGAAATATCCTGGTTCTTATTTAATGAAATAGTCAATTTCAACATAGAGTATTCTGACCATAATGTAACAGGGGACAATTTTTCTAAAAAAAATACCAATAATACATCTTCAGTTATAGACCGAAAAAGCTATGACGTCATAAACGTAGCCGCTGACAGTTACTGAGGGAAAACAAATATTTACTCACATTCATTTTACGTTTGTAATATGCTTAATTTGTCGAGCATTGCGGAGCAGTTTTGTAATGAAATTAAAGTGTTAAAGAAATGTAGAGACAGTTTAAACAGTGGATATGTCGTAGATATAGAGTATATGAAGGAAGTTTAGAGGCATAATTACTTGATAGTCACTGCAGTGTCACTTTACAAATGAAAAAACGAATAAACTTTTAAAATATTACAACGGTCAAGACAAGACATAAGTTAAATAATTGATTTGTTTTCCCTCAGTAACTGTCAGCGGCCATGTTTTGACGTCACACTTTTTCGGTCTATTGTGGACACATCTGTCGTTGTACACCATTTGATGAAATTTTCATAGGCTTGATTGTAACGGTCTTTAGATTTTTCCGGTAACAAACTTCTGCACGCAATAATTACTGCTTCTTCAATGGAATTCAATTTTAACTAGATTCTAGCCAAATATTGAACTTGAAAGATGTAAACTTTATGGAAGAATAATTATTTGACAACTGTCAAAATATTAGTTTTTGTTGACACGAATGTTACCAAAGTAACGTTAACCCACGCCTTCTACCCATTTTATTGCAGTCTACAGAGAATTTTTTGCATCTTCCTCGGCTACGCTTCGCCTCGGCTATTTAAATACACCTCGCACCTAAAAGTAAGCTTTCGCAGCTTGTAATGTAAACAACTATTTATGATCGATTGATCATAATTTTGGATTCTATAAGATATTTTTCTAGCTAAGAGACTGGTTGGTTAGTCCCGCTTTCATCCTGTGTGGCTTTCTTCATTAAGAAGGCTTCTTCTTCAGCTCTACTGGCCATCCTCGTTTCAGTCTACTGCGATTTCTATCTTATATTGGAAGTTGCATCAGATGATTGGTACCAATTTTCAATCTCATTATGCTTTTGGCTTTTCCTTAATATTGTCTGTTGAACTGTTGCATACAACGGTAGATCTGTTGATAGTATTATGATTGCTAGCCATACCTGAAATGATTATCGCGTTGTACTATTGGGATTTTCTTCCAAGCAATCAGTACATTTCTTTCATTCTGATGTCTATTCGTTTTTTTTTTGGTTATGTGTTCTCTCCAGACGCGTGATGTCTACGGACCCCCCCCCCCAGGCAGACGATCGTCGTCACCCTGATTTATCTTAATATGTATAATACTGTTACGAAACAGCACACTGGTAGAGTCCCTGAATCCGACTCTGTCTAAGCCATGTATGAAAGTTAAAATTATGGCGGATGCGCAGGGATTTCTTAAAATTGTTTACGATTGTGACTATCTTATCTAGACATTGTTTTTGTGACCAGTCTTATCTGGAAAATGTGAGACCCAATTGTTTTTGTGTAAGCCGCAATCTAGAATTATCTGGTAAAAAAGGAACTAATATATATAAAGGACCGACCAGGGAGAAGTTCAGTTTAGTTTAAAAAATGATCTCGACAAATAAACAAGAATACACCGAAATAGCGAACAGTAAATTGTTGATATAAATTAATAATTAAGGTTGTGTGTATATAAATTAAATTAAAGTGAATAGTTAAGTGTATATAAATTAAGTGTTAGTGTTCAAATAAATTAGTAAGTGGCCATACCGTGTGTTTAAAGTTTATTCCACCCGTAAAAAAAACGTTTTAATAAATAAGAAAAACATTACATTGGTGTCAGGTGTGGGGTAATATAAATAAATTGCTGCGTAAAAATGGCCAAGAGACTATGTGACTGAGTTAAGAGCAGAATTGGAAGATCGTGAGTTGGAAACGTCCGGTAAGAAAAGTCAATTAGTAGAAAGACTTAAAGTGGCACTGGAAAATGACGGCTTTGATCCAGAAACAGTTTTATTTAATGACGAGGCTTCCACCTTAATCTCGTCAATTTCTGCTAATATGGACGAGAAGATTTCTGCCATGGAAGAGAAACTTTCAACGAATGTGAAAAACGATATTTCTACTATGAAGAATGATATTTCGGCTAACATGGACGAGAAGATTTCTGCCATGGAAGAGAAGATTTCAACGAATGTGAAAAACGATATTTCTGCTATGAAGAACGACATTTCTGCTAATATTGACGACAAGATTTCTACTTTGAAGAACGATATATCTGCCGATATCTTATTAATGAAAAACGACTTTGCCACTGACGTTGAAAATGAAACTTCGTCTCCTAAATCTGAAATCGAGAATAAGATGTCAACGATGGACGAGAAAATTGAGAATAAAATGTCAACGATGGACGAGAAAATCGAGAATAAGATTACAACGATGGACGAGAAAATCGAGAATAAGATTACAACGATGGACGAGAAAATCAAGGAGTTAGAAAGAAAGATGACAGATATAAAAACTCAAGACACGTCAGTTGGAGAAAAGAAGACGGAGCAAACGAAACCTTGCAAGACAGAAACACATCCTAAGTTAGAAGACATTGGCAGTTTTACCCGAGTCAAGGCCCCAACGTTCGATGGAAAAATGTCGTGGACCAATTATGTGAAACAGTTTGAAGCAGCCGCTAGAGTGAACAATTGGTCCGATAAGGAGAAAGCAGTGAACCTAACTATAGCGCTTCGGGGAGACGCCTTAGATGTACTTCAGACGATACCGCTTGAAGAAACGGATGACCTCGAGCTGCAGAAGAAGAGGTTGGACATATGAAGTGGACATTGCCCGACTAGTTCGATTTGCTTATCCGTCAGCACCAGAGAACATGATGGAATGTCTGGGCAACCAGGCCTTTAATGATGGCTTACGTGACCCCGATATGCAGAGGACGCTTCGTTTAGCCCATCCGAAAACATTAGTCGATGCATTGACCACTGCTCTTGAATATGAAGCAGCAACGAAGGCTTCGGGATCTAACAAAATTAGGACTATCCAAGAAGAAGGTGACGAAGACAGATTTGACCAGTTCGTCAGTTTAATAAAAAGTATGATGGACAAGAAGCCGAAGAAAATCAGGTACTGTAATTGTGGCAAGCTAGAACATGCACGCAGTTCGTGTAAGCGTCCTACAACTCCTGCAAACCAAGAACCTCTTAAATGTAAAGCAGCCACGAAGAGCTCGCGGTACAACAAAGGTAGGACCATGCAGGAAGAAGATGACGATGACAAACTTGACCAGATCGTCAACTTGTTGAAAGGTATGGCAGACAAGAAGCCTAAGAAGATCAAATGCCGGAAGTGTGGTGAACTAGAGCACGTACGCAGTCCGTCTAAGCGCCCCAACACTCCTGTAACCCAAGAACTCCAGTTACAGGGGAAGTCAGACAGGGGTGAACATCCAGCTGATGTGAATCACCGAAAAGTCAACTCTTTGCCAAGACGGTCATGCCCTGTAGACTATTCACAATGCAACAAGTGGAAATCTAAGGAAGTTGCTGTTTCAAGAATTACAGTAGTCAATGAAGAATGGTTACCCACCAGGATCAGAGAAGATCAGGAGAATGATCCTCACCTGAAGATGACCCGGCAATGGAAGAAAGAAAATCGGCGACCTACATGGCAAGAAGTGTCAAGATTTTCACCGACACTCAAGGCATATTGGGCTCAGTGGGACTCCCTTGTCCTGGAGGAAGGTGTTACGGGCTAAAAACCGGAATCGTTCAATTCTATACCCAAAAAGCACAAATACTAACCTTGGGACATCCGGAAACAAGACAATCCTAATTAATAAATAGTATATATTGGAATAACATCTCAAAATTCGATTAATAAACCTATGAACAACTTCTGCCAGCCATTACCATGTTTACATTTTTTTTAGTATCCATTAGAAGGTACTGTCAAACCGCAAATAAAATTCTTCTTCCACGATTCATTTAAATTATTGTTATTTATTGGATAAAGTCACCGTGGCTAAATAGTATGTTGAATGAAGACGTCTTCCTTCCTAGTTTGGAGAGGAGACATATGTCACACTGGTACCTTTTCCTGTTTTTTTTGGCTTCTGACATTAGCATGTGCTACCATCCTAGTTGGGGATATTTTAGCTGGAAAAAAAAATAGATATTAATACTTAATGTAATCAACGGATTATATACATTTAATTGGATTTGAAGTATTAATTATTAGTTACCTACGAGGTCACCCAAGAACAATAGGTGAGTCTTCATTTCAATTTCATTCTTTAGCTAGAATTATTTTACAATCATTTGGTAGAAGTACATTGATCTTCCTTGTTTTAGACCTTTATTTTCTTACGATCTTCATTATTGAGATACCTGGATATTGAAAGGCACCATCAATCCCTTACTTCAGGCAGTTACCAGTCACGGTTTTCATCACCGGAATAGTTTACAACTTATGGGGATATGAGCCCGCCTCCAAGTAAGCCCGTTCCACTTATACCCAGAGTCGTTTCACTCAGTTGAATAAACTCCCGAGTTCAGGTTTAATCATATATTGGATGTGTGTATAGAATTTCCCAAATACATTTTAATCATAACTAGAATTACTGTGCTATAGGACTTATATCGTGCCATTGATATGTAAATATGAATTTCCCCCATATCTTGATTAAGAGGTGGCTAAAACAAATAGATAATTAGTAGACCATTCGAGGTAAAGTTCAAAATTTACCTGAATAATTCTAAATTCATTTACCAAGAGATAAACTCAACAATTTAGTTAAAAAGTATTAAAAATAGTACACTCACCAACACATGTAAACAAACAGTACTGGTTGTCTGAATAACTTGGTATAATCCAAATGTAATATCTTTTATTTTCATGATAACTATTATTATGACATTCGGGACGAACTTCAAATCGTCTAGGTTAAACTGATATAAAATTTCAACACGAGACGTCTATAGTAAATAAACATTTGTTCTTATTTTTATGGAAAGTAAATTTTTTTTTGATGAAAATCCCATCCCTGAGATATTGTCAATAGTTTATATTTCTTATTAACACCAATAAATTAATAAAGTTACATAGGGCCCAACAAAGGGCTGTTGAAAAGAGTCCTTGAAAACGATGATAGTTCCGAGATGAGGAGACAGCTGGTTATCCCTAGAACGAGAGTAGCTGATGTACTAAAGAAGTTACACGACAGTCCATTGAAAGGTCATCTGGGAGTGAAGAAAACCCTTCAGCGAGTCCGTGAAAGGTTCAGTATTTTGTTTTGTTAAGTAAATATAACGTTTTCCAGTTTTAACCTTAGTTTTTTGTTTACATAAAGTTATTATCACTTAACAAAACTGGTGGCATCCAATTTAGTATTTGGATTCTTCACACCATCCCAGTGTAAACTATGAAAATACTTTAACTGAGTCGGGGTAGGTAAGGTTAATAAGACCCCTACAATTTTTACACCACTCATACCTATTACTAATACTTTGTAAAACAATATAATATACTGAAATGTCAAAAACGTCAAATAAGAGGATATAATATTTTTCTCGAGAATTAAAAGTGAAAAATCGTGTAATTTTGATAAATCAAGAAATATATACAAACGTTATAAAGGTAGCAAGAGGAGAAATGCTAACTGAACAAATATAATTGGCTTGATACATGTTCGGATTTGTCACGATTTGAATATGAATGGTTTGGCGAATCTCAGAAATTTTGTGGATATTTTGGATGGTAGAATTTCGTTTTGGACTGCATAACTTCAACTTCAACACCAGTCACAATAAAATGTGAAATCTGTGGTAAATTTTTTAAGAAGCGAGGCCTAAAAACACATCAAAACAAGACCCATGGTGGACAAAATTTAAGTTCGATTACAAAAGAAAGTTTTAGAAATAAAGAAATAAAAGATACGGATTTTCATCTAAAGTTGGCAAAATTGAAGAGCCAACGATCAGTAATCAGAAGAGTCCCAAAATCTTCAAGGGCTCTTTGTGCCTCAACGCTCTCTAATGTGATTGATGAATGCGTAATACAAAATTCTATTACTACCTGGGAAAATCTATTGCTTTTTCCGTATGTTTTGAGTCTTCCTTCTAAAAATTTTAATAAAAAAGTATCTCTCTCTACTATAATCAAGAATAATTTAAAAACTTTTGAAAATATAGATCATCATTTACATTTCTCTGATCAACAAAATAGAAATTTCTCAGTTCGGAAAAACATAAATTTATCAAAAAATAGTAAAATTAAAAATGTCATTAATAAAGTTTCTGACGGCGACTTGACATCCGCAATCAAAATCTTAGCTTCAGATGACAGTTTTGCTGATGTCAGTGCAGCCACTTTAACAGATTTAAAATCGAAACATCCTGTAGAGAAACTTAATAGTACGTTCCCTACTCTGATTTCGGAACATATTCCTTTTTTTATAACAAAAGAATTTGTGAGTAGCGCAATAGACTCTTTTAAAACAAGTTCTGCTGGTGGTTTAGACTCTTTAAGACCTTCACATCTACAAGATTTAATAAGTTACAGTGCTGGCCCTTCAGGAAAAAATCTCTTATCATCTTTGTGAAAATTATGTAATTTTATTTTAAATGACACAGTAAACATCAATATTCGTCCTATTTTATTCGGCGCGTCACTATTAGCTTTAACTAAAAAATGAGGAGGTATCAGACCAATTGCTATTGGTACAGTTTATCGTCGTTTAGTAGCGAAAATAATTTGTTCATACATCAGAGACAAATTAGGATATTTACTTCGTTCATTACAATTTGGTTTCGGGTCGAAAGGTGGTTGTGAAGCAGTTGCACATACAGCAAGACGTTACGTCTCTAATCATCCAGACGTTAATAATAACGTTTTTCTGAAAATTGATTTTAAAAATGCTTTCAATAAAATTCATCGCGATCATTTATTAAAACTTGTAGCAGATATTCTACCTGAAATTTTTCCTTTCGTCAATCAATGTTATCGATTCCCTTCATATCTTTTATTTGGCGAAAACATCATTTATTCGGAAAAAGGCACCTCTCCTTTTTTGCATATCGATACACAAACTTATTAGCAACATTGACACAGAATTCAATGCTTGGTACCTTGATGATGGTTCTTTAGGTGGTAATACTAATTCCGTGTTCAAGTCTCTTGTCTATATAATAAACAATTCCAAGGATATTGGTCTTGAACTCAATTTCAGCAAATGCGAGTTATTTTTCTTAGAATCACCAAATAATCTAACCATTGATAAATTTAATTCTGTAGCACCAGGCATAACAATTACCAACAGACAAAATTTATTTCTATTAGGTGCTCCTTTATTGAACGAATCCTTTCTATCAGCTTTCAATGAAAAACTAACCTTTTTCAAAAAAATGTCATCTCGTTTATCCTGGTTACCGACACATATTGCTTATTACCTTCTCAAGAATTGCCTATTAATTCCAAAATTAACATATATCTCAAGATGTAGTCCGACCTGGTTACTTAATGATATCCTAATCAATTTTGACAATGCCATTCGTCATTCATTAGAGTCATTAATTAACATTAAATTAGAGGACCTTTCTTGGAAACAAGCTTCACTACCTGTTTCATCTGGTGGTTTAGGAATTCGGTCAATCGTTTCAGTAGCCCTTCCTTCTTTTTTTGTCATCATTAAATAGTTCAAAAAATTTCATTAATTACATTTTGCCTATATTTTTCCACACACAAGACCCTTTATTAATGGAGGCAGAAAATATTTGGTCATTAAAGTCTAACAAAGTTTTACCCGATGATTATAAATCCTTTCAAAAATCCTGGGATATTCCTTTATTGAACATTGAAAAAGAAAATCTGCTTCAGAAAGCTATCAATTTACCAGACAAGGCTCGTTTGAATGCAGCATTTTCAAAGGAATCAGGAGCATGGTTGAACGCTTTACCGTCGGCCCCATTAGGTACGCTTTTAGATGACGAAAGTTTCCGTATTTCTATTGGTCTCCGTTTAGGTTGTCAAATTTGTGTAAAACATCGCTGTCGTTGCGGAGCTGATGTTGATGAATATGGTAGACACGGCCTAAGCTGCAAATTAAGTGCCGGCCGTTTTTCACGTCATTCTGCAGTAAATGACCTCATCAAACGAGGCATGGCATCTGCAAAGGTTCCCTGTTCGTTGGAACCGTTAGGTACTTGCCGCGACGACGGTAATCATCCAGATGGTATGACCCTCATTCGATGGCAACGCGGCAGACCAGTTATATGGGATTTCACTAGCACTGACACTTGGGCTCCGTCCCATGTCCGATCCACATCTACTTCCACAGGCGCTGCAGCTTTATAAGGCGAAACTTTTAAAATCAATAAATACAAAAATTTGGAGAACATTTACATTTTTATTCCTGTAGCAATTGAAACCTCTGGTGTTTTCGGTCATGAAGCTTTAAAATTCATCAAAGAAATCGGTAAAAAAATATCAGTAGAAACCAATGATCCAAGAGCAACTTTGTTCTTTATACAACAAATAAGTATTGCAATTCAAAGAGGAAACTCTTCATCTTTTCCCCGTTCTAAACCTCTAGAAGAACTTTTTATGAAACCTAATCATAAGAAACGTAATTCTTCTACAACTTTCAAACTTTCTCACATTACAGACCCTAAAACATGTGATCTTTCCTTTTTCCGAAATTCTTATTTAACATCTTCATTCTCTTCTTCAGAATGTGTGCCTTCTGATAATACATGCGTTGACAATTTAATAAATTATGCCCCCAACAAGCTTTTGGGCCTCAGTGTACTAAAAAATACAGATAACCACCAGCCAGATGATGTCCCATTCATAGGAATACTGAAGAAGATGACTATGCTAGAGAATGGTACGATTCCTATGCTCAATAAATTATCTTTGACCAAAACAAAATATAAAACTGGTTTACCCCCAATAGAGTTGAAGACATCAAATAAAAAGATAAATGACCAAATGGAAGATGATAACGTAAATCACGTATCAGTAGCCGATTTGAGTAAAAACAGTAAAAAATGGTACTAACCTCGCCAATAAGACAACTGAGGTTAGATCCAAAATATCTGATGTGACCAATGGAGTGAAACCACTAAGTACAAAAGCAATATCAACCAAAATTAAAAAATCGAGTCATAATGTTTCGGTGACCAAAAAAAATGACATTGCCTCCAACAAGTGTCAAAATGACCCCAATGTTTTGCAGTCAAATTCAAAATTGGAAGAGAATCAAGACGTAGAAAAAAATAATTCCCTTTCTAAAAATAATCCTAGAGTTAACAACTTCTCTTCATACATTTCATTTTCGATTAAAGATTGTCAGAAAGGGGATGAAACTCAACAAGAACAAAAGGACACGTCTAAAAATGATGTAGATAACAAGGAATATATTAACAAAGTGAACCAGACCAATGATTTATCGACATCAACCAAACTTTCCAAAACCACAATATCTCCATACAATTCAATAGCAAACAACATCAATTCAAATTCCTTATCACGCCGATCAAGTGGGAAAGAATAATAGAATCCGAGATTATTCGCAATTATAGTAGTTGCGAAAGAGCTCCACAATCAGATCCATAAAGGGTATTCCCCAAAAATCTTTGGGTCTCAAAGGCCTCAAAAATATTGGTATACATGTTTCATGAATAGTATTATCCAATGCCTATCAAACACAAGAGATATTAATATAAACATATCTAGCATGAAAGGATCACTAATTAAAGCATTTGCTGAAGTTATTCCAGAGCTTTGGTCTGAAGACGGTTCAGACAGAGTGGTTAATACAGTATCATTGAAAAGTCAGATTCAGTTATGTACTTCAAGGTTCATGGGATACACTCAACATGATGCACAGGAGTTTCTTCGTTACCTATTAGCAGGACTTCACGAAGATGTCAACAAGGTATATGAAAAACCAAAGCCCATATTAACAGAAATTGATGACAAACTTAGTGACATTGAGAAAGCACAAGAATCTTGGTTGAGATATCCGAGAATGAACTACTCCAAAATTGTGGATAACTTTGTCGGTAAATTAAAATCAACACTCAATTGCACACACTGTGGTCACTGTTCAGTTACCTACGATCCCTCTTGGGATTTATCCCTTTCCATACCCCAAAGAACAGGTCAATTACGACTTTCACAATGTTTAGAGAAGAAACACTCGACGGTGATGAGAAGCCAACATGTTCGAAATGTAAGGAACGAAGACGATGCACTCTAAATTATTCTCAATTCATAAATCCGAAAATATTGGTTATTCACCTGAAGTGCTTCTCGCAAACAGAAAGATTTAGTGGAAAACTTAATGTTGCAATAGATTTTCCAATAGAAGGGCTTGATATGAGCCATTACACGGCTGATAATGTGGCACCTTGTATGTACAACTTCTACGCTATATCAAATCACAGTGGAACCTCTTACAATGGTCACAACACAGCATATTGCCGACATCCCTACACGGGACAGTGGCACGAATATAACGATTCAAGGGTGCTATGAATATCGTGGAAATATTTAGTCAGTGGAGAAGCATATGTTCTCTTCTATGAACAAGATGACACAAAGTCCCGCCTTTAAGTTTAATATTTTTTTTATTAGTTTTTAAATTGTATATTTTCATTGTGAACCAATGTCTTATTTGGTTTTTTTCTGCAAAATTTATTTATATATACAAAAAAAATATACTTTTCACCTTTGATACCTTTCTCTTTTTAGTACCATATATCATGAACAAACAAATTTACAACTTCCAGTTGAAGGTACGTCATTGCCTGTCTCCTGTAAAAGCTCTTTTGCATATCAGAATATACTTTCAATGAGTCACCCCCAACTGAAAGTTGTTACGATATTGTTAAACTGTCGAAAATTTAATACATGCTTCCTACTTTGAAAATATGTTTTAATAAATATTTGCTAGTGTCGCAAAAATAGGGAGATAAAAGTTGTCATCAGCACTGTTAGTTATTTTAATATTTGGCCATATCAAAATATTACTTTCTCAAAAAACAGAGTGGTCAACAAACTAAAAAATATATAAATTTTAGTGTATATTTTATTTATATATTTCCAAACTATAAAGAAGTATCTGCAATTTAAGTGTAAGACATTATGATACTTACTATACGTAATGGAATTAAATATATTGCAACCAATAAAGTAGTGTAGTATATTTTCGTTGTACAAATACCAGAAACATCCATACTGCATTGTCCACAAAATTTTGTTCCTGTTCTTCTAATTATACTACTCCAAATATGATTCTGATTCGTTAAAAAAAATAAATCTTTCCTGGGAAGCACCATATAAAAATACACTATTTGAAAACTTAAACACTGTATATGAAATGTCAACAAAAAAATTAGTAGATTACTGCAATGAATAAAACGATACCAAACTAATGATGAGAAATATTAAACAGATTAACTTTTCGAAACTCTGATTTTTCAAGGATAACCTATTAAAAAAATACGGATAGTAGTAGTTACCAACAGGATATTGTTTCTAGGTCCCAATTTCTTTTCATAACATGCTGAAGTAACAGTTCTAATGGCTTCTTTAATGTTATGTAATGCTGTTTGTTCTCTCATGTCACCTATCCTTTTATATGCCCCAGATTAACTCCATGGGGTTTAGTTTGCCGTGGTAAGGGGGAATTTTTTAACTGTTATTTTCCATGACTCATGACAACGCCAATTCATCCACTTCGAATTTTTTTATATTTTTATATATATAATTTTTTAATCTGCATTAATTCCACGTTTAGATTTTATTATAAAGCATGTTTTTCATCAGTTAACCATTGTTGAATTGCTTTATTCCACGAAAAATCTGTGCCAAAAGTTGAATGATACTTTCAAACAGCTCCGTATTAATCACCTGGTTTATCAGTTCACTGCTTGGTAGAAATACCATATCACTCCCTTCATATGGTGTAACTATCAAACCAATTATCTACATTGTAATATTTCTATCCTACCGTCCTTTTTTGACCTTATGTGAACTATGATTGGATTCTTTTGAAGGAGCCTACATGAAAGTGATACAATCAATAATACATATGTTGTGCTTTGCTCATCGATTTCCAGCACTTTTTTTACCCTCTGTAATAAACATCGCTAAAAATAAATACAATAATACTTACCCCCCCTCAAGGGGGTGGAACTTGACGTTGGTGAGGGGGCTCAGTACCCGCAATGATCTGGAGAGCGATGCCGACGGGAGTATTAGACTCCTGGTAGGGCCACTCATGTCGGTAAGGTCGAGAGTGAGCGGAGAAGGTAAGGACAGCTCAATAGAGGAGTGAACCTCGAGAAAAAATCTCCAATCTCAAGCTTGGAAACGTGGCGAAGAGATGAATGACTGGGGGATATCCAGCCGTGAACGTTTTGAACCTCAGGGATATGGCACACCCTGTTTTATATAGGCCTTACCGCGCGATAAGGACGCACTATTGCGGCCGACTTACTTTTCGTCCCGTACTCGTGGGAACTCTAAATTCAAATAAGGAGCAGTCCAGCTCTCTAAATGTGGACACAATTGGTGAGATGCCACCTAAAACATCGACTACTGCCCGTCGGGGTGGTAAAATAGACAAATAAGGCTACAGTTCACCAGCCAGGAAAATATGGAAGTCGTACCACGGTTCATGGTAATGAAACGTGTGGAAGGAGATTTCTCTAAAGTTAGCCCCTTCCTAATAGAAAAAGCACTAGATGGAGCAATAGGAAAAGTAAAGAGTGTAAAAAAAATCCGGGATGGTCTATTAGTTGAAACTGGATCAACCACTCAAACTTGAATTAACAAAAGTTCATGAGTATGACATAACTGTCACCCCCCCCCCCCGTAACGCTCAATCAATCAAAAGGAGTTGTAACATGTCGTGATCTATTGAACTGTTCAATAACAGAAAATCTTGAAAATCAAGGTGTGATTGAAATTAAAAGAATTACAGTAATTAAAGAAGATAAGATACAGGAAACAGCATCACTTATACTGACATTCAACAGAGAAACTATTCCAAACAGAATAATAGCAGGTATACATTCTCTTCCAGTTAGGAATCATATCCCTGCACCACTCACGTGTTTTAAATGCCAGAAATTTGGCCATACCTCTACATGATGTGATAAACAAGAAATGTGCGTATGTGGCAAACCCCTACATCAAGGCTCTCCATGCACAGAACCTCTAGTTTTCATCAACTGCAACGGACAACACTCTGCTAAACAATACCGATAAGATCATATCAGCCGCCCAGACAGCAGTGCTTCAAACAAAGGGCGTTAAAGGAAAAAAAATGGTTCCATGGTGGAACGAAGAAACAGCTTTTTTAATAAAAGAAAAAAATAAAGCATTCAACAAATTCAAAAGATCACCCACACAAGAGAATATGATCGCCTTCTAAGAGGCACGAGCCAAGGCTAGGCGAAAAATTCGCGATAGTAAAAGACAATCGTGGGAAAATTATGTCTCTACGATAACATCTGAGACACCGGTGTCACAGGTGTGGAAGAAAATTCGTGCCATTATAGGAAAAAAAGTATCAGATGTCACCCCAGTTCCCATAGTAAATGGACAAACGATTACAAATAAAGAAGAAATCGCAGAAAAAATTGCTCAGGAATTCGAAACTGCCAGTAGCACACTTATTCTGGACCACGAGTTTCAACAACATAGGGAATATTCAGAGAGAAATCAATTTTCATGAAGAATTACCTCAGATTACAACATACCATTCACTACTTTGGAGTTTGATTACGCATTCTCTGAAATGACTAACTCAACACCAGGCGGAGATAGAATCACATACGACTTCATAAAACAAGCACCAGAATCAACAAGGCACATTATACTGGAACTATATATTGAAATCTGGTCGAACGGAACATACCCAGAAATGTGGAAGGAAGCTATCATCATACCTTTACTCAAGCTGGGAAAAGACCCAACATCTCCAGCAAGTTATCAACCCATATCACTAACGAGTTGCCTCAGCAAATTGTTGGAAAAGATGGTAAGCCTAAGGCTACGATGGTATCTGGAAAAAAACAACCTACTATCAACTTCTCAAGCAGGGTTCAGAAACCATAGATCCACAACTGATCAGTTATTCATGTTGGAAAGGGCAATTCAAAACTGCTTTGCTAACAGAAGCCATATGGTGGCTATATTTTTCGACTTAGAAAAGGCCTATGATACAACCTGGTGATTCAACATACTCGATCAACTGAACAAATGGGGAATATGCCGAGATTCATACAGAGTTTCTCCATAGAAAATTCAGAGTACGCAATGGGTTAACACAATCAAACTTACACCAACTAGAAAATGGAGTACCCCAAGGATCCACCCTGAGTGTACTGCTGTTTGCGATAGCAGTCAATGGACTCCTTGATAATCTTGACCAAGCTATAGGAAGATACTTATATGTCGATGACCTCACAATATTCTACGCGGCCGAGACAATGGCCGAAATATAAACAACCCTGTAGGCTGCAATAAACACTCTTTCTAGCCGAGCAGCAAAATATCTGGGATTTAAATTCTCCAATACAAAAACGCATTGCGTGCACTTCTGTCGGCTAAGATCAATTCACCAAGATCCAAAACTGAAAATATATGATGACTATCTTGAGTGTAGAGACAACGTAAAATTCTTGGGGCTTATATTTGATAAAAAACTCAACTGGAGTACTCATATCAGCGAACTTGTTCTGAAATGTAAAAAGGCACTGAATCCTCTACGAGTGTTAGCAAACATCAACTGGGGTTGTGATAAAGATGTCCTTCTAAAGATGTACAAGGCACTTATAGCCTCCAAAATGGAATATGGGTGTATGATTTATGGATCAACCCGAAAAACAAGGCTCCAAGTTCTAGAGTCAATACAATGCACCGCTCTAAGACTAGCTCTAGGAGCATTTCGAACAAGCCCTTATGCATCCTTGTGTGCCGAAGCAAGTATCCCACCTCTAAGTATCAGAAGAAAACAACTGCTAACCAACTACTGTATGAGAATATGGGCTCAACCGAACCATCCAAACTATCCACCATACCATGATGAGGAACACGACTTGTTTCAACGACGACCGACAATAACACGCCCAACAGGTATCCGTCTGAAAGAGGATCTTGACTAAATGCAATATTCCTTTCCAAATGTTCTCAATTTCGGTCCACCAGAAATACCTCCTTGGAAGATCGTCCCATTACATGCAATTATGGATATTGGGATACATAGAAAAGGAGACGTCAATCGAACAATTGTTAGAGCAGAATTCAACAGAATTGTTAACAGATACCCAGGAGACCAAGTCATATTCACAGTTGGATCAAAAACTCTGGGAGGCTGTGGCTCGGCATTCACTACGCTGGACATATCCCATTCATGTGGATTGCCCAGGGAAACCAGCGTGTATACTGCGGAGCTGTACGCCATTATGCAAGCCCTACGATATGTTGAATTTGGAAACAAATTGCATTATATAATCTGTACTGACTCCAAGAGTTCGATTGAGGCCCTGAGTAATCCATTCAGCAAAGATCCGCTGGTCCAAATTATTTTGGTGATACTGACTCTGCTGAACTAACGGTAAACTCACAACGTTCAGTTGGATCCCAAGTCACCACGGAATTGAAGGGAATGAACAAGCAGATCAAGCAGGTAGAGCAGCTGCGCAAGCAGATATAATAGAAAATATACCTGTGAGACCAGACGACATAAAACTACATTTGAAACATAAGTTCTTGGAGGTATGGCAAAATGAGTGGAATAGAACAGATGCCAAACTTCGAGACATCACAACAAAGGTTACCCCTTGGACGCTAATACCTTACCAATGTAGACGAGATCAGGCTGTGATAACCAGACTACGAATCGGGCATACCCACCTCACAAACGTATTCATGCTAGCAGGAGACAGACAACCTAGATGCGACTACTGTCGATCCAGGTTGACAGTAAAACATATTATCATAGATTGCCCTCAATATGATGTAATGAGACAAAGATTTGCCCTACTGAATGATATTCAAACGTGCCTGAAAGACGAATGGAATACATTGAAAAAGGTTTTGAAGTTCTTAATAGAAACAGGGAATATACTCCAAACTGTGACATGCACTCTTACATGTGGTTACATATGCGTATAAGGCTAATGACCTCAGAAGTCGATGCCTTAAAAAAATACTTACCAAATAATCAACAATTTTTGAGTTTTCTTCATTCTTCTGTTTCAAACAATATCTGAGAGCTTCTTATACCAATTTTTGAGAGCTTCTTATACCAATTTTTGAGAGCTTTTTATACGAATTTTAATAAAGAAAAATTTTTATGCCCCCTTTATTATTCGAAAACATAATAAAATATACAAATCCCAACATTTTTTCATCTGTTTTTTTATAGGAGGGTTTTGGTTTATTTATTTTTATTTATAATTTCTTTTTTAACGTTTTCGATTTGTATTTTTATATTTTTGGGGGCACTTGTCTATTTTTTTCTTATCATTATTTATATTATGTTTTTAATATACTACACAATTTTTACAAACAAAATTACCGAGAATCATTCACCCAAAATTAAATCAAAATAAGATTCTCGACTTACAGCTTTTACCACTACAGCAGTACACGAAACCTGTAAAAATCGAAATAACAATAAAATCAACAAGACTGAGACAATTTTTTTTGAAACAGGAAAAAATGTTGAAATTAAATATATCCAATTTATTGTGACAAAAAATATTTTAGTTTATTAATAAATGACATTAAAATTTTAATTAAATACCAATTATTTACTTATCAGTAAGGTCTGTTCAAAAACACAAATAAACAAATATAAAAACTAGGTAGTAAGTATTTTTCTAGTAAGCAATTTGTTGTAAATAAAGGAGCTTGATTTAGAAAAAAAATATCAGAGAAGCAGCTTTGTCAGAAGAAAAAATATATGTCCCAACACATTTTATAGTTAATCTAAATTCATTTATAATTAAAAAGTGTAAACATATTATACCACTTACATAAAATGTAAGTTACTACGTGCTTTATGTAAAAATTTGTCAATTGAAAACAACAAAATAAAGGAAAAACTAGGAAGAGTCTATAAATAAAGTCAACATTCCTAGGGGAAAAAAAGATGGAAAAGGATATTAAAAGGAAGTCATCAAAAGTGTAGTTAGACCATCAATGATGCATAGCTGTAAATAATAGTTGCTAACAGAAAAATAACAAATAAAACAAGAAGAGAAAGAATTAGGAATGAGACAATTAGCCAAATAGAAGAAAAATAACTAAGATGGTATGGTCATGCCCAATGAAAGTCTAACAAAAGTGTCTGACACAAAAACACTAGGATAAAAGTGTAGACACCAAGGAGAATGTAATGATGATATGAGAGAAGTGGTAGCTACAAGAGGGATGCATGGCCATGAAGCGAAAGATATGATGAGAAAAAGAAGAGTAAGTACTTCCAGAGAAGAAAATGTCATAATTGACGTGGAATGGATAGGTCGAGTAAGCTGATTAAAGATCTCCTTTATTATTAATATAAATTATATTATCGTCTGTGGTTCAATTGGAAAGTATTAATTCATAGCAAAATTTCCTGTTTGTAACATTTTAAATGCCTTTTTGCCATCATAATTTTTATAAAATATAACTTTCTTAAATAAAAAAAAATCAATTTTAGTTTGAATATCATTATTATATTTTTTCTTAGTCATGCAATTAAATATATAATATTTTTAATATAAATATATATTCAGTCACTAATAATATAATTTTTACAGTGTTCGTAACTGCTATAATATATCTAAAAATTAAGATCTATATACTATAACAAATATCTTTGTACATAAAATTGATGGCTAAATATAGCCAGTAAAAAACAGTCAAACCTATCGCTACCTAATCACATTCGACAGTTTCATACTGTTAATAGAAAAGCTATACTGTCGATATGGTAAAAAAATATTCTTTTCAAGAAATGTCCCTTCTACTATCGTCTCCATGATCTGTCTTCTTCGTCCTCGTCATCATCGTCTTGTAAAAGAGCCTCTTCGGAAATCTCCGGGCCCAGCTAAAAGATGAATATGGGAATTACACACAGTAATTATAATAAGACTATAATATTACACACATAAATTATTCAACAAATTCTCAATCAGTGAAATTCCTTGGTGTACATGAAAAAATTCTAAATTATCTGCTCACATTCATTGATTCGCATAGAACATTTTTTTCGTTGTACAAGGTGGCCAACTAAGCCACTATCTTGGAAACCGTTGACAGTAGAAATTTAGGAAAAAATATTTAGAATAAATGCGGCCAAGACAAATCACTGAAAAATATACACAAGTTTGTAATGCGGCCGCTAGGGGGCGTAACACTTGCCAAGCTTAGCTGCACTGAAAATGATCACAAATGAATATTGTGTTTGTTATGAACAGTTTTGGTTTCACTCTTTTGAATCTTACTCTTCAAAAAAGTGGTGGGAGCAAGGCGAATATTGATTTGGAAAAAATGTAATATCTTGGGAAAACTTTATTGGAAATTATTGAACTCAGTGTCATGTGAAAGAGTTTTTCTTGCTCTATCAGCTGCACTTCACGAAATGTCTTTTCGTTATTTCTAATAAAGTCGCTAGATGGCGCCTTATAAAAATTCAACATATATCATGAATTTTCTCAGAAAATTTAAATGCAGTGACAATGATATTATTACACTGGTAAAAAGGCGGCTAAACATCAATGTGAATAGTGAAAACCCCAAGTCTGTCTCTTTTCAACCCGGAGATATACATAAAAAAATAATACTTGAACCTAAAACAAATTTATTTATTTATCTTCCCCCTGTAGAGATGGGCATTCTAGTGCCACCTCAAATGCTCTAAGTACCTGGCATCATTTTCTATACATTGTTCGATCATTTTTCTTACAGAAAAAACGGCAGTTTCCACTTTCGTGGTTGATATGCCACGAATTGTATTCTGGATTCTAATCTTCATATTTTCTCTGGTCATAGGCCTAGTTTTGAAAACATTATCTTTTATTCACCCCCACAAATAAAAATTTAGACAGGTCAATTCAGATGACCTTGCTAGCCAGGGAAACTAAGGTCTGGATATCCCTGATGATGTGTATAGAAAATTATGGCAGGCAATTTGAGCATTTGAGGCGGCACAAGAATGCCCATCTCTACAGGGGGAAGCTAAATAAATTTGTTTTAAATTGAAGTATTCTTTTTTAATGAATATCTCCAGTGTGAAAAGAGATAGACTTGGGGTTTCCACTATTCGCATTGCTGTTTAGTCACCTTTATACCAGTGTAATAATTCTAGCTTCTAGCCTACTTAATTGAAAATAACGACATTTCATGAAGTGCAGCTGATAGAGCAAGAAAAACTCTTTCACATGACAATGAGTTCAATAATTGTCTCTGGTCATAGGCCTAGTTTAGAAAACATTATCTTTTATTCATCCCCACAAATAAAAATCTAAGCAGGTCAATTCGGGTGACCTTGCTAGCCAGGGAAACTAACTTCCTCTCCCTATCCATCGGTCTGGATATGCCTGATTGATGTGTATAAGAAGGCACTTTGAGCATTTGAGACTGCACTAGAATGCCCATCTCTACAGGGGAAAGCTAAATAAATTTGTTTTAAATTGAAGTATTATTTTTTAATGAATATCTACAGTTTGAAAAGAAATAGACTTGGGGTTTTCACTATTCGCATTGCTGTTTAGACACCTTTATACCAGTGTAATAATTCTAGCTTCTAGCCGACTTAATTGAAAATAACGAGGACATTTCGTGAAGTGCAGCTGATAGAGCAAGAAAAACTCTTTCACATGACACTGAGTTCAATAATTGTCTCTGGTCATAGGCCTACTTTGGAAAACATTATCTTTCATTCATCCCCACAAATAAAAATCTAAGCAGGTCAATTCAGGTGACCTTGCTAGCCTGGGAAACTAACTTCCTCTCCCTATCAATTGGTCTGGAAACGTCTGATTGATGTGTATAGGAAATGATGGCAGGCACTTTGAGCATTTGATACGGCACTAGAATGCCCATCTCTTCAGGGGGAAGCTAAATAAATTTGTTCTAAATTGAAGTATTATTTTTTAATGAATATCTCCAGTTTGAACAGATAGAGACTTGGGGTTTTCACTATTCGCATTGCTGTTTAGCCACCTTTATAACAGTGTAATAATAATAAGGCGTCATCTAGCCGACCTAATTGAAAATAACAAGGACATTTCGTGAAGTGCAGCTGATAGAGTAAGAAAATTTCTTTCACATGACACTGAGCTCAATAATTTCCAATAAAGTTTTCCCGAGATATTGCATTTTTTCCAAATCAATGTTCGCTTTGCCCCCACCACTTTATTAGAAGAGTAAGATATAGAAGTATGAAACCAAAAATGTTCATAAAAAACACGATATACATTTGTGATCATTTTCAGTGCAGCTAATATTGGCAAATAGTAGAAAAAAAAACCCTTTTCTGAATTACTAGTAGTGTTACGCCTCCTAGCGGCCATATTACGAATTTGTGAATATTTTTCGCGATCCTATAATCAACAGCAATAATTTTTCGAAAACTGCCTTTATTCATCCTCGAATCATAATGTATTATAAAGAACTACAGGAATGACATCACAACGAGACTGACTCAAAAATATACTATTAGAGAATGTGAATTGGGAAAAATGCCATCTTATATACTGTGTTCACAGTTCATAATTGGATAAATGATTATAAATTGATGAAGGATAACAAGTAAACGAAAGCAAATATTAAAAAGAACAAGAGCCCTTGACACCTAACAATATAATTGAATGAATCATTATGGATAAAATTTGTCACTTTGAGAAGAGTATTTCCAATCCCATTCACATTTACTAACGTTCATTTTAAAGATTCATTGAGTAAAAGAAATGTAAAAAACTTACCTCATCATCGCCATCAAGAAGACTAGAGTCTATTAACTGATCTTCGTCAGTCTCTGACAAGAGTACAGTGCGTGTAATGGAACTGTTACTTTTCTGTCTGATCAACTGCTTGTTGCTACTCCAAGTTATTGACAAAGTTCGATCCTGCCAAAAACAATTATTTTAAAATATAACATTTACTGTGGGTGTGATTTTATTCACACATAGTGGTAGTTTTACAGTTATGGGAACATTGTGCGACATTATGCCACATTAGCAGATGTTTGATTGGAACAGATTTAGTTTTTAAATGCAACAGTAAAAGGCATTGGTCTCACTTCAGGTTTTCTAGAAAAAATTTGTAGGCTTGGCAATCTTCAATTTGTATGTTCATAATATATTATGAAGTTAGTAAACCAGTGTAAACACTCTATTACATATGTTTGTGAGGGTGCGTCAGTATGGTAGAGCATAAAAGGGGTTGGATGGTTAGATATATTTCTTTATTCAACTTACAATAATTATCTACAATTAAAACCTAAAATTTCTGTACAATAAATATATATACACGATTTATTGGTCCTGGAGGCGGGCAATCCCTCTAGGGTGGTCGTCGGATTATTCTTCTTGGTTGTCCCACTTCCTCACTGAGACGTCAGGTTCCTATAACCAAAGGGGTGTCTAGTTTTGTCTCGTGTAGAGTTCTGTTTTCTGATTATTTATCGGGGTTATTTAATGTTCAGAACGAGTGTGTCGTTACATGTTAATAATAAATGTGTGTGACATATAAGTAACTGCTATATCTGCTTCTTCACTCATGACAGTTTAATAAAATGTATCTTATTTTTTTTATTACAACAATAAATATTTGTCAACAACAATAAAATATATTATCAATTGTCAATAGTAATGATATAATACACATTGATTATACCAACTTAATGCAAAATTTTACGTTAACTATTGGCACCACTTGCGCATAACATCCGCGAGCAAAGCTTTTTTTAATGCTTGACAGTGTGAGACGCTGCTGTAGTTGGAACACTCAATGATGCGCACAATGCAGCATTATGCAATCTGGTGCTGTAATTGGAAAACGACCAGTGTTGTAGCTATGAATTGTTAAAGTTCGCAAGTTGTTCAAAAATATAATAAAACTGAGAAAATGACCGATTCATATTTGTTGGAGAAACTTACTGAACATTAAAGTTATTATAAGTTTTATTGCTGCTCTAGGTCAACATGAAAAATGGGTCCTCTATAAAAATATGCAGCAATGAATCTAATACATATAAATACAACTAAGGCAAATTTACACGGCAATAAGGCACTTCTATTTTGTCGAGTATTCAAAAGTTGAAACCTAAACAATTTTTTTTATTCAGTTTAACGTGCTGGACCACTATGGCCATTTACACATTTACATTGAATTATGAAATTTCTGTGGATTATACAATAAGTATGGATTATAATATTACAATGGATTATACAATTACAACGGATTATAAGATTACAATGGATTTTAAGATTGCAATGTATTGCACAATCGAAGATAAAAGAATGAGTAAACTATAACAATTAGTTATAAGAATGACATTAAAAAATTTTTTTGTTCATATTTTATTATAAAGTTGAATGTCCTTTAATAGTTTAATAACAGCGATGATTTTATGCGGATCATTTAATATGATTGAAGATCATTTTCAATATTTAGTTGCTGTCATCTCATTGTATGCTGATGGCATTCGATCAGGATGTGTTTAGCGGTCAGGAGGGATTGGCAGAACTGACAAATTGGTTTAGCACTTGTTGCCATTAGGTAACCATGCGTTAGTTTTGACTGGTCTAATCTTAGTCTTCTTACATGACCATCTCTTTTCTATAAAGTTCTGGGAAGGTCAGTCGATCATGATTTGGTCGAATTTGGTAGAGTTTTGTGTGGTTTAGGTGCCAATGATGTACTTGATTATTCAATTTACCGAAAACCAACACAGACTGATGTGACAATTCCATTCAATTCTAGCCACCCTGTCTCACACAGACTAGCAGCATATAATTCAATGATACATAGAGCTTTTTCAGTTCCTATGAACAAATGTAATTTTGATAGAGAGATTAATACAATTAGACAAATAGCAACATCTAACGGTTATCCATTAGATATGATAAATAAACTAATTAGTAAAAAAGAGAAAAAAGTGGCATTACAACTAATATATCCTAAACAAGCTGATGAAATTAAAACTTATAAAACCATCACATATGCAGGAAATATTTCTAATAATATTTCAAAGATAATATCTTCAGCAACAAATGCAACAATTTCTTTTAAAATAGAAAGTAACGTTAGTACAAAATTGTTAAATGTAAAAACAAAAATACCACTATTAAAGAAGTCAGGTATATATAAACTCAAATGTCCAGAATGTAATGCTGTCTATTTGGGTCAGACCCTTAGGAATTTTGAAATACGATACAGTGAGCACTTACGAGCTTACAGATTAAAACAACCAGATAAATCTCACTATGCAAAACATCTACTTGACACCAATCATTCATTGACACCTAACACAGAACTAGAAGTGCTGCATATTTGTGAAAAGAAACAAGAACTGGATTTCCTTGAAGAACTGGAAATTAGAAGACATTTAAGAAACCCACAATATGAAGTTGTCAATGAACAGTTAAATCTAGGGAATTCTCCACTAATAAACTGTCTTATTAAGTGATAATTGTAAAGATCAGCAGATATAGTTTTCCTGGTTTTCTATATCATTGCACAGTTATACTGATCTTAATTGGAAAAATGATATCCAGGATATCACCATAGGGCTAATAATATCTAAGCTTCAATATTTGTAATATCACATCTTCTTCTTTTTTCTATAAACATATATTAAGCCAATCACAAGTTAGGTTACTTCTTGGTCTAGCCAAAAATATAACTACTAAACATCAGGTAGGCATAAAATGAAATGTAACTTCTGTCATTCTGACGATGATATTGATTTATCGAAACAATTGTCAATTTTTTAGAATTTTCAATAACTTGTATTATATTGTGGAATTAACTAGAGACCTTGAGTTTCATTTAAAAACACTCTTTATTTCCGATTGTAAATCCTTGTAGATCTGGATGTAGGAAAAACCAGTAGTGGATGTGAGAGATTTTTTTTGCATAACTATAAACGAGTTCATTGCCTGTTATATCTATGTGCGAAGGTATCCAGATGATAGTGACTGTTACACCCTGGGAGGTAAGATTTTGATATGTATCATGGATCTTTTGAACAAGGGGATGGTCAGTGAATATGTTGCGTATGGAGTGGATTGCTGCCAAATAGTCTGTACAAATTGCAATATTCTTATTTGATGGAGTGAGGCTATTGAATGCTAAAAGTATACTGAATAGTTTGCCGGTGTGGACACTGCAATGGGAGGGGATATGTAAGAACTTTATGAGGTTATAGGTAGTTGTGACAGAACAGTCTACACCAGTTTCGCTTTTTGAAGCGTCCGTGTATATGACCAGATAATAATTGTTTGTATGAATAATTTCCATAAAAGTTTGGATTATTAGATCTTTTGAAATATTCATGTTCATAATTACTCAGGGAGGTATTTAAGCGAGGAATATGTTTATGCCAGGGAGGGGTAGATGGAGTTGGAAAGTAGGAAGTGTATGTGAAAGGTTGATGTTGCTTATTATTGGCGAGAGAAGTTGTGGGATAGATTTTGATGTAGATTTTTTGGGATATGAGTAAGAAGAGCATGCGTAGGATTTGAGGGGTTCCATGCTGCAGATTCTGCATATGTAACGAGAAGCTGTTGACGTCTCGGTCAGAGAGGTAGTTCATTAGCTTCGATATAGAGCCGGTGTTATGGACAGAGTTTAGTAGGTTTAAATATATTTTGCAAGCAAACATGTAAATGAAGCTACCATAGTCAATTTTGGAGCATATCAGAGCAATGTATACTTTAAGGAGGGTATTTTCATCGGCACCCTAGTTATGATGCGCAAAAGTTTTAATGATATTTAGTCTTTGAAGGCAATTGCCCTTAATATTCATAATGTGCTGTTTCCAAGTGAGCCATGAGTCAAAAATTAATCCTAGTATTTTACATTAGTCAACAACAGGAAGAGGGGAGTCATTAATTAGGATGCAAGGAATTGGTGATGTAGGTAATCTGCTGAATTTGATAATTTTAGATTTTTGAGGACATACAGCTTAACCTAGGAGCTTCGTTCTACTAAATAGTAGATTTACTGCATTTTGCAGCAATGAGCATATTGTGGGTGTAAATTTTCCATGGAAATATAATACTAGATCGTCAGCACATAGGGTGTGTTTGACAGGACTTGGGAAGTTTGTGCTTACGTTATTCAGTGAAAGAATAAATGAAGTAGGACGGAGCCTTGAGCCACACTATCTCTTTGAATGAGGGAAGAGGTGAGGACACCATTAACAGATACCTGGAACTTTCTGGTGAATAAAAAGTTTTGAATAAAGGACAGTATGTTGCCTTTAACATTGTATTGTCTTAATATGTTGATTATTGCTGTTCTGGATATGGTGTCAAAAGCTCCCTCTATATCAAAAATGGCTGCGATCAAGTTGTGTTTCCCTTTCATTGTATCGGCTATGTGTTTGAAGAAGCACCAGGTTATCATTTGTAGAGCGGTGAGGTCTGAAGTCCGATTGGGTTTCAGAGATAATTTTATGTTTGTTAAGAAACCCCAAGAGTCTTTTAATTATCATTTTTTCTATTAGTTTGCACATCGTGCAAGTCAATGAGATGGGTCTATAACATTGAGGTAATGATGAAGGATGGTCGGGTTTATTGATGGGCAGGATAATAGAGTTGAGCTATTGTTTTGGAAAAGTATGTCCAGATCAAGTTATAGATTTCAAGAAGTTGATAGAGGCATGGTGTTGTAAGTTTCTTGAGAAAAATGTAAGGGAGGCCAACGGGACACACAGCATTGTTTTTGGGGGAATTGAGAGCAGAAAATAGTTCGAGATAGGTGGATGAAGTATTCAAGTAATGTTGACAAGGGGTGTGGTTGAAAAGTATTTGCAGATAAAGTTGATATAGGATTATTCTTGCTTTTGAATTTTTATTCAAAGCTTTGAGCTAAATAGTTGGCAATTTGTAAATAGTCAGTAATTACTGAGCCATTGCTTACTAGGCTAGGAATATTGGGATTCGTTTTATTTCCTTGTATTTATCGGATTTTTTTCCATACTTGGCTTAGATTTGTATCTTTAGGCAAAGATAATACGTAGTTTTGCTACGATGATTTTTTGCTCTATTTTACTATGAATTTGGATTTAGCTTCAGCTTTTTTCAGAAAGATTATGCTCTCTTGTGTTTTGGGCGATTTGGTACTGCTCAACAGCTTTTTCACTGGAGGTATTCCACCAAGATACAGTTTTTTTGGTTTTGTGAGATAACTATATTTCCAATGTGGGTTTCTGAAGAAGAAATTATTGCATGGGTTAATACCTTGGTAGAGTCATCAATGCTGCCATATATCGGGATTAAGGATATATGGGCTTCAGTTTGGGAGGTGTAACCTTCCCAGTTAGCATTTTTAAATCGCCATAAACTTCTAGTAGCGACTTGGTTGCCACTGTTCGTATTATTAGTAATAATGATGGGAAAACGGTTGCTATTGTGCAAGTCATCATCAGTAAACTATGTAAGAGATGGAGCTGATCTGGGACCACAAATACTTAGATCAATGGCTGAGAATGTCCCAGAGGATATATTAAGGTGTGTATCTGAACCAGTATTTAGTAGTAGATTCTCTATTGTTTTGTCTTTTCCAGATGTTTGATTGGAGTCACACATGGTGTTGTGGGCATTAAAGTCACCTACAAGGATATATGGAGAGGGTAGCTGATAGATAAGATCTACTAGTACTTATTCTTTTAGAGGGTGGTCTGGAGGGATGTACATGCTACACATTGTGGTTTTATATGGGCCTATTAAGTAGTAATGGCAATGGCCTCAAGATTGGTATTAATAGGAAAATGAGTTGAATATAAGTTACTGGATACTAGTATTGATGTCCCTCAGCTTGCTCTAGAGCAATTGGTACAAATGAAGTGGTACCCTTCAAATTTTTTTAGAAAAGGTTGATTAGTAAGCTTAGAATTGGTTTCCTGTAGGCATAAAATATCAGGGTTAGTTTGTGAGATTAAGTGTTGAATTCTCTCCAGGCGGGGAAATAATCCATCACAGTCCCATTGGACTAAAGTGATGATGTTTTAGAGAAAAGGAGTTTATCAGTTAGGAATCGAATGAGTTGGTGAGGTCATCCACTGAGGTATCCGACGAGAGACTTTTGCAATCAGATGAACCTTCAGGGTTATATTGAAATTTTATCTTTTCTTGCAATCTGGTAATACGATTCTTTAAGGATCTTTCATTCATTTCTGAATGTATGAGGGATAGACCCATTTAATAGAGCTGTGATATTAGAAGTGAAATTATAAGCTTCTTTTAAGGAGTCACTATGACCAAAATAATTTTGTAGGAAAGTAATAAGCTGTAATTCATCTAGCAAGAAAGAATCAGATGAATTTTTGTACAGATTATGAATGGTTGTTAGGGCATCAAGACTCAATTTGTTATCTTGAGAAGCGGTGATCTTGGTTTTTTTCCTGGTAGGTTTGGGAATATTTTGAGGTGCTGTAAATTTTGGTGTTTGTATTTCACTAGACTCATGCGCAGGTACGAGCGTTCAAACAGGTGAAAGTTCAAGAGGCGAATCAAGGTGGTTGTCTTTAGAGCGAACTCTTTTTTAACCAGATTGATGGGCTAAGTTATGTAGAGTATATCGAATGATATCTGAGAACCAATAGTGGGGTTATCTTTAATGGGTTGGGGTGTAGGTTGTGAAGGTGGAGTAGAGAGAGATCGATTATAATTGGAAGAGCTAGTAGAAGTGTTGGAAAGCTGTTATTGGACGTCAGTGGCATTGGGTGCATTTGAGCAGGTATCGGTAGTATGTCCAGTTTGTTTGCAGATAAAATACTGTAGTTTATCGGTCGAAACAAATATTCAATATTGTGTATTTTCATATAAGACCGGAAGAGATGTTTTCATATAAAAATTGTCACTGTCAGGTATTACACAGGAGGTTCGTCTACAGCTCATGATATGTGCATATTCATCACCGGTTTCACCACATTTTACGAACGAAACTGGTGAGGCTAGTTCCAAGCCAAGTTCTTTGAGAACCGATTTAATTACCGAATGAGGGATGGACGGACATACATTGGAGATTAGGATTCGTTTAGCAGGAGTAATTAGTCTTCTAATTGGGATAGAAGTAGAGTTTATCACAACGGTAGGATCTGATTTAAGATCATCCACGATGGCGATAGAAGAAAGATATATACAGATGCGATTATTTGAAATCCTAAAGGCAAAAGTTATATTTTTGGATGAGGAAATGTTACCAATAGCTTTGATGTATTCGGAAAGAAATGTGTTTGGGATTGAATGTATGATTATCACTTGGTCTCTTTTGGGGAAGGATGGAGGAGGGGGTGTTCCCGCTACGTACGACTTTGGATTTGAGTGGGTAGTGACATTAGGTGCATTTGGATGAATGTTGAGAAGAGGAGTTGACAAAATTATTATGAATTGATGTAGTTGGTTGGTAAGATGGGGTAGATAATGATATTTTGTGAGCGATTCCGGATACCAAAATCACTACACTAAATCCGATTAATCAGGGGAAGTAGGTGAATAACAGTCACTTACCAAAGAACAAAGATGTTACGCCACTGCTTATTTCTTGAATAGATACACTGGTTAAGTTTTTTATTGGCTGCCACACAAGTAATTATCACATTATTAATGCATTGCGAATTACATTTCATAGAAGCACGTAATAAAAACTGATAATAAACACTTAATTATTGAATTTACTTAAATAACCTATTCGATTGATTTTCACTCATCGGCAGTTGTAGTAGGAATCTAGACAAATTTGAAAGCAGACCTTGTGGAACTATCGCTGAATACTGGTGTTTTATACACTTCTTTGTAACACTGTTTCAACTACTCTTCTCTACTCCCTTCTAATTCTAGTTTTCTCCCTCTCTCTCTTCTTTTATCTCGGTAACTTCCTTATTTTTTATTACTTTTCACTATTCTAGCTTGGATTTCATGCTTTTCCTAGCCTTTCTCGTTGATTATTACTCCTAAATATAAAAATTCTTTGACCCTTTAGAATGTGTATTGTTTGCTACTACTTGCCACCATTTTATTAATTATTAGTTCAAGCCCTCCAAACTTGACAACTCCCTTTTCCAACCTTCTTGTTACTCTCTGTAATTCCCCACTTGATCTTCTCAAATGCAGGCCTTTAATGTGAACAACTGGATCAACATGTAATTGAAAAGGGCCAAACAATTGTCAATAGAAAAAATAATAGATTGTTACCCCTTAATATATCAGACTGCACTGCAAAGGATGAACCCTGATTGGAATTAAATAAAATGGAATGGGGGGCATTGCCTCAACCACCATACTCGTCCAAAACTGCTCCTTTTTATTCCACACTACAATAAGGTTACACACTAGACAGAGGACATCTATTTGTTTGAATTCAATGTAGGAAAATATTAGTTTATGGTTCCTCTAATATAATCATGCAATTTTCATTTACCTGGAAGTTCTTTCCTTTCAGTAACGCCATTTCAGCATCTTTTCTTGTTTTGTAATTCAAAGTTATACTTGGGAGAGAAGAATCTACCTCATAATCCACAATTTCTCCATATTGCTGTAAAAAATTAAACAATAAAAATTAGTCTGTTACAATACAAGAAACTTTTTAATGTTGCTCCAACATTTGTATTAGTTTATAAATATAATATACTGTACTTGTAAATTTAAATATATCAAAACTTAATTTTTGTTTTGCTTCAGTTGAACATGAAAATGTGAAGAGATAACCTTTGTATATACATAGGTTGAAACCAATAACATATGTATATACAACAAAAAATGTGAACTTTAATGTTATTCAATTAAAGTTATACAATTGTTATTGAAAAGATTTTATATCATACTTAAAAATAAAACTAAGTAATTTTTACAGTTTTAACAATTTGTTGTTTCTGACTCTGTAAATACTTTCCATAAAACTATTGACTGATGACAAAAGGAAGAGAGCTTAAATTATTTCTTGGATTTGTTGGCTTTAGAGTTTTCACTTCAGACAAAAGGTATTTTTTATTTATTTATTAGTATATAAAAATATTTACCTGGAAATGAGTTAACACACTTTCTTGTTCATCAGTCTCATATCCTGACACCAGAAGCCTTGTAGGTCGATGATCTACAGTATGTTTTTGGAAAGCAGTAGTTACAGCAGGTGTCGCAGCTGTCAGAGATGTTGTCGAAGGAGTGCGATTTATGCTGCGCACTGGTTTTGGTTCTAAAAATAGTCATTAATAAATATTTCAATAAATACATCGACATTTTTTATACTAAGTGCGAGTAAAGTATGAAACCAAAAAGATATATTTGATGATATCATTAACTTGTAGACAGAACGGTTTTACTACAAGTTTTCGATATAAGTAGGATACATCATGCAATAATATCTGAAGCTAAGATAAAATAGAGGAGCACATCTCGCAGGAGAAGTCCTATCTTGCCACATGTGAGAGTACACGATATATCCACAGCTAGCAAAATAACTTATAGAACTAGATCCTGACTGCAGCTAATATAGATAATATTACAGGCCTTCTAATAATTTATAAAGATACTGTGAGATGATAATCATCATGTTTTGTGTAAACAATTGAAAAATATCTGAAATTTAATTTTATTACAAGGTCGACATTCTTTTTTTTTGGTTTAGTAAAGATATACTTCCAAACACCGCTATAACAGTCCCAAGCCTGGGGCCTCACCACGCAAAAGGTGAGGAAGTGTAGAGGGATCGAGGAGTAACACCTCGCAAAAAAACCTGGGTTCAGCTGGCCCGGCTGAGAGTACCCTGTAAGGGCCCCTTGTCCAGGGTTATGGATGAAGACCCCAACGACGGAAAAGGCGTAGAGGAAGAATCCTCAAAATGGTAGAACCGCTGGAAGGGGCAATCCTCGATTTTAGGAATAGTATAAAATCAAAAAAGGGAAGATGGATCTCTTGAGTAGTAGAGAAGACAATCTGTCGAGGAGAGAGACACTCCGAAATGAAAGCTCTGGCCCTCCAGGATGGGGGTTGAGGCATCGGGCCAACCCCTCGATACTCATAAAAAACTAAAAGGTTAAAAATTCCAGTAAAAATTGGCCTCGGAACCTGCGGAGCAAAAGAAGACGACCCAAGCTTAGAAAACGGACAATGAATATTGGTACATGGAACGTTCAAGACTTCTCCCAAAAATTAGACGATATAATATATGAAGTAAAGAACGCAAATATACACGGAAATAAAGTTACAATCATAGGAGCATACGCTATTAATGATGATGCCTTAGACTATGATAAAGACGAATTCTTCGAGCAACGGTCATACAAAATCTCCAAAATTGGAACATCCTGAGAAATAAAACTGGTAGGAGACCTAAACTCTAGAGCGGGAAAGAAACAGCAAGATAAAATAGTGGGACAATTCGGAGAATACATTGTAAATGACAATGGAAATAGGCTCATCAATATGTGCGACCAAAACAACCTGCGAATTCTGAAGGGCTTTTTCAACATTGAGAAATACATAAGTATACCTGGGTGCAACACTCTAGAAACCTAAAAACTATCATAGATTATGTGATAATCCGGCAAACTACAACACTGAAAATACAGGACGTTACAGCCTATAGAGGCGCGGCGTGTGGAAGTGACCACCATCTTGTCAAATCCAAAATACTACCCTTCCGTGTAACAAAGGAAAAGGGAAAAGACACAAGCGAACAAGAACAAAAAAAAACAGAAATCAGGTACAACCTAGATAGTCTTAACCAAGATAGCTTAAAGGAATTTTACAAAAAACGACTTGATGAAGAACTCATACAAGAAAGCTTTAGAAAAATAGAAGATCAATACGAGTATCTTAAAAGATGCTTGAAAAACGCAGCACTCGAAGCCCTGGGAGAATACGCAAAGCCCAATCGAAGAACACCATATTGGTGGGATGAAGAAATAGAAGAAATAATAAAAATAAAGAGAGACAAATACAACAGAAGATTCCTCAACACAAAGTCGGATCAAGATAAAAAAGAATACAAAACAGCCCAAAGGAAGGTACGCACAGCTATAACAAAAAGAAGAACGAAAGCTGGGAAAGAAACTGCACAAGACTCAATACATACCTGGGAGGTAGTAGAAGTACCGAAAGCTGGAAAATGTTAAGATCTCTTCATCAAGAAAAGACAAAAGATATTATCTCACCCATAACGTTAGAAGAATGGGATAAATACTTCGCGAAACTGCTGACTGAATAAAGGACACAATATCAGCAACTACAACAGACACAATCCGACACTCAAATACGAACCACAGCATTCCCACTTAGAATCAACACCAAAGAAGTAAAACTGATTTGTCAAACACTGAAAAACAGAAAATCTCCTGGGCCCGGTAATATCCCCCCGGAGTTACTTAAACACGGTACAGAAAAGCTATATCGACAATTAGCCTGCCTGTTCCAGAAATGCATTAATGGAGAAAGTTTGCCAGAAGAATGAAAAACGTCGTACATAACAGCCACACATAAGAAGGGAAGTAGAAACGTGTGTGATAATTATAGAGGAATCGTTGTGCTTTATACTATTTCGAGAGTCTATGGTAAGCTAGTGAAAAAGAGAATTGAGGATGAATATTGTGAGTGAGGCTGAAGAACAAGCTGGATTTAGAGCTGGTAGATCCACTGTGGATCACTTATTCACAATAACACAGATAATTGAGAAAAAGACAGCACGGAATCAAGAAATACACCTCCTTTACGTAGATCTCAAGAAAGCGTACGATAGTGTACCCCAGCTAAAACTCTGGGAGACTCTCGAGAAAACCAACATCAGCATAACATTGATAAAAGCTGTTCGAGAACTCTATAAAGAGAACGCAAGCCAAATAAAGAAAGTGCAGACATTATCAAAGGGGTTCAACATTAACAAGGGTCTTAAGCAGGGTTGTTGCTTGTCACCAACTTTGTTTAAAATCTATTTAGAACAAGCTCTGAAAACATGGAAAAGAAAGTGCGAACAGATGGGAATACCACTGAATGATCACATACTATATACTCTCTGCTTCTCTGATGATCAAATAGTCCTAGCTCAAGACTACGACGACTTAGGATACATGACCCGTAAATTAATTGAAGAATACGATAAGTGGGGGCTGGAGGTAAATCTTCAGAAAACGGAATATATGTGCATTGGTGGAGAACAACAGGGCCTTATCTTGGAACAACGACATCAGATAAAACACTGTAAAAAAACAAATATCTTGGAATACACATCACTAATGACAGTAGTTTGGATGAAGAAATCAAACACAGAAACAACCAAGGAAGACAAGCAATCAGACAACTCAACAGTATTTTATGGGATAAGGCAGAATCAAAACAAAATAAGCATAAAATTTACAACAGCATAGTGAAAAGTGTCATCAGCTATGGTAGTGAAGTGTGGCCTCTAAAGGAAAAAACTCGTAAGTCTCTTGAAGCCGCCGAGATGGATTATTGGAGACGCGCCGCGCCGCCTGAAAATCAAAACTGGAAAGAGTGAGAAATGAGAGAATTCGAGAAATTATGGATGTTAAACACAAGATATAGATAGAGACATCAGAGAAAGAGGAGTAGATGAGAATCTCTGGACCGATAGAGAACAATGGAGACTGAAAATCAGAAGACGGCGGAGAACGTTATAAACTGATTTGTATATATGTAAAGATATACTTCCAAACTTACTATATGCATGCATATACCATAAATTTAATAGTAAAATGACAAAAAATTAAGTTCTTACTCAAGTTATTTTTTGACAACAGATGCCTGCTAACTATTGGAGCATATCTTCTGCCAACACCTCTCCCCCTTAATGGTTTGGCACTAGCCACACGAGCTTTAAGTTCCAAAAGTTTCTTTTGAATTTCTGAAGTATCTGCTCCTTCTTGCTGCTTTGTTATCAAATCCAATTCTGTATCCAATAACTCTTTCTGAGTTTCCTCTTTGGTCTTCTTTACTGGTGGGGAATTTTTTACAGCAAGAGTAGCTGCTTCCAGATCTTTTTTAATTTCTTCTATAGCTTCTTGTGACTTCTTAATAGTTTCTTTAACAACGTCACGTTGTGGACCAGCAGGAACTAGAAGGAAATAAAATAAAAACTTTGAGAAACTACGTAGAAAATGGCGTTTGCAATATGTATTAAGAACATAAAATATCAGTACGATACCAATGTTAACAAGTTAGTTTAGAGCTAGTTTCAATTATATTGAAACATAAACTTACGTTTCTCCAATTTTTCTATTAGAATCTTCTGCTGTGCCAACTGCTTATCGAGCAACTCCTGTTTCTTTTTTCTCAAGTCACTCTGTATCTTTAACACTTGTTTTCTTTGGACATCTTGATTCTTTTTAACTTTCACTTGGTTTGCAATCAATTCCTGATTTTTTTTAATAGCTTCAGTAGCTTGTTGTTTACTCTCTTCTTTAGTAATAGTTTTCTTTTCTTCTTCCGACCCAAATGGAGGTTGAGTTTCATCAGCCTTAGGTTGAACTAGATTCAAAACTTTATTAGTATTGGGTACTACAGGGGAATTACCTCCTCCTAGACGCTCCTTAACAGAACGCTGTTGTGCTGGAGGTATGTTCTCCTGTTTACCTTCACCTGTTCCTGCTGCTCCTGGAACTGCTGGTTGGACATTGTGCCAAAATACTTTAATAAAACGATTGTTGAGAACGGCTTCAGTACTACGATATGCAGCATTCGCTTCAGCATGACTAGAAAAGGTTATAAGAGCTGCTTCCGGATCACCTTCATATTGGACCTGTAAAATAATTATAGTTATTTCATTTTTATAGCAATCCGCGTTTCAAACAAACAAAAATACATCCTAGCTTTTAGCCAAAACAACATGAACCTATTAAACAATATGTAATAGTGGAATGGAAAGACTAACCTGTATATTTACAATTTTTCCAAACTTCCCAAAATGATTATTGAGATGTGTAATACTATTTAATCCTTGCGGTACTTTCTTTAGTTCCAAAGAACAATTTTGTGGATTTTTATTCCTCGGACCTAAGCGATTGAAATCAAATATCTTCTTCTTGTACATATTTTCATGATCTACATTATTAACAAAATTCTGAGGATGATTATACATAGGATTATAAGTTTCGTTTTGCTTATTATCCATCACAGGTACTGGTATCAATTCACGGTTGTGATTTGGTTGAGGGATGAAAGGACCCATTGGTGAAACCTGCTAAATAAGAACATTCTGTTAGTATGATACTTATCAGTAAAAATAGTAAGTTTTTATAAAAAATCCGGTTCAATTGATTTGGTAATGTATTCACCATAGAAGCAAACAAATATTTCACAAGAAAGTTTATACACTTTCCCAGAATTTTTTCAGGAAAAAAATTATGAAATTCATAAATCTGGTAAATAGAATACAGTAAAAAGTAATCAGGACTTTCATTTTTTAAGAAAATGCTCATTTTGTTTTAAGAAAAATTGGTTTTTAAAATTTTACTTGATTTGAATGTCTGATCTAGTTGCATTAATATTGGTCAATAATGTTGACTTCCTTTTGACAAAAATCAAGTTTATTCTATAAAGTTTTCAAAATATCATACATACATGAAATTAGCAAAAGTATAGCTTAGTTGGAAAGTTGGCTAAAAGTTAAATACGTTATTTTAAGTGCTCTGAATAAAATATGTACTTATTGTGGTAAAAAAGTGACAAAAAAGGTTAAATGTTCTACAAGTGAAGCAGTGTTTCATAACAGCTGTTTCCAAAGGAAAGTTTGTTGTGAAAATTCAGCTTTGTGTATTGAAAAAAACTGCAATGAAGAGGAAAATTTGAGTCCCAATATCTATTCTCCAAATAAAGAAAACCAAATAAGCCAACTCATACAAAATTAAGAGGATATAGATGTACAGAAAATATTATTTGAAAACAATTTGCTGCGAAAAATGCTATATGAAGCAGAAAGTAAACATAAAATTTTAGAATATTATATCAGTCTACTCCAAGAAAATAAAAAGCTGTTACAAGAAAAACTTGATACATTACTGGAGACCCCACAAAAACCTACAGTGGATAAAAACTGTGGAGATAAAGAGAATGTCAAAATAAATATTGAACAACATAAGCCAGGTATTAGTAAACAACTGGTATCTATAATACAGGGTGATACAAAAATTCCAAATTTACAAATCAATAATAAGAAACTATCTAATTTAGAAGATGAACCACAAAAAATATCGGATGATATAATAAACTTAAATAAAAATAAAAATGAAGAAGATAATAGAAAGATTCCTACCAAGAAGTATTACAAAGGAGCTGAAAAGAAGAAATTAATTGGAGGAGGAAAAGAAGAAATTAATTGGAGGAGGAACAACAGAAGATAAGGGAGTTTGTTGTTGAAAGAAAAGCTTGTTTATATCTATATAGAATAAGAAAACACATTATTTATACAAAACCAGGAGCCCTTCAAAAACACAAATTTGGTGATCAAAGAACTACCAACCATGGAAAAACAAATGAAATGTTTTGTTTAGTATTGATTGGAACAGCAAAGAGGATATATACAAACCTACATCTTGGCCAAAAATTGTCGCATATAAAAGGTTTGATTTTAAGAAATACAGAGGATATCCAGACAATAGAGAGGGGGATTTTGCGTTAACATAGAATTTAAAAGTAATGTGATAGAGCACAATGCGAACCAAAAACCAAAACCAATGGAACAACAAATGAACTGGGAACATCAAAGGGTATACTCTCATCAAAGCTCTCAATCAGGAAATAATACAGACATATGTGTTAACAGGACACCCATACAATGAAACATATACCAAACAAAACATACTTCAATAACTTTAACTATTCTGCATATCAACATACAGGATAGGTTATCTAAGAAATGTCCAGATCTAAATTTAAATATGGAAAAAGTAAATGTAAATATTCTATGTGTTACTGAACACTGGCTTGATTCTAATTGTATAGATGTAACTTCCATAAATAATTTCAAACTTGTATCATACTTCTCACTTATTAGAAAAGAAAAAGGGGGCACTTGTATATTTATCAAGACCGACATAATAAATGATCTAAGTTCAGAATCAGTGAATTTTAAAAAATGGTGTGTTAAGGTGAATTTGAGTTGTGTGGTGGAAAAACAAAATTAGATTTGAAAAATTCTATTCATCCTTACTGTATACAGACCTCCAGACTCCAATAACTTTTTATCAGAAAATTAGAGCTACTAATAAATGACCTCTATTGTAATAATGATCAATATTTTATCTGTGGTGACTTTAATGTAAACTTTTTGAATCATTGTAGCCAAAAACGTTGTCTGGTCAATGTGTTGAAGGAGTTCAATATCAGGCATCATATAAATGTTCCAACCAGAATAACAAGGATAATTTCCACTTCTATAATTAATTTTGCACCAATTTTCCTATAGATAATGTTAAAGTATGTGATACTTTTCTGTCTGATCATACTTATCAGGTGTGCTCTTTACAGATCTTTCAAGGGACAGTAGTGTTCTATACATTTACACACCTAAATGATTCAAATATATGCACCTTCCAAAATAATTGATTAAAAGAGGGATGGCATGATATGTATGCAGCAAGTGATTTTCATGAAAAGTTTTTGTTGTTTTATACAGCTTTCCTATATCATTACAATACAGTCTTCACCAAAACATTGAAGAAGATTAAACTAAGTAAACATAAACATCAATTTTCCCCAGAAATCAAAGAATTGCATAATCTCTTGTGTGGAATGCACAGGCTGAGAAAAGAGGTAGAAAACGAGAATTACACTGAAACTTATAAAAGGTTGAAAAGGGAATCCAAAAAAATTACATAAAAATTTTTGAAAGAAATAAATAATGATAGAATTCAGAATATCAGTAACATGAGGAAGGAATCGTGGAATATAATAAACGAAAGCAATGCGAAAACCAGAAATTCATTAAGAAGTTCACTTATAATTGAAGAGGGTAAAAAATGTAACACATAAAGAGAAAACTAATTTCATCAACGAATATTTTATAAAAATAAATCAAAATCATATTTCTCCAAATTATAATATGAAAATTGATTAATCTCTTTTGAGGAAGTTGTTTCAATCATATATAAAAATTAATGGTAAAATTCTAAGATTGGTTGCTGCATGTATTGCTGAGCCCCTATCCTACCAAATATACGAATCTTTTACTGTTCCTAATGTGTAGGAATCCGAAGGTATCCCTATTTGTAAACATAAAGGGTAAGGGATATCGAAAACTATCGCCTTATTTGTATAGCATGCAATATCGCTAAAATATTTGAGTCAACCTACTCTTCACGACTCATTGAATACCTAGAGCATTTCAGTATGTTACCAGCTGTTCAAAATGGATTCAGGAAAAAAAATCGACAATCACAGGCTGCTTTGAATTAATTTATACAGCACTTAATAATAAAGAGAACACTGTGGGACTTTTCTATGATCTCAACCGAGCAATTGACATGGAGATGTATGGAATGGGAATACGTGGAAAACCTTATGATTGGACAGAATCGTATCTATCAAATAGAACTCAAGTCATCATAAACAACAACGCTAGATCTGATCCACTCCAATCTATGATGGGGGTACCACAAGGTTCCATACTTGGTCTTCTATTCATTATAATATTTGTCAGTGATATTAGCAAATTCTGTTTGACCCTAAATCAAATCATACAATATGCTGATGATACCAATATACTTATGGCAAATACTCAAATTGAACAACTTTAGATCTGATCCACTCCAATCTATGATGGGGGTGCCACAAGGTTCGATACTTGGTCCTCTATTCTTTATAATATTTGTCAGTGATATTAACAAATTCTGTTTGACCCTAAATCAAATCATACAATATGCTGATGATATGAATATACTTATGGCAAATACTCAAATTGAACAACTTATTGTAAACAGTAATAGTGCATCTTATGAGTTAAACCATTATTGTAAGGATAATGGTCTAGCATTAAATGCAACAAAAACAGTAGGGAAACAGTATCATTTCACATATTGAAACTTCTCTATTATGGATTGGTGAAATAATCCCTTCAATATGGCTTGATATTCTGGGGCGCATCTCCACACTTAGATAGAGCCTTCAAAGCTCAGAAAAAAATTATGAGGGCTATGTATAATGTGCCAACAGCAACATCGTGTAAGCCACTGTATAGAGAAGCAGGGATACTAACATTACCTAGTCTTCTGTACACAAAACAAAATCAGCATTTTCTTATGAAGAATAAAGACATACATTCCTATAATACTAGAAATAAAACAAATATTTGTGAGCCATTTTCACGTCTAGAAATAGGTCAACATTCATCGAGACACATTGGAATCAAATGCTTCAACAAGTTCAGTAACATAGTGGATACACTTTAACAGCTTTAGAAAAAGGTACAATCATTCTTAGCTGATCATATATTTTACAGTGTAGATGAATTTCTCAATTTTTAACAATAGTGTTAGTCCAATTTACTATAATTATTCTAGATATATTTATATTCCTCAATCATCATTGTATTTTCTGTTTTTATGTGTTGTTATTTGCTTAATCATACTTTTGTTTCTATATAATTGACGAGTCGATTAGGTTTGTACACTGTATATTTGTATAAGTATGTAATGTATAAATCTCACAGATGAATAAATTTCTTTCATTCTTCTTTGTTTCTATATTGTAGAACTTTGAGACATTTTATGAATAATCATGTGTCATAATGAATGATGAGAAATACCTTTGTCACACTCAGAAACGAAAACGGATTATGGATTTTTAAGCACTGATAATGAAAATGGTTCTAACATAGTAAAACTCAAAACAAAAACAATTTTTTTACTGGTGTGTAATTTCAGAAATATAACAAAAATCATGAAAATTGTATCCTCACTCCAAAATACAGATATTAAGATAGACAAAAAGGGTGGCGGATTTATAATTTTGTTTTCCCTTAAAGCATTCAAGAATAAAATAATGTATAAATTGAACGATTGCTAAATATTTTTAAAAAATGGTGCTAATACTTACTCTCGCCATGCCCATAGGTCGGGGTCCTCTAAATCTTCCATCCCTCCACATATGCGGAGCTTGAGGGTTATATGGATGGTCAGCCCTCAAAGGCATTCTCTGACTCATCATAGGATGACCTGGCGCATTGAGAATTGGATTTGGTACAATTCCAGACGGTACAACAGGTGGTGTACCATTGGGATTGTATGTTAAAACTCTTGTTAAAGCAGTATCTTCAAGTACCACAGGATCAATTCCATGATCAAATGGACACATTTCACCACGCATACAATACCCTTTAAGAAATTAGAAGATTATTATGAGGTGTTTATTGATTTAATGTGTTTTGTAATTCAAGGTTTAGTGAAAATAGTTAAAATTGGGAAAATTATTTGACAAAACGTATGCAAAAAATGTGCATTCAATTTATAAGTAAAATACCTTTTTCGTCAAAATCCCTACATCTCTTTTTTCCAGCTGTAGACACAACCATGCTAGGTACATTCTGTGAATTTCTCTGATCAGCATCCGATGTTTCTTGTGACGGAGTTCCAGGTCTAGATGCACTATCTTTGTCCTTGGCTGAATCTCTTCGATCCCTCTTTTCTAGCGACCTTGATCTACTTCGGCTAGCCGAAGTTCGATTATTTCTATATCTGAAAACAAAATTGATATGTTAATAACACATTTATTTGTCTCTACTGTATCCCCCCAAAATTAACAGAACAGAAACTTAGTATGCTTGTGTTATATGACAGGTTCAACAAACTAAAATTGGATGGATGGAAATATTCCAATTAACAGTGCTGTTTCTTGAGTGGTGTTAACAAATAGTATCAGAGGATTCCAAAAAAAGACCTTAGTTAATGAAACTGATGTGAACTGAAGAAATTAATATATTTGTCATTCAATATATTGTCAAATTAGTTAAACTGTATCAAAATTTAAAACAAAGCTTGAAGTTAGCTGGTATTATATCAAAGTATGCACAACCAAAATCCAAATTTCATGATAACACTTTTCACATATCAAAGGAATGAATAATTATTTATCCAACTTACCTACTCCTATGTGAATGTCGAGGGCTCCTCGACCTTGACCTCGCTCTTATGGGCGATGGTGTTCGAGACAATCTTCTTCTATCATACCTCCTTGGGGGTGATTTATTTCTCCACACTCTCGGCCTTTCTCTTTTCTCCCTATCTATCCTGTGTTGTTCAGTACGTTCTCTGGATTTTTCTCTAGATCGAGATTTTTTAGCTCGGTCCCATGATCTGGATCGAGACCGAGTTCGATTTCTTGAAAGAGAACGATGTCTAATTGGTGATCTTCTACGAGCTGGTCGATCTTCCCGTTCCTATTTAAAAAAAAGCGTGTTACAAGAAATCTAACAACACACATATCTGAATTAAACACAATAATAAGAATGGTTAATATTTATGTAATTATTGCTCTTTTATAATGTGTACTATTTGTCAAATGAGTAGTTAGGTCTTTACGTTGTTATGATTATAGATTTAATAATTAAATGTACATATCTCATTTTAACTAATTCAATTAATCATACATGATTAAAGAATGTAATATCTTCATCATTAATTAGGATACAACATGTGGGAGAGAATGTGTTAAGCAATTTTCAGACTTACTGCATCTGAATTTTTCCTATTTTCTTTCTCCTTTTTAATTTCCAAATCTTTTTTTGCATTTCCATTAACAGTTTCACTTAAATTAGGTAATTCGCTTGGTGGAATTATTACTTTTGATTCCTTGGCTGGTTCCTTATTGAGAGTTTTCACATTTGGATTAGGGGGATTGGTATTTGGTATCACTGGAGAATTTATATAATCTTTTGTGGCTAACGTTTGGAACACTAAATCAACAAATGGTCCAGTCTCTGGAAAAAAATAATTAACTTAATTCTTAAAATAATAGTAATAGATGAAAATTATAACATTAATGAATATACAATACTTATTTTGGTATGGGTAAGAGTTATCATTTTTTCAAAACATTAAACTTTCCTTGTACATGGATCCAAACATATTTTTTTTAAACTTTCACTACAGATATCCAGTTAACTAGAAACATGGTGTCTGCATCTAGTTGACTAGACAGATTTCAAATGCCGATTTATGAGCGTCTATATAAAAATATATATGGATGGTGTTATGCAACAACCGTCTAACCCACACTTTTATCAAAACACATTTTATTATCGAAAAACTTGTAATACAAGTCAAATGATGATAGGCAAAAATGGTTTAACCGATATTTGGTTTCTAGCACCATCTGTGAGTCAATTTACTATGCCACTATTTCTAAATGCTATTCTATAGAAATATGCAACACTGGTCTATCCCACAAAATTCCAGTTCTGTGGGATAGGTCATTTTAGAAAATTTCTCAGTGTGGATGATTTCTTGTTTTTTATCTTGTTGCTGATGATAAAATTATTTGTGTAAACAGTTATAATTTTATTATTATGATCGAAGTCGCTGGGAAAAGATGCACAAAAAAGTTAATACCCACACGTGTGAATTATTACAATAAGCGTATGTCAGGAATAGACCATTGCTACCAAATACTTTCCAACTATTCTGTTCCAAGAAAAACGTAGCGTTGGTATCGTAAAATATTTTTTCGAATAATAGATATTTGTATTTCCGATGCTTGTTACATAACAACAAACACCAAAATAAAAATATCGCTCATTTAACATTTCCAGAGTCTTTCAAAAGACTTATTAAACATAAACACAACGAGTTTATCGGGACTGGTAATTTTGAACAGATGCCCTTGGTGCAGCACTATCTGGAACCGATACCATCAACAGAGAAAACAAAAACAGCAATGAAAAGATGTTGGGTTTGCTCCTCACAAAATATTTGAATACAAACTCGATATCAGGGTGCACTTTGTCCGGAAAAACCTGGAGTATGTGTTTATCTGTGCTTTAAGACTAAGCACGAATAATAAACTTGTAACTTTTGCTTTTATAACTAAATTTTTCCATCTCAAACAAAGTTGTTTTGTGTCCAGTTAACAAGATGGCGGTATATAATATGGAAATCATAAAAATGTACTGACGCCTAGTTAACTAATTCTAGTTATTCTAGTTACATTAATATAAATGCATACATTTTTACCTAGTGTTTAAATAACTAGTTGGTTCACCAGGAAAGTTTAACGTATTATACATACATATACAAAATGCCAAAAAAATTTCATATGATAATTTCATTAATGAATCAGGTAACAAATCCAAGGACGCTTGGAACTTAATTAACTATGAGCGCAATTTAAATAAAAAACTTTCAGCCTCAAGCAGCATTTCCCCTAATGAATGTAACATCTTTTTCACAACTGTAGCAAAAGAAATTGTAAAATCTCTACCCTCCTGCAACATTAATGCTCTAACCTACCTCTATACACTCCTCAAACCGAACAGTAGAATGATTAAAGAAACCATACACCTTGTTTCTGGTCCATCGACTTTTCTTTTCAATCGTTGCCTCTGTGAAGGACTATTTCCAGATATCTTTAATACAAGTAAACTTATTCCCATATTTAAAAAGGGCGATCCAAATATTCCTGATAACTATAGACCCATATCTATAATTCCTATCTTTGGTAAAACTTTTAAGATGCTAATTCAATACTTAATAAAAATCAATTCGCATTTAGGTCTAACAAATCAACTACCCAGACTGTGATGGCTATAGTTGAGTCAATAATAGATAATATAGAAAGGGGCCTAGTGTCTGCTCTAACTCTATGTGATCTGAGTAAGGCTTTTGACAGTGTGAACCATGACCTCCTATTAGGCCAACTGGAATATTATGGTATATGTGGCACAGCTTTAGGGCTAATGAAGACCTACTTATGTGGGAGAAAGCAAGTTGTTTATACATCTGGAAGAAGCGGCATGCAAACAATACAGGCAAAAAGGTATTGCCTACCCTAGCAAATTTTAAAATTAATTTATATTATACCATAATTTATTTTTACTACTTCCTTCATTAAATCTTATATCAGCTACTTATATACATCTATATAATTTATTAAGCAAACGTAAACATTTCTGTGGTTTCTCAAATCCAAAATAATGCAATCTTGCTTTTACGCACACTTCATATTTCCCATGTAGGTGTCCCATAAGAGCGTGTATTAAGGTGGACATGTAGCGATTATATGGAAACAAACAGAGATTTAAAGTCTGCACCTACGGTCGTCAACAGCGTGTATGTATACATGTGGATCTGTGCGCTGAAAAAGGATGGAGCGACTCGGCGATACTCGAGAATTATTTCGGAGATTCTAGGCGGCCTGATCAGTGATCTCACATCTTTCGCTCAACTAGTAAGTGTCAATTTTATTGGCGGTATAGTATACCGGATATACTAATTATTTTCAATAACTTTTCAATAGTTTGGCTTTAATTTAATAATTTGACAAAGTTAAATAGTGTTATAGTGGAGAGTTTAAAGATAAATTGAATTGTGAAAATGCAGTGTGAATGTGACGAAAGTGAAAATTGTGTACCTACAATGGCTGAAAATAATTCCGTTTAGCTCCAGAACATTTGAAAACAAACATGCCATTATAGCGACTGGTCGGCCAACCCCTGTACTTTATATTGCGCAGAAAAAGAAAAACTGTAACAGGTATTTTAGCAATAAATTTTACGAAAACTTTAGTTGGCTTATAGGTTGTAAACATATAAATAAGATGTTTTGTTGGTCATGTCTATTATTTTTAGGGTTCGAAAATACCATGATATTTATATAAATATCATATCACATGATATATATCCGATATACAATCATGTTTAAAATTTATTTACTTAATTAAAAAACGGCATTGTTTCTTGCACAAACTATATTTTAACACAAACTCATTAACAAAAACCTATATTCTATATATATATATATATATATATATATATATATATATATATATATATATATATATATATATATCTCTAATTAAGCAGAAAAACAAAAATCATTATTAAAAATATTAAAATAAACAGATTTTAGTATTATTTTATTAACATTAATATTTCAACACAATCACAAAATTAAAACTTATATTCTAAACAAAAAACTTTTTATTCTAACATTTGCTCATAACTCCAATTAGGTAAAAAGAAAAGAATTAAAAACAAACAGATTTTAACATTATTTTATTAACATTGATATTGGTATACCATCCTCATCTGATGAATCACCATTATCAATAATGTTATTCTTAGTGACCATAACTTCAGAATCTTCCGATAATGCTGGTTCCCATGCCCAATCAAGGTTGGTTTTCTTTTTGTCTGTATTTTGGTTCATATACTTGAACATCAAAACCAGCTTACTGGCTTTTTGGTTTCCTAAGCGGTTTCGTAAATCTGATTGAACCAAACCGAAAGAAGAAAAGATCCTTTCAATCCCAGCTGTAGAGGCCACTGCAGTGTGTAACTGTTCACATAATTTCAAAAAAGCGTCCTTGTCTGGCCAGTCAGAGTCCAATACAGGGATCGATTTCCACCACGTTACTGGTGGAGTAAGTCTAAAATGATCCCCAAAAAAGTACTTTGGAAATGGGCTAACTTGTGATATAAGAGACATCACAAATGGAACAAAAGAACTATTGATATTATTCAAATATTCAAAAGCTTCTCCTTTTTGAATAGCTGTTAAATGTCGTCCCAAAAATCGATGATCAATAATATTTGCTAGATAATGCATTGCCCCAAGTGCCATATTTTTTTCTTTTAAAGAAACTTTTTTTCACCAAAAGTGGCTGTTCTGAGAAATCCAATTCTAATTTATGCCAGACCTCTACACACACAGATATAGTTGTATAGTCTCTTTGAACTCTATCAAGAGCTATGGCTATTGGATCTAGACGAGCAATTAGGTCAGTGGAATTTAATGCAACCTGAGCATCGTTGACTATCTTTATAATGTCACTTTCGATGACATCTTTATGGTCCTGACATAACTGAACTAATACTCCCCTATTGGCCAAAAATGATTTAAGTGTATTGTTCATTGTGCTCCACCTTATTTCCAGAGGCATAACCAATTTTTTGCCTCCAGACTCTTTGTAGAGTCCAGATGGTACATGTTTGTTGCGAAAATATTTTATAACTTTTACAATATTTGCAGTAGCTGAAGGAATTTCTAAATCTTTTGCCAATAAATTCAAAATGTGAGCTGAACATCCATATTGTATTATGCCGATTTGATTTTCTAGTTCGGAACGCATTTTCTTTACATTTCCTGTATTATCTGTGACAAAACTCCTTACATGAACTTGAAATTGGTTTTCTGTTTTCCTTATTGCCTCAAGCGCCAAGATTTTAAGATACTCTGCAGTATGTGATTCTGCTCCCGTTTCAGTAGTTTCCACCAAGAACGACTCACCATGTTGAGTAATAATACTACAGCATACCAGAGGCTCGTTACGAACATTGCTCCATCCATCCAGGGACATACAAACTGTTTCTCCCTGCAATGCATGCCTACACTCCTTCAAAATATCATCATACACTTCATTTAGAATAGGTTCTCCAATCTGATATGAAGAGGGGCCATTAAAACCGGGCCGTAATGAATTCATCATTTTCTTAAATTCAGTATGATCAGCATGCAGAAAAGGAGTATTAGTTGCATAAAAATATCTGCCTATTTGGAGGTTGAGTTCTTTAGAGTAAGTGTCTGAGGTTGCAACAACATCAGCGTCTTTTGCCATAGTTAAAACATGCTGTTTCAGTTTCTCGGTTGGCTGAGGCATATAACTCTCAAAACTCTCTGAAAAAAAAACTGTTATTAGCAACATGTTTTTAATTATTTTTACTTACAATATCCACAAAAAAATTGTACAGACAGATTTAGTAATAATATAACAATTACCTACGTACCTGATGTATTGACACTTCTTTTTGTAGTAGTGGAAGTGGAAGGCAGAACATCTTCACGAACAGAGTGATGCTGTTGTGTTGTTTCACGACTTGGCGTATCACTGGGCATATTTTTTTGGTGTGTTAAAATATGTTTTTCCATTCGCGATGGTATACCCTGCATCTCCTTTGAACACTCTCGACATTTTGCCCATTTTCCAGTACTGTTTTTGTTTTTAATTATACAGTCAAAATATCGCCAAACAGAATGCTTTTGTTTTGGCATATTCAATAAAAATCACAACTAACTTACAGGTCAACACGGAGTGAAAACACAGAAATAAGATTATTTGGGAAAGCAAGAGCGAAACAAATCGTCGCGTCGCGTACCTGGGAATCCCGAAGTCGGCGCGGTGATGCTTGCGCGGTAGCCGAATGAATCCCTACAGTAATTATAATTATGTACAGTGGCGTATTGAGACATTTTCGGATGTTTAGAATGGTGGAAAACATTTTTAATTTAATAAATGAAATTGTCGAATATATCGGATATATATCAAGTTATAAATATCATGATATATATCGTGATATATATCATGATATATATCACTTGATATATATCCTCCGAACCCTGATTATTTTCGAAAGAAAAGAATGTGTGGACTAATACCTGTTACACTGACTTAAATAATTTTACTAATGCTGCAAAAAAACATGACCAATGTGAAAATCATTTGAAATTTGATCTTTCTTTATGCAACTTTGGACAAAATAGGATAGAACTGAACCTTTCTCGCCAATTTAGAGAGGAAATAGAGCGACATAATTCTAGGGTGGATAGAAATCGTAACCTAATGCGAAGACTTATTGATATAACTACCATTTCGCGGACATATAGAAAACACTGAGTCATCCAACAGAGGCAACTTTATCGAGTGCGTACAAGATTTAGCTAATTATGATGGGATGCTTGAAAATCATCTAAACGAATCAAATGAAAATGAAAGAAGAAATGTTGTTTCTGGATTTTCCAATCGAATACAAAATGATTTGATATATGCAATCGATTTTGTACTTAGAGCAAAATACGGAGAGAGTTGCAGAAAATGGATTTTTTGGCAGTTATGATTGACGAGACACCAGATATAAGCGGTAAAGAGCAACTCTGTGTGATTTTTAGATAATTTACAGAATCGAATGAAATAGTTGATCGTTTTATGGGTTTTATCGACGTAAGTTCAAATCGAACTGCAGACAGGGGCGTACCGAGGGGGGCGGCAGGGGCGGTCCGCCCCAGGCCCCGCACCATCATAGGTCCCCAAACCTAAAGGTAAAATTGTAGAAATGGCCAACGACCCTAACCAAAAAGTAGAATTGATAAAAAAAGCGTTATTTGGCGATATTATTCAGAGGCCAATTTTAGATAAAAAGATTGAGACACACCAAAAAACCTGCTTAAAAACGATTTTGTCTAGTCCACTGACACATAAATATAAGATATGGAGACTTGGTAACAAAGCCATTACATATAAAAAGATGGGATTAAATCGTACAAAATATGAAGCTAAGCGAAAGAGAGTTGAAGAAATCATACACAAGTTTGATGAAGGTGACAATAATAGTCATTGTGCGGCAGGAAAAAAAGAATGCTTCACTCGCAAAAAAATGAAAAACTTGCATCAAAAATTTCTCAATACGAGTTTGATGAAAATAGGGTATAATTCGTTCTGCAAATTGTGTCCATTTTGGGTTGTTGTGCCACAGCTTACAGACCGTGACACCTGTGCTTGTGTTACTCATGAAAACATCAATTCGAAGGTAGGTGCCATAAAAAATGCAAATGTTCTTGACTTTGCAACATATCAAACTGCACTGGAAATAATTTGCTGTGCAGGACTGCTCGATGAAGATTTTACCAAATAAGGAGTTTGATAATAGTATGAACATCGCAGTCATACAATGGAAGCATAGCAAGGAACTGATTAAAGACATTAAAACTAAACAGTATCGATACGTAACAAAGTACAAGAAAGAGATGTAGAACTTGAAACCTCGTGATTTAGTTATGCAATAATTAGAAGAGAGTGATCTTCCAAAATTATTCCAACACGAACAGAACATCGTTCATCAATATAAAACTATTAAATCTTTGAAAGAGTCACGTACAGAAAGGGATGCAGTAATTGACATGGACTTCTCGGAAATCTACACAACTAAATACAAACAAGAAATTCAGACATATCATTTTGGTGACTCCAGGACTCAAATTTCTTTGCATACAGTGATGGTTTTCACAAAGGATTTATCTCACAATGCTGGAGCCATTTGGGCACATTTACAGCCTGTCCTCATAGGATTTCCATCCTCTGTAGAAAACCTGCATTTTTTGAAATATCGAAATAAAACAATGTGTTATATTTTGAGCTGCAGAATCGAGGGTTTCTATCCACTGGCTATGAAATACACGTGGAATTTCTGTGAGGCGGGTAAGGGACACCAGATGGAATCGGAACTACATTCAAAGGTACTGTAGACCAACTCATAGCTCAGAGAGGTGACATTTCAAACTTGTACGACTTTGTAACTGTGCTTCGAGAAAGGTGTTCAAATATACAGATTCCTGTTATCGAAGATGTTGACATAGAAAAAGTTAACAAAATGATCAATGAACATGAGAAAGAGCAGAAACCGTTTAAAGGAACTCTCTTAGTGCATCAAGTCTCGGGTCATATTTATAACCCTAATTAACTTGTCTTGAAGTCATTAAGTTGCTTCTATGATAATGTTGATTGTAATCATTATAGTGTTTTTAAATGAAACTCACGGTCTCTAGTTATGAGCATATTCCACGAAGTAAGGGTCGAGACAGTCAATTTCAGTAATCATTATAACTTAGGGACTAACTATAACGTGCCAAACCAACACACAGCGGCTTCAGGTTTCAGATATGTTCACGGATTGTGAAGATGATATGCCGTCAGCAAGTATGAGGCACATTGCACAAGAAAATTCTAAAACGAGCTATGGCAGTGGAGATTATATTCTAGTTAAGTTAATAATGAGGGGAAAAGAATGCCGATACGCAGCAATTTGCTCAAAATATGATGATGAAGATAGAGAGCTGACTGTTATATTCCTTAAAGTTTGCAAAGAAGAGAGCACAGAATTTGAAATAAATGATATCGCCGACGTGCCTTACGAAGACGTTATAGAAAAACTGCCATTTCCTAATCTAATCGTCAAGAGAAATAGAGTATTTTACAAATTTAGAACACCCTTTAATGTTTACGAGAAGTGAAACTAATACTGATAAAAATAAATAGAAAGTACTAGGTAATTTAAGTTTGAAATATTTGTGATCTTTTAATAATTAATAAAAGTCTGAATATTGTGTTCAAATTATAATTTGGTAACTTAGATTATACTTCATAGAATTTGTGAACTTAAGAGATGATTTGTTGTTTCAGTTGATTTTGCAATAAAAATGTGATTTGACATAATAACCGTGTTTGGTGTCAGTCCCTAGAACACTGATTTTAAAAAATCATGAACTTCTATAAAAAAAAATTCAAGTGAGTGTCCCTTTTAGATGCAGCAAAGTAGATGTTATACCCACAGCATATAATATAAACTGTTCTGATTTTTAATTAAAAACACCACTTTCAAAATTACGTCAGAAGTTAACCAAATGTCAGATAACCACTCATATATATTCTATAGTCTATATGTATTTCTTGGGCATTTTTGGTTCTTAATTAATTAAAACAAGTGAGGTGTTCTTCATAGATTATAAAGCTCCACCATGGTAATTAGTTTTGTACACTCTTGTTTTTGTTTAAAATTGTACAATAATGATACATTTAAAACACATTCAACACAAACTACGTATACGTTCACGAAATTACTATATATATATATATATATATATATATATATATATATGAAAATGAATACAATTTCATAAAATACAAGGTGCTATATGAAATATAAATTTCGATTTTCTACTACACCTGTTTTAGTCGAAATTTCAATAATTTAGACTTGTTGGCCTGACCGTTCTTCGAAGGGCAAAACAACTACATTCCTGGCTAATACCACGCGAAGGGGATGTAATTCAATATTTTGCGTGGTATTAGCAGAATTAATTGTGACAATACCCGTTAGTTCAGCATCTGCAGAGCGTTCATTCTCTGGACTAAAAGGCATTCACACATACCTACGCAATACTCAAGGACAAGAGCGACCAAGCAGTTTGTCAACAATTTCCCTGAAGAAAGAACTATTGCTAGATTTAAAACGTAACCTTACATTTATGATGTTGTGATACTCATTTATAAAAAATAGATATTTTTGGTTTCGGTTTGTGTTTAGTTCTAATAGTATTTAATCATTTTTGTTGTTACATTTGTTGTGTTTAATTTTTTTAATAAAATGGCGAACGCACTTCCAAAACTTTATGCCAGCGGCACATTTTATTTGTTTCGTACCAACTGCCTACCCTACTCCAAATGCCACTGCACGCCGCTGTCTGGAAGTTCTAGCTCATGTAGATCCATTTCGCACGGTGTACCACAAGGGTCCATACTAGGACCAACTCTTTTTGTGATATATATTAACGATATTTTCAATTTCTTATTTCCAAGCTTATCATTATGCTATGCAGATGATGTATCAAGGGTAGAAGCATACTCAAATGTTAACGACTTAATGGACCTATGGTCGAGAACAGATAATAACGCTGAAACTTGGTTTACTTCAAATTATCTCAAACTAAATAGGGATAAGACACAGGAAATTATAATATCATCAAATTGACAAATAACAATGAAGCAACATATAGATTTACTGTGGTTTAAAATTGATGACATGTTAAATTGGGAAGCACATATTGCTGGTTTGTGCAAAAAACTTTCTACACAACTGTTCGTACTAAGACGGCTGAAAAGGTGTCTTAGTCAAAGTATGGTATTACAGACATACTTTTCTCTTTTTAACAGTCACCTAACATATGGCATACTTTCATGGGGTCACTCTCCACATGCAAATAAAGCCTTTCAAATGCAAAAAAAAGCAGTCAGGATCATAGCCAATGTTTCTTACAGAGAACGTTGTTGTCCTTTATTTCAAGTACTTAAGATTCTACCACCGCTGTGTATCTTCATATTTTACAATATCTTAGAAGTGCACAAAAATAATACTAAGTACCTTACAAACGCCGACTTTCTTAATTACCCAACTCGAAGAGGTGCACAACTGAGGCCTCAAGTTTATCGACTGGATCTATCAGCTAGAAATTCACTCAACTTGCATTAATACAATAAAATACCGATATTACTGGTTTGAGTCATAACCGTTTCAAGGTTAGAGTTAAGCACTCGCTGTTTCTACCCCATCGAAGAGTTTTTGAATTGTGAGACATTGCTCTTTTAAATTGTTAGTTTTGTTGTTTTGACTTTTAGAAATAACTATTTTGAATGCAATAAGCGTGTATTGGCTTGTCACTATTGTACATTTTTGTAATTAATGTGATGAAATATATATATCTATCTATATATAATATTATACAAACCTCCTTCTAGAAAAACATCCAACTGCCCAATCATACTTTTTCGAAGTTCATCTTCAGATTTATCTTTCTTTATCAAGGCTATAACATACTTGGCTAATGCAGCTGGATCTGCTTCGCAGCTAGAAATAAAACTTATATAAACATGATGTAATCAACAACACTTCAAATAATAATATTGTTAAATGAAAGTTTTTCTTTCCCATTCATTTAGGGAAGTAACAGAAGAGTTGAAATTAAACAAGTCATTGTAAAGAATCTTTAAACTGGATGTTAACGCAGCAGCTCTTATCTACCTCAACCAAAGGAATTACCTATTTTATACATGAGAAATAGAAATAGAAATTTTACAATTCCCATAAACCATGTATTAACTCTAATATAAAAACACAAAATGAACTTAATAGACAATCTGGAGTGTCTGGACTGTGCATGTTGTCCATGTGCACTAAAGCTGCTTTGTGCTGCATGAAGTTTATTTTCCATGATTTTTAACAAGCACTTGATATACTTCACAAGATGTACAAATCAATTATATGCCCCAACAACTCATAAAATCATTTTGATTTTTCCTAATCTATACAGGCTGATCTTTTCCATTCTTGTGGTAATGTATTTTTTCCATACTTAATAAATGATTATGTGCAATGCTTGTACTCCTATTTATTCCATAAACATATACAGTTCTACATTAAGGTTTGGTATGCCTAAGGTTCCCAACCCTCCCAGCTTGCCCGCGTGACTCAGGTAATAATAGTTAACCTCCTGACCTCCCAGGGTGCAACAATTTCTCCAGTTTTTCTAAAATTATATGCATCCATCACTCGGGTGTCACTACTTCTTTTCATTCCTGTCTCTAGTGCTTCTTGCTAGCGCATATTCAGCATGATGGAACAAGAAAAGAAACGGAATGAACATTTCTTTAGTAAAAGCAGAGTTACTAACAAACTTCGATTTTTCATGCAACAACTTATTTGTGGTAAAAAAACCATTAAATATTATATGCTGCTCCAAAGTTTAAAAATTAATAAACAATTTTTTTTCACCCACAACCCCAACCCTCCTTTTAAAATTCTCCCAGATTGATTCTTTCAGCCCTAGGTATGCCTGATGCTTTCCTCTTTTTCAGTTTCTTAGCAGCCATTTCATTTTCTTCTATTTTTAGATCACATTTCCCTCCTAGGTTAGTTTGCAGCTGTAGGTCACTATCAATTTTGTCATTGCCTTAATATCTCTTCCGCTCAGTATATATGTTTTTTAAAGTGGTTCCAATCTTTTTACAATGTATGCCAGTTCTATTAATGTTTCCTTCATTATATTTTATAGCATTCAGTTTGTTTTTCTTCTCATAATATATTCTTTAGAACTCAATAGAACACTTTTTAATTTTATTCACAATCTTCCTTCATATTTGTTCCAGAATCTTCCCATTCCTTCGTCTTACCTTTTTTAACTTTTTCCTTCACTCTCTAGTGTTTGAGCCTTTTGTTGTACATCTTCCTAAATATTTCTTTCATGTTTCCTTTTTTTTTCACTAAAAAAACTTATTAAACCAAAAACTCTTTTTGTTTATGTAAAAACCTAAACAGTTAAGTTTAAGGTATTAAAAACCAGATAATATATTATGTATAAGGTACAAAATGTATTGTTCTTCATTAGACATATGAAATAAAAGGACATTAATATACATTTCATTGCAATTTAAAGTAAAATGATATACCAAAAGCAAGACATTAACATTATATTATTAACTCTTCAATATAAAACAAATAGATATTTCAGGTTATTAAGCGTTAAAAAGTTTTTTATATAACCAAATGCGTACTGAAACAACTATAAATTCGTTCATTGTTTTCCCTCATATGCAAATTTTAAGAATTCAGTGTGTAAATGGCATACCATACAAAAATACTGTCATATTTATATGATTTAAAAAAATAAAATGGGGGTCATCTTACATAGGCCTCAGAACAGCTGTTAACCATGTCTTAAAAGAGTCTATTTGATCTACGATCATTATAGGATTTAAATTATTCAATGAAAATAAAGTATAGAAGCACTTCTGTACACATAGATTTTATATTATTTTGATATAACCGATATCACAATCACATTCATAAAACTTCACTTCGACGTCTAGAAACAGTGATCCCCAACTGTCCCCAACTGAAAAGGAAATGAAATATGTCTGTATATATAATTCATTGCCTCCAACTGCGAAGTCGAAAGTTCCTAAAAATAGATAATGGGATTTAGCATATATGTATTTTAGATTAGTTCGAAAGCAGTTATAAGGAAGAAAACTAGCAACACGTTTAGTTCATTCCATGAGGTAGCAAGGCGCTATTTTTACATAAACATAAGACAACTTTGACCTATATCTGACGCAGTTTCAGATAAAAATAAGAAATTCAAATGGCAGTTTTTAGTAGGTATAATCGAGTACAGAAATTCTCCGAACTCTGAATGTATTGCTAGGTTGTAATGTTAATATTTTATTAGGTGCTCCTTTAATCATTTATATGCAGTCCATACATTCCGATAGTCAATATCAAAGACATATTGCTTTCTCTATGGTCATTCTATTGTATTTGTATGCAACAATCTTAGATCATATATGATTTAAGGGTACAATAATAGGCATTTTACGAAAATTGGATTGTAAAGTATCTACAGAAACTCTACGGCAAACGAATAACCGAATGATTCGGGTATAAAGTTGAGCATGATCTTTTATTTTACATTATAACTGTACCCTCTCTTTCTCTCTTTCAGTAAATGAAATGCGAGTCTCGGATTGTATCCAACCAGAGATAAGTGGTGTGTGGTATCCAACTCCCATTTAAGTGACAAGTTGTGTTATGACACGGAACAATTTTGTTCCGCGGTCAGGAGGTCGACAGCGATCTCTGTTTACCTTAGGCTAATTTCACATTACCCCGGCAGTGAATGATATACTGTATACGACTACGACATTTGTTGGTCAAATATGAACGGAATGGTCTTAAATACTGTCTTCATCACAACAGTTGGCTGCCGGGATAATGTGAAATTAGCCTAAGGTAAACAGAGATCGCTGTTCCGTGTCCTGACACAACTTAACATTCAGTAGATCAGTAGCGTATCATTAAGGAGTTCTCGCACTCATCACGGTAAAATAGCCGATACGTTAACAATCCCGTAAATATTTACGGCATGTCACTTAACGGTGATGACTTGATTGAGTTCTCGCAGCGAGCCACTATTTTTACCTTAAAGTAAAATGTCAAATTTTATGAGTAGCTGTCACTTGTCATTTTAATTGTGGAAGCATCAACAAATACTGCCAATCTAGTACAAACGCATCAACGATCATAGTATCATACATCCTCAATAACCACAGGTCATCTTGTATTTTCAATATCACTCTATTTTTCTTTTCTTTTTCCATATTCATTATTTTTGTCGATAAAATTACACAATAAACCAGCCTAACAATTGAACACAAATGAAGCCAGCCACATTGATTAAAATATTATTTTTGTCAGCAAGTCACAAAATACACGTGTCACCGGTGACTAAGTACCGGTTAACAGGAAGGCATAAATGCAGGAACCCGTGCCTCGTTTCGGTTATTCGTTCGTGAATAGTCGGAACAGAAACGACTTCCTTGCATTGTCCTTAGCTCATTTTAAACGCATGGCCAGAAGTTCAAGATATAAACAATAACAGTCTCGAATTTAATTCTCGCTCTAACTTTTTTTTGTTCTATTTACGATTATTTTTCTATGAAATTTGAAAAATTAGATAAAATTATAAAAATAAGGTGCTCTGCTTTTAAGTCAATAAATGTATCCGTTTTATCACAGAAATCACGTTTAAAAATTTAAGTTTTAGCAATTTTTCACCAAATTTTTAATCAAGTCGCCAAGATCGACTAAAACGAAGAAAAGAAAATATCTAAGCTTTAATATTAAATGACATACATTTTCGTAGCTCGAACTCAGTCTAACTTTTATTTAGATATACATTTTCTAAGCAAAATTTTGTTTTCTTCGTTTTCTTCTACATAGTCACAGATTATTCATTTTTGTTTGGGTTTAGTATTTTAAATATTCAATTCTGCTTTTCACTATTCAACATTTCCACTATAAATGGATATGCTCAAAATTTTGTCATTTCTATTGCCTCAAGCGCCAAGATATACGACCAGATTTTAACATCCAAGTTCGATCGCAAGCCATTGCACAAAATATTACTTCGTTCTGTTTAAATTTGCCACGCATGTCGTTCGCCTTCCGATTATTGGCGAACGAAGAACCGAAGTGAGGGCAAAGACGGACACGGCGGCTTTGACCGAAGCGTTTATCGAGTCGATTCTCGAGTAGATACGTCTTGTAATGTAACATAACCCAGCTAGCACGGTAACATTTCTAGGAAGTAAATAAACATTACAACACGATTTGAAACCTCGCAAGCAATGTTATTTTAATAGAGCCACAACGTTACTGCAACGTTGAAATGTCCGTGCGTTGCACTATTCTACAAATGTTGCATACACGTTCTAATAAGATATTCTAGAGATATTGCAGCTAAACGTTTCTGCAATATTTTGGATAAATATTTACAGAACGTAAATTTAAACGTGCGCCAAAACATTTCAATAAATATCAAAATAGCTGCTTATTTTAATATGCCTGAAACATTAAAAATAGATGTTCTCGTGATGTCCCAAGAAAAGTGTAAGCAACCTGTTGTAAATGATAGATAAAATGTTCACTAAATTTAGCAAAATACTTCTCTAAATCAACAATGGTTTCAGAAAGGAAGTTTCTATGGGGATTGAAAAGAAGCAATTGTCGATATAGAAAAGTATTTTACATAATTTAGTGAATTTTTGAATTCTATATATATGTTTTATCTATATGAATAGATTCCACAATGCAAGGGCTGATACAATCATTAATGTAACTGGTAAACTTAATAGGATCCAAACTTTCGAGTTTCAAGTTTATAGCTAGTTGTTTTTGCAGTTTTCTTCACTATTGTTTAACGCATTTTTTACAAAAATCTTTCATACTCCTTATTTTGAATTCTTTTGAGATACTGACCGAAAGATATTTTAAAACTGGCCAAAATTTAAAACTAATATTTTACATTTATTCCATTAGTTTTCCTAAAATAAGGGCAACGTTAAAATGCCTATCGCGAAAGGAGTACAAAGAAATTTTTAAAAATAATGAACAAATAAAAGTGGTAAAAAAGATGGCTAAAAACTTTTAAATTTGTTCCAAAAACAAAAAAAAAACACTAAACATAGGAAGTTTAAATATGCTTATATTTAACAAAGACATAATATAAAACCAATAACTGAATAGCATACTCCAAGAAATTAATGCACCACTATATAAAGTACTAAAATCATGAATTATTTTTTTCTCTTCTTATTTTTCTTGAATGGGCATGCCTCAGCCATTCTGCCACATAAACTTCAAATTCTTTTAGGGTACATGATGTTTTCTGGTTCACTACTCCTAAAATAGAGAAATTGAAATATTCACGGACGTATCAACCAACTTCTATATACTTACGATACAATAAATCCAAAATTTTCAAATGTCGTATTTCATAGTTATTTTTTCTTCCTGTCAATGAGCATGCCTCTGCTAGCGTGTCAGTCATTACGGCCTTCATCATCCTGTAAGTCCAGTCTTTGGAGTCATGACCACCCACAGCTTTCAAAAATTTTATCTAGAAGTAAAAATTATTTCATTCAAAATAAAATAAGAATGTAATGGATAAACTTTAATTTGTTTACCATTTAACATATTTTTACATATCATTTGTTTAAAACGATAAAACTGTTGTTCACTAAAAGTTGAATTGCTTACAAAATTTTTTCTCTCTTGCTCGCTATTTTTAATTTCAGTTTCAAAACTATCCAAACTTTCCAAATCTGTCAACGGGAAAGGGTTGGATAGCGGAGCATCATCAGAACTAATATCTTTTTTCTTAATAAGATCGGTTATATTCTCTTTTAATTCTGCTAGATCTAGTTTAAATTCAGCCACCATGTTATATAGTTTGTCAATTTTTGTTGCCAGTTCTTTAGTGGCTGTTTCTGAAAAACGGAGTGATGTAAGAACATTTTTATGTTTCATGTCCATTTATTTAATAGTGTGTACCTCAAATTTTAGTCATGAGAATCAGAAGTAAATTAAAGCATGGTTTTTCTTCTTTCTTTTGTTTTAAGGCCTCAGCTGCCAGGGCTATTCGGCCTGTTTTTTGCGTCCGGGATGATTTATGATTGTCTATAATATAGTTTATACGAAAGTAAATACAAACAGAGTGATACCGCACTTATTGTTCAAAATTTTATCTGTAAACTGTTCGGTTTTGAGGTTATATTTTGATGTTCGAAGCACTTAAAAATTTGGAGATGAGTTTAATGTTTTCACTGTTTGGGAATTTCAGCACTATGTCTTGCAGTGTGTAGGGGCCATAAACATTATTAGGAACCTTAACAGATTTATGAAGAAAATCTGTATTAACACTATTTAAGGAACAGTTGAAAAAGATGTGTGAGAGATCTTGTTTTTCACCACATGGGCATGAATCCGAAGGTACTAAGTTGAATTTGTGTAGATATGACAAAGTGGCACAATGGTTGGATCGAATTCTTGAAGAAATGCAGATATCTCTTCTGGACAAATTGGAAAGTGAAGAAAACCATGGATTTTTTCTTGGATATTTTATGAATTGAGAGTATAGATTTCCTTTTGTCAAGCTGAGTGTAGAGAAAGTAGAATTCCACTTATCTAAGATTGATTTCTTAATAGAATGCACCACATCCGAATGGGGACCAGTTGGGAGGGTGGCACGATTTATAGTTCTCCCAAGATTTGCAAGATCATCGGCTCTAACATTTCCTTGTATAAGACTGTGTCCGGGAATCCAGCCAATTCGTATGTCTTTCCCTTGCTGATTCAACTTGTGTAGTAGCTCCTTTATTTTTAGGACAAATGGATTAGAAGATGAGGAGAAGGATTTTTTAGAAATGCATTTTATGGCACTTTGGGAGTCAGAAAAAATTATAGCTTTGGGAAGGTCAAGTTTTGAAATTTTTTGGATCGCAATTAGTATAGCGTAACATTCTGCTGAAAAGATGGAGAAATGAGAGGGGAGTTTGTCACATAATGATAAGATGTTAGGAGAATAAATTCCGTATCCTACATTACTGTCAGTCTTAGAGGCATCAGTGAAGAAAATGGGGCCAGAAAAGTTGATAGAATTCATTTTGGCCAGAAAGACTTGATTACAGTCCGAATCTTTTTTAATTTCCAGATCTATCGTGTTAGTTTGACTAATTTGAGATTCGAGCGAGAAGTGATGACAAGGAAATTTGTTGAACGATTCAATGAAGGGAAGGAATTTAGATACTGATTGAAAGGCAAATATAATAGGAGGAGTATTTCTCAGTCTCCAGTATATGGGATCGGCAGCCCATTCTGTGAATAATTCTATAAGTGAGGTTTTTATTAGGTCTTTATATGCAACAGCTTTAGATACATATTTAACTGACAAGATTTCTCTACGTACCTCCAGGGGGGTCTGCCCACATTCAGATAACATGATGTTGATAGGAGTAGATTTTAGATAGCCTACTATAACCCTTAGGGCTTGATATTGTAAACGATCTAATTTTTTAAGTAGGTGTTTAGAACAGCCACCATATAGCATGCACGCATTATCAAATAATGGAAGTATGGTCGCTTTGTATATGTTTAAAAGAGAGATTTGATGGCTACCCCACCATTTACCACATAGAGATCTAATTAAATTAATAGCTTTTGATACTTTGCAGGAAATAAATTCAATATGTGGTTTCCAGTTAAGTTGGTCGTCAAATATAGCTCCTAAGTACTTGACTTGAGATTTCCAAGGGATAGGTTGACCATTAATGACTATGGAATGGACTGGACTAAGCTTATGGTTTTTCTGAAAAATCATGGCGGCACATTTTTGAGGGGCCAGTGTCAAACCCATAGACAATAAATGAAGATTGAGATTAGAAAGGAAGGTGTTGAGGGATGTTATAGACTCCTGGATGGTGTTTTCGGCACATATCACAGCAAGATCATCTGCATAACCACTAATTTTTATGGAGGGTGGAAGTATGTTCTGAAGAGAGTTGCACGATATATTGAATAACAGTGGACTGAGTGGAGAACCTTGGGGGACACCTCTACAAGAAACACCAGGGCCTATAAGTTCATTGTTAAGGGTGGATTTAATGAATAGATTTCGATCTGAAAGAAAGGATAAAATGAGGTCACAAATGTCATGAGGCAAATTAAGGGAATTTAGAGATGAATAAATAGAGGATAAAAAAAGATTATCATATGCACCTTTAATGTCGAGAAAAACAACAATTGGGTTTTTATTGCCAGACAATGCACATGATATTTCGGAATAGATGAAAATGTGGTTATCAGATATACTTCTGCCTTTCCTGAAACCTTGTTGTGAGGGGTGAATTTTTAGGGAGTTTTCAAGAGACCAGTCAAGGCGATTTTTGATCATGCTTTCGAAAACTTTTCCTATTGTGCTGGATAAGGCTATGGGTCTCCAGCTGGAGGCATCGTTAGGATCCTGGTTTTTTTTAAGAATAGGAATTATTAGATGATTTTTCCAATCTGAAGGGATCGGATGATATTTATTGAGTATTTTATTGAAAATAGAGAGAAGAGTTTCTAGGGCTATTTTGGGAAGATGATTGATCATTGAATATGTGATGGAATCCAATCCAGGACTTGAATCATTTTTGTTTAGTAAGCTGAAATTCAATTCTTCTATTGTAAAAGGGTGAGTAAAGGAGTCGTTAATGGCTTGGGGAATAGTGTTAAGGTCTTGAAAAGGGATTTGAGCTAACTTGTTTAAGAGACTTTGGAATATGGAACTGTCTAGGGGAGGCGTGTTAATTAAATTACGATTTTCAATAGATCTAGAGAAATTTTTTATTGATTGCCAAATCTTCTTAACAGGTGTTCCGGGGTTCAGTTCTTCCGTGAATTTACGAAAGCCTTCTAATCTTTTTGTTTTCAGAAAAAGTCGAGTTTTAGCTCTTATTTTCTTGAAATTAATGAAATTTTCCATGGAGAGAGTTCTTAGATATAGTTTAAAAGCCTCTTTTTTCTTTTGTACCATCTGGGAGCACTCTTTGTCCCACCAGGGAAGATAAGGTTTAGAAGGAGTGAAAGATTTCTTAAGTGGGATAAATAAAGAGATGGCTCTTTTTAAGACATCCAAGAACAAGGGATATTCCATATCATTATGATATATATTATTTTCAATATATGCTTGAAATGCATCCCAGTTGGCTTTATTTGTGTTATATTTGACGTGAGTGGAATTCATATGGATGGGCACAGTATTTTGTTTTTTGTAGGAACAAAGGGTAGGAAAATGATCGCTGAAGCCTGATTCTTGGATCGTTCTCCAGGAGCAATCTAGAGCTATGGCTGAGGAAGTAATTGTAATATCCGGGCAGCTTTTATTGACATTGGGGTTGGGAATACGGGTTGGAGATCCGTCATTAAGGATGGTGAGATCATTATGCGAGATGAAGTCCCAGAGTGCAATTCCTTTAGGGTTATTAATGGCAGAGCCCCAAATTTGATTTTGGCCATTTAAATCAGCCATTAAGATAAAATTCTTATGTTTTATTTGTTGTAGGAGTTGATTAAACATTCTGTGAGGGAAGGGAATGTTGGGGTCGGGAGGAATATAGCTATTAATAATGAATAGATCTTGGAGTTCTACTACCAGCAAGTGTATTTTTGGAGGAACTGGAATTTTGTGTTCAAAATTTTTGCAAGGAATCGAGTTGTTGATGAAAGTGGCTACACCTCCGTAGCCATCCTGTCGATCTTGTCTAAAACAGCTAAAATTTTTAATATGTGCAGATCCACCTGGAGTCAACCAAGTTTCATTTAGTAATATAATGTTAATACTCTCATCTCTAATAATAGGAATGAGTACCTCTTTGTTAACATTAAAACTGCGAATATTCCATTGGAGTATGTTATATTTAAAGGTATTATCCTGAATACGATTGAATTTCAAGCAATAGTGTAAAAAATGAAATAATAAAAAAAGGGGGGGAGGTACTTAGAGGGAGAAATTCAAGTTATATTATGATTGCTCACCTCTTGAGGAGAGGTAAGCTGAGAAATTGCGAAAGATTGAGAGCTAGGGATATAAAGGGAATAATCAGACAAAAACGGAGTATCAGAAGGGGTGAAGTCCATATCAATTCTTTCAATGTGAGAGCAAGAGGGAGATGAAGCATTGTTTTGAAGTGCAGATTTATTTGTTATCGGAGACTGACAGAGTTCATTGCATGAGGAGGAAAATAGAGCTGCATTATGTGTATCTTTATCAAATCCAGTTCTTTTTTCTAAGATGGTGGGACGTCTGCGTTTATGAGTAGTGAATTTGTTACTAGGGGGACTTTGTGTCACTTTTTGAGCATAAGAGATTGGAAAAGGGGAAGAAGTCTGTAATTGAGGAAAGGATGTGATTGATCTATCAAAAGAGGTGTTTTTAACAGAAGATTTAAGAGGAGGGAAAAGTTGAGAGGCTTCGAAGTAAGAATAGTCATGGAATGCCATTGCTTCATTAATGTTTTTTTGCCTATTAAATTCTTTGCAAGAGCGGTCAAAAGCTAGATGCTGTCCAGAACAATAAAAACAGTCTAAGGAATTTGAACATGGGTCAGAATGGATTGTTCCACATCTACTACACCTTTTGGCACTGCGGCAAGAGTTGGCAGAGTGTCCGAATCTAAGGCAGTTTTTGCATTGAGTAACAGGAGCAATATATTTATCAACCTGGACTGGAACTGAAAAAATTTCTAGATCCTTGGGGCATGGACGTCCCTCAAAGGTTACAAGAATTGTTGTGGAGGGAACATATTCATAAGATCCGTCATCTTTGGTTATTCTGCGGTTAAGTCTTCTAGCACCAATCACTTTTTTATTTTGCAAATAAGCTTCTTGAATAATATCATCTGGGGTAATAGAGAGTCCTACGTTTTTGACAATGCCTCTCGAGGTGAGAAGGCGTTGTGGTATGTAAGCACAATATCCTTCCCTTCTGAAAGCTTGGTTCATTAGGAAAGAATTAGCATCACGAGAAGTTTTGAAGGTAATTCCTATTTTGCTGGAACCTTTCTTTTGGATATTTTTAATGTTTTGAATGTTCAGTTTTCGTATAATTTTTCCAACATCCATAGGATGAATACTAGGGGGAGTGCCGCTACTTTTAATAGGTTCTACTATAACTAAATGGGGCCCAAAATCGATATCAGAGTACTTCAATCTTCTCCCTTTAGAAGCCTTAACGCGTTGTTCCAATATTAAAATTTCCTTTATGACTTCGGGATCGTTTTGAAAACAGATTTTAGTGGAAGCGAGTTCATCTTCCAAGTTTTTAATGTCTTTTTCTAATAGGGGAGAGAGTTGGTGCAAAGAATTTATTAAGTTTTTGGAAGATGGTGATAAAGCATTATGTAAGGAATCTGAGGAAGAGTTATTGGGGGCCTCATCCCCCATCTTGATGGTGGAAACTTAGCATGGTTAAATTTATTTTAAAACAATCTTTAAACTGTCAAAAAGTAAATTGAAAGTATACTAACCTGATGCCACCACTGATTGGCTTATAAAATTTTCATCTCCCAATACATTATTATCATCTTCCAAAACATTATCTTCTACGATTGAATGCTGTCTGGTGATTGTACTCTCACTGTGACTTTTAGGACTGAGGGGAGACTTAGGTGTATCATCCAATTGTTGTTGGAATGAGTTGATGAACTTTGCAGCAGAATCACAGGTTTTTAAAGAATCTGGAAAAATCACAATAAGATATCAGTCAAAAATATGTCACTCTATAAGTCACAGAGCTATGATGTTATCATAATAATCTTAATCATAATCTGCATGCACAGCCTTAACCCCTTCGCGCCGTTTACGGTATATATCCATCCAACAATTTGGCAAGCATATTAACTGACTTCAATTAATCATAAAAAATACTTTTTTTAATTTAATGTATCTCTTATCTATATTACCATTTTTGTTCATTAAAAATTCAATCTACTTACCCTTCTTCTCTATTTTTTTCTTGGACTTTATAAGCCTTATTTGTTCTTCCTCTGCAGGAGAAAAATAGTCATTAGGTTTTATCTTTCGACACCCTCTTCCAGTTTCCTCCTGGTCCTTCTTTTTAATTTTTCCTCTGGCTTCAGCAAGAGATTCTAAATAATTTGGAAAAATATAACATTAAATTGTGGCTTTAGCAAGAGTATATAGTCTTGATGTATGAAGCACCAAGTGATACAAATTGTAGGAGATATAAAGTATTATTTATTGTATTGTGAAAATAGTCATAGCCTATCATGTATTTCTGATGAAGATTAAAAACTGTTTATAATATATCCAACTTTGTTAAATATTGGGATACAAATATTAAACTTAGATCAGCTTTTTTTATTAGTAAAATACACCAAAACAAATAGGTCCAATTACAAATTTTGGTTTAAAAGATATCTTCAACATGTATACTAAATGTATGTAAATAAATGCAAATTTGAAATATAAATGTTTTGTAATTTAAGTAGTCATGAGAGATTGGTAAAAAGATATGCATTCATCACCAGTATAATACGTACCACAGAAGCATTCAATTTCGATGGGAAATTCATCCCAATCATCTTTGGGGCCAAAATTTTTTGCAATATACACACTAGCAAATTTTTCTGTGGGCCACTTGCAGTGTGTATTATCTTTGGTTAGCCAGCTGGCTGGCACTTCCGACACCACATCTGCATCACTGTCTGTTGTTTCATTGGTAAATTTTACAACTGCGTATTCCATACCTCAAACCTAATAAAAGCCAACAGCCACGGGAGCAAAAGCAAGAGATTTCTTGTTAGAACCTGTAAATTTCATTCGAAAAAATACTCGTCCCAACCATTTATCACTTAATTTCTACCATATTTTTTTTAATTTCAGAATTTTCATTTTATTTAAGTACAAATTTCATAAACACATACAAAAAGAACTGAATTCTTATTTCAATTAAAGGAGTTGCTGCTGTGTCAAAGGTTGAGCTCAATTTATAGACAAATATTTGGTATCCGGTTATTCGGCAAAAGTGTTGTTTCAGTGCATCCTTACCAAAAAGCCATTTTATAACATAACAGCTGCTCATAAGGGACACTTACAGTTACCTATTAGAACTGTATATATAAATTTTAAACTACTAAATTTTTTTTATTAATTCTGGATAATTCTAATCAGGATTCTAAATAAAAAAGTAGTAAATTCCTGAAGTACTGATAAGCTTGTAGTAGGATGATACTATTGTTAACAATTTAATTTTGAGTTTGAACTTATCTCAGTTTGGGCGCTATAGGCTGCCCTGAAGTTAACAATTTAAACAAATTAAAAATTGAAACTTCAGGACCACCTTGTGCCCAAACAGAGGAACTTTGTACTGAACTTAAATCAACTAAAGGAATATGTAGTAAGCATACATTTGAACAAATTAAAAATACAAAACTTAAATTTAAACTTAATATTAAACAACCCATCAATTAGAACTTAAGCAAATGGCACTAATATCTCAATCAGATTCCTGTGATTCATGAGAATGAGCAATTGGTATTGTTACAAAATGGTCTTTAAATGGAAGTATCATCACTTTACAAGAAATATCATTTATTTCAAAGGAATCTGAAGAATCTCCAAATAAACATAAATAAATTCCTAGATCTTTGGAATCAATTGGTTCATTAAAAAAACTACCTTGTAGTTTCAGATACTGACCTGTTACATATATTACATCATCTTTTTTTACTATATTCATAATTGTTAAAAATTTACCATTTTTTAACAAACAGACATTATTTGGCTTTTTATTTGAAATAGAAAATGATTTGCACTTTATTTCTATAAAATCGTTTACAATATTCCGATTATCATTACTGTTCATTTTATTAAGTTTTGCTTCTTGTTCACTTAATCGTTTTATTAATTGTTGTAAAGGTTTACCAGATTGTATCCATATATTTTTTTTAATTTGATACATATAATTTTCTGCAGGAAAAGCACTAAAATTATCTAAACATTCAAAATTTTTAACATCACTTGGCAAATTTATAAGATTGTGAATATTATAAGTAATATACTCTTTACCATATAGTTCACCAAAACTAGATACAAAATCATTTAATAATTCTTGTGCACAATTATTTAATTCAATGCATAAATTTGGAGTTATAAGAATTTTTATTGCACATGAAAGATGTAAAAAGTTACAATATTTATCTTCTGGTAAAATATCTTTCAAAGCAACAACCCCTGTATAGAGCAAAAGTTGCCTAAATTCAGTGGCCTTAAATCGATCTAAATCAAATAGTGTTCTAGGTTTTCTCGAAAAATCTGAGGTAATATATTGCTTAAAGTTAAAAATTATATCTGAAAGATTTGAGAAAACCTGTGCAGGTATTCTAAGATCTTGGCGAATAGTGTAAAACACACACAGCGGCACAGATTAGAGAACTAATCTGTGACAGCGGTCCGTACCGCCTCTTGATTTTCAAACCGCTTCGGTTGGTCATTCTTGTGAGTAATCGAGTCGGTTTTTGTTTATCGAAGCGTTGGATCGTTCTTTGTATTTAGGTACGTCCGTGCAGGTAATAATATATACATCCTTACGGACAGTAGACAAACACTACTAGCCCTGAACAGACCACGTATTACATCAGGCCTAGTACTAGAATGTCACATGGCCTTAATCGAAGCCTGTAACAACAACACGGTCACTTTAGGCTGGATCAAGGGCCATGAGAAATCGAAAGGAAACCGTATTGCAGACTCGCTAGCCAAGAAGGCAGCCTCCCAAAAACTCTTGGGACCTGGCACTTTCATTGGTCTATCGGCGTCAGCAACGGCCGACCTATTAAAGGAACACTCCATTAATAAGTTTAAGGGTAGATGGGACGACGCAGAAGGCTGCAGGCTTGCCAAGGAACTGCTACAGTACCCGGACAGCAAAGTAGCCAAAAAATACGTGACTATGAACAGGCGGAACCTACGAACAATCACGGGAATTCTGACTGGTCACTGCCACCTACGAAAACACCTTCACAGACTGGGTTTATCTAACACCCCACTTTGTAGAGGATGTGAACATGAAGATGAGACTGTCGAACACATTCTTTGCGAATGTCAGACACTCTCTCAATTTAGGTTTCAAGTATTCGGCGAGTACAGGCTAACATACGCCAATATGAGGGAACTTAATTCAGGCGACGTTATCGCCTACTTCAAGGAAGTAGGCTGGATGACGAGCTAGAAAGAAGTTTTGAACCTCAGAAGGATGCACAATGGGCCAATTGTGGCCTAAGTGCTGTGGGGCCACCCACCCTTCAAATCTTTACAGATACAGATAGGTACGTCCGTTCACACGCACGTGGTTTTCTGCTCGTTTTCTACAAAAATGGATAGAGGGAAAGTAGATGTCGAGAAACTAATAAGTGAAATAGAAAGTCGACCTGCACTTTGGAATATGAGAGAAAAAGGGTACAGTGATAGAAATTTAAAAAGAAAGTGTTGGGAGGATATCATCAATATTTTTGCCTATGAAGACAACAGTGTATGAAAATGTCCTTTTTGTTGCCTCTCTTCAATAATTGGATATATCCACATCCTTCGTTTTCGTTGTTTCTTCTTATTTACTTTCCAATACAGATAGAGTAATGACAAGTATACCATATATACGTAATAAATAAAATATACTGCTAACTGCCTATATCTCCAATAAGCGAAATGCGTTCTATTAAGAGTGAGAGGTCCGACTACACTCTGTGTGGCCATGTTAGTTATGCGCAAGTGCTGTATTTGCCGCCTGTAATATTTTTAAACGAAGATATTTGAGTCAACAAAAACTTCGTGTCTGATTTTTGATTTGACCAAATAAAGTGCAATTATTTAATTACATTTTTTTCACTTCTAACATAAATCTCAAATAACGTCTATTATAGTTGTCTAGGTTACTTCAAAAGGAAGACCTATGAAAATTTAAATTAGGACCAATCTCATTACATAAAAAGCACCGTTGTGGAGACATAGTTTTTAATAAAAATCTAAATAAAAGAAACACGTAAAAATCACAACACAATGATAAAACAAATAACAAAATCACTAAACATCCAAACCACAGCCTAATTTTACTATGCTGTGTCCAAACAAACAACCATAGACATAATAAAATATATTATTTGTCTATGCTAACAACCTTTACCACTCCCCTGAAGGTCTAAAAACGTCAAAGCGGGAATGAAACATCCAATGATATTAAATAATGCAACGTCTCATGACACGCATGCGCGTATTTATCTTGGCCACATACGGTGCAGACATATATATATGTCGGCACTCTGATGATCGCCACGCTTCCCTGACCGCTAGGCGCAGTATATTTTATTTATATGTATATGAAGTATACTACGTCGTCATCCATCGTGCACTACTATCTCACCGAAACAAAAATCGCAAATGAAACCGCTCTAATGTGTTTTGTTAGAAGGCGACCGATTCGATAAACGCATCGGTCAAAACCGCCGTGTCTGTCTTTGCCCTAATTCTTCCTCCGGTTAACTGTCCCGACTATTTATCCATAGAGACCAAGAAAAACAGACATATCGGGCCGATATTCAGTCGCGGTAAACCGAGTATCGTGTTCCGGTTACAGCATTAACCGTCCGTTATTCAGAGCGCATGCGCTTTGGTTATCTTGGTAAATTTAGAGTTTCCGTTATTTTCTTATTTTAACGTTACCACTGCGAGAACACCCTACTCACGTTACCCTAACCAGGGAAATGTGATAAAAAGTTATCTATTTAAAATTAAAAGAAATAATTATTTATATTATATTTTTGTTTAATTTAGGCCCGTGTGCACCGTTTGTTGTTCTAATCGAGTTTACAGTAGAAACGCTAAAGCTTTTCTGTCACGTGACTTAGCTGACGATATTATTCAACACATACTATGTTGGTACTGTCTTCTTCTAATAACAGAAAAAGAACGAAACTCAATACAAGCATTTGTCCCATTGTTTTGATTCAGTTGCATATGGTTGATGACGTGTTAGTCACGTGTCGGAAACGACTCCGAGTTTCTACTGTAGTTCATCGGAATTAGTGTAACATCATTCCATTGGTAAGCACCGTTTGTTTTCTTTGCGGGATTAGTTAAACCAGAAATATTTCCGGCAACGTTGCTTTTCGGAAGAAATGTTTGTTACGATTGGTGATATTGGTACTTTCTGAAGTCAATCTATCATTTTAATTTTGTTTTGATTAATTTTGTTGAAATAATTTAGTTACACAATTTCACTTGAATAAATTATTGTAAATCACTCCATGAATTTTTAATTAAAAATGATAATCTCATAAAACATTCAACAACAACCAACTGGGTTACTAACCTAGGTAATAACCCCACTCACACACCACCCACTACGACGACCACCAGTACCTCGATTGGATGGGTACCACATTTTGTGGTAACGCCAGCCACTCAACCCCTAGGAGTTAATACCGCTATCCTAGCGGATTTTAATGGAAGAGACGCCTCTAGATATTTAGAGAGTTGGTAGAGAACGATTTTAAGAAGAGGGTCACGAAAGAGAATGAGTTATGATAGTTGTGTTAACTATGCTCGACGTATGACAGGCATAGTGCATGAAAGAGCGTAAGCAGAGTGTGTTTCCATACTGTTTTTTTTATTTTTTAACTTTTTTTCCCCCTTCTCGTGAAGATCATTTAAGCCAACTTCATAAAGGAGCAGCCCTCAAGGTCGTCAACAAAAATACCCCCGAAGAAGTGCTAGTGATAGAAAACGAATCCAAATTGTTTTCATTGACGCCTCATAAGAGAGCAATATTATGCGGGAGAGAGGTGTGGCATACAGAACACCCGAGGATTCTAATAGCATTGGCCAAGGAGGCTCACGGAATAGAACCGTCCATGCCCATTTTGCCACAAAATGTAGATTTGATGAATTATGTAAATAGTAAGTTTTTGTATATTGAACAAGCGCACAAGCGAGAGTTACATAGAAACTGTCCACCGTAGATGTATAATGAAGGAGAAATACTGAAAAATCGGCACCAGTCCTGTCCAACGGCGTTACCCAACTGATGCAGCACACGCAAGGGTATACTGGAAGAGTACTAGGAGAAGTACTCTACATTCTAAAATGCGTCCCAAAGAGGGTCATGATTCGGAGAAGCAACAAATGTTACCATGAATTACCAATTTCCGTGGCGAATCAATCCATGTTCATGGCGCCACTTACCCGCATTATACAAATCCAAGCCGAAGAAGTAGATTGCAATAATTTAATACCACCTCTGTACAATATAGATAATCAATGGATAGGGTTGAATCCACATCCAGCTATGGCTACACCAACCAACGAGTTAGCTGTGGACACCGAACCAAGACTAGAATTGGAACCAATCCAACCCGTGAGAGCCAAGGGTCTCTACACCCAACAAGAAGTCAGCGAGGCACAAAGAACTATAACTTTTGGATCCGAACGGAAGGCAGTAGAAAACATACTCACTCGCCGAGCTGCAGGAATGACAGCCAATGGACAAGGTTATTCCTTAACAAACATATTTGATCCATCTGAAGTAAAGCAACTAGCAGAATCCACTATGAAGCATTTATGGGGATGGTTTTCCGAAATAGGTAATTTCATGAGTGGGTTATTAGGATTTTATTGTATATATGAAGGCATGCAGTTCATATGCGGAGTCATTATTAACAGCCTTAGAATCTATCAAACCATTCGCAACTAGGTGTGCTTGATCGTCACTAGACTGAATCTCAGTTCTCGGTCGAAGGACAATCGAGAGGCAATTGCTAAGGTATTGGCGGTGTACAAAAATCGGGCAAATAAATTATGTAACTAGTTTTAAGTTATGAAAAGAATTGGACAAGTTCAATACTTTTTCAAAGGGGGAAGTAATGTAATGATTGGTGTAAATAAATTATAAAAGCGATTAATGGAATTGGGACATTCTGTATCATATAAAAAAATGAAATAATATTTCTTCAGTTATTTCGTTACGAAACTATATTAAACAAAAAATGTTTATTATTTCGTAAAACTAGGTGATTGGAAGTTATAGCGTAAGCTATTTCACTTTTCATTGTAGAACCATAATTTGGAACAAAAAAATTGAGAAATATATTAACAGGTAACGAAAAAAAATAATGAAGAGTGGAAAATATGGAACCCATCGATGGGGAATGAAAAAATTGAAAAGAGTTAGAGTGGGTCCAGCCGGCGTTGTGGAACCACGCGGAGTTTACGCGACCAGCGCAAATCACTAGCAAAAGTGATTGCTCCTTCTGTTCGTAAAAAAAAGAAAAATCAACGTCATTTATCAGATTAATTTTTTTTTGTTGTGTGCATATTCTTTGGGTCCCTCGCTCCACATTCCACGCCTGAGAGGAAGAGATTTCGTCTCCGGTGAGTCAATTAATAATTTTGTTTAACAGACTAACCATTATTTGAGGGGTGTACATGCAGAATCAGGAAATATAGAAACTGACTACATTGCTTCTCGCTGTCGACGGCACATGAACTATCAGTCAGACGTCGGGGTAGAATAGATGGTGTATTATGTCATAAAAAGAAAATTAATAGGAAAACCCGTAAGTGGCGCTATTTGCAACTGCCACCAAAGAAATTTATCTCAACATCTTTTAATTAAGAACTAGGAATTAAATACGAATTATTTTAAATGTTTGTAAGGTTGGTATATAAATCTATCAAATAAACCGGGCGCAAATTTTAAAGAAATTCAGTCGATAAGACAACCTCAGGCAGTTTAAGTCCATTCATGTTAATTTAACTTATAAAGTGGCATTTAGCGGGTATCACAGTTTCTCGAATAGAGAGAGGAACTGATCCTCAGGAGTTCATGTTATATGGTGTAATTCGAAGTACCTATATTTATTTTTCCAAAAAAATCTAATCTAAAGTGTTATTTCAATTTTTGTCTATAAATTGTTATTATGTTCAATTTTACCAAAGGTCAATTAAACTGTAATTTCACCGATTTTATCAATTGTATTTTATGAGTCAATTGCTAAGAAGCTAAACTGTCAACTTTCTATATTTTGTATAATTTTTTTTGTTTTGTTTGTTGTTAATTATAATTAATAAGTTTCGTCACACTCATCTTTTCTAAATTATAAATTTTTTGTGCGATTTTGGCAACTGAAATTTAAATTAATTTCTAATTTCGTTAATTATAAATTTTGACTAACTTATGAGGGAATATATTTATTAAGTGAACTCGGATTTTCATTCAATGTCACTCTAAACTTAAGTACAACAAATAGCGTCCCCCAAAATTAAATCCTCGTATTGTAAACCGAGGTCGAACTTCAAGCTCTTTTGGGAAGAGCAGCCTTTGTCCGCTCAAAAGTATTAATTCATCTTGTGTTGTTTGATAGTGACAGAAACTATAGGTAACTTGAACAGCTACGCATTGGCAGAGGTCAAACTTCCCTCAAATAATCATAATTATTATTAAAAGTAAAGAAAAGGTCTTTAACAACCCTAGCAGCGTTATAATGCTCAATAAGGAATATTTTAAGAAAAAACTTTCAAATTGAAAGAACTGTAGGTAAAATAGAAAATATTGCTTTTCTACTTCCGTTACTAAAACCGCTTTTTTATAATTCGCGTATAAAAGAGGCTTCATTATAACATTGTTTACAGTGTCACAATGAAGCTCTTTGAACACTGTTATAGTAATTTCTAGTGTACAGTTAGTTATTGAATTTAGTTATATCTTTATTTGACATTTGACTTTAGCTTTGATACAAATTATAAATAAAATGGTCTAGCGTTGTTCTAGCAAGCAAATTATTATATTAAAGGTATATTAGAATGATTTATATATTAAAAATATTAATGAATAAATTACGCTAACGTTTATTTATCAATGATTTGTCAATTGTTTATTTTTATATTGTATAGGATCAATATATAGGTATACAAAACGTTCGATTTTTGGGATAAATTACCAGATATCTATGTGAAGATGTATTACAGAAATAATTCTGTTCATGATATAATATAAATAGATCGCAAGAGCATATACGAAGAAGCTCTTTTTTAAACAAATAATCATCCTCTTTTTGCTTAAATGAAAGTTTGTTTACAATTTACACAATTATACGGTTATAATATGTCAAAAGTCAGAAGTGCTGAATAAAACCATATACGTAATAAATAAAATATACTGCTAACTACCTATATCTCCAATAAGCGAAATGCGTTCCACTAAGAGTGAGAGGTCCGACTACACTCTGTGTGGCCATGTTAGTTATGCGCAAGTGCTGTATTTGCCGCCTGTAATATTTTTAAACGAAGATATTTGAGTCAACAAAAACTTCGTGTCTGATTTTTGATTTGACCAAATAAAGTGCAATTATGTAATTACATTTTTTTTCACTTCTAACATAATTCTGAAATAACGTCTATTATAGTTGTCTAGGTTACTTCAAAAGGAATAGAAATGAAGTAGATAAACATGAAATATATAGTAAGCACATAACCAATTAGAGTTATTATTTTTATAAATCATTTCTTCGATATCTACACACTAATATAGCCATACATATTGACAAATTAAATGACGATGGAGTACCCCATGGGATGATTTGTTTCCAAACGGAATTTATTTTTATATACCTGTAGACCAATGAAAATTTAAATTAGGACCAATCTCATTACATAAAAAGCACCGTTGTGGAAATATAGTTTTTAATAAAAATCTAAATTAAAGAAACATGTAAAAATCACAACACAATGATAAAACAAATTACAAAATCACTAAACATCCAGACCACATCCTAATTTTACTATGCTGTGTCCAAACAAACAACCATAGACAAAATAAAATATATAATTTGTTATTTATTGCACGGATTGTTGTATATTTGATAAAAAATTGGAGAAAAATTACATTTCATTACCCCGTATTCAGATAAACAAATATTATAGGTACACCCCGAAAAGGGGTTTTCAAGAGTTATACAAGTGCGGTCATTTTTTTTAGTTTGCCTACCACTAATATTAACCTCACTTTTTAAGACGCTGCAAACGCATGAAGTTAAAATTAAATCAACTTCAAGCTGCAGCAAAGAATGTGTATTCTTTGGCTGCAGCATCGAGGTGTTGTGGCGGGAGGGGAATACAGAATTAACCAATCACAGAAATGCCGCACGCTGCAATCGAAGTTCTGTGAAGTCGCAGTAACCGGTGAAAACAGAGATTTTGGTTCAAGCGATCCAATTTTTGCAGATAAACGAACGAAAAAATAATAAGTTATGATAATTAAGTTATCCTGCAATACGTATTTTTGATTTTAAAAGCTATATGTTTGAGGTTATGTTTACCGGCTTATTTGATTAATGTGAAAATATAAGATAAATAATAGTGATTGTTTGTTTTAGTGTTATCAAAACATGTTTCAATATTCTCATGAAACCTTTTTTAATGATAATATGGGTTTGTTAATGAAAAATGCTTAATTGAAGTGAAGTGTCGTTTCAAGTATCCTAACGAAGAAAAATTAAACCCGCTCTCAAATGACAAGAATTACATAATTCATTTTGATGAAAATATATTAGTGATAATTGAAAAGTATAACTGTTATCACCAGATACAAGGTGCATTACATATTGCATGATAGGACATGTGCTATTTAATATTATGGATACCATATGACATCATTGTGGGAATTGCTAGACATCAAGAATGGAAGAAAAATGTACATGTTTTAAAAACAGTCTACCTTTAGAAATTTGTACCATTTATATTAACATAATAAAATGTTTTAATAATTATAATTTTTTGTTTGTTTCGTGCTAAGAAAATTAAATTTAGGAAACGTTGTAAATTTACATGATTGAAAATAGGCCATTTAGTCTGAAAACTCAGAAAACCATGTCACAACTTTGCTTCAACCAAACCATATTTGTATCGTTCCAGAGTTTCTGTTGGTTGCTTTCAAATTTTATTTGACCTGTACCAAGGTTCTTTTATTCAACTACATGTGTAATCATATTCAATTTTATCTAAAAATAAATAACATAAACAAAAACGTTACCAAATTTCTTTATTACTCAGATAAATATTTACTTGTAATACAATGGTTTACAGTTTATAGAAAGAGGAAAGTAAGGTAGAATGAGGAATTTCAATTTAAAATAGCAAACGTTTAAAAAATCATACAAAGCAACTATAACAACTTATAAAAAATGTAAAGCAAAAGATCTGTAATGACAAATAATAATGTATATATTGTAAGGAGACCGATATATACAGTACAATATCAAACATACAATCAACATGTACAAGTTTGCTTCTACCTTGTTTGCAAAGATTGATCATGTACAAAAAAATAGTTGGCTAATTTTCTTTTTCCCATCTATAAAATGGCAGCTACACAAAAAGCTCCGGAATCTGCTTCTATTGTTCTACAAATATTGTGTAAACACACAAAAATAAAATGTTATATTTATCATTATGTAGGTACCTTGTTAGCTTCATCCATTTGCTTCTTCCTTTTGGAAATCTATAAAAATTACACTTATCTGACATTATAATGCTTACAGCCTGGTGGCCAGCACAGTATCATTATTCTTTCTGTGAGGAAATCTAATATTAGATAATACAGATAGAAAAAGAATTAAAACAATTGTATTTCATAAGTTTATAATAGCACATGTTTAGGGTAGATAACTCTTTTATTCAAATTATATTGTTATACATACCTATTTTGGCTGGAATCGAATATACCTCGTTGTAAAAGTCTTAGTTGGAGTATATCTAAATGCCTAAATCAGCAGTTATATTCAAAATATAAGAGAATAATCTCTGGTCCAAAATCACACCAATGGTATCTAAATGGCTAGTTATGTTTGTTTGGATACAAAATTTTGATAACCTAATATTATTACGTCACCCCTAATACCGTGTATAGAAATCAAGAAACAGGATAACCAACTTAGTAAATTTATAATTCATCTAAAGATCTCTACCATCTACTATTACCCATCATATATTTGATATGTTGCTTATTGTTAATAATAAATTAAAAGTTAATGCTTAAAAATGCGGGTGTAAACTAAGCCAATGCTACTTTTAATTTTTTATTTCAGTTCGTATTGTATTTTTCGAACAGTTTTCAGAAATAAATCACATTTTGACAATAACGCACGGTGATACGTGGCGTGTAGTTAGTTGCTCATATCGTGATTACTGTTACGAATCAGCACACTGGTATAGTCACTAAATCCGACTCTGTCTAAGCTATGTATAAAAGTTAAAATTATCTTATCTAGACATTGTTTTTGGGACCAGTCTTATCTAGAAAATGCCAGAAAGCCAATTGTTTTTGTATAAGCCGCAATCTAGAATTATCTAGTAAAAAAGGCACTAATATATAAGGGACCGATCCGGGAGAGTTAGTTTTTAGTGGATAAAGTGATCTCGACAAATAAACAAGAATACACCGAAATAGCGAACAGTAAAGTGTTGATATAAATTAATGATTAAGGTTGTGTGTATATAAATTAAATTTAAGTGAATAGTTAACTGTATATAAATTAAGTGTTAGTGAGTAGTTTAGTGTTTAAATAAATTCGTAAGTAGCCATACCGTGTGTTTAAAATTTATCCCACCCGTTTACTGTTTAAATTAATAAGAAAACCATTACATTACTTTTGCAATAGAGCTTCAGTTTCAGTAATATGTAGTTAAATATCTTTTTGTACGTCATTGGATTTAAATCATACTTATATATAATTTTCCCAAATTAATTATAGTGCATTGGTAAATTTATATTCAAATAAACTATTTGAGACACCATTTTACAAAAGTAAACCAAAGGACTTGCTTAATGGTAGTATTAGTTGTGCTAAACAGAAGTCAGAAGTGGGATAATATAAATAAATTGCTACGTAAAAATGACCAAGAGACTATGTGACTTGAAAGTGACTGAGTTAAGAGCAGAATTGGAAGATCGTGAGTTGGAAACGTCCGGTAAGAAAAGTGAATTAGTAGTAAGACTTAAAGTGGCACTGGAAAATGACTTTTTCATCCAGAAACAGTTTTATTTAATGACTAGGCTTCCACCTTAATCTCGTCAATTTCTGCTAACATGGACGAGATGATTTCTGCTATGAAGAACGATATTTCAGGCATGGAAGAGAAGATTTCTATGAATGTGAAAAGCGATATTTCGGCTATAAAGAACGACATTTGTGCTATGAAGAACGACATTTTTGTTAATATGGACGAGAAGATTTCTGCTATGAAGATATATCTGCCGATATCTTATTATTGAAAAACGACATTACCGCTGACGTTGAAAATGAAGTTTCGTCTCTAAAATCTGAAATCGAGAAATAAGAAGACAACGATGGACGAGAGAATCAAGGAGTTAGAAAGAAAGATGACAGATATAAGAACTCAAGACACGCCAGCGGAAGAAAAGAAAACCGGTCAAACAAAACCTTGCAAGCCAGAAACACACCCTAAGCTGGAAGACATTGATAGTTTTACCCGAGTCAAGGCCCCAACGTTCCATGGAAAAATGTCGTGGACCAATTATGTGAAACAGTTTGGGGCAGCCGCTAGAGTGAATAATTAGTCCGATAGAGAGAAGGCAGTGAACTTAACTATCACGCTTCGGGGAGAAGCATTAGATGTAGACGATACCGCTTGAAGAAACGGATGACTTCGAGCAGCTGAAGAAGAGGATACGGTCACGAACATTTGGAACAGTTGTACAGATTCCAGCTGAAGAACCGAAGGCGGAAACGTGACGAAAATCCTTCAAGAGTATGAACTGGATATGGCCCGACTAGTTCGATTTGTTTATCCATCAGCACCAGAGAACATGATGGAATGTTTCGGCATCCAGGCCTTTATTGACGGCTTACGTGACCCCGATATGCAGAGGACGCTTCGTTTAGCCCATCCGAAAGCATTAGTCGACGGATTGACTGCTGCTCTTGAATATGAAGCAGCCACGATGGCTTCCGGATACAACAAAGGTAGGACCATACAGGAAGAAGGTGACGATGACAGACTTGACCAGATCGTCAACTTGTTGAAAGGTATTATAGACAAGAAGCCGAAGAAAATCAGGTGCTGTAATTGTGGCGAGCTAGAGCATGCACGCAGTTCGTGTGAGCGTCCTATGATTCCTGCAAACCAAGAACCTCTTAAATGCAAAGCAGCCACGAAGAGCTCGCGCTACAAAAAAGGTAGGACCATGCAGGAAGAAGATGACGATGACAAACTTGACCAGATCGTCAACTTGTTGAAAGGTATGGCAGACAAGAAGCCGAAGATGATCAAATGCCGGAAGTGTGGCGAGCTAGAGTACGTACGCAGTCAGTCTAAGCGCCCCAAGACTCCTGTAACCCAAGAACTCCAGTCACAGGGGAAATCAGACAAGGGTGAACGTCCAGCTGATGTGAATCACCGAAAAGCCATCTCTTTGCCTAGACGGTCATGCCCTGTAGACTATTCACAATGCGACAAGTCGAAATCTAAGGAAGTTGCAGTTTCAAGAATTACAGTAGTCAATGAAGAATGGTCACCCACCAGGATCAGAGAAGATCAGGAGAATGATCCTTGCCTAAAGAAGATTCGGCAGTGGAAGGAAGAAAATTGACGACCTACATGGCAAGAAGTGTCAATATTTTCACCGAAACTCAAGGCGTATTGGGCTCAGTGGGACTCCCTTGTCCTGGAAGAAGGGCTGTTGAAAAGAGTCCTTGAAAACGATGATGGTTCCGAGATGAGGAGACAGCTAGTTATCCCTAGAACGAGAGTAGCTGAGGTACTGAAGAAATTACACGATAGTCCATCGGGAGGTCATCTGGGAGTGAAGAAAACCCTTCAGCGAGTCCGTGAAAGGTTTTATTGGATGAATAGCTCCGATGATGTGAAAGACTGGTGTAAGAAATGTACGACTTGTGCTACGAGTAATCGACCACATCGCAAGAGAAAGGCACCCATGAAACAGTATAATGTTGGCAGCCCTTTCGAAATGATCGCTTTAGACATCGCTGGGCCATTTCCGACGACAGAAAATGGTGGCAAATGCATACTGGTTGCAATGGATTATTTCACAAAGTGGGTGGAAATTTATGCTATCCCGAAAAAAGAGGCCACAACTGTCGCGGATGTATTGGTGAAATAATATATCAGCCGATATGGAGTGCCCTTGGAAGTCCATAGTGACCAGTGAAGATATTTCGAAAGCCATCTATTCCAGGAGATTTTCGACAAGCTGGGAATGAAGAAGACCAGGACAACAGCATTACATCCACAGTCAGATGGAATGGTCGAGAGAATGAACAGGACTATTGGAAAATACCTGTCCAAAGTAGTTTCCAGGTATCAGCGAGATTGGGACCAGTATATTTCCGTATTCGCATTGGCTTATCGATCTGCCGTCAATGAGTCCACGGGTCCACCTAACCTAACCTAACCTTTTTTTGGCAGGACGTAGTCAGTGCACGCACTGAGCAAGAGGCCCTGTTGAATAACCTTCCGAAGTAACACCCGGTACCGCTAAAAAGAACCATTTCATCGGGTGTACAGGCCGAATGGTGGTAATAGTTGTCCGTACATTCCCCGTCCGCAGAGCGATTAGGGGTTCGGGATCTCTTCATTTCTTCGATGTATTTTCAGAATTGTTGGACTTGGCTTTCTCTTTCTTCAGTTTCCTTACTTTTCATTATGTCACTTATGATCCTACACGCTCTGTTCCATGATTCTTTATTTCGTGCCATCCTCAATATTATATTGTCTGGAGTTAATCCATTTCCCAGAATTGTTTGGAGGTCGCTTCTGTGAGTATGCCACCTCTGGCATTCAAATAAGGTGTGTTGTGGGGTATCTATTTGGTCGCAGTACATGCATACGTCGTCATCCGAGTTGCAAAACCTGTAGGTGTAGGACTTGTACGACCCATGGCCGGACAGAAATTGGGTTGTGAAATAATTGATATTAGTAAATTTACATTTTATCCAATCCACAATGTTAGGGATAAGTCTTCTGGTCCATGAAGCCTTGAGGACTTCGTTTTCCCACCTATTTTGCCACAATGTAATGGATTTTTCTTTCTCTTCCTTTTGTCTAGCTGGATCTTGATTAGCTTTATTTGTGTGTATTCTATATCTCTCGTCAGCAAGGATATCCAAAGGGATGCAGCCTGTTATAACCTGTAGGGCCTCAGCTGATACCGTTCTGTAGGCGGAGGCAACCCTTAGCAAAATATTTCTTTGTGATCTGTTAATCATGTTTTTGTAGATATTGTATTGTAGTGCTGTATGCCATATTGGAGCCGCGTATAAAATTGTGGATTGTACAACTCCGTCCAATAGCTTCCTTCTGCTGGATCTTGGTCCTCCTAGGTTTGGAATTAGTCTTGTGAGAGCTGTTATCTGCCTTCCTGCCTTTTCCGTTGCTTTCCTGATGTGCGCCGTGAAACTCATTCTAGAGTCGAGCCATACACCGAGATACTTCACTTCTCTAACGGGAGTTATGGTTGTATTGTCGATATGAAAAGTGATGCCATCTCTATTTCTCTTTCCTCTTACAATGATTGCCTCAGTTTTGCTTGGTGCCAAAGTAAGCTTAAGGCCCTTAATCTTATCCTGCAGAATCTCGAGAGATATATTGGCTCTTTCCATCAGTTGCTCCCAACTTGTGGCTTTGGTTATAACTAGTAGATCATCGGCATACACCACGGAACAGCAATCATGTGACAGTTTGGCATTCAGTAGGTCATTACATAGCAAGTTTCAGAGTAGGGGACCCATTACTGAGCCTTGTGGCACTCCCTGAGAAATCTTGTAGTCATAAGAACCTATGGTTAAAAATCTCTGATTTAAATAGGAACCCACCAAATTTAATATGTATTGACTTATTCCAAGCCGTTGCAGCTTCTCTATGATAATACTCCAACTTGCCGTATTAAATGCATTAGCAATGTCTATCAATATGAGTGCCATACTTCACTTCTCTAACGGGAGTTATGGTTGTATTGTCGATATGAAAAGTGATGCCATCTCTATTTCTCTTTCCTCTTACAATGATTGCCTTAGTTTTGCTTGGTGCCAAAGTAAGCTTAAGGCCCTTAATCTTATCCTGCAGAATCTCGAGAGATATATTGGCTCTTTCCATCAGTTGCTCCCTACTTGTGGCTTTGGTTATAACTAGTAGATAATCGGCATACACCACGGAACAGCAATCATGTGACAGTTTGGCATTCAGTAGGTCATTACATAGCAAGTTCCAGAGTAGGGGACCCATTACTGAGCCTTGTGGCACTCCCTGAGAAATCTTGTAGTCATAAGAACCTATGGTTAAAAATCTCTGATTTAAATAGGAACCCACCAAATTAAATATGTATTGACTTATTCCAAGCCGTTCCATGATAATACTCCAACTTGCCGTATTAAATGCATTAGCAATGTCTATCAATATGAGTGCGCACCATTTATTGTTACCTGCATGTGCTATGCTGATGACTTGATTAACTGCATCGACTGTGCTCCTTCCTTTAGTGAAGCCAAATTGCATATTTGACAAGTCGTTATTATCTTCAAGCTCGTTCTCAAGTCTAGCTTTTATGATATGTTCATACAACTTACCAAAAATGTCTAGCAGGCAGATCGGACTGTACTTTTTGCTCTCGAGAGCTTCCTCACTTTTCGGGATAAGTGACACCGAGGCCTTTTTCCAACGGTCGGGAAACATTTGGGAGCTCATCAGATTGTTTATAATTTTGCGTACTTCTTGCGGGAAACGATCAACTACTAACCTTACTGTCTCAGGGTTTATTCCGTCGTTGCCGGGGGACTTCCCCATTCTAATTTTGGCGGATGCCGATGCCAATTCGCTGGGAGAGACTTCGGGAAATGGCACACTTTTATGGACGGGGAAATAGTCACGTACCGCAGGAAATAATAGTTTCACGATTTTTAGTTTTTCGGAAGCACATAGGTTATATGGAGTGTTTAGATGCCGAATAAAATTAGTTACAATTCTGTAACCTTGTCCCCATACATCATTTTCCAGGTTTGTGCAAAGTTCATTCCAATGAGCCTGTTTAGACCTACTTATTTCTCTGCGCAGTTTCTTCCTTGACGCTTTATATTCGGCCTCAATATCGTCAATTCGTGTTGTATCGCTTCTGCTCCTGAGTCTAGTTAGGAGTCTCCTATTGTTAATACAGTGATCCCGGAGTTTCTGTATACGGTCGTTCCACCAGTACGGTTGTTTGGAATTCCTACCAGGTGGGCGTATGGTACTATCCTCTTGTGCTTTTTGTATTTTGGAAATCAATTCGTCTACATCGTTGAAGTGGCATGTTATACTGAGTAGATCCTTGAACATGTGTTTATCTATACAATTTATTCCCTTGAAGCTGAGCTTTTTCTTGTATTTCTCCATTATTCCAAATTCCACGAAACGGTGCAGACTGAGGGACTCATCTGTCAGTACCTTCCAGTTTTTGAGCTTGCGTGCAATTCCAGGGGAAGAAAGTGTTAGATCGATAATAGAGCTTTGACTGCCCCTAACAAAAGTAGGTGTTTGGTCATAATTTTGTATTACTAGGTTCAATGAATGTATCCATCCGTCAAGGAATGCCCCTCTGTTATTTCGCCTCCTGGCCCCCAGGTCGTTGACGCAGTGTTGAAATATCCCGCTATAATTGTTTCCTTGTTATCCAGCCTAATTTTTTGCATTATTCCATCTATATAGTTCTCGAAGCATTGAAGAGGAACGTTGGGTGATATGTAACAATTATACATTGTGAAGTTTTGAAGTTCCAACTTGATGTAGCCAGCTCTTCGCTCATGAGCTCTAATTCCTACACTACGGTTTCTACAGTAGATCGCCACATCCAAGTTGATATCAGTGATCCATCTTTTATTTTTTTGGGTAATTTTCTTGTTCGGTTCCTGCAAGAGAATAATATCTATGTCCAATTTATCCGCCATCGCCATTGTTAAATCTTGAGAACTGGCCCTCCGGTCTACATTAATTTGTAGAACTTTGATGTTCATAGTGGGGAGATTCTTGTGGGGTGACTACTAATGTACTGGTAGATTGAAGATCTCGTAATGTATTTTTAGCTTCCTCCATCAAGGCAGTGAAACTCCTTATATCCTCGTCGTTAGTACATTCGTAATGTGTTTCAGTGGCAACTGGAGCATTTCTAGATGCTTGTCTGCTGAAATGTCCTTCTCTTATTTTTCCCTCCTGTCTAGCTTTTTTTAACGCTCTCTTAAAGGCCGGACATTTCATGGTGCCTACCATGTGTCCATTTTCGTTACAGATTGGGCAGTGCTCCTTATTGACGCAGTCTTTGTTGATGTGTCCTGCTTGTCCGCATTTGAAGCAATATCCCTGTCTCCTGGTGCTAGTACATTTCTCTGCACTGTGTTCATAAGACCAGCAGTTATAGCATCTCCTGATGTCAAGCCTTCTCTCTATTTGGCACCTAACCAGACCAATTCTTAGAAGTCCCTTGCTAATGAGTTTCTCGCCGTCTTCCTTATCCAGGGAAAGCGTCGCAGCCATGGTCTCATTGCCAGCTGGCCGTAGATCACTCAGTTTATTTCCGCTTTTCCAGGGCCCTAGACATTCCTCCACTGCCGATTTTACCTCCTCTCTATCAGTTTCTGGGTCCATACCCCTAATATGTAGAATACACTTTGAGTTGTCCGTTACAAGTTGCCTGGCCTGGAGATCTCCATTGTCTTTTAGCATGGATTTTATCTTATTCAAAGCGCTAATGTTCTTATCTATTACCATAAGGAGTTTACCATATTTGGTTCCCCTTATGGACCGAATCGCGTCTGTTCCTTCTTGGCCAGAGACTGATTCCTTCACCCTACCCAGTATTTTTTTGTATGACTTGCCGATTCCGCTGATAATCATGCCAAATGTTGGCCTCTCGGCCTCAGAGAGCTTCTTTTTGGAAGTCGTGTATATTTCTACCATCGTACTAGTACCGTGGAAAACAGCTTCAACTAATTTTTGGAGTTTTTTGGTGGTCATACCTGGAGTATCGTGCAAAGCTATTCTTGCGTCATGTAGTGTTTCCGATTGCAGTTTCTTCATTTTTGTCCAGAAATCTTTGACCGTTGCATCGTGTCTAATCATTACAATTTTTTTGCGTATACTAGCCCGATTTCTTATCCTTGTATCTTGTTCCAGTATTTCAAATTCCTCGGTCATGTCAGCCAGTTCAGGATACTTATCCTTATATAGTCTCTGGATGCTGGACTTCATTTCTGTGTCCTTAGAATCAACAAGAACGACTTTCACAGTCTTGTCAGGTGCATTTAGAGGGTTGCCTACCACCGTGTTGGTATTGGTAAAGAGCTGTTCCGACCATTCTTTATCTATGACCTGGGTTAGTTCATCTTCACTGTTCACTTCTGCAAGAGACGTTAGGGGCGGTTCGCTTTGCCCCCCCATCCACCATTCAGTCTGTGTCCCTATGTCCATCACGTTTTTATGTGGTGTTTCCATTTTGTCAGTCTGGACATCAGCATAAAAGGTTACTCTTTCTATCGGTTCAAACCTCCTTTGCTCTAACCAATTCTGGACTGAAATTCTATCGAAGGTTTGGGCGTTCTTCCGTAATTTCACGAGTAAGTCTTTTATCTTGTTGTTTGTGTTTTTCTCAATGGCCGCCTCAAGTTCCGTAACGAGATGTTTATTGGTCTCTATAGCCTCTGTAATAATAAATACCTCTGCACTTTCCTTCTTATTTTAAATATCTTCGGTCGTATCGTTGAAAGTGGTATCTATGACCTTTCTTTTCCCAGAAACTGAGTTACATCGCCTAAGTTGACTTGGCATATTAAGTCTGCTATGTTTTCCAATTGAGTCTATCTTTTTGGGAGTCCCCGTTGCTGTCTTTTGTTTGGTTAAATCCCAGGTATTAGGGTTTATACCTTTATCTTCAGTATTTTGTCTGTTTGTTCCAGAGAAATTTCCCTCGTCCGGCTGGTTCACCCCGGACAGGGTTTGTGTTTCTATATTATAGTGTTTATCTCCCATCTAGATCCCACGAGTAGCAAGGGACAAACAAATCCATCAATGCAGAGCCCCGCATGCACTGATGAGGCCGTTATACAATGTGTCGCCTGGTAACCCAAGGGAATCGTTAGCGACCGACGTGTCGTGTGGCCATTCACCCGTAGTCACGATATCTTCCACCGTAGGTTAACGGATTTTTTGCTGCAGGTTGTCTCCTTCAGGACTCTTCTGCCTGGGTTACCATACCATAGCCGAGTGGTCCCAGTTTTTTGGCGTCGGGAACTCGCCATTCGCCCTCCATGTCTGGTAGGACTTGTCAGTGCGTTCAGGTGTAACCCGGGCATGTTGGATCTTCCACTAGCATTTATTGGTGCTACCTACTCGATATCAGTAGCCCCACCAGTGCCCCACTGACCTTTTACGAGCTGTTTTTTAGCTTCACTCATTCCTCCTCGTCCTTACGGCTCGAGTAGGGATGAAGTTACTGAGCTACTCCACCAACGACAAGGTCTTACAGCTACTAGGAGTGGAACCTAACCTAACCTAACCTGCGAAAATCCTGTTTGGACGTGAAATGAGACTTCCTTGTGACCTGGAATTTGGCTGTCGGCCTGGAGAAGATCTATCAGGAGAAGTCTACGTGATCCAATTGAGAAGAAGGCTGGACGATATTCATGAATTAGTTCGAACAAGTCTTCAAGTTGCCAGCGACAGAATGAAAAGTCGGTACGAAACGCAGGCCACAGAAGGCTGTTTTAAAGAAGGGGACAAAGTATGGTTACACAACCCTACGAGGAGAAAAGGATTTTCTCCAAAATTACAAAAATCCCAGGAAGGTCCATACTTAATCAAGAAAAGGATCAATAACGTTATATTTCGCATAAGCAAGATCCCCAACGGAAAAACAAAAGTAGTTCACCAAAACCGACTAGCGTCATTCGAAGGAGACCATGACCTAGAGAAAGGAGTAAACCATATTCGAGATGTATCTGACCCTACCTTCGATGAATTTATGGACGCGTATGGAGGTACCAGGAAAGCTAGATATGGAGTCACTTCAGAACAACGACAAGATTTCTTCACTCTTCCGGAAGATTATTCACTGGCATACAACATACCCGCCCGTATCAAGAAGAACGCACGAGGGTTGGCATCCGTCTTTCGAAAGAAGTTCGGGCAATTAGAAAAACTTGAAGACCAGATTCCAGCCCCTGGCAAGACACTGAAACTGAAACATAATTCGCGGTACGTCTTCTACGTGGTAAATAAAAAATGAATTTCAAGATCGATCTACGTACCGCGATGTGTGGGAAGCACTTCGAAACATCCGAGACCATGTGTTAGAATCCAGCGTGAAGAAACTGGCTATGCCTAAGATAGCGAGTAACCAGTTGGATTGGCGAGTCATCAGGAACATGGTAGAGGTTATCTTCCAAGATATCGGTGTCCAGATGTTAATTTGCAGCTACAACCCCCGTTATCAGTATCAGATGAAGACGGTGCCCTGCTATTTCCATAAGATCGGAAATTGTAGAAATGGGGCCAGTTGCCGATTCAAACATCCAGTCTCGGCTACACAAAAGTTCCAGGAGGAACTTCCATTTAAGGAGGGGGTAATGTTACGAAGCAGCACACTGGTATAGTCCCTAAATCCGACTCTGCCTAAGCCATGTATGAAAGTTAAAATTATGGCGGATGCGCAAGGATTTGTTAGAACTGTTTACGATTGTGACTATCTTATCTAGACATTGTTTTTGTGACCAGTCCTATCTAGAAAATGCCAGAAAGCCAATTGTTTTTGTATAGGCTGCAATCTAGAATTATCTAGTAAAAAAGGCACTAATATATAAGGGACCGACCCGGAAGAGTTAGTTTAGTTGATAAAGTGATCTCAACAAATAAACAAAAATACACCGAAATAGCGAACAGTAAAGTGTGGATATAAATTTATAATTAAGGTTGTGTGTATATAAAAATTAATTTAAGTGAATAGTTAAGTGTTTATAAATCAAGTGTTAGTGGTAGTTTAGTGTTTAAATAAATTCGTAAGTAGCCATACCGTGTGTTTAAAATTTATCCCACCCGTTTACTGTTTAAATAAATAAGAAAAACATTACATTACTTTTGCAATAGATCTTCAGTTTCAGTAATATGTAGTTGAATATCTTTTTCTACGTCATTGGATTTAAATCATACTTATATATACTTGTCCCAAATTAATTATAGTACATCGGTAAATTTATATTCAAATAAATTATTTGGTACACCATTTTACAAAAGTAAACCAAAGGACTTGCTTAATGGTAGTATTAGTTGTGCTAAACAGTCTTTTTTCAAAATATTTACATTACCATCAAATTGATACATACCTATATTACTTCACAAAAATCTTACACACAAATTCCAATTACATTCACACAAAATTATTTGATAATGATGTAATGACCTACCAAATACCAAGGTAGCCCAAAACAAATTAAAACAATATTTTTTACTGAGTACGGCGAATATTTAGTCGACTTGTTAAGGTCATCATCATTTTTATGAAGATCTTGTAGCAGTAAAAAATGTAATTTAATGTTTGTTGCTAGACTTGCAGTATTCTTGTAGATGTGTCGATTTCTGCCGTAGTTTTTGTATTGGTTAATATAGATGGTTATGCAGCAAAGATACTCAGTTGGTGAGTGTAAAGTTTCATTTGTTATCATAATTGAGAACCTTTCACGTTTATATTGCTTTCGTTTAACTATCTGTTACAAAAGTATTTAACAGTTATATCCACTCAAAAGTAAATAATGGCATAGCAAATGATAAGTTGATAGAATAAAAAAAATAGAGGGTTTTTCATCATTAAATATTAGGTATTGAACATACTGGTGTTTGTATATTAATTTTACGATTTTCAAAATATTTCAATTTTATATAACCGCTAACTCAAAAAACAAAATGTGTGAGAAGTCATGCAGAAATTTATCTCACTGGATTTAAAATTAAAACCGGTTATAGTTCATTATTGAACAGAGGTTAGGCTTTTAAAAATTGTGTAAAAAACTGACAAGTTACTAATAAACTCCCATCGAAAATTATTGCACACATATTAATAGATATTTTACTAGATTATTTGTGATATTGAAGTTTTTAGTCCATTTAAATAATAGGATAATTGGAATGAGACTAGGTAACTCAACAATATTGCATTGAAGAAGATTTATTTTAACATAAAGTTAAAAGAATTAATCGAAATTAGGAACAATATAAAAAATAGGTCAAAATATTAAATTTAGAATCAGAAAACAAATGATTAGATGAATTAGAAAAAGAGATGATGAACCCTAAATCCAAAACAAATTCCTCCTCAGGACATGTTTGATTCACCTCCAAATATAGTTCTAATCGACAGATAGTGAAATCACAAAGTTTTTCATCTGCTCTCTTCTAGTCTTCGATAGTCAAATAATATTCAGGCGAGCCTACATATACCCGACACTCGGGCAAACGATGTCGGCCACGGATTGTCAGGATTACCTGTTTAGGAAACGCTTCACATCATGATACAACAAAATAGAAGATATGATCACAGCATATAAAACAGGCTGTGATATGATCTCTAGCCGTTCGAAATATCGTTCGCGCGCATGACGTCACGCAGAGAGTACAATTTAAAACAGTGAGCGCGGGCTAGTGCATTTGATGTAATAGAACTTGCGTATGATCCGTTGCTAATAGATTTTGAAGGAAAATGAGGATGGTTCAGGTGGAATGAGATATTATTAGTATTATAAAGGCAAAGAGAATTCATGTAAAAGTGTTATATATGGAATCGGAGAGCCTACCAGAGCAAAACAATAATTCTAAGATCTGATTGAAATCTGTTTGCTCACTTCGTAAAGTAAATAATTACTGTACTGATACAAAAAAAACATATTATTATACTTTTTCGATTTTTTGACTTGATTTTATAAACATTTAAATATGTAAATAAATATAAGGAATAAAACAATTAGCAAATTTTAATACTTAATCGATTGTTTATTCCTCGGATTAAAAATAAGTATACTACAGAAAAACAATAAAGTACAACTCAGGTACTGTGGAGCATTCTTCAAAATAATGATAATAATGAAATTGTTATTGGTAATAACAAAATATCAAATTAAGATTTAAAAATATTATTTGTCAACTTGGATTTAAGAAAAGATTTATTTATTTATTTATTACGGGAAAACCCCTCTAACTGTTACAATACAACAATAAATAGGACAGGTATAAAGACTGATACAGCATAACCAATTAATTTGAAATACATAACACTTTCCATGTAGCTACAGGTAATAAACAATACTTATATAAATAAAATTAAGAACACAACATAACTCAACAAATGACAACCCTAAGCAATATTTGAACTGGCCCAAAGACGTATTGAAATTATCAAAATTAAAGCTATTCAAAAAGCACAGATATATATTTATAGGACTCATAGCACCATATGTTGTTCTATGAAAGGGCACATGAAAGTTAACTTGATGGCGAAGACCCTGACAAGGAATGCTAATCTCTATATGACTCAAAAGATCCGCACAATCAACCTGTCAATTTAGGAGTTTAATTATAAATATAGCCCCCCAACATATCTCTACGATTACCAAGAGGAGCTAGTGACTTTTTTTTTCAATTTCAGCATAATTATATAGTCTAATATTCTATCTTATTAAATGTATCTTCGCGTTTAGACAAACGGATCCACTCCCGTATCATTTTTTTGTCTTTTGGAAAGGTAAAAAAGCTGACATCGTGTGCATCTTCTTTCACGTGATTGTCTAAATCACAACCGTACACTACACATCTCATTTTGACTAATTTTTGCTAATTTTCAACAATAAAAATGTAAAATTAAGCGACATAAACATATCCAATAATGTAACTGCAAACGAATTCAAGGCGTTCACTCTCGGCGTGACGTCAGAGCCAGCATGCGCGAAATCATATCTTCTATTTTATTGTATCATGGCTTCACATCCATACCACAGCATATTGTTTATTAGGCTTAGGCTGTGTCTGTACGATATGTCGTGATCGTGCATACGACAGTCGGCCAGAGGTTGAGGGCAGTTTGTAGTGGGCGCTTTTCGTCACTCCATTTTAAGACGAAGAGCTCATATAAACATGTGTGATAAGTCTTGTCGTTAATGAGATACAGGGTGTTGAATTGTTTCATTATTTCAACTTTCATGTTTTATAACTCTCTGTTTGTAATGTCGGTGGAAATGTGCAGTATTTTTTTATGATTTTACTTACTTCCCTCTTTCGATAAGTTTATGTTAATTTATTTAATTATTATTATACTCCTATAAACGCACAGAGCTGGACAAACTACTGGAGTATAACTGATAAGAACTTAATCAAAAAAAGTGTTAGCAATGAGTAGTTAACTACTATTTTTGGCAACTTTCTGTGAAGGAAAATATTTGAGTATAATTACTGTGACAGTTATAGAACAAAAGTAATTAAAATAAAGGAAAAGTAGTTAACTTACTAACTGCCCAGCTCTGTAAATACAAGGTGCCAAATCGCAATAACCCCAGTCCTGTCCGACTTGACTTTCTACAGTGAACAGAAAAATAGAGTATCGTCAGAGACAACACACACAGAATCGAATACAGATCGTGTACTGTATTCGATTCTGTTACCTTGTACTCGAATTCAACTAGTCCCCATCACAGACAATTTTGCCAGGTCTACTTAATTTTCAGTAGATCTACTGATTTGCCTGTTGATCTACTGAAACACTTCATAATCTACTGAAAAGCTGAAAAAAAGTATGACTCGTATTTATTATTGTAACTACCTATTACTATTAATCTTTAGTAATTCACATACACTTATATCATGCGTGAACGCTTTAAAATATTATTATGTTGGTAATACTTCACCCTTCACCACCACTCGGGGAAAGGCCGATTTCCTTATCACGTTGTCACTGGTTATTTTATACAGTACACGTAAACAGCAAACAACCACCCTCGGCGACCGGGACTTCTCAGTCTCAGCTCTCCGTCCGAGATGAATTTGGTTTGATGTTTTCTCCTAGCTAATGATTTTATTGGATTATAATTAATATTGTATTTTTATTTATATATTTTTTAACGTGTGATTTATCTTTTCGTATTAGCACGTGCAGTTGTAGAAATATGAGGTAAGTGCACTTCGAATATTTAATTCTAAATACTCAAGTAATGTAATATTTGTTTAGTTCCAGTGAGAACTATAATTCTGAAGATGAGGGTGCGGGACCCTCAAGGAAAAACAAAATTAAATATAATCAAGTATTTAAGAAATGCTGGATAGAAAAGGAGCAATTCAGAAAATGGGTCAAACGGGGAAAAAATGAATACTTTGCTATGTGCCGCGTTTGTAATAAAGAGATTTCTAATAAAAATACTGGAAGATTAGCATTAGTTCGGCATCAGGATAGTGCGATGCACATAAGGCTATGAAAATATCAAAAAAATTAGGGTACATTAACAGATATGGCTTTTTTAAAAGGGGTCCCAATCCCAAATGAGCAAACCATATTGAAAACTGCAGACTTATATCTTGCAGCTTTTGTTACTGAGCATAATGTATCATATAATGTGATTGGGCATTTACCTGCATTACTTACCAAACTGGCTCCTGACTCAAAAATAGCAAAAAAAATTAAATGTAGTCGAACTAAATGCTCTTATGTGGTCAAGAATGTTATTGGAAAGAGAAATGAGGAGGACATTTGTGAAATTTTAACTAACAATAAATTTTCTTTAATTATTGATGAATCCACAGACCGTTCATACACAAAACATTTGTGTCTTGTTTGTAGATACCGTTATAATAATTCGTAAGTTATTATAATAAAATAATTTAATAATTTTTAAAACTAAATTTCTTTTAGAATTCAAGACAGTTTCCTTGCGTTGCTACCAAACAAATAAGCGAGAGCTGAAGATCTTTATAAAGAAATCACCAACTATTTTATTCTGAAGAAAATTCCATATCAACGAAATTTAATAGGATTCGCATCAGATGGGGCCAACGTTATGGTTGGAAGACATAATTCTGTAGTATCTAGATTAAAGGTAGATAGATATACCCGATATTTATATAGTTAAGTGTATATGTCACAGCTTTCATTTATGTGCGTCATATGCTTGTTTGAAATTGCCTAGGGGCATTGAAGATTTGGCACGTGAGGTATATACTTATTTCTCAAATAGCCCAAAAAGAGTCGAAACTCTTAAAGAATTTCAAATTTTTTCCCAAACACAAATACATAAAATTTTACACGATGGTTATCTTTAGTAGCTGTAGTCTCTAGAATTTTAGAGCAATATAATGCTTTAATTTTATTCTTCACACATGCCTCTGTAACTGATCGAACGTTAGCACCAGAAAATATTTTAACAAAGTTGAATGATCGCTTCATAAAATTGTATTTTCAATTTTTAGAATTTTCTTTAGCTTATTTTAACACTCTTAACAGACAGATGCAATGTGAAAAACCGGCTATCCAAGATTTATACAAATATGTAAGTACTGTGTATAAATCTTTTTTGGAATGTTTTATAAAAAGGGAAGTACTCATAAAATAGCCTCTTCATCAAATCAATTTTAAAGATCGAGTTCGGCTCTGACAGAACAAGTGACTAGTCTAGTTTTGTGCAGTTCTCGAAATATTACAAATTTAGTTAGTTTTAACCTTTTTTAATTAGTTTTGATCAGTGAGAAGTACTTTCAGAAACTGTAAGTTCACTTTACTTATATTGTTCTTCAAATTATTTAAACAGTGAATTCTACATCATAAACACGGTCAATTCAAGTAATACATCACCTATAAAAAGCAACAAACTAGTTTCACATGCTACTATTTACTAATAGTGGCCATGGACGTATTCCAAATTCCGGCCAAATAAAATCAAATTTTAATGATGTCTTCTATCAATGATTCACACTCAAATACTCCTACAACAGTTATCAAAAGTTATTCATCAGCAGTCAACCAAGCTGTTTTTCCAAGCAAGCAACAAGCAATCGTTTTTTGCGCTATCAACAATGCCAAATTACAGGATTACCTTATCCCATTAGGATCAATCATTCAACCAAAAAATATTATTTTTTCATCAAGGCTTTCGAACAATCGTGTTTGTATGTACTTAGCAAACAAATCAGTAGTTGATAACTTCATGAACAATTATGGCTCCATAACCGTCAACGGCTAAAAACTAGTAGCTCGTCGACTCATAACTCCGGCTGATAGAATCATACTTTCCAATGTAAGTCCAACCATTCCACATCAACTGCTAACAGATTAAATATCAAAAATAGGTCTAAATCCAGTTTTTCCCATGACGTTTCTAAGAATCGGTGCAACATTAGCTGAGTATAGTCACATCCTGAGTTTCAGAAGACAGTTTTACGTAAGCCCTTATACTCAACAGCTTCCAGACTCCATGTTGATTGAATTCGAACAAACCAGCTACCGAGTTTTCCTCCAAAAAGACGGACTAACATGCTACAAATGCAAAGCTGATGGTCATGTAGCCTCACAATGTATCAATAGCTCCAACGAATCAGAACCTAATACATATAGTTCAATATCAAATAATGAACCGCTTACGACTTCCCAAACTCTTCTCACAACCCCAATCCAAACTCTCCCACCATCTTTGTCAACAAATACCATTAATACACAAAAATTGACTTCTGATCCAATAACAGAAGACTCTCCACTTAGTCAAGAGACGTCCACAACTTCAATGAATATTGTAATAAAGTAGACCCTGATGTAGTATCACCCTAATCCTGGGTGGTTTTGTTTAAATTTGAGAATGGTTCGCAAACCGCTGTCACCAGATGTACAACTCTACCCTTTGGTTTCGAGTTGTTACTCAACAAAAAATCCGCTGTCACCAGTGTAATAATGTCTAACTTATTAGCGTAAGTTAAATAACTGTCATCAGTGTAACGAAATAGTAACTCTATACTTCGTTGTATTTTAAATCTAAATCAAAGTGTTATAACTTGTATGCCCCTAATTAAATCTGCTGTCACCACTCTGATAAAATCTATCAGCAAATTCTGCTTCCCGTGCGCGGCTGAGCGTGTAAGGCAATCCAGTCCGATTGGTTTTTGCTAGGTTCGCCTGGTCTTAAAACGGATGAAACTTCCTTTGCCAGGACAGGGTTTGTCCTCCTCGTCTCCGTCACACGTCCACGTTTGTTACACTTCCAGAGGGGGAAATTTTTGGAGTAGGGGTGATAGGAAAAATAATGTAGAACCTCCACGTTATACAAAAAAATATATATATAATAAAATAATCTCTCCAAATCCTCCTATACAGTTATACATATATATTTAAAATTAAACTACAATTCCGTATGATTAAATTAATCCCAATTCCCTGGTGTAACTCTACCTATACATATTTATCTAAAATTGGTTTATTATCAAACCTACTCCTGTATATACTGCAATTATAAAACAAAATCAAATTTATGAACAGAATTCTCGTTTGTTCGGTGGTGCGGCAAAACTAGCCCTTTTATCGGCTTGGTCTTATTATTCAAAAAAAATGCGTGAAAGGCGTATGTTTTATATATTCGTTTCTCAATCCTTCTATTCTCCGGTGTCGAGAAAAAATAAATAACTATTACGTGTAAATACCTTTATATGCAACAATGATTCATTTCACGTCGTTCCGGTCGTCATTGACCTTCAGGGAACGAAAGTGAAACTTTTGTTCTATAAAGAAAAATTCTGATGAGCTAAGTAAAACAATTTAAAGTATTTATCGACACTGGCGTTACAAGTTGCGAAAGTCCCCAGTAATATAATTACCTACGATAAATTTATGCATTTTACACTGGCAAAATAAGGAAGAGTTTTAATTTATAATTTACGGCTGAACAAAAGACTGATAACAATATTTCTCTATAATAAATTCAGCGTAATTCCGCTGAAACCCGTGAAAATATGAAAAACATACGCTCCGGCCTCTCGGCAAAATCTTAATTATTCCAGTACACACGGTAAATTATATATTTGTCAGGACGATAAACTCAATCTGAAGAGTGAACAGCTATGTCCCGTCTCTTTGAAAAAATCAACAATCAAACAAAAAAAATCTAATAAATATATTTGCTATCGCTACACCTTGTATATAGCAATTGACCTATACACCCAAGTTCAGGATCCAGCTCGACCAATAACATGTAAATATATCCCTAGTAAAAAATTATCCCAATCTGAATTCAATTCAAAAACTTACTGCTTGCTAAACGTCCTCCGTCTCGCCGGGAATTTTCTTGACTTTTCTTACTATCTGCTTGTTCACCGCGAGTCGTGCCAATAAACGGAATCGTGCTATGTCGAAAGGCAATTAGCGTAAAGGGTAAGTTTTTACCACTCGTATCGCTAACACTAAAAACGCTAGTACCGTTCACTGTGGCAGGGGATAAACCTTTTCCCTTCGCGCGATCGACCACCGGTACACACTCACTGCCGCTGCTGGTCTGTGTACACTCCTTTTTTTGTTTTCCCCCGACTTCGGTTTTGGGGTTTTCGTCGAGTTGCAAAAAACAGCTTTTGTTTTTGAATCGTGTTAGTTTTTGTTATTGAAATAATTGTATTCAAAACAATTATTTCGCTTTGACCCAGTAAGATGTTTTTTATTTCTCTTATTCTGTTTTGGCTTCGTAGTTGTTTTATTAAACATTATGTGTATCGCGTTCCAGTTATTATTAAATGAAAAATAAAATATGTTTTACCGTGTGTTCTGAAATTTTCTACCATAAAATTATCTTTTAGGTATTCGTATTTTATTACAATATGGAAGCAGAAACGGAAGCAACAGATATCCCCAATATGGCCAAAATCACAAGCAAAAGACCTATGGAAGATACCCCCACACCCGATAGCGATAATAACATAACGCCAGAAAAATTATTCCCTAAACCAAAACCAACTCTAAAAAAGAATAAATTGAGCAAGAAACAATCAACCATCTCCTGCAAAGAGTACATCGAAAATCATTCGCCACCTTTCATTCTGGACTACGACCAATTAAATGTTTTATTAGATAACGTAACCGGCTCACCCCAACCTGTAAATATAGCTCTAGATTTCACATCTGATCTCCTTGCGCTTACTACTATGTTAACCGAAGTATATCCCCACATAAATGACAAGGCAACAAAAACGAGAATCACCAAACTTAAAAAAAAGATATTCACTCATCTTGGCCAAGATTTAATTGACTCTGAATCGGATTCATCTACTAATAATTAATTTGTCGCCCATAACCCTCTCAAATTACTCCAAAATTCAACTCCATTCTTCAATGGAACATATATGGTTTCTACCATCGACTTGGTATGCTACAAGTTATCATTAAAGAATACTATGCCTTCAAGAATCCAATCTCAAACCAGATAGCAGCTATTCAAACAGTCAATTTCAATTTTTCTCCAAAACTCGTAACAACACCAAACGTGCCAGTGGAGGAGTGGTAACTTTAATAAGTAAATCTTTTCAAGCAGATTACTTCCATGTAAACTCAGATATCGAAGCTCTTGTTGTAAAACTCACCAGCCATAAAACATTTTACATTTGTAATATATATATATATATATATATATATATATATATATATATATGCGTGATATGCCCGCTAATTCTGTTTTTGTTATATATATATATATATATATATATATATATATATATATATATATATATATATATATATATATATATATATATTGCTCCCGATTCAACAACACAATACAAAGACTTAGAAAACTTATTAAATCAGATACCAAGTCCAAGAATTATCATTGGAGACTTTAACGCACATAACATAATATGGGGCAGTAAATCGACAAACCCAAGAGGACACATACTAGAGAAACTAATTGCTGATATTCCACTGAATTTTCTGAACGATGGAAGCCATAGTAGGTTTAACATATCTACCGGAGAAACCTCTGCTATCGATTTAAGCCTCTGTGACCCAGCATTATCTGTCAATCTATCATGGGAGGCTCTCTCGTACTCCTATGGAAGTGATCAGGACCAGGAAAATATTCACCAAAATACTCGCCTAAATGGAGAATTAAATCAGCAGATTGGACATCCTTCAGAAATCAGATTGAACTAAATATGGATAGCTGCGATATTACCAACGATATCCGGAAATGTGTATTGAACTTCAATGAAATCATCTTGGATAGTGCCAACCAGCACATTGGCCAAACAAAAGACATAAAAGGCCATACTCCAGTCCCCTGGTGGAATCAAGAGTGCGAAAAAGCTATCAGGGAAGCAAAAGCAACATTGAACAAGTACAGGAAACACAAAACTCTCCAAAATCGCGTAGAGCTAAAGAAATACAAGGCTAAGGCACAACTTGTAATCAAACAATCCAAGAAAAAATCTTGGCAGGAATATGTTTCTGGAATAAACTCTTCCACTCCAATAAGCCAAGTCTGGACCAAAATAAGAAAAATGAATGGACAATATTTTGGGCCAATCCTATCAAGAACAATCGTCAACTTCAAATTTCACACGCGACTTTCTCAATTACAAGGCTCAAATCGAACAAACTCCCATCAGTTTTGAAGATACACTCGATAACCCTTGAAATCATCATACCACCATAGAAGAACTTGACAGCTCCTTAGACAAAATGAAAAATTCTAGTCCAGGTCCAGACAATATTCCAGTCATATTTCTCAAATATCTACCACCTTCAGCAAGACGGCATCTACTGAAACTTTTCAACAAGATATGGGAAGACAAAGTATTTCCTTCTTTATGGTCTGAAGCTATTATTCTACCATTTTTGAAATCTAAAAAACCCAAACAAGAAGCCAACTCGTACAGACCAATATCTCTAACTTGCTCAATGGGAAAATTGTCAACCAAAGACTCATGTGGCATCTCGAAACTTCTAACCTCCTAATCAAAGAACAAACTGGATTTAGACCAAACCGCTCAACTCTGGACAATATTGTGGATTTGGAAAGTGAGATCAATGAGGCTTTTGCCACCAAACAGGTATGCGTAGCCATTTGATACCTGCTGGACTCCAAACATCCTGATGCAACTACAAAGATGGAATATCACAGGAAATTGCCTAGCTTTTATCAACAACTTTCTTGCCAACAGAACATTCAAAGTTCGGGTTGATGACGAACTATCTGATACTTACCGCCAAGCAAATGGAACCCCACAAGGCTCAGTTATCAGCCCTACTTTATTTTTGATTGCCATTAACAACATTCTTAACAATTTAAAAAAACCACTGAAACCAAGAGTTTTCGCATGTTGACCTAGTGGTTTACATAAAAGGAAAAAATATAAATACAATATCTCTATTTATGCAACAATTCATCACAAATTTGGAACTATGGTCACGTCAATCCGGCTTCAGGTTTTCTGTTACCAAAACAACAGGTGTGGTATTTAGCAGGAAACGTTCATATACTACTCCAAAATTGAAGCTTTATAACCAAAATATTAACTTCAAATCATCAGCAAAATTTCTAGGAATGATCTTTGACCATAAGCTTACCTGGAAAGCTCACATAGAGAAGAAGTTGGTCCAAACATGTATGCAGCGGCTTAATATAATGAAAAGCCTAGGAAATATAAATTGGGGATCAGACTAAGCAACGCTACTGCTTATATATAAAACGCTCATCAGGTCAAAAATAGATTACGGCTCCATAGCTTATGCATCTGCCAGAAAAACTGTACTTCGCAAACTTGATGTTATCCATAATACAGCATTAAGAATAACTTCAGGCTCGTTTACAACATCCCCTAATACCAGCATCCAAAGTCTTCTTGGTGAACCATCATTAAGTTACAGACGCTCTACACTGAGTTTGAATTACGCGGCTGCTATATCCACTAATGCTGAAAAACCAGTTTACAGTAACACATTCAACAACAGATATAGGGATCTTTTTGATAAAAAACCGCATCTATCTAAGCCATTTTACGCCAGAGTTAGAGAACTTTTTCAGAAGTTTAATTTAGAGCTCCCAACAATGTTTCCATCCACTGTCGAACATCCAGCTCCGTGGACAATTTCTACCCCTCGCTGCCGTACTAACCTGACTGGGCTTGATAGGGATACAAATCGCCATGAAATCTTCGCAGAACTCAACAAGATACTGCATGACTACAATGGCTTTAACTTAGTCTACACGGATGCTTCGAAATCGAAGGCTGGAGTGGGTGCTGCAATAGTGACTACAACTGAATCTTACAGCATAGAATTCTCCCCTCACACTAGCATATTTACGGCAGAACTCTATGCTATCTTTCATGCCCTTAAAGTAATTACCTCATTTCCAAATCCCAAAACCCTAATTTTAACTGATTCCTTAAGTAGCATTCATTCCTTGAAACATCCTTATCCTAAGCACCCAATACTACAATCAATTAAATCACAGCTTCATAATGTCCAGAACAACAATAAATCTGTCGATTTCATGTGGATTCCTGCTCACATTGGCATCAGAGGCAACGAAGAAGCGGACCTATGTGCGCGTAACGCAATCGTAAACGTTAATGCCGAACTCATAACAAAGTGCGTGGTGAGTGACTTGAGAACACTTATTCGGGAAAAAGTTTACAACCACTGGCAACAAGACTGGCAGCGATCGCAAGACAAACTTCGCGAATTTAAGTCAACAGTGACGCGGTGGAAGCATCCAACCACAACACGCAGAGCACAAGTGATTGTCACTAGACTTAGAATAGGGCATTGCAAATTTACGCATACTTATCTTTTCAATAAAGACAATGCTCCTATATGTGATCTATGTCAAGAACATTTAACAGTGAAACATGCTCTGATCAATTGCACTAAGTTTGACACGAACCGGCTAAAATATAGACTACCTACAGATTTAAATATACTCTTAGGTGTAAATTGCCCAGTTGACAAATTGATGGGATTCTTAAAGGACATTAATTTACTAAACAAAATGTAATATTGTATATTGTTATACACCGCTAATCACCTTGGGTGGAAGCGGATTAGTTTGAATAAAAAAAAAATTAAAGATCCTAATAATTTTCTTCCCTTAGAAGAATTGTATTTAGGAGCGAAACTCCTTGTCTCAATTGACTCTGAGTGACACCGACAAATCTACTTTTAGGAAAAGATGCCTAGAGTTTTATGTAGAGGCAGCAAATCAAATTAATCAGAGGTTTGATTTCAATGACTCCATTTTAATTAACATGAACCTAATAGGCATGAAAAATGTTTTGGAGAAGAAAGCTGACAGTATCATGCCACTTGTAAAACAGTTTCCAAATTTGGTTTCAGAAGATGAATTCCAAGTGGTAGATAATGAGTGGCGATTACTTCGAAATATAGATTTAAATTTCAACTGTGATGTGAATGTAGAAACATTCTGGTCAAATATTGAAAATATGCTCTCAATGACGGAAATCCGATGTTTCCATTTTTAAGTAGATTTGTTTTTAATTTGCTAATCTTACCACATTCATCGGCGAATGTAGAAAGAGTTTAACTTTAAACATCCAGTATTGAGGGACATCTTCACACAAAAAATTATTTAAAATCAAGAAAATCAAATTGTACAAATGTTAACTTCACCCAAGATGTACTAAATTTACATAATAATGATATGTACCAACCAACGCCTGATTCAGATTGAATTTAATTTCTATATATATCTCCAACAGTTTGTTTCTTACGTTTAATATTTATTATTTTTTTTTTGTATTTTAGTTGTTTTTTTACTATTTGTTCCTTTTTGTGTATTTTTTATTAAACAATTTTGTATATATGTTTATTTTTTTATAAAAATGTGTTCTTTTGTTTGTATTTTATGGAAAATATGTTACTTTTTTTTGTTTAATAAAAATACATATTTTTTGACGTCATATATTTATTACATTTTCCTTTCCTGAAATGTGTATAGCATAAAATGAATCTACTGAAATCTACTGAATTTTTGACAAGGTATCCACTGATAGAGTAAAAATCGACCTGGCAACCCTGATCACAGATAACCCACAGGTCCCATCACTAGTCAAAACCACAGACCACTATCTATTCTCTAGTCAAAACCATTGAACTATTGAAAATCAACCTAACCTAACCTATCCTTTATCTATGCCATACCATAATGCCATTGATCATTGATCCATGGCTGCGTATGTCCGTGGCATGAATTTAATCCACGAACTTATTAGGATCCTAAGTCCGTGATTTAATCTCATACAGATTCTTTTAAATATGAAATACGACAACACGATTGGTAGAGATTAGATTGCCATTTAAATCTGAAACACATGTGATAACGTCTTAAAATTAACATATCAAAAGTGAGGTTAGTTAACAGTAAATTTTATTTTTCATTATTCGATATATTTTTCTAAAGCGAGTTGTCAAGTGAATATATTTTAATAATTTAATTGAAAGCATGAGTGAAAAAGAAGTTGAAAACAAAACTTGGGACGAAGAAACAGAAAATTTGTCCCATGAAGATATTTTAGAAATTACACAAAGTAGTATAAGAAGACTTATTACATCCGATCCACTTCTCAGTGATTTACCACCCGATGTTACTTTTGAGGAAGTTGTAGCACAAATTGCAGTTGCCCAGGGTCAGTCAATAACTGTTACTGTTAACAGATATTCAGAGTCACCCCTAAATGTTGTCGTAAGTGATGTTTTAAAAGTATTTTATTGTGCTTACAATCGTTTTTATATACATACATAGAATAAGGTTCTAAAATTGTCGATGGTATGTACAAGCATCAACCATTAATTTTTTATATGTTTATTGTGTAGTAACTTGGAAGTTTTAAATATATATTGAAATGCGTATACCAATATCTATTTTCTCAATAGACTTGAGGAAAAATAGCTATATTAGGGTAGTAATAAATCTACAATAATTTTAAAAATGTCTATATCTGGTAGGTCTCTAAATATCTTAATTTTTCACCACATTAATACAGTTGAATAGATAGAATTTATTGTATTGTATTGATTAATAGCATTTGTAAAAAAACATTGTGATGCCAATTTTTGTTAAATTTGTAATCAAATCCCATGGTATGCAATATTTATAGTTTTAAAACGTAATCTACTTCTTTAAATTGAAATATTCCACCAAAAAGTGATATCTTATGGGATATTATTAAGCAATATTTTATTAATGTAAAGTACTCAATATAAACTAATTAAAGGAATTCAATGGCTCCTAGTAGAGATGGACATTTAACGTGATTCATGAGCGGGTATCAATTCGCCATCGCAGCTATCAGATTGCATTACGTTACTGCCCCAAAAGTTTTCATTTTTCTTACATTATTACACAAATTAATTATTATTTTTTCATTCCATTGCTGAACTTTGCAGTACATATTGACATTATTCATCACATATCATTCATGTTTGATCTCATGATTCCAGCACGAATTAAGTGAATCACGTGACTCTTGTTAGATATTGATGTGAGTGACGTGCGTGACTCAGGCAGGATAGATCGTGAACGGGCATGAAAAGTCACTCACTCGACCATCTCTAGTTCCTAGTTCATTTCATATATTAAAGCAAGTCCACTATTAAACTATTAGCTAATGCTTAACATTAATCTTCTTCATATGGTGTTTCTGCCACAAAGGTTGGTAGTCATCACCACAATCCAGATCTTTTGTGCTGCTTCCCATTTGTAATGTAATTAGGTATTGCAGTTTTCGTGTTTTTTCAGTATGTTTCATCTTCATTTTCCTAGTCAATGTTTTAAGCGAGGGGGTAACCACTGGAAATTTTTTGTGGCAAAAGATTGCCTCCCCTCAGGATTTCCTTGGATCTCTTCGTATCTCCCCGGATTTCCTTGGATCTCCTCGTATCTCCCCGGATCTCCTCGTATCTCCACGGATTTCTTCGGAACTCCTCTTAATATAGTTACGGGGTCTTCTTAAAGCATTTTTCGGTTATAATTGATATTATTTGATTGAAAAATATTGAAACTTGTGGAATTGTATGAAATATGTATTGAAATTACTAGTTCCTTATTTATATGATCGTTGGCAGTGTGTCAAGATAACTATAGATGGTAAATGTTCGTTTTCATGATATCCATTGAAATATATTGTGGGAGGATTTTACATATTGAAAACTTTTTAGGGCTTTCTCTTCCAATACCTGAAACAATATCCAATAATTGAATTAGAAATTTTTAATAATGAAAATTTTCCTGCATAAATATTTGCACCAATTTATTCAGGAGCAATTTGTGAAAATTCAGTATTGTATGTTGATATTATGTGGAAACGATGGATGTTTGATTGAATTAATTTTTGGTCATGCTATATAAATACTAAATAACCTACAATAAAATTTACAATGGAATTAGAACAGAATATGTTCATGGTCTTTTAGAAAAAATGTACCTGTATTTTGTTAAAAAGGAGTAGACATTTGGATATTTCTATTGAAAACCGAATTGGCATTGGGAAATTTCAAGGTACAGTGAATTAACCTCTCAGTGTGTTTACCAATGTCAATTTGACAGATTTTGAAAGAAAAACAGCGATTCTGAGGATAGTTAAAGTTTGTCCGATGAAGGAGTCTGGTGTAGACTCTGAAACGTTTAGCAACTCCTTAATTTCACGTTTTGTTTATTTATTGTTGGCGACGTTTTTTACAAATTTACGTAGAATAATTTTCATTAAAGAACATTTTTTAATTCAAGTATTCAAGTTTCTTTCAGATATTGCGACAGGATGCCCTAAAAACTTTCATGTCTCTTCAAGTTGACGTATGAAATAGTTTGATGTATAGCAGGGTAGCAAATTTGGAGTATTATTATTCAATGTTAAGTGATATGTGTGATGTAGCAGATACAGTGTTGACCAATATTGTGGATAATGCTAATTTTTAATGGTGAAACAATCCAACACAGGTTGTTGCCAAGTAGTTCAAGGAAAAAACATAAAAATAATAAACAAAAAATATTTATTCTCTAAAAATCTCAACGAAACCCATCAGTAATAGAAATACAAAAAATACTAAAAAATATTGACAGTTGTTTAAATAAAAACGTATAAAAACAAAATGGTCTTAAGATCTCATGTTGAACTCTTTTCTTTAAGAATTGTATAGACTCACTATCCTTACTCGGCCTGATCTTGACAGTTTTAATGATTGACATCCAAGAATTTGAATTGGACCATAAAAAATTTGGTCTTCTTCAACTTCTTGCATATCTTCCTGCTTAGGCCATACAAAATCTTCCAACTCTTCTTTCAGAAGTGTTTTATTTTATGTTTATTTTCTTTTTTTTTCATTGATTGTCTTACCTATGTACCACCCTGTATCGTACATAACAGCATAATATTTTTGTTTCTTTTTCATCCTTTAAATTTTCTGTACTTTCACATTCATCAGAAGAATCTTCAAATGAAATTTCTGACTCTTTTTTTTCAGAATCAGATACCGGAATTTTTAGATATGAACATATGCATGTATACTGCTAGTATGCTTAATTTAACATTATTCCCAAAATTTTCGTGTTGATTTCTCGATGATAATATATATTATATTGATTTGATGATTTCGCTCAGACATACAAGAAAATTATCATGTTTTATTTTATACCCTCAAAATTGAGTACGAAAATCATACAAACACCTGAATAATGAACAGCTTAGGTTCTGTATGGCAATTCAGACAAAAAAAATACAGGGTATTAACGTTTTTTTTTCAAAATAGGTTTTTTTGATATTTGAAAATGGTGTTTTTTTTTAAAATTCGTTAGGGATTTTTCTAGTGAAAGGATGCAAACCAGGGGTCACGTCAGACAACTTGTCCAGATTCAGAAACTTCGTTATCTTCTTTCTTTTTCAAGATAAAAATAAAATCAGTTTTTAAGAAAAAATATATCGATAGGTAACGATAATTTCAAGAAATTCAGAAATATGAAACTGACCTGTAACAAAATAATACAGTTATTATTAGGTATTCAATTTATTTACTTTCTTGTACATTTAATAGCACAACAGAACGAAATCGATCTCAGAAACAAACGAAAAATTAGTAAAAACGAAAATCCTTCGATAAACAATAAGTATAAAAGTAGCGTTGGCGAAGTTGAGATTTGTCCGATGAATCCTTCTTACTGAGTATCAGAATCGAACAAGATGGCTGAATGTTAATACGGGAGAAATAACGAAAAATCGGTAACGACGATGTAGCTACAGCTGTATCCTTCTAGGGATGTGTACATGTGTTTAAGAGATCTATGAAATCTCGCTTCACTTAGGTATAAATTAACATCAGACAGTTTGTGTATGCAAAAATTATACTTAAATTGACTTAAATCTCCTCGGATCTTCTTGAATCTCCTCGTATCTCCCTGGATCTCCTCGGATCTCCTCCCACTAGAAGCACAAAATCTCCTCGGTGGTTACCCCCTCGGTTTTAAGTAAATTGCTCAACAATATTATTCTGAAAATAAAAATGGCATTAATGGGAAATAGTGAAACGAGATAAACAGATATATCAGTTGCTTTAATTTTGCAACAACGATTAATTTAATCAATGCACCAAAATCAAAAACTTTGATTAAAACTGCATGTAAACTTCTATTCTATAAAGAATATTACCACTAACATATCTGACTTTGGTCATTGGTAAAGATATAGTTTTTGAGGGAAATTAATTTCCATTCAATTGTTGTTTTATTAAAGAATAATTTATTGTTTAAATATGATTCAAAATATCAACATATGTATTCAGTAAAAGATTATATTAAACAAATTATATATTAATGACTTCATTAAAGGTTTAAAATAAAAGCGAATGTTAGAACCAATCGATAATCAAAGACTTTTCATCAATAACGATTCATTTCTGACATATTTAAGAAAGTAATATTTTTGTGCCAAACCATATTTTTATGTAGAAAAAGTTTCAATAAACCTGTACTTTCTGTATACACAGTTGCCAACTATAGAAATTTGTTTTGCCACATTAAATTTAAGTACAAAAACAATCAACCTTAAAAATTTGCTTTCAACTTAACTATAAGGCTTAAAATTTTGTTAAACTTGAATATTAAATGTCTTATTGATTTGAATGTCCTACATACATGAACTTGTTGAAGTCTTAGGTAATATATAAATTAATAATTTCGCAAATTATTTATGTTAACAATATATGGTGGATATATGTTAGAATATAAATGCGTTCACGCAATGATCATATTATGAGAGCGTGAACAGTTGATCATATATAGAAATCAGAAAGTAATATTAGAGAGATATTGCTTGGTAAAAAATGTTTTGCGGTATTTTGATGTTTATTAAATGTGTGATTCACTTTTTAACACCTCTAAGGGCCACTCGTACAATAGAAGTTTAAACTAAGTTCAGAGCTGAAGTAAGTTCAACTGTCATCTGACACTTGTACAAATCAAGTTCAGGAGTTGAACTAAGTTCGTACTCCAATCGAGATGATCGGCATTTATCCTCGGTTCAAGTGCAGTTTAGTTGAACATAGTCCCACAAAATTTTGACAGAACGCAAAAAATGCAAGATATTTATGAACAATTAACTGATAACGAAGATTTTGTAGAGTTAGTATGTTTAGTAGAAAACCGCAGAGCACCAAAACGGTACATGGAACATCGAGACCAATTTAATATGTTGACAGACCAGGAATTTCGGGAGAGATATAGCTTAACTAAAGATACAGTGCCATTTGTGATCCGTGAAATATCAGATGAAATCTCTAATAAATGCTATACATAAAACATTCATTTATATCTATAATGTTAATATTATTTTTTAGAAATCATTCGGTGTCTGCAGATGACATGGTAATGCTCACCTTGCAGTTTTTAGCAACTGGATCTTTTCTAAGATTAGCTGGAGATAATAATAATAAGTTTATTTATCAAAATGTTATTACATGGTTTATATAAAAATCTAAAATCTAAATAAACGTGGAATTCCCACTAAAACTAAAGTTGCACGTGGGTTTTACACATTTAAATTTCCAATAGTCTTTCTGCATAGATATTGACAATGTAAAGTAGGTTTGAATTCACCTTTTTTATATTAATATATTGATTTCTAAAATTTGAACATTCAACACATTTCATATATAAATAAGAGAAAATTAACAATAAAAAATATAAAACATTCACAATAAAATAATAAAAAAGTTTCCCATATGACGCCGACTTAATTGACACACTGAATATTTTCTATTTATTGTACGTATCACCTAGTACTGTAGTAGATCCAACGAAATCCAAATATTAGTAAATCTAGAAAATTCCATTGAAGCTGTAAACATATTGTAGAACAGAGGCAACATTACCGGAAGCCAAAAAATGGTTGGCTGTCTGAGAAATATACAAATCAGACGCCAGATTGTGCTTTCAATGCCTAAAATTTGATATATTCAGGACGCTCGATAACTGCTTGATAGGTGGACGCGCCATTAGTAGTTGAATGGAAGTTTCAAAAAAATTTTCCCCCAAAAATTGTACTACCTCAACACTGTGGCATATTTTAAGTTAGTTGGTGAAAAGTATTCTCCAGATGTGGGTGTAATTCTAGTGGACGCTTTATTAGCGTATTCATTAGAGGGCGCTCTATTGATAGTGGGATATATATATATATATATATATATATATATATATATATATATATATATATATATATATATATATATATAAACAACAAAGAGATTCATGGGTAATTCACGCAAAATAAGGACTACTGAAATAGAGTGGTAACCGTGGACATGCATGTTTCTGGCTCATTTTGCCTCTTCAGCACGGCATAACCAAATAAGGATGTGAAATTTGGGAGCAAAGATGTTAACCGAAACATGGGAAAACACAAAATAACGGATTTCAGCAGGGAAACCAAACGCTCATTTGTGTTTTCCCATGTTTCGATTAACATCTTTGCTAATATGAAAACATATGAAAATAATATAATTTAAGAAAACATAATTAAAAGGAAACATTTTTCTTAATTAAAAGCATATCAAGTAAAGATATATTAAATAATTAGTCAATAACAATTTAATAAATAAAGAGATTACCTCAATTATAACACAAAGTTTAGAAATTGCCTAACAAATGTAATGGAGTAAATAAAGTTGCCTAACACAATGAATATCTTCTATAACGTAATCAGCTGTTCATCTAAAAAGAAACAATTATTAGAATAGTCAAGTCACGATAATTACAAATATAAGCAGTTACATTATAAAATAAATACAAATATTTAGTAGAATAGGGAGTATAGTTTCTCATAGATAAACTATTAAAAACATAAATAGAAATGATATAATGTCAGTAAAATGAACATAGAATCAATAAATAATAATTTATTAGAGGCGTTAGTATAGATAATTTAATACAAAGATTAGATAGAGATTACATAAAAGGATTTATGATTCTAGGTAAGATGATAGTAACAGTAATAGACTGTTAATAACAATATTAGATATTGAAATATTTAAAAAGTATCTATCTATGTATATGACCAATTTAATTTATTTGTATGGCAAAAACTCAAAAGGCTCTCTACAAGTGAATTAATAATGTGAAATAGTAAATGTATGAACTTTTCGACTAAGTAAACAAAATTAAATAATTAAATTGCATAGGACAATATTTGATTGGTTATGAACAAGATGACAGATTAAATTTTCAATCAACAAGTATAGAAACAAACTTTTGTAAATGGTGACCTGGAAAAAACAATATACTTGTTTGTTGAAAAAAGTTGAGAATCGGAAGGAAGCGAAGGTTGTTGGAAGCTGGCGTCGAGATATGTGGACTTTGTGTTATAGTGTTCCCGAAAATTTCATGAAATTCCCGAAATAACTTGATAAAATTTAACAAATACTATTAAAAACAATCCTGATTAGTACTCACAGATAATCAGACCTAGTTTTTCTGCAAAAATCAGTCAAATTTCTCCAAAATTGGTGTTGGAGCTTCAGAGGAGTCTTCCTGGGGTCCAGAAGCGTTATCCCAATTCCAGAGCATCAGGTCAGTGTTCTTTTAAAATATTATTGGCCAATAATAAGAGAAAAAAGTCAAATAAGTGCTTAATTTCGTTAAATTGATAAACATTCACAGCAATGATCGATCTAAAATAAAAAAGAAAATGGACTTTATTTAGTTAGTTAATAAAATAAATCATTAACATTATCAAAAAGGCCTAATTCAAATAAATAGAAAAATATGTACTTACGCCATTTTATCATCATAAGAATGATGCTTAAATTTATTTCCATGTATATATAAATCTTCTAATACTATTTCCTCCACAGCTTATTTGTAATATTTTTATGTATATTCTCCACATAAATTCTTTTATGTGTTGAATCATTTAAGCATTTCTTATTTGATAATATGATGTGCATCTACAGATCACTGATGCTCTATCTCGCATTGTAAAAACTATGTTCATTTTACGTTTTGAAGTCCGCATGACTGGATTTTGAGCATACGCACAGTAAACCAATACTTTTCTCGCATATAGAAAGGTTGGGCGGAAAAGTAATAGCATATATTGTGAGGAGATATGGACACCAAATAACTATAAACCCATAAACAGTAGGTTGAATCAATTCAAAGAAATAACCATGATAACCTTACGTAAAATAATATTTTCTCTTGACAAAGTATATAAAAGTGAATTGTTTCCTGACCAATACAAAATTAGTACAGTAACTCCAATTCCGAAAATAATACAAGTGATTCAAGGAATTATCGTCCAATTAACAGTCTTCCAACACTTGAAAAAGTACTGGAACTGGCAGTATATGATCACTCATGCGAAACAGCGTTGCAACTAACAGTTACCGAGTGGAAAAAAAATATTGATAAGAAAGAATATATTGTTGCGGTATTTCTAGATTTCAAACGTGCCTTCGAAACGATCAACAGAAAAACTTTAATTAATAAATTGGAGTATTATGGTGTAAATGGAAAAGCTTTAAACTGGTTAGATAGTTATCTGGATCAAAGAAGCCAAAGGACAAAAATTTGTGATGTAATGTCAGATCGAATTATAAACGAAATAGGTGTACCACAAGGAAGTGTTTTGGGGCCATTGCTGTTCATTGTCTATATGAATGATATCAAATATGTACCTGGTTCACACCTTATCAATTTATTTGCTGATGATACCCTTATATATACTAGAAACTGTGATTTAGAAGAAGCTGTACAAAATATCAATGTATATCTTTAAAGAACATCGAAATATATCTACAAGTGAATAAACTCAAATTGAATGTTAATAAATCCAAGGCAATGATTGTTTCAGCGATTTCAAATCAAAGAATGATTGATACTAATAATGTTGATATCAGCATGTTTATTAGCCAACTCGCAATTGTAAATGAAATTAAATACTTAGGATTTATTATAGATCAGCAGTTAACTTTGAATAAGCATGCCGAATATATCATTAGAAAAATATGTAAAAAATTGTATTTCTTCTCTCGAATTTCAAAATCTCTATCAACCTTTGCTAGATTGACTTGTTACAATTGCATAATAGGGCCACACTTTGACTACTGTGCCACATTGATGTATCTATTCAACCGAAATCAAATAGGACAAATGCAAAAATTACAAAATCGAGGAATGAGAATTATTTTGAGGTGTAACCAATATACCCTTGTTGAATTTATGTTAAATACCCTACAGTGGCAGCCGGTACACAAAAGACTGTACTACTTGAGTATGATTTGTATTTTCAAAATTATGAGTGGAATTCAACCTTAGCAGATATTTAATTCGAAATAGTAACATTCATTCATATAACACAACATGTAATGCATTTCACATATCTCGAACAAATTTCTAAAGTGGTATGAATTCGTTGTTCTTTAAAGGTCTAGGAAGCTTCAATAAGATACCTGATGAAATAAAAAATGTAAGTTCCTTATAAGTATTTAAAAAATTGTTATTAGAATATATGAAATTATAATGCATGACTTACTGTGAAAATTATTTATTTATTCATTTATATTTATATTAATTATATATGTATTCACAACTATATATTGTATATTAGGATTCCTAAATAAAGTCTACTACTACCATATAATTCTATGTAATTTCAATAACTCTTCATGTTTTAAATTATATATAAATATTGTCATTATTAGCTGATTGCTGATTAGCTATTTTAATAACTTAATTTACATACTTAGTTATGGTTGATTCATATAGTATATCAATGTTATCAATAGTATCTATATATTTTCTCTGTCATTGTGTTTTATCGAAAGTACAATGCCTAAAGATTATTTTAGTAGCATAACCTTGCGAGCGCTAAGTTCTTTGGCGATCGTCTAATGAAATTTAGAGCGCGACGCGCTCTCTTTCCTTCATAAACTAATTAATTCTACATTATGCGAATTCTTAAAGCACTGTTTATTTCTTTCAGAAGCAGTTAGATCACTCTGTTCCAATATTTTCTCTCACTCACATACACTCATGGAAAATAAATTCAAGAAGCACAGAATATTTGTCACTTATTACGCACATTGGTTGGCTGTTTAATAAGTTTTCAAATCATCATTGTATAAGTTAGCTCAACCTACATACTCGTAGGAACAATTTCAGGTTACGCAGTGGAATTGAGACCAAAGGCGCCGACAACGAGTGAAATAACTGCTTCTATAAGATTTAAACCCTTTCCCTTTTAAACGAATGAATTCCACGTGATGCAGATAGTACTAAATTCTGTCATTGTATTTTTTTGAAAGTACGATGCCTAAGGAATACTTTAATACCATAATCTTGCGAGAACCAAATTATTTGACGATCGTCTAACGAATTTTAGAGCTCGGCGCGCTCTCTTTCTCATATAAACTAATTAATTTCACGTGATGCAGGTAGCACTAAATTCTGTCACTGTATTTTTTTTAAAGTACGATACCTAAGAAATATTTTAATACCATAATCTTGCGAGCACCAAATTCTTTGACTATCGTCTAACGAACTTTAGGTCAGGGCGCGCTCGTTCCCCAGATAAACTATTTAAAAATAATGTTATATTTCGTCAATGTTTTAGCGTTATCTTAATTAGCACTAAATTATAGTGTAATTGTCGTTTATACTGGATTACTATATATTTTTTTCTGGTATGGACCCCCCCCCCCATTTTCCACGCTTTTTCCTGCTAAACGGTGTGAGCACTAAAATTCGGACTAGGGTACTAAGTTGGTTGTTAATAGAAGCTAAATAGAGGTTAAAATAATCATGTTCTATGCAGTTTATTGTTTTGTGATGGGTGAAAATCACAAACTTTTAAACTTGACATATGTTTTCTCCAACAAAGTAGAAAATATATTTAATTTTCTTTGTACGAGTTATTTTGTGTCTATTGAGACACATTCTCTTTTTATTATGCTTCTTCAATATTATAAATAGTATTAAACATTAGGATTAAACAAATTAAATTTTCTCTTAATTATATTGCTTATTTATAACATACATGTATTCAGAAATGGCAGCTAAGCATTTAATTTTGTATAAGTTCGGTCAGAATAATTTAGCTTTCAGATTAAGATTAATAATGGGTTTACCATGCATTGATGCAACCTTAAGGCTTATTGTGACCCCCCCCTCCTATCAGAGGTGTTCTCGCTACGTCTACAGCTCGCCTTCCAGTTCCAGAATTCTAATGAACTCCAGTATTTGGGATGGCTTCAAGGATGTTAGATCCTCGCTCCTACAAGTTTCTTGTCCAAAGCATTCTTTGCGTTGGCTTGAAATGGCGAATTAGGTGATCCGGAGTTTCTTCCTCCATTTCACATAATTTGCACTTGTCAGTCAGTTTCTGATAGACCTATTCTCATTAGGTGGTTCCTGAAGCGACATTTCCCTGTAAGAAAGCCCGTGAAGAAATGTAGCTTATTTTACTATTATCCAAATACCTTTTGGATCTAGGGGTGTCAAACTTCTGTAGGAACTTTTTGGAGTGATCCAACCAGCCCGGGAAGGCACCGCTAGAGTGCTTCTCATATATCGGTTTCCTCCTACTTCCGAAACCCTTATACGAGCATTTTCCTACAACACAGAAAGGGCGTTCGTTATCCTTTCTTGGCGAGTGTATTAGCCTCTTCATTTCCTTCGAATACTGAGTGGCCAGAAACCCAAATTAAAGAGACCCTATTATTCTTGCCTATTTCGTCAAGTTTTCTTCGGCACTCCTATACCAACTTTGAGTCAATGACATGAGAACTCAATTTGATAGCTGCTTTTGACTATCAGAGTGAATCGCTATGTCACATTTCTGATAGTTTCTTTCTAAGTTCATTTCCACGATTTCTTGCAAGTATTTCTGCATGAAAGGCACTCGGACAGGAGCCTAACGATAATGAGTATCTGGTGCCAGGTCCAGATACTCAAGTTCCTCTGGTGATTTTTTAACCAACGGTGTCATCTGATGGTATTTCCTTTGATAGTTTGTGTAAGGTATTCCCTTTCCCAGTCTTCTCTCTTACTTAACATTGTAGTGAAGTTCTTTTCGATGCTTCTTTCTATATAATTTCGTCACTGGGAAGATTCACTGATGAGATGTACTTTATTAGAGAGGACCAGGCTCCCTAATTTTTAATACTTTCTTTGCCTGAATCTTCCCTAGATATTCTAATAATTGCCTCTTGAGCTTATATTTCTATCATCAGATGTAGAGATTTGATATATGTAATGATCTCAAGTGCCCTAATTGTGCACGTTCTCATAGCTCCAGTGGTGCACACACAGGCAAGCCTTTGAACTCTGTCGAGGGTCTTCCTTGTGTTGTTCTGACCCGCTTTGGTATGCTAGACTATTGCCTCATACGGGATTGCTGGTCTCACAATAATGCCGTACATCCATAGCAGTATTTTAGGCTTACAACCCCAAGTAGTGATGGGATATCGAAACGTAATATCGATATCAATATCGAACAGCAAATATCGAGGTACCGATATTATCGGTCACAAAATATCGATAATTTGCAATATCGATATTACAAAAATATACTTTAGCCTCCAAATGTCTCCAGTTCTCCAGTATCAGTTTGAAGTTGGAAAAATGTTGATCGTTACAATGTTAGGTATCATTTGACAAAAAGACAAGTATGCATTGCAGAATATAATTTAAAAAAGAACGGAAGTTAGAAACACAAATTTACATTTCGAAACTAAACAAAATATTCTTTGAAAATTAAAATTAAATAGCTAATTTACTGCTATTCCCAGTAGGTTTTGTCTACAGACTGTAGAAATAACATTTTTTCAAGTTTCTCACCAGGCAGTCTATTTCTTTTTTCAGTTACCATATCGCCGGCTTTTGAAAAAAGTCGTTCGGATGGGACTGACGTGGCAACAACTCCCAAAAACCTTCTAGCTATTTTGGCCAAGGTGGGGTATATTTGCTCGTGTTTTTGCCACCATTCTAATGGATTTGAATCCAAGCTAATCACACCATTTTTTAAAAAGAGGGATACTTCCGAGATTTTCTCACCTTCTTGCAAATGTGAACTTTTTTCTTCTACAATTTGTTGGTGAGAACCCCATAAACTCTTTTTGTCTGAAAAAAGCAAATATTAGTCAAGAATAAAAATTATTTATGTTCCTTTACTTTTTGATATAGATACTTGGTTTGGAGCAGGTTCCTTTCTTTGGCGAGAATCTGTTTGATTCTGAATCATATTATTAATATAATCCACTGTTTTTTCACAGTTTAATATATCTTTAAAATAATTTTTTTTGAATCGTGGGTCCAGTAGCATAGCTGTTGCTAACAACTGTACTTGTTCAGCAACTCCCAATCTTCTGGAAATCTCAGTGAATAAATTAGTTTTTAGATTTGTTGCTATAGTGTTGGATGGTTCAATCGCTATCGCCTTAAGAGTTTTCTAGATTGTAGATCAGAGGTATAATGATACTCGTTGTCACATATTTCTCCCCTGATATGTCTCTTGTCGCTAATTCCAAAGGTTCTAAAACTTTTTTGATAATTGCCAACTCTTTCATTTCTTTACCAGTTAACATAACTGGTGCACTGTCAAATTTATTTACGATTGAATTTACATGTTCTCTTAACTCTAAGAATCTTTCTAACATGTAAAAGGTCGAATTCCAGCGAGTAGCTACGCCTTGTTTCAATTTTTTGGCAGAGTGCTCTTCCTCTCCTTTTTGGGCTCTACGTAACTCATCGCTAGCTACATAACTTTGCTTAAACCAAGTAACAAGTTTCTTAACTTTATTAATTATTTCGTTTCATTTTTCATCGCCTTGCATTGCTCTCTCCACCACAAGGTTTATCTGATGAACAAAGCAATGAATACGTTTTTGTTTGTCTACCACTATAAGATCAACTGCTAGTTTCATATTTGCTGCTCCGTCCGTTATAATTGCTGTGATCTTTTTATTTTCTATGTTCCATTCCTTATTTATAATTTTTAGCTTTTCAGCAATATAATCACCTGTATGTCTTTGATCTAATTCAAATACTCCTATGTTTAAGGACATTAATTTATAATTTTGTAGAAAATGAACAGTAATGCCTAAGAAACTTTTTGTATTAAAAGGTTCAGTCCATATATCTGTAGTAAGACAGTATGATGAAGCATCTTGTATTTTTGTTTTGTAAATATTGGAAATACCTTCATATTTTTGATTTAATAACACTCCAAATGTTTTCCGAGAGGGTATTTTATAACTAGATGCTGTTACTTTCAACAACTCACGAAAACCTTCCTGTTCCACAATACTTATTGACTCAAAATCGTGACACATCATATATAAAATGGTTGTGCTGATTTCATTATATTTATTGCCTCCTTCTTTATAAGATGTAATTTGGGAAAATGTTTCGTTTATTTTTTTTGTCGTTTAAAACTTGTTTTGCATCGTACTAATACTACTAGTATTGGTACTTACATTGGAACAAGTTTCGGAATCAGACATTTCTTCAGTTTCACTATAGTCGTTGTCCTTCTCCATGTCCGAAACGGTATTAGTTGATGTACTAGGTCTATTTTGTCCTGGCTCCTGTGATTGTTTGTCATTAAGAACTTTTGGATGAATCGATTTTAAGTGATTTTTTAAATTTGTGGTGTTACCTGAAGTTTTAAGTGTTTTTCCAAATAATAAACATGTCACTAGATTATTATCTTTTTTTGTGAAGTACTTCCAAAGTATACTAACCCTTGCCGTCATAGTGTTAACTCTTACAATTAACTTTCAATTTTTTATAGAAAGCCTGCTAAATACACCAGAAAATAAACGAAGGATCAAAATTGTAATGATTGTATATTGTATGTAAATGAATCGTTTTAACGTTTGTGCCAGGCCGGCAATACCAAATTATCTCTGTGACATCTATATTGTCAAGGAGTAATCACCAAGAGTTAATGTTCACAATCGTGTACAGATGTGTCAGTTATTCCACTGGTTGTGTTGTGTGTTGCATAAATTAATTTTGAATTTATGGTCTAAGTAACTTGTACACGAATAATTGAATTTAAATATGTGAGCAACTATATCCCTACATTAAGTTTTAATATGTATAACCGTTTGTTAAGAGATGGCGCTGGAAACGTTAGCATTTAATAAGAAAAGAACGAAACCATGAAATATTATCTTTAGGACAACGGATGTAGGTAATTATTTTATTATTAGCCGATTTGCATTTGGAAGTAGAAAAACATATGATTTTGAGAAGAGGACCATTAAATGACAAATATCGATATTCGTATTTTAAATATCGATATTTAAAAATCGTAATATCGATATTTTGGGACTAAATATCGATATATATCGCCCATCACTAACCCCAAGTCTTATCAGCTAGACTTCTGCAAGCCATCAAAGTCTTTATTGCTTTGCTAGCAGTTATTTCAACATGCTTACAGTCTAGGGTTATTCCTACATATTAACTTCAGATTTCGTTCTATGATTTCCTCGTTTAAATATAGGGGTTTCATAGCTGGAATAATTTAGCGTTTAAGACAATTATTGATAATTTTGATGATCACAGGCGAATGCCAGGTAAATAGCGCAAGGCATTATGCAGAAAAATATTGAAATCAGAATACATCAGCCCGAGTATTACTTATTTCCATTAGCCCATTGATCGTCGTTTTAACAAGAGTATGAAACCATTGATAAGGATTTAAGGATCTTGATTCATTCGTGTACCACACTGGTAACTATAGAGAAATATAGAGGAAATTTACTTTCAAATTTTTTGTTTTAATAACACCAATTTTAAAATATACCAAATGTTTATTTTTCAAGATATTTTCAAGTTGAAGATAGCATTTCATACGGGTGTGAAAGCAGCAACGGTTTTTATTGTCGCTTATGGTAATTGAAGGAAGAACATCTATTGCTGGTGATTTTTTTATGCGAATCCGCTATTCTACAGATGTTGAACAGGCACCTAACAGAAAAATAAATTGTGATCCCTAAACAACCCCCCAACAACCCTCCGAAGTAGAAAAACCTTAAAGCAGTTAATCGAGGTTTTTTGATGGAAATGAATTAATATACATCTGCTGAATACGCTCTATAGGGTGAAATAATTTGTGCATCAAAAACTACCCCCAACAACCTTCCGAAGTAGAAGTAGAAAAACCTTAAAGCAGTTAATATATCCTTTGCTCGAGATTTTTTGATGGAAATGAATTAATATACATCTACATCTCTACAGGGTGAAATAATTTGTGCATCAAAAACTACCCTTCAACAACCCTTCGAAGTAGAAAAACCTTAAAGCAGTTAATATATCCTTTGCTCGAGGTTTTTTGATGGAAATGAATTAATATACATCTGCTGAGTACGCTCTATAGGGTGAAATAATTTGTGCATCAAAAACTACCCCCCAACAACCCTCCGAAGTAGAAGTAGAAAAATCTTGAAGCAGTTAATATATCCGTTGCTCGAGGTTTTTTTATGGAAATGAATTCTTATACATCTGCAGAATGCGCTCTATAGGGTGAAATAATTTGTGCATCAAAAACTACCCCCCAACAACCCTCCGAAGTAGAAAAATCATGCAGCAGTTATATCCGTTGCTCGAGGTTTTTTGATGGAAGTGAATTATTATACATCTGCAGAATACGCTCTTTAGAGTGAAATAATTTGTGCATCAAAAACTACCCCCCAACAACCCTCCGAAGTAGAAGTAGAAAAATCTTGAAGCAGTTAATATATCCGTTGCTCGAGGTTTTTTTATGGAAATGAATTCTTATACATCTGCAGAATACGCTCTATAGGGTGAAATAATTTGTGCATCAAAAACTACCCCTCAACAACCCTTTGAAGTAGAAAAACCTTAAAGCAGTTAATATATCCTTTGCTCGAGGATTTTTGATGGAAATGAATTAATATACATATGCTGAGTACGCTCTATAGGGTGAAATAATTTGTGCATCAAAAACTACCCCCCAACAACCCTCCGAAGTAGAAAAATCATGCAGCAGTTATATCCGTTGCTCGAGGTTTTTTGATGGAAGTGAATTATTATACATCTACAGAATACGCTCTTTAGAGTGAAATAATTGTTGCATCAAAAACTACCCCCCAACAACCCTCCGAAGTAGAAGTAGAAAAATCTTGAAGCAGTTAATATATCCGTTGCTCGAGGTTTTTTTATGGAAATGAATTCTTATACATCTGCTGAATACGCTCTATAGGGTGAAATAATTTGTGCATCAAAAACTACCCCTCAACAACCCTTCGAAGTAGAAAAACCTTAAAGCAGTTAATATATCCTTTGCTCGAGGTTTTTTGATGGAAATGAATTAATATACATATGCTGAGTACGCTCTATAGGGTGAAATAATTTGTGCATCAAAAACTACCCCCCAACAACCCTCCGAAGTAGAAAAATCATGAAGCAGTTAATATATCCGTTGCTCGATGTTTTTTTATGGAAATGAATTCTTATACATCTGCAGAATACGCTCTATAGGGTGAAATAATTTGTGCATCAAAAACTACCCTTCAACAACCCTCCGAAGTAGAAAAATCATGAAGCAGTTAATATATCCGTTGCTCGAGGTTTTTTTATGGAAATGAATTCTTATACATTATACCCTATAGAGCGTATTCAGCAGATGTATATTAATTCATTTCCATCAAAAAACCTCGAGCAACGGATATATTAACTGCTTTAAGGTTTTTCTACTTCGTAGGGTTGTTGGGGGGTAGTTTTTGATGCACAAATTATTTCACCCTATAGAGCGTATTCAGCAGATGTATATTAATTCATTTCCATCAAAAAACCTCAAGCAACGGATATATTAACTGCTTTAATGTTTTTCTACTTCGGAGGGTTGTTTAGGGATCACAATTTATTTTTCTGTTAGGTGCCTGTTCAACATCTGTAGAATAGTGGACTCGCATAAGAAAATCACCAGCAATGTTCTTACTTCATATACCATAAGCGATAATAAAAAACCGTTGCTAGAAAAACCGTTGCTGCTTTCACACCCGTGCATTTCATAATGTTTATTTTTGTTATTGATAACTGTTTTATTGATTAGTTGGATACAGTAGGACGTCGATAATCCGAACGTAAATAATCCCAAACGTTAAAAATCCGAAACGTCAAAAATCCGAACGCCTTCACGGAAAAAATTTAGAAAAGAAAATGTTTCCCTGACTGACCTACAACAACCCAATACGATCTATTTTTATCTCGCCTCCCCGCTCGCATTATTACCACTCCCTTCCCGAATCTGCTCTTAGGCCACATAGTTTCCGGCACCCGACCCCACCACCTGTTCAACACTTCTCATCAGTCAGTGTTAGTTTTTCATTAGTGACGAGTCTTAAGCAAGTTACATATACGGTAGTGCGGTTTTTAGTTACGGTTTGTTCACAAGTGCAATGTGTCAAGTTTTGCGTTATGGCATCGTCCTCGCAATTGAAAAGGAAACATGTATCTCTTACAATTCAAAACAAAGTCGAAATTTTGAACAAACTGGAAATAGGTGAAAGCGGTTCATCCCTTGCCAAAGTTTTTGGGTTAGGAAAAGCTACTATCTCAGACAAAGAAAAATGACATTTTGAACTTTGCCACAAAAGTGAATTCTGACGATGGATCTAAATTAAGGAAAACGATTAGGTCAGCTAATGATAAGTCACTTGATGATGCAGTATATTTATGGTTTACTCAGCGGCGAAGCTTAGGTGAACCTGTATCAGGGCCATTTATTTTAATGAAAATTAGGTGGGTCTGCTGATTTCAAAGCCAGTACTGGTTGGTTAAAAAATTTCGAAGTTAGGCATGGAATAAGGGAGCTTAATGTTCAAGGAGGAGAAAGTTTGTCATCAGACAGTTCTGCGGCAGAGTCTTCTAAGAGAACATTTCTGGACTTTGCGAAAGACAATGGCTTCGCTAAAGAAGATGTGTACACTGTGACGAAACTGGGATAAATTGCCCCGAAAATCTTTAGCTTCCCGTCAAGAAAAAGATGCACCGGGATTCAGTCAGTAAGGAGCGTATTACAGCGATGGTTTGTGCAAATGCCAGTGGTGAACATGCACTGCTCTTATTGGTTATTGGAAAAAGTAAGAATCCAAGATGTTTCAAAAACATAAAAAACTTTTCTTAACTTACAGAGCCCAGAAAGTTGCGTGGATAAATAGTGAAATGTTTACAGACTGGTACAAAGATGTGTTCATACCAAATGTCAAAAACTATCGAAATGAAGTTTTACTCATCATGGACAATGCGCCAACAAACCCGCCTGTGGAAGTTCTGAACCCGATTGATAAAGATTTTGTAGTCATGGATCAAGGTATGATTGAAAAGTTGAGGATGATGTACCGCAAACAAATGCTAAGGAGACTTCTTTTGGCTGAAGACAATGCAGAAAGTGTTGTTGAGTTTTCAAAGAAACTTAATTTGAAAGACTCATCCTACATGCTAGCCGACTCATGGGATCTTCTAACCAAAGAAAACCTTACAAAGGCATGGAACAAGCTTTGGCCTGAAAACACAGAAACTAAAGAGGACAACGAAAATCAGACAGAAACTTCAGACCGTATTAAAGATGTGACAAAGAAATGTTAGTCTATTCCCGGATTTAAAGATTGTGACGAAACTGACGCTGCAGAATAGTTGAACATTGACGCAAATGACCAGGGCTGTGAAATATTCAATGACAATGGCTTTGCCAACTCAGTGCAAGCATCTGAAGATCAAGAAGGCAATTACAGTGAAGATGACGACGACACCTGTGCTGATGCTGCCCCTTCGCACGCTGAAGCATTCACGTCCTTGGAAACAGTAATGTCTCAGTACGAGTCCCAGCCAGAGAGCGTGACCGGTATTACCCCCTTAAAATATAATATGTTTTATCTTTTCAGATGCCACGGAGATATCAACGCAAAAAAGCAAAAGCATCATGGACTTCTGAGGCACTCCAAGCAGCTCTTTTGGCAATAGAAAATGGGCGTGCTGTTCGGGAGGTTTCAAGAAGTTTTGACATTGCAAGAGCGATACTTCAAGATCGACGTAGAATCGGCAATGTGTCCAAGCCTCAACTAGGAAGACGTCCACTATTTACTGCGAAACAGGAGGTCGAACTTCTAAACCAAATAATAACTCTTTCGAAGCTCTTTTATGGGATTTCACCATCTCAGATCAAGCAAAGCGCCTACACCTTTGCCAGATTAAATACTATAAAAAATCCATTTACGGATGAAAAAGAAACGACAGGTCGAGATTGACTAGAAGAATTTTTTAGGCGAAATCCTCAGATTAGGTTAAGAAAACCAGAAGCAACAAGCGTGGATCGTGTGACAGCATTCAACAAAGCAGAAATGGAAATTTTATTCGCAAATCTCGGCAGTTTATTGGACAAATATAAATTTCCTGCAGGATGAATTTTCAACGCTGATGAAACTGGCATCACTACGGTGCAACGACCAAAAAAAAGAGTAGGTTATTTAACTAGTAAACTACCTCGGTGATGTGCGCATTTAGCGCAACTGGAGTGTACGTGCCTCCCATGTTTATTTATGCAAGAAAGCGAATGGCCGAGCACTTAAAAAAATGGACCTCCAGGAGCACTTTATTGCTGCTCAGATAACGGATGGATCACCGAAGACCCGTTCCTTCAATGGTTGCAACACTTTAAGGTCTGCGTTAAACACTCGAAGAAAGATCCAGTTCTGGTATTACTAGATAACCACTCTAGCATTGCTCACTGAGTGCCTTTAACTTCTGCAAGGAACAAGGAATTATTATGCTCACGATACCGCCGCATACGTCCCATCGAGTTCAACCACTAGCTGTAACTTTTTATGGACCTTTGAAGACGGCGTATAACTCAGAATGTGATAAATTCATGAGGGATCAACCAGGAGAAAAAATCACTCCTTACATCGTCGCAGATTTGTTTAACAAGGAGTTTGGAAGAGTTGCAACCATTGAAAAAGCCACAAAAGGTTTCGTAGTAACAGGGATATTCCCTGTCAATCCAGATGTTTTTGAAGAAGATTTTGCGCCCGCTGAAAATCTAAACCCTACAAAATCAAACGAACCAATTGTTTCAAGAGAACGAACAGCTGAAAATAAAATAGTGGGAAAAAGCAGAAGGAACAGAGATAACAAAACAAAATATTTCATTTGGAGAAATAATACCCATTCCAGGATGCTCTGGAACTAATACTGTTAAACATAAGAAAGAAGGGAAGAAGCTGCACTCTCTGATATTTACCTCTACCCCAATGAAAGACATTTTGGGCAAAAGAAAGTGCAAAGCAGACAAAAAAGCGAACGAAACGTGAGAGTGTGGAAGATTCAAAGGCTAAGAGAGTGAAGAAACGAGTTTTTGATACATTTGAGGATACTGAGACACATGTAAAAGAGAAACCAAACCTTTGAAATAAAACTGCGGTAGCCTACTATGACTGTCAGGAGGAAGAAGAGAAATCAGAAACCGAAATTTCTCCGGACATTTGTATAATCTGCGAAGAGTTTGGTAAGAATCGGGAGCCATGGTTGAGATGTGTGTACTGCGCTCAATGGGCGCACAAAGCTTGTACGGACGGAGAAACAAATAAAACATTTGTTTGGGATTTCTGCCAGTGATTCTCACCAATTTCGGGTAACGGCGGCCCCGGCTTCCATTATCTCCAAACTTCAGGGTAATGCCGACCAACCTGGTGGTTTGAACTTTTTTATTCATGTAAAAATATTTTGTTACAATTTTTCTTAACATGTCTTTGGTTCCTAATCGTCTTGTCTTTCATTTGGACCTACTACCTCTTTTTTCTAACCAAACAGAACTGAGTTATAGAAGTTTTTGCTTAGAGGGCCGTCATTCCCCCAGTCTCCCCTACTGACATAAAAAAAAGTTTTTTTAATTGAAATATGCCGATTTGACCTATATAATAACATTTTAAGTATCAGTTATAAAAACACAGGTATAATCAGTACCTGTTTCCCATTATCTACAGGTGCCATCTGAGCCCTTAACGGTCGCAACATGTGGTTGATGTTATTGGTCATTGTATATGATACGATAATTTACGTCATCAGTTTGGCGCGAACAATATTCGTTACGTGGGTTTTGGTTATGTGTTGAATCTATCTATATTGAACATACTTTGTAACTTAGGCATGGGATATAATATACTTACTCATTCATGCAATTAATGCGACAATGTCAGATTCAGTTTTATGTCTAAAAGCCCATGTATTATAATTGAGATATTGATTTCAACAACAACGCACACAATATGTAAGTTATTATTTATTTAACAGTTTTAATTAATTTTCACTAGATTAACTACTTTCTAGTTAACTAATATTTACATATACAATTTTTTTTACATTTATATTATAAAACGTTTGGTATGGTGCGAGAAAAACAGTGTTTCAACGAGATAGTGTTCACCGCCAACTGATTTTGCTTCAAAATATCCAATTGGATATAGAAAATTGAATGATTTGTGAAAAGTGATATTTTTGAAATAGTTTTATCGGAGAAAAACTTTTCATTTTATTGTGAAACTCAACATCCATTATTAAAGGCTCGATTAAAGGTGTTTATATTTTATCCAATGGATCAAGTTAATTTTTTTGAGTATAAAATGTTTGATACAATAAAAATGTAACGTTTTGCTATCAATACTTGAGTTCCAAACTTCCAAAATAATCGATATTGCGACAGACACGTACAAAAATAACCTCCTATGGAACCTTCACAGACTGGGTGTCTCTGACACCCCACTTTGTAGAGTATGTGAGCAAGAAGATGAGACTGTCGAGCACATTCTTTGTGAATGTCAGACACTCTCTCATCTTAGGTTTCATGTATTCGGCGAGCACAGGCTAACACACGCCAATATGAGGGAACTTAATTCAGGCGACGTTATCGCCTACTTCAGAGAAATAGGCTGGATGACGAGCTAGAATGAATTTTTGAACCTCAGAAGGATGCCCAATGAGCCAATTGTGGCCTAAGTGCTGTGGGGTCTACCCACCCTTCCAACTTTTACAGATACAGAACCTCCTATGAAAGTTTTATGTATTTTCAACATTTAACACAGAATGAAGGTGAATTGGATTTTGATAATTTTTGTTCAGTCTTCTTGGAGGAAAACATTTCTTTAGGCTTGAAATTTCCATTTGTGGCTCTCAATGGAAGTTGGGTATATGAAACAGCGATAGATCTATATGTTATCTACTAGGATATATTGAAAAATTCTTAGCGTACTATAGAACCAAACAAAATTTCAATGTCAAAATATTTTATTACTCAACATATTCTCCCCTTGATTGGATACATTTATTACAGCGAGCCTGCAACGTCTCTAGACCTTTCAAAAAAGATGTTTCTTCTTGCTCTGCAAACCAGACCTCCGCAGCTTTTATTACCTCCTGCTTGGAAGAAAATGTACGACCTTTTAAACTTTTTTCAGTTGAGGAAAGAGATGATAGTCGGGCGGAGCCAAATCTGGTGAATAAGGGGGGTGTTCTAGTAATTCAAACCCTAAATCACGAATTTTTTGCATGGCAACATGAGATTTGTGTGCAGACGCGTGGTCCTGCAAAAACAAAACACCTTTGGATAGCTTTCCGCGTCTTTTCTCTTTAAATTTTTCCCGTAGAGTGGTCAGTAATGTCGAATAGTAATCTCCACTTATTGTTCTACCCTTAGCCAAAACATCAATCATGATTACTCCATGGCAATCCCAAAAAACTGAAGCTAGAACTTTTCCAGTAGATTTTTGGACACGAAACTTCTTAGGTATTGGAGAACCAGAGTGTCGCCATTCCATTGATTGTTGCTTTGTTTCTGGATCGTAGAAATGTACCCAAGTCTTATCCTCAGTAACAATTCGGTTTAAGAAGTCTACATCGTTTTCAAATCGAGCAAAAATCGAACGAGATGCTTCTACCCTTGCACGCTTTTGGTCAACATTCAAACATTTGGGGATCCATTTTGCAGCAATTTTTCTCATGTCCAAATTGACGTGAACTATATGATGAACGCGTTCGTATGAAATATTCAGTGCTTCAGATATCCGTTTTAGCCCAATTCGACGGTCTGATAAAATCATGTCATGAACTGCATCGATATTTTCGGGTACTGACACAGAAACTGGCCTTCCCGATCGGTCATCATCTTCAATGGAAAATTTACCTCTTTTGAAGCTTGCAATCCACTTTTTGACGGTCGTATACGAAGGACATTGATCACCAAGGGTATTAAGCATATCTTCGTAAATCTGCTTACCTCTTCACCCTTTTAAATACAGGTACTTGATGACGGCTCGATTTTCACAATTTCGATGGACATCTTTTTTCTTTTAATTTATTGCGTAACTCTGGTTTACTTTTTTGACGTCAAACTTTACACTGACACTTCTAATAAGTTATTGTTCGTTGTTATGGTAACGCAATATTTTGTTTATGCATGGAACTGGTCTAGGCTAACTAGATATCAATACATCCTCGTGGGGGTAATGGAGCTTTGTGCGGTAGCAATTTTTTTCTAGCGACTTTTTGAGTTTGCCATCCCACTCATTCTAAGGCATAGCATACTGCCATGTCTAATACCTTTCGGTAGGACGCCCACGAGAGTTCCTGGGCACATATGAGTGATGGGGAATCGATTCTTCAGTACTCGAGTACATTTAAGAATCGAGTACTGAGTACTAAGACGTTACGTTTTAACCAGATTTTAACTGCTAGCGCTTTGGTCGCATGGCATCGGCATTGGTTGGTATGCTCGTCTGCTGGCCCTCGAGTTCTGATCGATAAGATCAGTCTATTTTTACAACTAGATGGTTCACAGCAAGTAGTTAGTCTGTCTGTCTTTTTATATTTCGTTCTTGACTGACTTGTGCCAAAAATTAAATATTAATAATAGTTATATTTTTTAGTTATTTTTCATTATAAATCATATAATTTGTATTTTTGTTTATGGTTTTACATTATAGGTACTTTATTGTATATATATATACATAATACATACACATAATACATTTTCATTAATTTGTGTTTCCCGATGTGAAAATATTTCATTTTTCAAGTGAAAGAAAATGTTTAATTTTTGTTTGTGCGGCGAACAGAAAACAGAAAAATCGAGATTTTGTGTACTCGTTTACTGTACTAAACAGTACTTGTGACTGTACAAAATTTAAAATAATACTCGTATATTTAATTTCCACTTAAAACACATTTTTATTTCCTTACTGGGAGTATTAAATAGGTCTTCATGGCTCTTAAAAATCCCACCGTCTTGCGGAAATCCTTTCTCGTTTCTGGATGAGCTTCTACAATTAACAACAGTTATATAAGTAAACGCACAAAATAACAACAGTAAATACGTAAACACACAAATATGCTTGAAAATTTATATCGACAAAAGAAAACAAAACATGTTTACTATTGAACTAATAATCAAAAAATGTTGGAATGTTTTTGTTTTTTTTTGAATCAATGATTTTTTTTATTTCTGAATAATTTCTTGACTTCGTAAGACGCTTACACGAATTGTGTGCATGCTCTAGCTCGCCACAATTACAGCACCTGCTTTTCTTCGGCTTCTTGTTTACCATACTTTTCAACAAGTTGACGATCTGGTCAAGTCTGTCATCGTCACCTTCTTCCTGTATGGTCCTACCTTTGTTGTATACGGAAGCCATCGTGGCTGCTTCATATTCAAGAGCAGCAGTCAATGCATCGACTAATGTTTTCGGATGGGCTAAACAAAGCGTCTTCTGCATATCGGGGTCACGTACGCCATCAATAATGGCCTGGATGCCCAGACATTCCATCATGTTTTCTGGTGCTAACGGATAAGCAAATCGAACTAGTCGGGCAATGTCCACTTCATCATACTCTTGAAGGGATTCATCACGTTTCTGCCTTCGGTTCTTCAGCTGGAATCTGTACAAGTGCTCTAGATGTTCGTGGCCATATCGCATGTCCAACTTCTTCTTCAGCTGCTCGAAGTCATATGTTTCTTCAAGTGGTATCGTCTGTAGTATATCTAAGGCATCTCCCCAAAGCGCAATAGTTAAGGTCACTGCTTTCTCCTTATCGGACCAATTATTCACTCTAGCGGCTGCTTCAAACTGTTTCACATAATTGGTCCACGACTTTTTTCCATCGAACGTTGGGGCCTTGACTCGGGTAAAACTGCCAATGTCTTCTAACTTAGGCTGCGTTTCTGTCTTGCAAGGTTTCGTTTGCTCGGTCTTCTTTTCTTCCGCTGGCGTGTCTTGAGTTCTTATATCTGTCATCTTTTTTTCTAACTCCTTGATTTTCTCGTCCATCATTGTCATCTTATTCTCAATCTTCTCGTCCATCGTTGACATTTTATTCTCGATTTTCTCGTCCATTGTTGACATCTTATTCTCGATTTCAGATTTTAATGACGAAATTTCATTTTCAACGTCAGCGGCAATGTCGTTTTTCATTAATAAGATATCGGCAGATATATCGTTCTTCAAAGTAGAAATCTTGTCGTCAATATTAGCAGAAATGTCTTTCTTCATAGCAGAAATATCGTTTTTCACATTCGTTGAAATCTTCTCTTCCAAGGCAGAAATCTTCTCGTCCATGTTAGCCGAAATATCATTCTTCATAGTAGAAATATCGTTTTTCACATTCGTTGAAAGTTTCTCTTCCATGGCGGAAATCTTCTCGTCCGTGTTCTCTTCCATGGTAGAAATATTAGTAGAAATTGACGAGATTGAGGTGGAAGCCTCGTCATTAAATAAAACTGTTTCTGGATCAAAGCCGTCAATTTCCAGTGCCACTTTAAGTCTTTCTACTAATTCACTTTTCTTACCGGACGTTTCCAACTCACGATCTTCCAATTCTACTCTTAACTTAGTAACTTTCAAGTCCCTTAGTCTCTTGGCCACTTTTACGTAGATATTTATTTATATTATCCCACTTCTGACACCAATGTAATGTTTTTCTAATTTATTTAAACAGTAAACGGGTGGGATAAACTTTAAACACACGGTATGGCTACTTACGAATTTATTTAAACACTAAACTACTCATATTAGTGTTTTTAAATGAAACTCACGGTCTCTAGTTAATTCCACAATATAATAAAAGTTATTGAAAATTCTAAAAAATTGACAATTGTTTCGATAAATCAATATCATCGTCAGAATGACAGAAGTTACATTTCATTTTATGCCTACCTGATGTTTAGTAGTTATTTTTGGCTAGACCAAGAAGTAACCTAACTTGTGATGGCTTAATATATGTTTATAGAAAATAGAAGAAGATGTGATATTACAAATATTGAAGTTTAGATATTATTTGCCCTATGGTGATATCCTGGATATCATTTTTCCAATTAAGATCAGTATAACTGTGCAATGATATAGAAAATCAGGAAAACTATATCTGCTGATCTTTACAATTATCACTTAAGAAGACAGTTTATTAGTGGAGAACTCCCTAGATTTAACTGTTCATTGACAACTTCATATTGTGGGTTTCTTAAATGTCTTCTAATTTCCAGTTCTTCAAGGAAATCCAGTTCTTGTTTCTTTTCACAAATATGCAGCACTTCTAGTTCTGTGTTAGGTGTCAATGAATGATTGGTGTCAAGTAGATGTTTTGCGTAGTGGGATTTATCTGGTTGTTTTAATCTGTATGCTCGTAAGTGCTCACTGTATCGTATTTCAAAATTCCTAAGGGTCTGACCCAAATAGACAGCATTACATTCTGGACATTTGAGTTTATATATACCTGACTTCTTTAATAGTGGTATTTTTGTTTTTACATTTAACAATTTTGTACTAACGTTACTTTCTGTTTTAAAAGAAATTGTTGTATTCGTTGCTGAAGATATTATCTTTGAAATATTATTAGAAATATTTCCTGCATATGTGATGGTTTTATAAGTTTTAATTTCATCAGCTTGTTTAGGATATATTAGTTGTAATGCCACTTTTTCTTCTTTTTTACTAATTAGCTTATTTATCATATCTAATGGATAACCGTTAGATGTTGCTATTTGTCTAATTGTATTAATCTCTCTATCAAAATTACATTTGTTCATAGGCATTACAACTAATATATCCTAAACAAGCTGATGGAATTAAAACTTGTAAAACCATCACATATGCAGGAAATATTTCTAATAATATTTCAAAGATAATATCTTCAGCAACGAATACAACAATTTCTTTTAAAACAGAAAGTAACGTTAGTACAAAATTGTTAAATGTAAAAACAAAAATACCACTATTAAAGAAGTCAGGTATATATAAACTCAAATGTCCAGAATGTAATGCTGTCTATTTGGGTCAGACCCTTAGGAATTTTGAAATACGATACAGTGAGCACTTACGAGCATACAGATTAAAACAACCAGATAAATCCCACTACGCAAAACATCTACTTGACACCAATCATTCATTGACACCTAACACAGAACTAGAAGTGCTGCATATTTGTGAAAAGAAACAAGAACTGGATTTCCTTGAAGAACTGGAAATTAGAAGACATTTAAGAAACCCACAATATGAAGTTGTCAATGAACAGTTAAATCTAGGGAGTTTTCCACTAATAAACAGTCTTCTTAAGTGATAATTGTAAAGATCAGCAGATATAGTTTTCCTGATTTTCTATATCATTGCACAGTTATACTGATCTTAATTTGAAAAATGATATCCAGGATATCACCATAGGGCTAATAATATCTAAGCTTCAATATTTGTAATATCACATCTTCTTCTTTTTTCTATAAACATATATTAAGCCAATCACAAGTTAGGTTACTTCTTGGTCTAGCCAAAAATAACTATTAAACATCAGGTAGGCATAAAATGAATTGTAACTTCTGTCATTCTAACGATGATATTGATTTATCGAAACAATTGTCAATTTTTTAGAATTTTCAATAACGTTTATTATATCGTTGAATTAACTAGAGACCGTGAGTTTCATTTAAAAACTCTAATATGAGCATATTCCACGAAGTAAGGGTCGAGACAGTCAATTTCACTAAACTACTCACTAACACTTAATTTATATACACTTAACTATTCACTCAAATTTAATTCATATACACACGCAACCTTAATTATTAATTTATATCAACACTTCGCTATTTCGGTGTATTTTATTTATTTGTCGCGATCAATTTATCAACTAAACTGAACTTCTTGGGTCGGTTCCTTATATATTAGTTCCTTTTTTACTAGATAATTCTAGATTGCGGCTTATACAAAAACAATTGACTTTTTGACATTTTGTAGATAAGACTGGTCACAAAAACAATGTCAACAGTTCTAAGAAATCCCTGCGCATCCGCCATAATTTTAACTTTCGTACATGGCTTAGACAGAGTCGGATTTAGGGACTATACCAGTGTGCTGTTTCGTAACAGTATGCTAGCACACGAATATATTTTTAAGGGTATTAATAATAATTACTAATTTATTAATTATTAATAATAATTTAATTTAATAATGTTGCAAATGACTTTATTTTTTGTTTATAATTACTTATTGCAAATCATAAATTGGGTCTTTCACCACCCGACTAATTGTTCATATATTTTTAAGGCACCTGAGTATTGGAGGGTTAATATAGTGTTACGAAATAGCACACTGGTGTAGTCCCCGAATCCGACTCTGTCTAAGCCATGTATGAAAGTTGAAAATTTGGCGGATGCGCAGATATTTCTTAGAACTGTTTACTATTTTTTTGTGACTATTTTTATCTAACCATTGTTTTGGTGACCAGTCTTATCTAGAAAATTCCTGGGAGGCGATTGTTTTTGTGTAAGCCGAAATCTAGAATTATCCAGTAAAAAAGGCACTTATACATATAGAGAATAACGACCAGCGGGAAGAGTTATTTTATAAAGTGATCTCGTGAGATAAACAAGTGAACAAGTAAATAAACAGTAGTGAAGTTTTTATATAAATTAGTTTAATTGCATATCCTTCCTTCCTTCTAGCCGTTTTCTATCCGTTGGATATAGGCCTCTCTCAATGTTCTCAAGGTTTCCCTGTGTTGTGCAACCTGATACCAATTTAAACCTGCTGTGCGTTTTATATCGTCGTACCAACTCTGTTGAGGTCTGCCAACGCTTCTCCTCTCGCCCCAAGGTCTCCATCTAGTCACTTTGCTGCTCCAGTTGTTGTTGTTTCTAGAAATATGCCCAGCCCAGTTCCATTTGAGTGAGGCTATTCTCCTTTCGATGTCTTCGATTTTTGACGTTCTCCTGATCCATTCGTTATTTTTTCGGTCTTTCAGTGTTAATCCAACTATCTTTCTCTTTATTGCTCTTTGATGCGTTTTGAGCTTGTTCAAGTTCTTTTTTGTCAAGACTCAAGTTTCCGATGCATATGTAGACACTGGCTGGACACATGTATTGTATACTTTTGCTTTTAGTTTCATTGGTAGATTTGACTGAAACACCTGTTTTAGTTTGCTATATGCTGCCCATCCTAACCGTATTCTCCTATTGAGCTCTCTATTCTGGCATTCCTTACTAATTGTTATTTCTTGGCCTAGATAAATGTACGGCGCTACTTTTTCGATTAACTGGTTCTCAATGGTTAGTGTATTGGTAATTGTATCTTCGTTTGTCATGAATTTGGTTTTATTTATGTTTATCTCTAGTCCAACCTTGTTTGCTTCATGGTATAGTTCCTGAATCATGCCTATCAGTTCTGCCTCGGTTTGAGCGAATATGACGATGTCATCTGCAAATTTCAAGTTGTTCAGTTTTTCGCCTGCTATGTTTATTCCTCTGTCTTCCCAGTGTAAATTTCGAAATACATCTTCGAGAACTAGCGTGAATAATTTTAGTGATATTACGTCCCCTTATCTCACTCCTCTTCCAGTCTTTATCTCATTTGTATCTGTTTGCATCCTGATATTCATTTTAGAGTTTACGTAGATGTGGCTTATGATGTCGATGTATCTTTGATCGATTCTGGCTATTCTCATTGCTCGGATTACCGCCCAGGATTCCACCGTGTCGAAGGCCTTCCTAAAGTCAACAAATGCCATCCATGTTGTGATGCTGTACTCCGTGCCTTTCTCTATTAATACTCTGATTGTGTGTATGTGTTCTATTGTACTCATATTTTTCCTAAAGCCTAAACTGTTGTTCTTTCGATAAATATGACTCAAATTTATTTTCTAATCTATTGGTAATTATTTTCATGAACAGCTTATAGATCTGTGAGAGAAGACTTATTGGTCGGTAATTTTCAAGACTGGCCGGATCTCCCTTTTTATAAATAAGGATAACTATGGAGGTATCCCAGTCTGTTGGAACGGTTCCTTCATTCAGGCATTTGTTAAAAAGCGATTTTAGTTGTTCCATTAGAATTTTTCCTCCTTCCTTCAGCATCTCTGGCAGTATACCATCATCTCCTGCTGCTTTTCCGTTTTTGGTTTGTCGCAGTGCTCTATTGATTTCCTCGATTTCGATTTCTGGAAGGTTTCGGACCCAACATTCATTATTCATCTCTTTTCCTCGCTTTCTGCCTCCTTTTGTCTCGTGTGAGCTGTATAGTTTTGTGTAGAATTCCTCGGTAACCCTCATGATTTCTTGTCTATGAACGACTATATTTCCCTCCTCATCGGATAGCTTTTGGATCTCTTTCTTGTAGCTGTTTTCTTTATGGAAAATATTCAGTCCCCTATTCCGTTCAATGATATTTTCTATTTGTTTCTCTTGGTATTCCCTGATGTCTTGTTTTGCCGATTTTCTGGCCGTTTTGTTTATCTCCTTGTATTCTACAGTTTGTCTTTTCCCTTTTCTGATGAGTTCTCTTCCTTTTTCTAGGAGTTCTTTTGTTTTTGGGGAGAGCTTGTCTTGTTTCTTCTGTTTTGGTTTCATGCATTTTTCTGCCGTGTCTTTTATTATTTCTGTTAGACGCTTATTAATTTTATTTATGTTTTCGTTGTGGTGCTCCGTTTCATTTGAAAACTTTTCCTCTAGCTCAGTATTGTATTTCGCCTTTTGATCTCATAAGGTGGTTATGTCGAAGTTTTGTTGCTTGGTCCTGAATTTTTTGGCCCTTTCTAGTTTTCCATTTATTGTTACTTTACAACGGACCATTCTATGGTCACTACCCGTATTGAACGAGTTCAGTACATCGAAATTGGATATGATGTGTTTATGATGAGTCAGAATATAATCAATCTCGTTCTTAGTTTCTCCGTTTGGACTTATCCAGGTCCACTTCTTATTTGTTCTTTTTTTGAAGAAGGTGTTAGTGGCGTATAGTTGCTCTTTTTCTAGGAAGCTGGTTAGTATATTGCCCCGTTCGTTTCTTAATCCAAGACCAAATTTACCGACATACTTTGAATCACCACAGCTCTTGCCTATCTTGGCATTAAAATCGCCAACTACCAGAGCATAATGCGTTTTGTTTTCGGTCAAACTCTGTGTGATTTCTTCGTACATGGTTTCTACTTCTTCGTCTTCGTGTGTGGTTGTTGGTGCATAAACTTGGACTACCTTTATGGTTATATTAGAGTTTATCTTGAATGTTACATAGATTACTCTGCTCGAGATGGCTTTAAGGATTTGGAGGCTAGGTGAAATTCTTTGATGAACTAGAATTCCAACACCCCCCATTGTATCATTTTCGTTGCCCCTATAGAACAAGATGTGTCCAGACTTTAGCCTGAGGCATTTTTCTCCTTTTCTTCGAACTTTTGCGATTCCGAGGATGTCCCATTTTATTTTGTCTAGTTCATATAGAAGGTCTTCCATTATTTCGTCATTTCCTATGGACCTAGCGTTATATGTCGAGATGTATAATTGGCAGCCTGATCTATCCCAGGGATTCTTAGCACCCCGCGTTCTACAACTGGTCTGTCCGCTGCCTTGGTCAGGGTTGTTAGAACTGCTGGGGACTGGGGGCCTTATATTTATCGTTCCTGTCATCATCATCATTGGGAGGGGGTTAGCCTTAAAACACCACGTTGGCCAGACGTCTTGGCGAGTGTAAGTATCGGCCGCCTCTAACATGAGGATCCGACGCCGTTTGCTGCCGCCCTCTCTGAGTCAGACGCTGCTGGAAATCTTCTTAGCTTCACCTTTATCTCTTCGAGACCTTACCGGCATGGGTGGCCCTACCGGTAGCTAAGCTACCGCCGGCATCGCTCCCTGGTTTTAAGGTTACTGAGCCTTCTCACCAACGTCAAGGTGATGATTTCCCTAGAGAAGGGAATTGCATATACTGTGTATATAATATAAATTAGTGAATAAATAAATTAAGTAAGTGAACCTACCATGTATATGAATTTATTCCACCCGTCAGGGTAAACTGTTTTAAATAAATAAGAAAAACGTTACAATAGTATATCCAACACATACTATATTTTCGCAAAAATAGGTTAGAACGGGACGTTAATGTCTGCTTTATCTATGGTTGAATAAATCTCGAGTGTGTTCATGGAGTAATTTAAAAAAAACTATTATTTATATACATAAAAAAAGCAATTCGTTAGTATCAAATCGATTGATAAAGTTTAGATAAAATATTCTTTGACCTTTAGATTTGTTTAGTGTTTGCGTATAAAATGTATTTTAGCATGTATGTCAAGATTGGATACAACTTGTTGGGGAATGTGGAGTGTGTAATTACATCATTTTATTTTTATTATGAGGTTTTGTCAGTGCGAGATATATTGAATATTTATTAAGTAGTAGTTAATTGAGTGCGTCAGTTCTGTTTTCATTTTTAATTGTTCAATTTAACGTCTGTAAGTATAGGGTTATTATTAATGAATATGTGAAAGGAGTCTATTTGACTTGTAAACACCAAATAAATAGGCAAAATGTGAAACAGAAATAGTATATTCTTTCAAAAAAATGTAATGGCGTAATTTGCAATATCATATTTTATAATTAGTTATATTTGAAATATGTTAGGTTAGATGTAAGACAACATGCATTAATTATTATCAATCATTTTCCCGTAAGAAACTAATTAATATGATTTATTTACAATCGTTTCTAGTTCCCTAGATACAACAATTCCATAAATTATTTAATAAAATAAATCGGAGCCGATGGACAGGCGATTCCTGGAGTAGTTGCGAACAAATCTACGGTGCATATGGCTCCTTGTGAGAACGCATTATACATTTGTTTTCATTATTTACGTGACTTTGTCACCGGTATCTAATTCTAGATCCATAAATATTTCGGCTGGGTATTCCCTGAAAAACAGGGTCTCAAAAATTGATTGGGGTATTAGGTTTTAGAAAAGCAGCAGGGCAGATGTTTTATTCTTGGTTTATAATAATGTTTGTGCTTGGGGGTAATTCAGTCCAGTGTAAAGGGCTGGGCTGAGATTACTCCCCGCTTTAGATAAGTGTTTTTGGATTAACAACCAGTTATATAATTAACGTACCATGCACTACCAAGGGTTACTTCTGCGCGATTTACGGCTTTGAGAGCTTCTCGAAGATTTTCTGGCAGACAGTTTTCGCGTAATTTTTTTTTGAAATTGTAGTTACGAAGTCTTTGATAGTGGGTATGTCCGCTTTTTCATGTAACCATGGGGTTCTAGGAAGATGTGGATAAGGTTTTTGATGTTTGATTGCCACTCTTAGACATTTGTTTTGTATCATCTGCAGGGAGTAGAAGTTGTGTTTGGTTCCTGTTAAGTAGACTGGTGCTGAGTATGTTAAAATGGGGCGTATTATTTTTTTGTATAAAATTAGTTTGTTTTCTGTTGTGAGTTTACTGTGTTTGCAGTGTTCTGGGGTCTTAGCCGCTGATACAAAACAAGTGTCATCAGCATACATTGCCGTTAATACTTTTGGGGTGGTTGGGATATCATGAATGAAAATTGAATAAGACAAAGGAGATAAAACAGAACCTTGTGGGACTCCAGCTTGGGTGATGTAGGAGCCAGCGGTGTTTTCATGTATTTTTAAATAGAATTTTCTATTCGATAAATAAGAATTTATAATTTTAATTAAATAATGTGGTGTTTTTAAATTTATTAGTTTATATATCAGACCTTCGTGCCATACTGTGTCAAATGCTTTTTGAATGTCTATAGCCACCATCACTACTTTGTTTTGTTCACTAAAGCCTTCTCTAATGTAATTTAAAACCCCAATCTTTTGTGCGATGGTGCTATTACTGCTTCTAAAACCGTACTGTTCGGCAGGTATAATATTATTATTGTCGACAAAAGATTGTAATCTTTTTGAAATAATTCTGTCTATCACCTATGCAATATTGTTTAATAAGGATATAGGTATGTAGCTATCTACATAACATGGTTGTTTGTTAGCTTTTAATATTGGGATGATATTGGCTATCTTGAGCATGTCAGGATATTGTCCTGTAGTGATAATAAAATTAGTGAAGTATGTAAGTTGAACGAGTGCTTTTTGGGTAAATTTTTAATTAATATATTATGAATTCCATCGTGTCCTGGAGCTGTTTTGTTTTTCAGCTGACTAATGGTAGACTGAATTTCTGAGAAAGTAACTAATTTTAAAGATTTATGAGTGTTCGAAGATTGAAAATATTTTTGTACTGCTTTTGGAAGTTATTTACAAAATTACTTTGAAAGTACCCTCCAAATTGCTCTGCGATTTAATTTATATTTGTGAAAGTCTGTCCATTTGCCACTATTTTATTTATTTCTTTACTTTGATATCTAAAATGTTTGGCAATTCTCCATAGGGAGTTATCTTCCGGTTTAAGCTTGTTGAGGAAAGTGGCCCATTTATGATTTGTATGTTGCTGGATGAGGGTATTAATTATATTTTGAAAGTATTTTAATAGATTTCTGTCGTCTTCACTCCTGGATTGTTGCCATCTTTTTCGGATTTTATTTTTATTATTTATTATATTAATCGGGAAGAGTGTTGTGGGATGGGTATATGGGTTTTAAGGAGGTCGAAAGGTTTCTGGCCGTTATTATAGTATCTTGTAGGGAGTTGATTAATTGTGTTAGGTGTTCTTAGTTTTCAATTTTGTCTGTAATTTGAGTGTTTTCATTAATATGTTTTCTAAAAATGTTCCCAGAAAAGATAGCATAAATCTTCCCTACTCTGGACCACGCATTTTTTTACCCACTTAATCTTTGACTTCTCGTAAAAGTTCACAACGTTGTTTCGTTAACTCCTCAACGATTGAGATACCTGTTCCCTTTAATTTTGTTTTATTGGCATAAATAAGATTTTTGGAAACCAGTGACGAAAATTTTAAAATTACAGGTCTTATTTTTTGTGGCATGCCATCTTTTTTTTGGAAACCAGTACGGTATGCTGCTTCAATTTGGCAATTGGTAACATTCATTTTTTCGTTAAAAATATTATTTAACCCTTAACCCGAGATAACGGTATATCGTACCGCTATACAAATTTTTTTCTCTAGTATTCTGGATTATTACAGTGCTGTATTGTTGGCAGTCTAAGTACCTTCATGGAATTCTGTTACAAGTTAAACACGCGAATTTCAGTGTGATTCTCATATCACTCCTTTAGTTTTCACCTGAATTCTGAGATTGTTAGCGGTCCTGTATACCGATACTCTCGTGCATTAAATATTTTTTAGATAGCGTATACCGATAGTCTCTTGCAACGGGAATATATATTAGTGTCGAATATTATTATTGCCAGTCGGTGCGTCATTGTTTTGGTAAGTTGTATTTGATGATGACATAAGGATCAATTATTATTTGATAAAATTTATTGTTCTATACAATCTCATTTCGCTCAAAAACAGTAAGTGTGACCGATAAAAATAATGAACAAACAGTCATGAAATGGCTTGAAGAAATTTCTAATGATGATAATGCATATTCAGAAAAAGAAGATTCCGATAATGATCATATATAGGAGGACCCTATTTATTATACGACAAGAAGATAGTATTTATTCAGCTACAGATGATTACTTTGCTGATCCGGATTTTGTACTAAACGACAAAAACAATTATTGTATTGTTGAAGAGGATTTTGCTGACGGTGGAAACAGTTCTTCAAATAGCGAAAAAGATGTAAACATAAATAAAATATATAAATGTCAACGGAATCCAAAGGCAAAAGAGGCTGGTTATATTTGGAATTCTCAGGAACCAAACAAAGCAGTTAGAACACCTCAAAGTATTATTGTAATTAAACCACCATCTCTAAAACAGTCAGCAAGAGCTTTAGCAAATAATACGAGCGCACTTGAAATTTGGAAACTTCTATTCAATGGTGTAATGATAAAAGAAATAGTAATGAACACAAACTTGAAGTTTCGACAAGTGAGATCAACCCATAAAAACGAAAATATTGATTATAAGGATACGGATTTTGTTGATATAAGAGCTTTTATTGGATTACTAATGCTAACGTCGATATTTCGATCAAATCACGAAAACATGCTGTCGTTATTCAATGTCAAAATAGGTAGTCCTATACGAGGTCTGATAAAAAAATAACCGCTATTTTCAATTTTTTCAATAACTATCTTGTCCCCTTCAAAGTAATCCCCCTCAGATATAATACACTTATGCCAGTGTTTTTTCCAATCCTCGAAACACTTCTGAAACGCGCTTTTTGTTATCGCCAACAGCTCCTGTTTTGATTTTTCTTTTATCTCCTCAATCGTATCCAAAACGCTTTCCTTTCATCGGTGTCTTCAGTTTTGGGAAGAGGAAAAAGTCAGCGGGGGCCAAGTCCGGTGAATACGGTGGTTGAGGCATGATAGCGGTTTTGTTTTTGGCCAAAAACTCACGCACAAGCATCGATGTGTGAGCTGGTGCGTTATCATGGTGCAAAATCGATGATTGCTTTTTCCAAAATTCTGTGCGTTTCTGACGAACTGCTTCGCGCAAACGGCGCATACTTGTGGCAAGAATTCATGATGCACCACGCCATTGCAGTCGAAGAAAACAGTGAGCAAAACCTTCACATTTGACCGAACTTGACTTGCTTTTTTCGGTCTTGGCTCTTCTGGACGCTTCCATAATTGAACTTCTGTTCTGCTCATAGTAGACTCGCCAAACGCCACAGTCAACATTTCAAATGTCCTTGCGCATTTAATTTCATTTTTTACACAAAACTTAATACAGTTTCTTTGATCCAATTTTTCGAATAGTAAAAAATTGAAGAGCACACCAAAACACGACTAACGTTTTTATCTGTCAAAAACAAACTGACAATCCAAAATGGCTGATATTGCCAACATATATAACAGATATGTGTACCAACATAACAGAAAAAAAATGCGCAAATCGAACATATGTAACTCACGAAATTTGAAAATAACTGTTATTTTTTTATCAGACCTCGTATTTAGAGCCGTCATGTTTTCAAAAAGATTTGAAGTACTACTCAGCTGTATCAGATTTGATTATGCCCCAACGCGAGAAGAAAGACGTCAATAAGATCCGGCTGCAGCTATTTCGTTTTAATTCGTAAAAAATTCGCAAAACTGTTTCAATATAGGACCAACCGCATGCATTGATAAAATGTTAATTATTACCTTCAGAGGTAAATGTAAGTTTAAAGTTTATATGCCTAACTCCAGCTAAGTACGGTCTCAAATTGTTATGTCTTACAGATGCCAGGAACGCTTATTTTTATAATTAATAAATCTATACCGGAAAAGATAGCGATGGAGGAGCATTACCCGCAGAAGAGAAAAACTATTGGTGCCTAGTCAGTCAATTTTGCAGTTGGTAAAGCCCATAGAAGTCAAGAAAAAATGTTACTGTGGATAATTGGTTTTCTTCATTAGAATTACTTCATCAAGTGAAAAATGGCCTTACTTGCACAGGAACATGAAACGCAATAAACGAGAAACCCCACCCGAATTTCATGCTTCACCAACAAGAAGAATCTACTTTATATGGCTTTTCTAAATACAATTTCACATTACTTTCTTACATCCCGAAAAAAAATAAACGGTTTTAAAGATTAAAACTAACTTTTCCGCATATGTGGCACTGAACAATATTCTATCATAAAATTGTTACTTGTATACACTTCGGGGATGTATCGTGCAAACAAACCGAAATTTCTCCAAAAATAATCAAAAAATTAGTATATCTGGATTTATAGGACCATCTGTACTATAGCTCTAGTCAACTGAAAATCAATAGGGTACATCTGTGAGACACCTTGAACAATATTCAATCATAAAATTGATCAATCGTATACTCTGGAGGCTGTATCGTGCTAACAAACTGAAAATTCTCCAAAAATGACAAAAATTTGGTACCTCAAGTACCATAGCACTCGTTGTAATAGCATTAGTGAGCTGAATCTCAAGAAGGGTTCATCTTTGAGACGCTCTGAATAATATCCAATCATAAAATTAGTCACTTGTATATACTCCGGAGGCCGTATCGTGCTAACAAACTGAAACTTCTCCAAAAATGACAAAAATATCGTACTTAAAGTACTGTAGCACCTGTTGTATTAGCTCTGGTGAGCTGAAAATCAATAGGGTTCATCAGTCAGATGTTCTGAATTATATTCAATCATAAAATTGGTGACTTGTTGAACTCCGGTGGCTGTATCGTACTAACAAACTGAAATTTCTCAAAAAATGACAAAATGTCCTACTTCAAGTACCATAGCACCCGTTGTACTGGCTCTGGTGAGCTGAAAATCAATAGGGCTCATCTGTGACATGTCCTTAACAATATTTAATCATAAAATTGGTGACTTATTGCACTCCGGAGGCTGTATCGTGCTAACAAGACATGTAAGGAAATGTGGCCAACGACGACGACATACACACAGGATTTTCTTTCTAAAAACCGTTTTTTCGTGTTGTTGTTGATGGAAAACGTAAAAATAACTCAAAAAAAATTTCAAAATTCCAACTTTTTTTGGGGTAAACCAATACTTTTCTCGCATATAGATAGGTTGGGCGGAAAAGTAATATAGCAGTTCTGTTCGTTTCGTCTTCACATCATGACAAAGGAACAGTCACAGAAAGATATCTTCCGAGATGATTTCCATTTATAATCAATCAAAATGCGGAGTGGACACTTTGATATTTCAACCAGTAATACAAACGTTTAATATTTACATTTTAAAGATATAAAATTAAAACCTAGACTTATTTTTATAGAAGAACTTGCTTTGGATCTTGTCAGGCCACATATGGAGAAACGATTGGAAAATCTCAAATTGAATAAAGAGCTACAAAGTTTATTAAAGGGGATACTTGGGAAAGATAATAATGATCACCCATCTTCTTCAAAGGAACGGCTGGGTGTAAAAAAAATGTGTTCCGTCTGACCTTACCAAGAAAAAAAACACGTTTTATATATATATGTTACTTGCCCAAAACCTATATGCCTAAAACATACCAGCAAAATATGCAAAAGTTGTATTTCAGACCATAAGTAATATACCTATCTGTACCTTATTGTAAAATACGTTCATTTTGGAGTTTTTGTTTATTTAATAAGAGCGGTTTGCCATACCGTTTGTCTCGTATGGCGCTAATTTTGTAGCTCCTCTCGGCTTAACGGTTAAATTGTCTTTTAAATTATCTGTACTTTCTGATAAACCAAATCTTAATGATTAGTTTTTACGGGATTGTTCCAAAAAGTCGATGGAGTTTTTCAAATCTTTATTCTCCAATTGTATATCAGACATTTGGGCTTTAATTGAACTAACTTTCGTATCGATTTCATCCAAACGAGTTTTAAATTTCTCTTGTATCATATCAATGAGTTTTTCAATTATAGTATCCAAAAACCTCTTATCTGATAGAAAGGCATTAACAATATCGGTAGATAGTTTTTTTTTAATTCTGATTTTTGTCTTTCCGTAAAAACCATTTTTACAAAAACAAAATAAGGTATACTCATTGTAATTATTGGATATTAAATCAGATTACACAAATCACTAAACTATAACAATATACACTTTAATTGGAGCGTAAACATGTCTAATTGCTACTAGCTGACATGAAAACTGTAGATACAGGTCAGATACTAATCCTCATTGGATCATGGAGGCTCACACTCAGTATCCTGAAAGAGTTAATGTTTGAGTAGGAATTGTTGGCAACAATATTGTGGAACCAGTTTTTATTGAAGGAACGTTGACGACTCAAAAATACTTAGAAATGCTACAAAATAATATTATTCCAGCTATTGCCGCCTTATAACCAAATAACCAAAATCCATAAGTACCTAGTAATTTTATGTGGTTTCAACAGGTCCGCTCACCACCACATTATGCGCGGGTAGTCCGTGATTATTTAGATATTAGAGCGGCCAGTAAGATCTTCCGATCTAGCACCCCCATATTTTTAATTTTGGGGTTATCTTAAATCTGAAATGTACTTCAATAGGCCTAACAATATCAAAGATTTTGAAACAGAGAATTCGCAATGAGGTAAGACTGATTCGCCCAGAGACATTAACTGGAGTGTTGAGAAATTTAGAAATCGTCTAGGTTATTGCCTGGAAGTCAACGGCATGGACTTTGAACATTTAATTTAATTTTCAAATGTATCGTATTTATATTTCAACGAAAATAAAATAAAAAAAGTATTAGTCCAGTCAATGAAATTTTAAATGAGTGGAGTCAGCTGAGTGTACCAGAGAAAAATAATGCACTGATGATGGTTTCTCAATAAACCGAAAGCTCTCTGCTCACAATAAAATCCCGTACCAAAATACAAAATTGGTTTCTTTTCTATAATTAATTAAATTTTATATGCAAAATTTCTGATATAACATTTATCTCTAACTCACCAACCAACGATTTTGGACCACAAGTATTATACATTTTTGTAATCGTCTATTATTGTGAAATAAAAATGTGAAGAGACATAGTATATTGTGCAACAAGTGGGCAGTGGCGTAACTAACGCCAATGCAACCAATGCGGTGCATTGGGGCGCAGGCCTTAGGGGGGCACAAAAAACTGATATTCTGGAAAAAAAATTAGCAAAAAAATATGTTGAAGCAAAACTCCCTGTAGCTTACCGAAAATAAATGTAAAAAAAATATTCGTGGTACTTTATTCCGTTACAGTCACAACAGAATGTTGGTGACTCGTTTGTTTACTATTATAGTTATCTCCTCTGATAGACTGCTCTTGTTTATTTATCGTTGTTAGCTACAAAGATAGACAGATAAAATATTTCAGTATTATTTTAGTAACCACGACCACGTGTCCCTGTCAGTCCTTGTTGTACGATCGTGCGATTCAGTAGTGTTATTTGTTTTATAACAATACAAAACAATTTTTGTAGGTGTATTTGTTATACAATTGAAATTAGTGGACCGTTTATTTGTGCGTTTTAGTGGATTTCGTTATGATATACTGAACAAAATGGACGGAAATAAAAGACCTAGTGGTGCCGTGTCCCGAAAAAGGAAAAAATAAGAAGATGAAAAAGTGAAAAAACTATCAAAGATTGACACGTTTTTTAAAAAACGGGATTTTGCTGATACTTCTAAAAGTCAATCAGGTGACGATGGTGTTGGTGAGAGTGAATGTGGGCGTGGGGGTAAAATATCCACGTCAGAAGAGATCGTCGCATTGAATTTTCTTGCCGATTACCAAAACTCAGAAGTCCACGAAGATGTGAGTAAACCTGCTGATTTAAATATTATATAGATATATCGCTCCTTCTACATCAGCAACAGGCGTAAGTAGTGTACAAGAAAATACTGATGACATAGGTATAATCTGTAATGATGGTGGAGTAGAGAATACAGACATACCTCTTTTCTCAGAAGATATTATGAATAAAGATTAATTGAAATCTCGGATTTTGAACTCCGAACCGTGTAGACCTCAATGGCCATTCCCTAAAGACATTAAAACAAATAGATCCCTTTCAAAAGATTATTATTTTTTCGAAACAAAAACTGGTCAAAAAATTGAGCGCTTTTGGCTTCGCTACTCTTTAAATGGAGTGTATTGTGAACCATGTTGGCTGTTCGCTAACAGACTTGATAAAAACTTTAACAATGCATGGACTACGGGGAAAACCAATGATTGGAGAAATTTGTCAACAAAAATTAGACCACGAATTGAGTAAGTGCCATATTAATGCAAGTATCGCTTATGGAATAATAAAAAATAACAGAGATATCAAAATGCTTTTTTAAGACAAAGAAGAAAAACTGGTTGAAGTAATAAAGAGAATTTTTGATGTTATCATAACAATGTCAACCTGCAATCTTAGCTTTCAGAGGGAATCGATCTGAAAGCATAAAAAATGTTCAGAGTGAGTCAGGAAATTTTCTGAATATTATTATATTATATATATTATCTCCTTTCTAGATACGACCCTGGAAAACGAAGATAGTAGGGTAAAATACTTAAGCCCTTCAATTCAAAATGAACTTATTCATTTGACATATCTGATTTTGAGTGAAATATTGACTGATGTTCAACAGTCTCCATTTTTTCTCTCATTTTAGATACTACACAACACATTTCAAAAATTGATCAGTTATCAATAATCTTAAGATATGTTTTATACAAACCATACCTAAATCAGCTTGAGATAATGGAATCCTTTTTAGGCTTTGTGCAAATACTAGACCAGTCAGCCGAAGACCTAGAGGAGCTTGTAGTTAAATTTATAGAAGAAAAAAATATCTTTTGATAAGTGCCGAGGTCAGGGATATGATGGCGCTTTTGTTATGAGTGGAATTTAGACAGGACTGCAGACCAGAATAAAATCAAAGTCTCCCAACGCTGAGTATGTTCATTGTGCTAGTCACAATTTAAATTTAGTTTTAAACGACAGTGTGAAATCGATTTCAGATATTTCATCATTCTATGATACAATAAACAGTATAAACGTATTTTTCGGCCAAAGCCTACCAAGATGGCAATGTTTAAAATAATTAAGAGACTCCTGTGTTATCAAGTTAACCTTGAAGAAAATCTGTCCTACTAGGTGGTCGTCGAGGTACAACGCTTTGCTATAAATGAGTGTCAATTTTGTCGCAGTGCTGAAGTGTCTAATAAAAATAATTTTGACTTCAAACAAGAACAATGAAGTTGCAGGAGCAACTGGTCTTATGAAGCAAATGTCTTCATTTGATTTTGTTTTGTTGTTAGTGTTTCAAAGTCGAATTTTAGAAAGAATCTACAGAGATCCGATGTTAATCTAGAGTATGCAAACAATTTCATTCAGAAGTGTCTAAAGACTGTGAGCGAACTGCGAGGAGATTTCGACGATGTCCTGGATCAAGCCAGAAAGTTAGCTGCCAAGTGGAATATTGATTCATCAATGACCTCCAAATGCAAAAGAAAAGTAAATAATTTTTTGATGAACTTTCTAGTGACTATGAGTTTAGTGATCCTGTGCATTGCTTTAAAATTAAGGTATTTTAGAGAGCTGTTGATATTTTTATTTCACAGTTAAACGAAAGGTTTAAATCTATGCTATGTATAACTGACACGTTCAGTTTTTTAAACCCAGATAATTTAATACGGTTTTCTGACGAACAACTTGTAAAGTCAACCTCTGAGTTTTGTAAAAAATATGAATCTGATGTGACTCATGCTTCAGTTATGTTAATGGTGTTTGGAAATGTTTAGTAACTTAATTTTACTTTCAATTAATTTTTTGAATAATTAACTTTAAAATTACTGTACATAATAAATGATATTTCTTTGAATAATCTTTATCTAATTGGATAGAGCTTGTACAATGTTGTGTGTAGTGAAATAGTATCCAGGAAGTGTGGAAGTACGGAGAAATATCATTGTTAGTTTCGTTGGAGGTTATGGGGAGGGGGGAAGAATGAGTCTACGAATAGGGGCGCACAGGAAATACTTCCATTGGGGCGCAGTTACGCCACTGCAAGTGGGGAAAGTTCAACTTTTCTCACGAGTGTGGAAGTTTGTGGCACGAGCCAAGGTCGAGTGCCGCAAACACACGAGTGAGAAAAGTACTTTTCCTACATGTTGCACACTATACTTTTTCTACAACTGCACAAATTTAAAGCATATAAGTAAATAGTCTTGTAGAAAAAGTGTTAGCATCGAGGACCATCCACCGAAAACGCCTGGGCATCGAGTGTACCCTGCTGAAATCGGCTGGGCATCGAGTATCCTCTACTGGATTCTCCATATAAATGTATGTAGTGTGGGCAAAGTACCGTGAGAAATAATATTTCTCATAGTGTGAGCAATATATGGTTTTGAAATTAAGTAAGCTATGAGAAACACGCTACTTTTCATAGCAGTTGTAGAAAATAGTATATTTTGTGCAACAAGTGGGGAATATATGGTTTTGAAATTAAGTAAGCTATGAGAAATACGCTACTTTTCATAGCAGTTGTAGAAAAAACAAATTACAATGGCCAGACTTAAGGGGAATCTAGTGAACCAACGCCTGAAAAAAACGAAGTTGTCAATTTGGTCTCATTTGCATCTTAATCAAAACAATACGACAAACGTTTGTATTGAGTTTCGCTCTTTTTCTGTTATTAGAAGAAGACAGTACCAACATGCTATATGTTGAATAATATCGTCAACTGTCACGCGATGGGAAAGCTTCACCGTTTCTACTGTACGTGTTTTAGAACGTTTTTCACACGGGACGAAAAAACTGACGTTTTGTTTAATTCCGATTTTTAGTCATTTCATACTGTTCTTGCTTAGTAGGTGTGTTGAAAATAGTGTGTTTTTACCATGGAATGACAACATTTAACGTTGGATTAGATGAATAGGGCGGTGGGCCCCCTTCAAGCTGTTGTGCGACAAACCCAAGTAGCCGAACAGTTGGGAGTCTCGCAAAGCGTCATAAGTCGATTATGGCGTCGGTTTTGAGACACTGTGAGTCCAGCCGAGCAACATCCAGGTCGTTCTACAACCGCCGCTCAAGACCGGTATTTAGTTTTCACCGCTAGAAGGCAACCGACAATCACAGCACCCGAGTTGGTTAATGAACTACAACGTGCATATAATGTGGCAGTAATACGGTGAGGAATCGTCTCCATGAAGCCAATCTTCGTAGTCTGCGATCACTAAGATGTCCACCTCTGCCTAGAGGCAATCGCGATGCACGATTAACCTGGTGTCAAGAGTTTCTGAATTGGGCGGACAATGACTGGGCTACAGTTTTATTCACAGATGAGTCTAGCTTTGGATTTGATCCAGATTCTCGTCGGACGAGTGTGGAGACAGCCCGGAAATTTGGAACGCTTGCGACATGTGCAGGAAGTGTACACATACAGAGGTGGCACATTATTGGTATGGGGCGGAATCATTATTGACGGAAGAACTGAGCTCATTTTCCCACGCGGCTTTTCACAAGTCAGCTGTATTTGGATACTATTCTCCAACCTGTCGTTCGATAACGCTCGACCATATGTTGCCCGTATTGTAGTAAACTGGTTGGATAACGAGGGTATTGATGTATTGCTCAAAACTAAAGCAGAGGATGACATTGGTAAACTCATTGAATGTTACGCAGATAACATACTATCAATAATTTACGAAATGTCAACTCACTACCCCAATATGATACATTGAGTATCGGGACAATATATAAATTGGGTCAGTAGAAAAAATCAAATATTTAGGAGTAATGATAGATAGACACCTGAGATGGAACTATTGTAATACCCAAAAAACAACTCTGTCACCAGTTGTAATACCTATGTCGTTAGACCTATGATATTTTCACTGTAATAACCTAGGAATCGCTGTCACCACTGTAATAATCAATCAATAGATTCCACTATGATCCTACATAAATAAAGAAAATTCTATCACCACTTGTAATAACCAAAAAAAACTCTGCTGTCCAAGAATGGACCGAGATGGCAGCGTAGCTGGCTGTCACCACCCACGATTCCGTGGGAAACAGGAGTCGACGGCTCCTGTAAGAAATGTCCGAAAGAGCTGGCTTCGGCCTCCGCTGCTACCGGGTGTCGTTGGTAATGAGAGGTCTTGTATTAGGGGGTTACGTCAGTAAGAGGGGTGTGTTGAGGGAAAATTTTAGGTGTGGATCTTATGTGTATATGTTAGGTATCCCTGCTCTCCTGGTTGAGAAAATAAATTACCCGACAATGATTTCTTAAACGAGTTTAATAAAAAAATATAAGAAAAATGAAAATAATTACACCAAATTTACAAAACGTCGGGAATACTCGTATATAGAGTCCCGTGTCTACAATTGAATAAAACCAGTGATAGGATCGAGAGAAAACTTGAGATATCCCTTTTAAGTCAACGCGAATGACTCGCAGAATAAAAGAAATTTGTTATTTTTTAAAAAAATAATCGTCAGAACCTAATATTTTCGCGTACCCTAAATATGAATTTTGATATTAACAATTTAATATTCAACCTCAAATGTGCTCCCTATTCCTAATTCATACGGTGAGATATCACCATTAAATATTCGTGTGCGATATGAACTACCATACACCAATTAAATTATATAAACATAATATCATAAAAAGCGGGCTGGCAATGTTTATAACCTGACCAAACTACAGAAAAAAAATCATAATACACTGTTAGTATAATTTGAAATCAGACTTACCAATTCCCGGACTGGGTGTTCACAAAACGCCGACGGACACGATTCGCGTTTCGAACAAAAAGAAACCCTTTTAGAGCGCGTACAGTAGACGCTCCCTTGTAATCTGCTTTTCCCTTTTCGAGGAAAAAAATAATTATACCTGATTGCTAAAACACTACTTTAATTATAAATTACTATAACTCAGGACTCCTCAAAAACCGCTATTCGCGAAAACCCAAAACAAAACTTGACCGTTCCCGACCGCGAGTTTTTACCAACTGCCCCTCAATTGTTACTTTTTCGAAGTTTCGGAATTTTTCCTTGCTCAGCAATCCTTTATTTTCTTTGTACCTGTTAGCTTCTGATTGGTGGAACTTATCGTTCGACGTAATTGTGTAATAGGTTTTTTTACCTCGATTAACAATTGAATTTATTTGATTCCGCAAAATTTCTTTATTTTGACGCAATTATTATTTCCGGTTAAAATATTATTTTTTTTAATTCTTGCACCCAGACAGACGCTTAGATAAGTGGTTTTTTCATTTTATCAATGTGAACGACCGCTTTCTATAGTTTAAACGTTACAAAGTAAAAAGTAATTTGTTATACAGGATGATTCTCCCCATGATTCTTATTTTGGTATTTATTACACTATCATGTTGACCAAGTGACTAGAACATTGAGGAGCATTCTTTATAGATTCGGGTATTTACAAAATATATTAGATACCTCGCGAATGAAAACAATCTATTGTGCAATTGTGGAGTCTCGTCTTGCATATGGGATAGTGGGCTGGGGTGGAGTAGTAATATCGCATTTGAAAAAATTAGACGTATTACAGAAAAAAATTCTAAAAATTCTCCTTGGAAAACCATCACAATACTCATCGGAAGCACTTTTCAAAGAATCAAAATTGCTAGACCTCAGGCAACTTTAGTTCCTAAGAGAGAGAACAAAACCGAACTATGTAAATCATAGGCATACTACAAGACTAAAAGCCAATGCACAACTGAGCACAATATGCTCAACCAAAACAATCGTTCAGAGAACATATAATCATCTTGCAAACCTGCTCTAAAATTGCTTACCTCTGGAAATCAGACAATTTTTTCATTCAAAAAAGATGTCAAATGTTTCATTTCAGAGGCAGATAGAGTCTCTATACATCGATTAATTGACCCCTCGATCTCATGAAATATACTCTGTAATAGATATAACATTGTTTAGTTGTTTACTATACTGACAGAGAAAACGAGTTCATATTCCTTATATTGTTTTTATATTTCTTTAACCTCACTTAATACTCAAGCACTGCTGACTATTATCATTGCCATCAATTATTGGCACTACACTGTATCATTTTTCAGTATTGATTGTATTATGTACTTTAATGTGTAAACGTGTATATACACCTAGGTGTATATTTAATGTAATATGTGTATATGTATTTGTTTGTCTGTGCAGAGATGTGACTATTATGTATACTAGTCAAAAACATGATTGAGTGTATAATGCTACTGTTCCACTCTTTTCATTATTATATTTATTCAATAAACATACACGATGAATGAACACCCATGCCCAGGCAATGCTTTAGTGGCTGTTTATTAATTATTAAGAGAATTAAGTCTATTGTTGTATTGACGTTTTGTTGTTTATTTATATTGTTTTTTATTTATTAAAATTAAATTAAAATCTTCCAAAAGAAATTAAAGATACAAACAGCATATTTTCATTTAAAAAGAGAGTTCAGAATTTTATTTGGTTTCAAGAAAGATTTGCATTTAGAGATCTAATTGAGCCTATCACTGGCATATAAAAATAAGAAAGTTGCTTTGTGTGGCTACTGTCTGTTTGTAAGTAATATTTTAGTCGGTTTATTAATGTACCCTTTTATTTAATGTACTTATGATCCATATAATTCAGGAATTTTTTTATAAAACATTATTTGTCTAATTTAGGTATGTACTAATGTTGTAAATATTGTAGGAGCTCAGCTAACTATAGTTTCCCCACGTCCAGGCGTTTGCCTTAGTGGGTAAATCGGTTTATTTGTCTTTGTTCAGTTGTAAAATGTGATTTTGTTGTTCTAAGAATATGATTATAGTCAATATTGTAAAATGTTTATAGATGAATAAATATATTATAATTATGATTACCATGGCCAGCACAGTCACCAGACTTGTATCCCATTGAGCACGTATGGGACATGCTCCAACGACGAATTACTCCACTTATGGGCAACATTCACAATGAGTTTCAATTTCCAGAGCTTCTGAGACTACAATGGACACAAATACCTCAAGCAGACATTAACAATGTAATTTTGAGCATGAATGCTAGATGTAGGGCTGTGATAAATCAACGTGGTGGCCATACTTTATTTTAAGTTTAATTTCTGAGTTTTTTGTATTTTTTCATGTATTTTAAAAAAATTGTGGTTTTAAGAATATTTTTTGTCCATTTTTCTGTTATTTTTTGACATATTAAACAACAATCTAAACTATAAATTTTGTAATACATTTTCTTTCAAGTTGATTACAGGTAAAAACACGACTACTTATAAAAATATCTCTAGGCTTTTGCGTTGTGTGTATGCGCGACACAGTACTTCACGACACAACACAAAAGTGCTCGAATCCTACCGCTTCGAAGAAAAGTCGCAGTGATTTTGAATGAGCCGGAACGGGTCGCTCCCGCTACAAAATCGCGGACCGTGAAATCGCAACCCATCTCTATTCAATATGATGATATGCAATTGGCAATATGATTTTCACATAGCTTAGTTATGATATACTCTGTATGATATAATTTGCAAATTTTTAACATTTCTAATGAGTAAACTCTGAAATTTTTGTGAGAATAACCAACAAACTAAACAAGGAAGGCTATTTGAAAACTGTTCTGGATTTTGCTATACCTGATAGGCTGAATTTCGTTGGTCAATGGTTTATTTATCAACTGGATACTTTGTTTTATATGAAGTTACCTTGCTGTTTATAAACTTTTACTTTATACAGTAATTATTTGTTTTTTAGTATCCAGTATTTTTAGGTGAAAGTGGCCATTGCCCATTACATAATGTGTTGATTAAGCAATTAAATGAATAAATATGTTTTTTTTCTCCAACAGGAGCTTAACCTTTGAAAACTATATGCTAAAAACTTCAAATCCGTAAATGTATGAAAATTATTTTCTTCGAAGTACCATATGAAACTAACTAAGATTTCTCCTTAAATAGATGAATACCAACAGAATGTTTGGCATTTAGAATATTTTTTATTAAACCCGTTGACTTTTGTTATTAGGCGAGAAATATATTTTTTATTTCTGTACTGTATATATTATTACTTTTTAGATACCCCAAAAGGGAACAACAGTTCTGGATTTGAAAAAGGCGATAAGGCGAACATTTACATTAAGACAACAACGTCAACGAATTAAAACTAAAATTAGTTGGAAGTATGTTTGGAGAACTTTCTACCTTCAAAACATTCAAACTGGTCAGGTCATGAAAGATGATAGAAAAGAAGTGTCTGCATATGGTGAGTAATACGATTTTTCAATCAAACCACATAGTTATACTGAAATCTTTTAAAATATATTTGTGTGTAGAGTCTTCATGTGACTGATTTGAATCAGTTTGAGGTATTCCATATTGAATTTACTTCGTGTGTTCTATCAATTGTGTCTTCCGTTCTGGTCCTCTCTATCTATGATTCCCTAACTTGTTTGATAAATCTATTGTTATTCCTTCTTTTTGTTTCCCTAATTTTTTGTACCTTTGAATTTTCTGAGGTGTTTCAATTTAACTGATTAGATTTTACTTACTTAGAATACACATTAAAAAAATGTTTTTAAATGGTTTGTTATCACTTTTTCACCTAAATTGATTAATTTTTTCTTTTCAGTCTGTTGCACTATGTCCGTTATTTTTCTTTCCCTTTTGTATAGTTCACAGTTTTCTACACATCTCTTATTTTATTACCTATATGACAATATCAATTGGAAATATACATGTTTAAATTATTTGTAGAGAAACATAAAAAATTGTAACTTATATGACAATATCAATTGGAAATATACATGTTTAAATTATTTGTAGAGAAACATAAAAAATTGTAACTAGCGTGCAACAGAATATATGGTCAATTAATAGGTTATTGCTGTTTAACCGTTTCTAATATGAAATTAATTGTTGTTTAATAAACCTTTCCCGTCGACTGTCCATTTACGAACTATTTTAACCCACTCAAAATCGTTGATTAATGACCCCTATTAATAAATGATTTTCTATTAATCAACGATTTTATTACATGCAACCCAACGTACATTGTTCTTATTATATTTATATTGTGACCTGTGGTGCACTGGGCTCACCTATTAAAACAGTCGAAATGAAGAAGCTGTGTTACTACTATCTGTCTCTGTATGTCATTATTTATTTTATTGTTTAATTTCTTAAAATTCTATGACACTCAAGCAAACTGTCACTTAAATGTCAGCATGGCGTCTGTGGGACATACATCCATACGCCACTAGTACGGCGAGCAAACGCTTATTTTTGTATCCGTAAATATTCTTAATTTCTCAAAGAATTAAATACCTTTAATTAACGAAATCTATATAAACCAACGCAGTAATATAGTAGCAATTAACAGTACTAAATTTATTTCTAAAAGTGTACGTGCAATAGAAACCAATTTACCATGAGTACAAAACTTTGATTTTGAGAATTTAGTATCGATCAACCCAACAAAAAGTAGACCATGCCTACGTTATCAGTTTGTGCTAATTGTTCGAAATCGGTAGGTGCTGCCGATCGCAAGCTTCAGTGTGATGGTGGTAAACAACCGATCCACATCACTTGCACTGATGTGCCTACCGATGATCGAGTCACGAGGACTATGTATTTTATACAACTCTTGTAATTCAAACGTTTTAATCATTGCACAAATTAAAGACCTTTTGCTAGATTTTAAAAAGAATATTAATAATAAAATAACTGAGTTTGAAAACATATTGTCAGAATTAAATCAAATGGATTCTTTAAAATCAACGGAAATGACCGATACTATCGCCAATGAAGCTATGGACCGTATAAATTGTGCTAAGAATATTTTGATTAGGGGCGTTCCAGAGCACATGGGCGATATTCAGTCCAAAAAAACCAAGCCACTGAATCTTTCTCCATAATAGATATAAGACACATATCCAATAGCAGCGACTCAAAGATCTTCACAATGAATTGGAAACTAGAAAAAACAATGCTGAACATGACTTGACAATCAAATATATTCAAGGTACTCCAAAGATAACGAAATTTCGTCAACAATTCTCTTTCTTCTAACTTTAACGACTGGCTACTTTTTTATACCAATCTTGATTCCCTGACCGCCAAATTTAATGAATTATTATGCACTGTGCAATTGTTAAAACCACATATTTTTATGATATCGGAAAGCTGGCTTAAACCAACTATACTCGACTCTGTAATCCATATAAATGGATACACATTATTTCGTAAAGATAGAGAACACCATGTAGGTGGAGGTGTGTGCTTGTACTTGGTTGATGTCATTACTGCTTCATTCTCAGTCACGGTGGGTGGCTTTGATATTCCAGGTATAGATGTCATCCATCTGTGCATTGCTAAAAACTTATTTTCAATTAATCGCGTTTGCTTATATCGACCACCAGACACCCACCGTGAAAATGACATCTTGTTGATCGATAAACTGTGGGAAATGTCGGAGCTTGATAATCTTATACTAGTCGGTGACTTCAACTTTCCTGAAATTGTCTGGAAAACGACATCTCTATCTGATGGTGTTAGTTCGCATAATCTTTTTCAAAATTTTATTTTAAATTCCAACCTATCCCAACTTATGGAAGAACCCACCAGATTTAGAATCAACAACCAACCGTCTACTCTGGACCTTATTTTTACCAATGATGACAATCTACTAACAACTCCCGAAATTAGTTCCCCAATAGGTAAATCTGATCACGCAGTCATAACAACTCACATTCAGTTTAATGTAAACTCCTCTCCAAGTTTGAGTAACACAATCTCTTACAAGTATACTGACTTTAACAAAGTTAACGACGACTTATCCCAGCTCCATTGGCATTCTGTGTTGAATTTGTCTATTAATCCTTCGACAATGTGGAATACCTTCCTTCAAATCACCAGTAAAACAATTAGTGAGAATACAACCCAACGTAAAATTTCTAAAAATAACCTAAAACCTTGGATAAATAACCAGGCAATACATTTAATCAGACACAAGCGACACCTCTAGCGAAGATATAAACAAACAAGGCTTACTGTAGATTTCAGTAACCATCGCAATTTTTCTAATCGGGTCAAAGTACTACTTGATAATCTCAGGCACAACTTTAAAGAATCAATTATAGCCAGCGGAAACTCAAAAAAAGTTTTTAAATACATACGTTCCTCACTATCATGTAAAGTCGCTATTCCTCTGCTTCTAAAAGATGGCAGTAGCTTTTGCTCGTCAAATAAAGAGACTTCCGAAACACTCTCACAGACATTCTCAAAAGTTTTTACAAACGAACTTCCTAATGACAATATGCCTGACATCATATCCCCCCGTCTCTTCGCCACTCTTGACAATATTCTGTTCACAAATGATAAAATCAAACAGCATTTGCTAAACCTGCGTACTAACGCCTCACCTGGCTTAGATGGTCTGACACCCTACTTCCTTAAAAGATGTTCCGACGCTCTCGCTACTCCGCTATGCTTAATAATGCAATAGTTGGAAACTACGAGTAGCTTCTGTCACCCCCATTTTTAAGGGCAATAGACTCGATAGCCACAATTATCGTCAGTAAAGTAATGGAATCCATTATTTCCGAGACTATGATGGATTTCCTCCTGGAACAACATATTATTCCAAAACAACAACACGGATTTATTGCAGGGCGGTCAACACTTACCAACTTACTTCATTGTGTGAATGACTGGACATAATTCTTGAATAATAGAGAACCTATTGATATAGTGTATTTAGATTTTTCCAAGGCTTTCGACCAGGTTCCCAAGCAAAGACTCCTGTACAAGTTAGAACACTTCGGTATTAGAGGAAACTTAAAACTATGGATTAAAAACTTTTTGACGGATCGTTTCTACAAGGTTCGAGTTGGTTACTCCTTTTCTCATAAAAGACCAGTTAAAAGTGGAGTTCCGCAGGGCACAGTTTTGAGCCCACTTTTGTTTACAGTGTACACTAGCTATTTACCGTTTCACGTTTCCAGCAAAATATCGCAATTTGCCGACGACTCAAAAATATATGACAATCCCTTCACAAGTCATCTATCTATTCAAAACGACCCAATGTCAATACATCGGTGGTCTTCGGAATGGTTACTTCCATTGAACACTGAAAAATGTGTAGTGCTTCACGTCGGTAAAAACAACCCACATTTAGATTATTTTATTGACGGTCAAATTCTAATCACAGTGACCTCTCATAATGACCTGGATGTTATCGTGAATAGTGAACTATCGTGGTCCGATCATGTGCTCTCAGTATCCAAACGTGCAAATACCAGACTTTATCTTATTAGGAAATGCTTCTCAAAAGTATCCTTTCAGAGCTTCTGCAAATTTTATGTTACTTACGTCAGACCTATCCTCGAATACGCCGGCCCAGTCTGGTACCCGGACTAAACTCGTGATAGAACGTTGCTGGAAAGTGTACAGCGGAGGGCTACCAGAGTTGCTTTTGGACCTGTAAGACCTTCATATGAAGAAAGATTATCCATGGCAAATCTTACCACGTTCGAGCTGCGTGGGTTACGAGGCGATCTTATTGTTGCCTTTCGAATTCTAAAATATAATTTTGGTGATCTAAATACAGTTTTCACCCTAAATACGGACACGAGACTTCGAGGACACCAGTTCAAGTTAAAAAAGGAAAATTTTGCGGTTAGATCGAGACAAAACTTTTTACCAAACAGAATTTTCAATATTTGGAATGATTTGGACAGTGAAATTGTCTCAGCAACAGGTGTCAACATGATCAAAAATAGACTAGATCAGTGTAACTTATTTAATAACCTTTAGAGCTTAATCGTAATTTCTTCTTCCTCTTATTTGTTTGTTCACTACTAGTAGGTATTTCTTTTGAAACGTATTTTTTTGGGGGCATATTAGGAGCCAGCTCCTCTGCCCTCATCAATATGTAATAATAATACTCAGCTGTAGAGTACATTATTCAACGATTGTTTAAAGCATTTTAAGACGTATTTCAATCATTTTTATAATATAATACAGGTCAAATGGACAGTTTCAACACTTCCATCAGTGTTCACAACCACCCACACTTAATTCTGGTTCGTTCATCCTTTGTGAACGTTTTACCTGGAAAAATAAACACAATAATTTAGCTGATTGTGAATGGAACATAGCAAGTCAGGTGCATAATTGCATCCCACGTGATTAGTTCACTTATCGTTCCGATAACAATATAAATATCGTCTACTCTCTTCACTCCATATCGAGTCACAAATCCTGCCTTAAAAAATTGGATGCATATAACTTTTAAATGCCTTCATTAGCTCCTTGGTGTTAAAACTCGTTGTTAATACCAGATAACTAACAATATCCATATTACTAACACTGGGAAAGTCTTTCAGGTAAAAACTTAACTCGCTGATGAATAAACAGTATGGGTCTAACCTTACACGTTTGTCTATTTTTACTACAAATCTGGCAGCGACATCTGTTATAATAGTCACTCATTGTGGTCATCGTCTCAGAATTTCCAAGATTACAATAAAAACACTAAAAATGTATGATGAACGTGTACCCACTAACAGCAACAAACGGTTTGTATGACCCACAGACGCCTGTAAGTGACAGATCGTCGGTGACCTCTATGTATATTTTAAAATCAAACGTAGGATCGACGGAAAAGTTTTGTAACCAACTCGTGAGTTAAAATGGCGATTAACAATCTCGATTACGAGCTCGCTACGCTCGCTCGTTAAATTATCTCGATTGTTAATCGCCCTTATTAATACACTACTTGTTCGTTAAATAACTATTATCATTTCAGGAATTGTAAATAAATCTCAAATCAGATTTGTGAAAAGGCTAAGAAAGGAAGCTTCAAAGAGTGAGTCATGCTGACACGAAATGCTAAAAAAAGTAAACTTAAAATGGAGTCCACTAATAGCCTTGGTTATTATTCCACTCACAGGTAAACTATGTTATTTAACTAAGTAGATTAATATAAAAAATGAGGTGATTTCAACTTTATAGATACATACTTTTCATTATATTTTTTAGCATTTGAAAGTGAAAAATATCCTTGGCTTGACCAAATCGCTAGACAGGAGCAGGTAATAGAAAGTTGTGATATAATGGGTTTGAGACATAAAAATAAATTGAGTATAGATAAGTTGGATCATATCTTAGTTGATCATAATCATAAGTTACTCTACTGTTATGTTCCTAAAGTGGCCTGCACAAATTGGAAACGGGTAAGTTCTTCTTTGTATATGTGGAAGATATTTAAAAAAGTTGTTCTGTAACCCTTACTTGTATGATACTTCCTATCAAGTTGTGGAACATAACTCAAATTGAAATATCTTAATCACTTTCATCTGGGATGGAATGAACATTTAAATAATTAAATGGGAAAATTTGAAATTAATAGAATGAATTATTAAAAAAATTACTGCCTATTAATAATTATAAAAATTATTTGAATCTAACCTAATTCATCTCGTGTTATCGCGAAGAGCCAATTCAAAAGAGACTTTTGCATTGTATTTCTGAATAATAATCCAAATGCGTTTAATCAAGCTGCTCTGCAATTTTGATATTTCCTAATAATGCAAATTCCATTTGGTTGTGCATACGAGTCTTCGAATTCTCATATTTTATTAATTTGTCAAATGGACTGTCAGTAACACCCGTCTGCGGCCACATTTTTTCACCATTTAAAAGTATTCAGTCTAAACAATATAACGCGTTCTTTTTGCTGCGCACACAAATCCACTATTTTCCGATTAAATTTTCTTATAAGATTTTCCCCGAATCAAACCTTCTAAATTTATTTCTGGAGGATATCTTTTTGTTTTAATGTTACTTTTTCACTAAACCTATACTCGTGAAATTTTTTAACGTGAATAAAATTTTTTCAACATTCATTTTTAAAAGGTTCATAATGTCCTGGTCATATCGACAATAAACGAAATTCACAACGTACGCGACACACTTAAAACAAAAACTGAGCTTTAAACTTATAAGTGTTGCAAATATTGAAGCTCAAATCTCCCATAAGCCACTGCATATTTAGCTTTTATACGAACAGGTGAAGTGGGAGTCGGTGGGGGTGTTCATAGTCAGTTCAGAACTCCAATGTTACTCAAATTTGACGATGAGTAAGCACCATCATATTGAAGAACTTATTGGTTTATTGGACCTGCTGACGCGCTACATGATTATGGGCTAAAGTTGTCCGCACACTACATGCGATTTTAAAAATGTTTTAGCAACATCGACGCAGTTAGATTTTCACAGTTTCCCAGAAAAATAGCATATTTTGTTAAAAATAATTAGTGGTTCTACATTACATGAGTAGAAACCGCCCCTCGATGCGGGAATTTATAATGTTGTGCAATTGGTGACTTACTCAGACAAGATAGACCACAGTACAAACAGGGAACATTTAATTAAGTAACAAAGAAATCAAACTTAAATTTCACGTTTTAATGAAAGTTGTATAGAGACTTTATTTACAATAAGAGAATCAAGTTGAAGGGAGATGAGATGTTTTTTTCTTATTCGTTTTTTGTAGATTTCTTTTTTATTCTGGATGGATGATGAACTTATGTATATTTTAGGTTCTAATGGTTTTGACTGGCGAATCGGATTTAACTAATCCAATACAAATATCGGCAAGTGATGCTCATCTGGAAAATTCAACTTTAAAATTATCACAATTAGATTTGATGGACATAAAAAAGTGTTTACAAGATTACACATTGTTTTTAGTGGCAAGACATCCGTTTGAACGATTACTATCGGCTTATAGAAATAAATTTATGGACAAGTCACCCAAAAATAAGTATTTTAAGGTAATTAATTGTTTTAATACATATTGGGGATCCGGTGTTACAAAAACAGACCTTTCATTATTTTTTCTTCTTAAGGTGCAATAGCGACCATCATGGCTATACTGACTTAATTTACAGTGCTTCGGAACAGTTGAATTGTGGTGACCCCATATCACTTTCGCAGGTTGGCTAGCCACGTCATTGTTGATCAGTTTTAATATGAATTTAATGCAAATGTATACTCTGCTTCAAGTATAATGTAGAATATTTTTTAGGCATTATCTTGTTGTGATCCTGCCATAACTTTGTTCTATCTTTGATATATCTACTTCACTGACTGATGACAAACTTTTTTCATCCAGAAATTTATCTTCTGTTCATTTAACAGCTTTCAGTTGAGGGTGACTCATGCAGATGAGTGTTATCATTATCCTGCTGACAAATAAATCCACAACCAATGACAATTAATACACAGAATGTGGCGGAATCCTAAAGAATTCTCATATAGTCTTCTGCTTAATTTTCGAGTTATCCCAATATTTCCAGGAATACTGGTGCTTAAAACACCCCCAAATAATGACATTACCTCCTCTATGTTTTAAAGTAGATGTTGTACACGCCTCGGAAGTTTACAAATATATCTCTTGGATCCGAAAATCTGAAACTTTGATTCATAATTTCAAAAGATATTTCGCCTTTGGTTTATTTTTCAATTTTTATGAGTATTTATCCACATTAGGCTAATAATTATCCGTTTTCCCAAAAATAATTCGACAAATATTGTACACATGTGTTTCTGCAAAATCGACAATTTCTCAGAATTTGAATGTGGAATGGTAATCCTTGTTTTTGTGCAACAATTGTCAAAGATTGTAAAACTTAATTTTTACTGCATATAAATCAGCAAGCTTTTGATTTGTTTAAAAACATGGGTTTCTAAACTTTTGGACAGTAATGTATAAATATTTTGATAGGTGCACAATCTAAACTTACTTTTTAAACTAATAATATAAGCACCCAAAATTAATGTTTTTGTTGTAACAGTTGTAGTTCTAAATTTTTAGCTACGTTATGGAAAACACATAATACAGAAATATCGCCAGAATCCTACGAAGGAAGATTGTGAAACAGGCTCTAACGTGACATTTAGAGAATTTATTCAGTACCTCATCAATGAAGGAGTCCTTACAAATGAACATTGGATGCCTATCTACAATCTTTGCCTACCTTGTACACTCAATTACACATTTATTAGCCATTACGAGACAATCACCGAAGATTCGTCAACTATTTTAGGAATGGTAAATGCGCCGAGATTGACTTTTCCCGTAACCAGGTCAAGAAGAACAAAGGATAACTTGAAATTTTATTTTCAACAGTTATCAATTTATGAAATTGAAATCATGTATAAATTGTACGAAGCGGATTTTAAACTATTTGGTTATGGTCTTGAAGAGATATTAGGTTATGATTTAGCATAAAATTAACAAACTATAAAATAGATTACAAAGTAGAGATCATGGTATGGTAGAAGTTCAGTTTATTGTGTGTTTGAACTTCAAACAAGTAACTAAAATTATTACAAATGAGAGGGAGTTACAAAGGCTGTTCAATTTCAATGTTTGCCATTGGTTTAAATAATTGAAAGTATTCAATGTATAGAATCTTCTTCAACAGTATAATCAGTATTCCGAAATTGTGAGTTGTCCGAAACAGTCATCTCCATATTTTATTCATCCATTCATTAGAACTATTACAATGTCATTTATTGGACAAAACACTATAAGTTGTGTGTAAAATAGATATAAACAAATGATTGGCATTTAGATTTATCAATGTACAGGATGTACAGTTTTGTAAAAGAAATTTGTGAAAATATTCTGCTTCAAGAAATCAACACTAACTTTCAGGTCTCATACTTCATGGGATCTAATTAATTGAGAAGATTAAAATATTGAAATTTCTTAGGATTTTGGTGGTTTTAAATTATTCATGAAATAATTTGCTTTCCAAATCAAACAAGACTACTCTTCTCAATAGCCGCTATCTGGAGGCTGTTCCTTGCACAAAGCTTCAATAAGTCCTGATGAGTTGTCATAGAGCTCTATTTCCAGTAGCTCTAAATTTCAGTGGAATAAGTGCATTTACGATTAGTTTGAGAAGGTGTTGTTCATTGAATATACTTTAAGGCATTTTAAAATGACAGACCCCAAAAATGCGCTGGTTTCTCTGGTCCACTTTTTCTTCTTATTCTCATATATCTTTTCATATTATTTGGTTAACATAGAGATTTATGGGTTTTCCAAGTTTCCATAGCCACTAACTTTTGCAGCTTTTGTGTTTGTTCCTTCTATTTAATGAATGTTTTGTTTTCCTTCTGTTACAAACTTCTTTGTTATGATCAATTATTCTTTACTAAATTAATATTAGCAAACTAAGAGTGGCATTCACAATTATCCCAGAGTTGTAATTTTAACTTGCAACTATTCTTGATTGGAAATCCATTAAAATAGCATCCGACATTTAGTACATTTTAATATTTAAGGTGTTTGACTTTAAGCTTAAAAATGTTCATTTACTTTACCAGTACCTGTCTATTTTTTGTAATAATAATAATAATAATTTTTTATATTACGACTTGTATTTTTGCCTGTGAACAAAGTGTATATATTTTAGTATTTTAACAATTTTAAATGCATATGGTTGCTCTCTACTCAATTATTGTTCACTAGTCAAAGGTACAATTCAGAAGTTAAGTGGTAGCACCTTTTGTACTATTTTTTACAAATAAATGGTTTTATTTAATTTCAGTTTCATTATTTAAAATTAGAATTCCTAAAATCTGATTTATGAGTATAAGACAACTGTAAGTAGAAGTAAGTTCATTAAAGATTTAAAAACTTACCAATGTGTAGTAATCCGTCAAATATGTTTTTCTAATTCAAGATATTTTCAATAAATTTATTGTTGAGTTGTACTCTACTGTATGCAATGTGTTCATTATCTTAATCGAAAATTCGTTTCTAATAATTTCACTTTATTGGAAGGATATCTAATTAAATATTCACAATTATTTCACACAGTTGACCCGAGCACTTCGAATAGTACGGTAGTGCTTTGTGCTGTGTTTATTTACGATAGGTAATTAGTTGGATTAATTTCAAGCGAATAAACTTATCCTGGTAAGCATTGTAGTTTAATTTATTAATGGGAGATTCATCGGCTGGAGGCGAACCGCCTCCTGACAAAGGTGATATTGAGGTAACAGAGAACAAAACATGATATTAAAAATAAATATTCATGGTTTGATACAGGACCTTTCTTTGTTTTGGTTGAAACACTTGATAAAAACATTCGATTATCGGCGGTGAAGGTCGGTCATTATTTGTTTAAAGAAACTAGTTTTAAAAACGATATTCAAGACATCAAATTAGTAGGTAGAAACAGAGTCAAAATAATTTTTAACAACTTCCATGTTGCTAATTCAGTTAACCATGAGATTATAAGAACAAATAATTTGGTAGCATATATCCCGAGTTTTTACAACCATAAAAAAGGAATTGTAAGACAAGTTGATACGTTCCTGGAAGAGAAATATATTCAAGAAAATATTATTAGCGCTAAATAGGTCGTGGAGGTAATAAACTCTGATAAAGAAATTGAATACGTACCTCACCAAATATTGATACTTACGTTCATAGAAAACAATATTCCTTCACAAGTAACTATAGATTTAGTAAGATTTCCCGTGGAACCGTACATTTATCCGGTAGTTCAATGTTTTAAATGCTTGAGGTATGGTCACACACACAAATTTTGCAAACGTGAAAATGACACTTGTAAAAAATGTGGCAATATTCATGGGGCGAATGATGTTGAATGCACCGACGTAGAGTTCTTTCTATATTCATTGCCAAATAGAAGGACATAAATCAATATCTAAGGGATGTCCCAAGTACTAGCAACAATTTAACATTAAAAAAATTATGTCAACAAATAATTTATCATTTAAAGAAGCAGGAGAGTTAGAAAAAACCCAACGTATGCTAATATTCTGAGTAACAATAGATTTAACCTATTAAATAATCAAAATAACTTCCCTAGTCTGAATGATAATGATAGATGTGTTAATTCTAATATCAACTTCTTGCAAAAACCTAGAGCTACACGACAGATCAAGCGACGGTTAGACGACTCCGATCTCCGGAACAATCCTAAAAGATACCCTATCATAAGATCCCAACCATGCAATTCTTCTTCAATATTACCAAATCCACATCGAGAGGACTTCAGGGCATACAAAGAAAAATTAGAATATATTGTATTAAAGTCTATCCCCATGATAATAGAAAATCTTTTTTTGAAACTTAATCTCGGAATATCTAATGAACAGGCTTTTCTAGGACAGCACCTTAAAAAATTAATAAATAGTAATCTGGACATCCAAACTGGATTGGATACAGATGGTGATATGTAATTTGATGATTAAAAATATAAATATTTTACAATGGAATTGCAGATCTATAATAAAAAATAAAGCTAATCTGTTAAACTTTTTAGATACCTTAGTAAAATTTGAAATAATCATATAAATAGGCCAGGCGGCAAGTAATGTAAACCGTAAAAAATGTTGGCAAAGCTTTTATTGTTTTAAATGGTTTATTAGGGCGTGACTATCAAGAATCTAGATTTTCCCCACACCCTTAAGGCCCGCGTCGATCTCAGTGAGGCTACAAAGGTACATATTTTTGGTTTTTCGGTAATATCTCGTTTTCTCTTTATCGTATGGCGAAAATGGTTGTGTACAAAATAGTTCCCCATCATTTTTTCATGGGACTTAAGTTTCGGAGTAGTAGCCGCCCGAAGTTGTAAGAGTTTTGACAAATGCAGTAAATATCGATTCTTGCTTACCGAATTTTACTCTTCTCTCGGACTGGTGACTGTTGACAATATAAAAATAAGCACATATTGCATAAGTTTTCATAAAAAGGTATAGAACCTTTGTTAAAATTGCAAATAGTTTGATTTATTGTGGCTTTCATTAAATATATTTCTGCAGCGGGTCAGTGAAGTCAATCAAATCGTCTTCTTTTCGACAAAGTACGACGTTCTCGCGTAAAAGGTTCGTCCTGAGCTGGTATTTTACCCGAAGTCGATGGTTCAGCAGTGATTTCCTTCACTTCAATCCTGCTCTCGTTGTCGATCAAAGATGACTCACTCTCAGAATCAGTCATGTTAAATGTCTTGTGCAGCTGAATGCTCGAACTGCACGTCGATCTCGTCATCAACGTCGAAATTATCTTCTTCCATATCGATATTTGCGCAAGACTGGCCCCGGCAACTTTCACACATTATCGAGCAACGCAGCCCAGTCTTCCTGCAGCTACAAGCTGCTTGACACCCTTGCTTGCACTTGCAGGATATCGTGCTGAGAAGCTCCTGCGGGCAGCGTCTATTAACGTAGAAATAGGTGTGTCAGTCCATTCCTCGTGCTTTTCCAGCCCCAATCTTGCGGACTCTTCTTGTTTCCGTACCACTTTTGAACCTGATGGTAGGTTCTGAAGGAATGCTGTCGTGCTGCTGCTTCGGTTGGTGGTAAAGATGCAAGATTGCAAGCACTCTTAGAAATTGATTTCGTGAAGCACTGGAACCTGCAATCATTCAACGATGTGTCACCGCTCGCTCCATAGAGTGCTCTAATGACAGATTTTCCGGCTGCCTCAATCAGGTCTGGAGAACCATTTGGGTCTTTAAATATTCCAACGGTTCTTCGTACATTCATATTTTTTTTGAAATAGCTTGACGAATTTCTGTTTTCCATGCCTGAAGAATGCTGAAGTTGTGTCGCACCCACTGAAGGCGTGATGGAAGAGTATGTGGTCCGCAACTTCATCTGAATGTTTGAACGACTTCGTCGAGTAAATTCTGCTCTCAATTTTTCCTCTCCCTGGTTTCATGAGATAAACATTCGACAACGATGATGCGAGGCCTATTAGTAGTACGAGGAGGTCGACATCTTCACCCACCGGATTTATACCTGAGATACCCTTCCCGTATTCTTAGAACCAAACAGCCGTTTGAATTACGAAATGCAGCCTCACGGAGATCGACGCGGGCCTTAAGGGGGAAACCTAAATTCTTGATAATCACACCCTAATAAACCAATTAAAACAATAAAAGCTTTGCCAACATTTTTTTACGGTTTTGAACAATTTTATCGCCCTGTCACCTGGCCTATAAGTGAAATGTGGCTATCTAAAACAAAAACATTCAATCTAAAGGGTTGCAACTTTATTCACCGCGATTGGCACGACGGTTACGGAGGAGTCGGGATACTAATAAAAAGTCACCTTACTTTATCTGAAACAGCTATTAAGAGAAACTTTAATAACAAAATTGAAACTTGCGCGGTACTTATAGAAGATTTCAATTTAACAATTTGCAGCGTATATAAACCTCCTAATAGAAATGTAAATAAAAATGATTGGGGCAAATTATTTTCGCAATTTACAGGAGGCATGTTGATATGCGGTGATTTCAACGCACACCATAGTCGATGGGGTTCCGTTAAAGATAATAAACAAGATAATATATTAATTGAAGCCTTAGATAACGTAAGGCTAATAAATTTAAATGACGGTAGACCTACTTTACTTACTAGACCGCATGAGAACCCCTCACCAGTGGATCTCTCATTTATAACTCCAAATTTGATTGCAAAATGTGAGGGGAATATCTTGGAGGATGCGTTAGGTTCGAATCATTTTCCTATTCATATTAAAATCAATCAGTCTTATAACCCAGCTCCAATACAGCCTGCTAGAAAATGGATAGAGTCCTCAGCTGATTGGCAAAAATTTCAGGACTATATTTCTAATAGTATAAAAAATTACAATAACCTCACTTTTAATACTGATCAAATAGAATTAGTTTTAACAAGCGTAAACGGCGCAGCCGCTAACTCTATGAAAGTTAGAACAGCAAGAACATCTAAATCAGCACGTCCAATATGGTGGGATCAAGAATGTGATCATATCGCTAGGGAAAGAAAAAAGGCTTTAATAAATTATCAAAGACTAACAAATTTTGAAAACTATATAGAATTCAAAAAGAAACAAGCTCAAAGTAAATTAATTTTTAAACAAAAACAAAAAAATGTTGGATAGATTATGTGAATACTTTAAATAAAAACACTACTATATCAAAAATATGGGAAGTCATTTGAAACATTTCAAATAAAAATACTGTTTGTAAGAATTTGACCATAATAAGAAATGATGCAGTATCTAACAAATGTACAGAACTGGAACTACCATTTGAACTTGCGGATTTAGATGCTTCCATTAAACATGCCAAAAGTACAGATCCCGGGGATGATTTCATTACATATTGATAATTTACCTGTAGTAGGTAAAGAATTACTGTTGAAAGTATTTAATAATTGGTGGGTTAAACAGTCATATGTAGATCATTTTAAGAAAATAATTGTCACTTTTTTGATAAAACCACAAAAAGATAAAAATTTGGTCACTTCCTATAGACCAATTTCATTGATGTCGTGTTTAACAATCCGAACGCATGATTAAACTAAGATTGGAGTGGTTTTTAGAAAAAAATATGGTGTTACCTAGGTACCAATTTGGATTTCGGAGAGGATTCGCTACTTTAGACGTTGTTACACAATTAGTTTCAGATATACAGATGACATATTCTAACAATCAATATTTGGTTTGTCTGTTTCTTTATCTGAAGGGAGTCTATGATTCTGTGGATCTCAATATTCTGAAACATATGTTAGTGAATTTGGGATTCAGTGGAAAAATCTGTGATAATTTAATAAATCTATATTATGCCAGAACAATTCATATACGCGACCATAAAAATGTAATTCATGGACCCAGAACTCTCTATCAGGGCTTGCCTCAAGGCTCTGTTCTCAACCCCACCCTGTTTAATATATATATTCAGCTAATATACATTCTTTATTCAATAATAATGTAAAATGTTTGCAATATGCGGATGATATATGTATATACTCCAACCATCAGTCTTATGAAGATTGCCGTAAAGCCCTGGAACTAGCAATGCAAATAGTATTAGACTGGTCTCGTGAAACTGGTATGACATTATCCTCTGAAAAGACCTCTATAATGTTCTTCACTAGGCATAGATTGCATGCACCAGGAAGCTTAGTACTGGCTGGGTGTAGCGTGCCAGTGGTCAAAGAATACAAATATCTGGGTATTGTTCTGGACAGAAAACTTAGAGCATATAAAAGGTAAATGTGAAATAGCCATAAATTCTCTGAAATGCATAACGAACCATAGGTGGGGCGCTGACCCCAAAGTTTCACTTATGTTTTACAGAGCCTACGTGCGTTCAATTATAGATTATGGTAGCTGTCTATAGGGTTCGGCAAGTAACAGTAATTTACAAATTCTAGATAGAATTCAATACAAATGCCTTAGGCTTTGCCTAGGAGCAATGGTTTCAACCCCAGTAAATATCCTATTAGCTGAAAGTAATGAACTTCCATTAGAATTTCGTCGGCAAATACTTGCTCAAAATTATGTTATAAAGATAAGTAGCCTTGAGACAAGTCTAGTAGAAGTTATATCGTCATTATATCTAGAAAACTTAACAAATCCTTATTGGAATAAGAAAAATTCACCTCCCCTCTCAAATGCCTTCATTGAATGTCAAAAATATCAATCATATGTTAATAAAAGGAATCTCTTGCCTATATACACAACCGATTACACAACTTTTATAAACTATCCCAAGATCATAATACCCCATTACTCAGAATCAGTACAAATCAGCAATATTCTCCTGAAATCTATTGTTGGTAACTATATAGAACGCACAGTCATCTACACTCACTGTTCAAAAACAAATTTAGGGGTAGGATGTGCTATATATGTTTTAAACCACAAAATATATGAAAAATATAAATTACCAAATATTTGTAGCATATTTACTGCTGAATTGGTAGCCATAGAAAAAGCTATAACATACTTAAATATCAATAAAATCAAACAGGGTGTGATTATAAGTGATTCAAGATCAGTATTAGAAGCAATTAAAAATAACCACCTAAATAAATATAAATCAGATATTTTATGCAATATTAAAAAATTGTTGTGTAATATAGACGTCACATTTGTTTGGGTGAAGAGTAACAGGTATTATAGGCAATGAAGTAGTTGACCAGTTGGCTAAGGATGCTATTATTGATGGGGTACAAATAAATTACACTACTCTGAAGGATATTAAAACAGCTCTAAAACAAAGGACTATACAGCAATGGAAAGTAAAATGGATTGAACTTGCTCAAAAATCCACAAATCAATATTTTTTACTAAACCCTCAACTTCCATTGCTACAGTCATATATAATTGATTATAATGTTCCCAAATTTTGAGATTGAAATCTCAGCATGGGAAATATCCATATCACCTTGCTAAATTAGGTATTGTTAACACGGCTGCTTGTAGTTGTGATAATGTTATTATTGCAGATATCAATCATATAATATCTAATTGTATCAAATATAAAAAAGAAAATCTTTTTAAATCCCTTAGTAAATTAAACATACAGTTCCCCGTAAATCTAGCTCATTTATTGGGGCTGAATAATAAAATAGTTTTTGACACTCTGGTGGAGTTCTTTAGACAAACGAAATTTAATCTGCAACGGTGTTGAAATGTAGATTCAAGTAACAAGTTCTGTCTACCATTAAATAAAAAAAATCTGTGGCTGAAGGATTTATTTCCAAGCCAGTCCAGTCCAGTCCACAGCCCCCTTTGCCCCCCCCCCCGCCACACACACAAGTATTTCAATATTAAAATGACAAATTATATTCCCATCAAATACCTACCGATTGATCTCTCTTTTAATACTCAAGTATAACAGTTATGGTTTATTCTCTATATTATAATTTTCATATTGTAAACCCATAATGTTACTTATATTTGATTACAAAAATCTACCACTGGCTTGCACCTCATTTATATATCTGATACATCCCTTTCAGAGCTTAAGATTTAGTTAGACATGCACAAGGCTCAACGTATAATAAGTGAGACAGGCGCATATATGTCTGCATCCTAACGATTGAGTCTCTCCCTATTCCGACTAGCAATATAGGAGTATTACATATATGACCTCATCTGATAAAAATTAGGGAACAACAATATTAGACACATATTGGTCAAAACACACTGATAACCTTCTGATTAAAAATAGTCGCCATTTAAACCTGAACGAGTCTGGGGAAATGGAGAATTGTTATAAACAATATGAAAATAATTGTGGAATTGAGTTTTTCATATATCTGGGAAAATTTCAAGAGAAGTATTAGATAATTTGAATGAAACTTAAGTCTTCTGACACAGCATATAAATCTTGCTGCGTTACTGATAGGTCTATAATAGTTTGAGGATTGATTTATATACTCATAACTTGTTATTTAGTGATAATTTGAAGTGTTTGCCAAGTAGCCAATAACACTTCCTGAATTTATGTGCCAGTTATTTATTAAAATGTGATTTTTCCACATCCAGGTATTTTACATCATCCAACATGATTTCAGCATTTGTCCATTTAGAGTTACTGTTGAAATATACATAGACCTTCATTTATTTTTATTTTTTCATGGTGTAGTTTTGAATGACTTAAAAAATATCTAATAACAATGTCAATTTTTAATAAATAACATCATTTATGTCGCTATGGTACATATACATTTGATTTGAATCATTGCAAGAGCATGTACTGACTAAATCTGAAAACATTTCGGAGTGAAATTTATTACAAAAACTGTACTCCAATTCCAATCTGAACACCAGGATGAGTTTGGTCCCCTTTGTCATAGATATACGGAAAGCAATAATTGATTTCTAAACGGGCCATATTGCCAAGCCTCAATGCAATTCCAAGTCCATATGACATCCTCAGATTATTTTGAATTAAATCCAATAAATTGCCATCTTTAAGAGCTGAAAAACAAATAATAACAGTAAAAAAATAATATTCAAGAACGTTGTTAAATGAGACTGTTTCTAAATAATTCCTTGACAATTTTTAAAAATTTCATAATTTTTTCAATATATGGTGGAATTATTTATAGTTTATTTACGATAAAAAGACGATGATGTCATTTTTAGTTACTTTCCTGCTTATCAGAATAAATATTAATTTACCAACCGTGAATACAATTTATCCTCAACAGCCAGGGCAATTTACAGCTAACGGGTTGGTAAAACTTCAAGACGTTGTCAAATCAACTGGTAAAATTCCCCAGATTGTTTTGACGTTTATTGACATTCGATCATCGTCTAATGTTTACAAGTTTTTTTGATTTTTTAAATTCATTGCTTCTTTAAAATTAAAAAAACAGTTATTCTCATAACTAATTATTTAGGTAAATCTACAGTGTGTGGTTAATAAAATGCCGAAGCAGCTGAACAGAAAAAGTCAAGAGATGGTAACATCTCTCTTGAGCTATTTTGAACGAGAATACCGAAATGGGGACCCGCTTACTGCTGTAAGAGACGTAAGTAATAGTATTCGCTATTTGTATTCATCATTATTAATATTATTGTTACATATTTAAATGTAAATGATTAAATGTTTTTAATGTTAGGTTAGGTTAATTAAACTTGATAATATATTATTCTTTCATAAATTAAAGTAATTATATTGTAGAGAGTTGCAGAAGCTTCACAACTTAGCATTACCACTGTTAACCGTACTGCCGCCAAGCATAATAGAGATGAACAGCCTAAAAGCCCACCTAAAAAGAGGCAACGCATAAAACCTACTGTTGAAATTGATTACTTTGATCAAAATGCTTTCCGAAATGTATGGAAACAGTGAGTATATTGAATTTACTGTTTTATTTTATTCACAATTAACTAACACAATATTTTTTCAGAGGAACACATAACCTTGAAAACTTTAAGAGACAAACTCCAGGGGCGTGAACTCTTTAATGGTTGTTTAACATCACTCTGGAAGATAGTGAAAAATATTGGGTTCAAATACCAAAAAGATGATCCTCGTCGTGGTTTAATGGAGTTGCCACATATTGCATTAAAACGTGTACATTTTCTACATGAATATGTCAAGATAAAAAGAGAAGGTTTATATCGATTTGTGTTTTTGGATGAGCCCTGGATATTGAAAGATGGTACTGTTGGACGTTCTTGGCAAGATTCTAATCATAGAAGCGTGAAAAAAACCAAAATTGGTGGTTCAAGTTAATTGAATAAGAAAATTTAGCAATTAATTTATGATGTACTAACATTCCTGCCATTTTAAGACCTTTTCAAATATTTACTAGTCACACTATTATATTTAAATCTATATAATTATTAATAGTTGTTTTGAGCTATGCAGTCTATCTAGGAAACTTAGTAGTAATTTGTTATTTCCTTATTGTAGGTATATAGTATTGCATGCTGGTTCCTCTTCTGGATTTATTCCTGGAGCAGGGATGGTTTTTTCTTCCAAAAAACAAGATGGTGATTACCACGGTGAAATGAACCGAGAAATTTTTTTGCATTGGTTTGAATACCAGCTTTTAGTGAACTTGGAAGAACCCGCCACAATTGTAATGGATAATGCAAGTTATCCCAGTACAGTGATCAATAAAGTACCAACAACAGCTACCAAAAAGGCTGATATACAGAATTGGTTGATACAAAATGATACCCCTTTTGAAAATACTTTCCTCAAAACCCAATTATTGAATTTAGTACAACGGTAAGTTGATATAAACATTTTTCAATATATTATGGTAATACTTAGATAACTTATTTTGTTTAAATATATGCATTTTTGTAGGAATAAACCACCAACAGTATATGAAACTAACATATTATCTGAAAAATATGGTCACAAAGTTCTTCGACTTCCCCCTTACCACTGTATGTTCAACCCAATTGAACATATTTGGGGCATAGTTAAAAATTTTTATAGAGATCATGTGGGAACTGATGGTTCTTCAACAGAACAAGCAATAGGTGTATGGAAAAAGTCTTTAGAAAAAGTGACTCCTGATATTTCGTCAAAGACAGTAGAGCACACTGAAAAAATTATACAAGATGGGTGGTATAGAGAAGTAGTATTTGATAGACAGGATGTGCCTTCACTTATTATTAATTTTGACAGTGACGATGAAGATAGTGATAATTTTGTAGTGGAGTAGTGGAAATATTGTGTTTTATTTTTTGTATATTTTTATCCAATCTGCTTGATTTCCACCTTTTCAAAATCACTAATAACTATTATTAAATTAATTAGGTACAGCTATTTTATAATACACAAATTAAAACAAGGACCACAGTATCTCTACATAAATTATACTGATAAAATGGGAGATTTTTTTATTTTTATATCTTGTAACAAAATTTTATTTTGTGTATCTGTATTTTTCTTTTCCATTCTATTTTTATTATAATAAATATTATAGATATTGTATAAAGAAATATTTAAATTTGCATGAAGATGATTACAGCTTGTATTGATTCCTTTTAGCGTAAACCGTTGGAGTGCTCTTGAAAATGGTTCTATAGAGCATAGAATAAGGTATAAGGACCTACAATTCGTCATTTAACCCTCTTCTATGTAAAATAATTAAATGTTAATTCGAATATAGAATGATTGGTTACTGTTTCTTGTATCTTATCCATAGTTTTTCATGAACAAATATTTATATTAAATTAAACAAGCCTTTTATTTTTAAATAAATATTTTTGACTTACGCCCTACAAGGCACGGAACAATGAAAAAGAAGAACTGTCAATCTAACATCAGATTGTCTTTTCTAGTTTTTGTTTAGTAAAGGAAAAAACTACAGCTTGGCAACATTACAATATTTTGTTTTGCAACGTCATCGTCTTTTTATCGTAAATAAACTATAGACACAGTTTCATTTAAAAAAGTAATATGAGTAGATTCCACACGGTAAGGGTCGACATTTTTTTTCAAAAGTCTGTTGATGGTAGTTTCTGTGCCTACCATGGTTGTAACAGGGAATCAGGGTTCGATTTCTGAGAGGGAGCCCGAGAAACGGCTACGACATCTAAGGAAGGCAGCAGGCGAGCAAATTATCCACTCCCGGCACGGGGAGGTAGTGACGAGAAATAACAATATTTTATTTATTCTAACATTATAATGTTGTGCATTATTTATATTGTCAATAGGCTCAATCCTCGATTCAAAAACAATTTAATCAATTTTTCAATATATTGAGTGTCACATCTAATTAATTTCTTTTTTGTGTAAGTGATCTTACTAAAGAATTATCTTTTTTTAATACTAAATTTAGTTTTCATAAGTTCGCAATATTTTTAAAATTTGACAACTTTGTTTTAGAGAATTGCAATATTGCTAATATTCAATGTTATGAAATTATAAATAACAAACATATGTATTGTAAATTTATAAAATTCGTTATCATACATTTTCTCAAACATATGTACATTACAATTGGCTTATTTTCAATACTAAAGTCATTCTATTTCCTGATATAGTTATTTACCTTCTATATTTCCTACGTTGCCTCCATTAACGAAAAAGTGAGTCCTAAAAAGATCTCCAATTCCGCCTCTACCTGGTCTAAAAGGCAATGGTGTGAAAATATGTAAGCCTCCTGCCCAATAAGCTTTAGAGCCAAGAGCATCTCCATCTGAATGAGGACCGACTCCACGGCTTTGAAAACCTCGAACGGATAGAGGTCCTCCTAAGAAGTACATATCCGAAAGGCTGATTTTTAAATCATTACTGATACTGGTCATATAGCCTGTACAGAAACATCCTTGTAAAACCTAAAAAATGTTCAAGTATAACACAGTATGGGAGAGCCACTAAACATAGTTCACCCTGGTATTTGGTAGTAGGCATTCATAAAATAGAAAATATGAGTCACATCATTGGAAGTACTCAGCCAAAAACAAATATGAAAAATAGTAAACTTTAAATGAATGAACTAGTTTTCCCCACAGGGTGTTTAGAATTTACTGTACATAAATATTGTTTCATTGCACCCGTCAAATTTATTTTTACAAAGATTCAAAATGCTGGTGATAATTTCAATGAATTTCCTACAATGTGCCATAAAAATTATTTTAATGGGTTGAAAATTAAGAGTTATTCTAAATAAAAAATGAGTGTTGCGATAATTTTGTCGATGAGTTTATATAAAGAATTTTAAAAAACTCACTATATCTTCAACAATAGAATAGTTTCCTTGTACAAATATATCATTTTTCAGAAAACCAACATCTCCACCTAATCCAGCTACTTCTGATGTCAGTTGGAGCAATGAACCACTGGTGGGAAATATTAAGTCATCTCGAAGATCTAGTGATAAAATATGTCTCAAAGATGACTTTAAACTTGACCCAGATTCTTTTCTTACATCAAATGAGGCGTTGCGAGTTAAAACACTGAAATCACGAATATTTGCTTCCCACTGGAGATTATGTTTCAACTAAAAATTAAAAAAAAAACATTAATGTTTGCAAATAAAAATCAACATAGATTATTGCTAAAAAAATTGGAAAGCAGTACTGTTAATGGAAAAGTTCTTTCATCGGCATAAAACTAAGGTGGTGATGTGAAGTGACCAGGAAAAAAATTCATATATGTAACAAATCATGTTGAACAATTAAGTAAAATTTTCACAAAAAAGTACATGCCTCATGAATGAAAAATAAGTTATCAGAATTTGTGTTGTATAGTTAAAGTATATAATAAACTGCTTTATCAGTATGTTACTAATAAACTTTATACTTACTAAAGACCAAGAGTAGAAACTTAAATCAAACATTAATCCACGTTCAAGTTGCTTGTATCCTGAAACGGGCCACTCTGAGTTGGATTGGAATATACTTGATGTTAACCTAAAAATAAATACCTAACAATAATAAAGCCTCAGTGTCAAGTTACTTTAATTATTGTAATGTTTTTCTTATTTATTTGAAAATTTTTATTAAGACGGTGGGATAGGATTATCCCACCCGTCGTATACATTCAGATTACTTATTTTATTGTTCCCTTTTTAATTTAAATTCTTTCTTGTTTTTACCAATTCACACCAGAACCGTTTTTGTAAATTAGTAATTAGTCTAGTTAGTACCTTAACATGGTGTACATCAAATTTTATTGAATCTTAACATCTGTTCGTTTCATTGTTGTTATTTTATTTATATTTTAATTATTGTAGTGTCTCCTGATGTGACTATTGAACAATAGCGAAATATCGAGAATGAGAATATAGAGATATTGCAATATATAATAGTTGAACTAACCTAACCTAACCATTGACAAATGTGTACCGTCCTGCAGAGATAAGGCAATGTCCAATTTTTTATCTTCGTCTAAGATATGTGGCCAGCCACTTCTGGGCAAGTCCTTCACTGTACCATGTTCTTCAAATTTGTGAAAGATCTTACTAACAGTACCCTGTGAAATGTGTTTTTCCGGATATTTTCCACAAGACTTTGATATGCTGTTTCTCTGACAATACCATTTTCATTCAATAAATTAAAAAAGAACACTTTCAATACAAAAATTAATAAACTAGATGTTTCAATTCAATTGTACAAAGAAATACTAAACACTGAGCCAAAATATTTATCAACGTAACAGCTTTTTTCCTTTTTGAAGTACACTGCTCATCAATTGCTTACGATTAAACTCATTTTACGTTTCAGTTTTTACTGAAAACATAAATTCCAACGAATGTTGATGCTAGGCTGTATTATCAGTTTTAAACATGGTCAATCCATAAAATTTAGTGTTCTGACTGTCCAGGCTCCCCTGTTTCTAATAAAAACTCTTTCAGAATTTTAGGTAGTCACTAAAATTAAGATTTACTGCTGCCAGGAAGCCTGTCAAGTATAGGGTGGAGGACATTTTCAACACACGCTACGTTAATTCACTCGTCGATAGCACTAAAAAGGTATATGTAACTTTTTTGTTTTTAAAAGAATTTTTTTCTCATTTCCCTATAAACTCATAAGTAAAAAAAAGGTTATGGCAATATTCCTTTTTTCATTTTTTCACGACCTTTGCATTTGAAAAAAAAGTTGGATAGGGTTGCAGCTAAGGGGTTGAAGAAATAAATTTCATTTTATAGGCAATACATACGTCCAACATAAAGTTAATTCAGGTCTTTCAGGTTTTTTTTAAGTTACTGGTTGAACAGTAATAATCTTATTCCAGACTTTCGCGCAACTCTATATAACTGTTAAAGTTTATTATACTCACGTTGGACGGTGTCTTCCTCTAAAAGGTTTGATAAATGCCAAATTAAAATTACTAGATTTTTTTGACCCATGACTATATTCAACTTGGACTCTTTCTCCTCTACCAAAAATGTTAGGAGCTCTCATTCCTATCTGCAGAACACCTTCATTGTTTCCTACATGAGTACTGACTCCACCTGTTATTCTCTTATGTTCTTTGACATTGAATGTGACCTTAAATAATTAAAAATGCAGTTTTTAAGTATAGGTAATCAATCACGTTAAATATAATAATTTCAAAACTTACTTCTAAACCATCTGGGGTAGCCTTAGATCCCTTACTGGTGTCGATATACACAGATATATTCTTGAAGCATCCTAGTTCATCTAATTTTACACGTGCCTAATAATATTAATTGATTAGTAAAATTAAAGGCCTACTATCGCTTCCTCGTATTCTGCCGACCAGACCGGCATAACCTCAATTAATTGTATTAAGACAATAATGAGGAACTGCAACCTTCCTAAGATATTTATTTTTAATTTTTTTGCATAACATATATCTCGACATATATTAAGTAAAAATGGAGGTAGAGTCAGTATTTTATAGTTTAGAAAAACTCCATACATTTATTAAAGAATACCAAGATAAAAACGTTGTACAACTATTCATGAGAGATGCCAAAACATTGACCTCTATGAAAAAAACCAAACCAAACATAGTGAGAATTGCCAAAGAAGAATTAAAGTATTATTCAATTGTATATAGTTGTCTAAAAGGACGTCGCAAATTTTATAGTAGCTCTGAAAGTAAAAGAATATATGTGCAAGTACAATTATAGAGAACTGCTTACTAATATTTACAATCATTCTACCAGTGCATTATATTGAAATATTTGTAGAATTATGAAAGAAGAATGCAACTTTGAAATTCTCATTATTAGAGGATGGCCAGAGTTTAATTTTAAAAGATGTATTTGAAACACATAACCCTACAGTGTCTGAGAAAATTTACAAACACTATCCAAAACAAAGGAAGTTAAATTGTGAAGACCAGTCTCAAGTCGAAAAATTATTGGAAATGAAATAAACATATGGTACAGGATTATGCCTCAAGAAAGAGTAATAAAATTGTAACTTTATGAGACCTAAGCAATATTAGGAAGCAGTCTACAAGACATTTACCTAAAAATGATCTTACAGAAATAATGGAATTTAAAAAAAAATGGGACATCTATTAGAGTCTAGAATATGGGAATTAATTCGGCACAAAGGGATATTCTGCAAAAAAATTATATATTACTTTTAATATCAGGACCACAAATCACTAAGAATGTTTAAATAATAATATTAAACATGTTTGTGCAAAATTTGCTGACCTTAATACTTTCTATGATCTGTTATTATTAACATTCAGAGTTTTAAGAAATGAAAGGGACCATGCTGCACACACTGTCCTAACAAAACATTATTCATTAACTAGTAGTTCTGATAAAAATAACCTTATGTACAGCAAGGTTCTTACACCACATGCATTTTATTATGTTAAAAACCAATTGTCTTTATATAGAAAAAAGCCATGAAATATTAAATACAACCACACAAGACTCATGTACTTGCACATTCTGGAAAACTTTAAAATTACCCTGTCAACACATTTATTCAATTAAAGACAAGTTTATATCTCTTGATAAAGATTTATGAAAAATCATTTCTTAAAATCTCACTTTGAAGCTAATGATGTACATTACTAAAACTAATAATAATTTTGGTACTTCATCAATTAATACCCAAATTCGGATACTCAATAGTAGTAGTAATTAGAGAATTAGGAACATCTGAATTTCACAAAGCAATTAATAATATAAACACTTAATAGAACTTATGAATGAACACAGAGAATTTCAAATTGTTGAAGTTATTAATAAAAACACTGAACTGATGAATTTTCTGATTTTAGTTTAAATGCAACTAATGCTTATGATATTTATTTGGATCAAAATGTTTTAGCTATGTGTGTGTGTAAGAGGTTACAATGGCTTTGGGAGAGATTCCATTCGCCAAATTTAATTTGTATTGTGAAAAATGATTGATTTTCATCACTCTGCCTTCACATTATATTTAATACCTAATATCTTTACCTAGTTTAATAGTTTTTTTTCCTCATTTATTTATTGTTCTTTTTTTTCCTTTTATTTTTTTTATTTTTTTTTCATTTTTTTCTGTTTCTTTAGATTTTTTTTGTTCATTTTTTTTATTCTTTATATTTTTGTTTAACTCTTTTGGGGAATGCACAGGGACACTTAAATTTGCTTTGGGGTATGTCAGAGCTGGACAACACAGTGGGTGTACCGCGTATAGATTGGAGGTGCAACGTATGTTGGACACAAAGGTTCTTAGATGCTAATTTTTAGTCTAACAATATGTGTATATAAAATTCTATAAATATGTACATTATTTAAACTAATCAGTTGATTTAAATTAAGTGGGTGCTGGATCAATACAGGAGAATTCTCTAGATCTTGATACAATAAATCCATTTTGTTTTGAATATTTTTACAATTTAAAATTACATGTTCTAGGTTTCCTACTTCGCCACATTCACAATACGGTGATTCGTTTAATTTGATTTTATATAAATATGCCAGAACAAGTGCGTGGTTAAATCTCATCCTACATATGGTTGAGACAAATCTTTTGATATTAGCTGTTGCTATAAACCAAGGTTTAGATGGAATATCTGTTTGTATATTTTTATATGTTTGACCAATTTCTTTTCTTTTAAATTGTTCTTTCCAGATTTGTTTTGTTTCAATTTCCAGTAAGGATGATATATCAGTGTGAATGCACTTATATGGAGCAACATCCTCTTTGTAGATTCCTTGTTTGGCTGCTTCATTTTCCTCAATCCCGCAGTGGGCTTTAATCCATATAAATTGTATTTTGACATCAAGTTATTCCATTTTTTGATATTCTAGTAAGATATTAGTCAGGATATAATGTGATTTTTTTGAATAATAGATGTTTTTGATGGATTCTATCGAGCTTTTACTGTCCGAGGCTATAACATAATGATTAGTATCCTATATATTCATTGATAGAACATCCGTTTCTAAACACTAATTATCTTTTAGATATTTTGTTGTTAATCTCTAACCAGTGATTTAGCCGTAATTTAATCATTATTTCTACAGTTTTCATGAGACAGGATGCTAGTGATATATATACCTCTATAAGACTGAGGTAGCTCCAGATCCCTACCATGTTTTAATACTGGAGATACTAAAAATTCTTTCCAGCCATCTGGAAAGGTCGCTTTTGACCAAATATTGTTTATTATGTTCAATAATATTTGTTTTGCAAAATATGATAGTTTTCAGAGCATATTATAATATATAAGATCTCTGCCTGGGGTAGAGTTATTGTTATTTTTTGTGCTAACTTCTAGTTCTAGTAATGTAAATTTGCTATCCAAGTCTTGTACAATAACATTGTATTCCAACTCTAAATCAAATTTTGTCTCTACCCATGGTGGAGCTATTTTATTAAAAAACAATTCTGTCCAATCTCCTATTTGAACATTATTTATAGGAGGAGAATATGAATTTTTTAACATTTTAATATATTTCCATCTGTCTTTTACCAGTGTGTTTTTATTAAGATTTTCACAAAATAATTTCCAAGACACACTTTTGCTTTGTATAATTATTTTCTGTGGTATGAGCTCTGCAATTTTTAAATTTCAAGTAATTTTGTAAATTTAATTGCTTTTTAAAAAGCAGGAAGGATTCTTGTTGACGTTTTATTGCATCATTGCACTTTTGATTCCACCACTTTTTATTAAAACCAGGTTTTGACCCATTCTTCACTTCTAGAATGGCAATTTTGGATGCCTGATTTATTGCTTCTGTTATATCCGTGTATTGAATTTCCTACATTCTTTATTTGTAACAATTCGCCTACCTTTTGTGAAAAAAGAGGCCAATCTGCCCTTTTAAAATTGGGTCTATTACTTTTACTTATAGTTGGTATGTTATTTAAATAAATGTTTATAATTATAGGAAAATGGATGGAAACTGTTGATCAATTACATTCCATTTACATTTTACTGTTAAATTGATAGAAAATCATTGTTATAGGTAATGGCTTTGTTCTTAAATTTTTAATATTTCATAATATTCAACACCCGTATTCAGAAATAACAAATAACAGTATCGATTTATTAACGGTCCCGTCAGAGTAACGGCTCCGTTTGTTATCAGTTGGTATTCACAACTTAAACATACAATAAATAACGGCTCCGTTACAAAACGGGCAGAGACACTATGGCAACGTTGTGTGGTAACTAAATTTGTAATGTGTCGTTATCTATGTTATAAACGACGTTTGTTTTCGTTCGATTTCTTATTTGTTTGTTGAAAATTTTTGGGGATTATAATATTATACGTGTGTTCACAGTAAGTTGGATTAAATATTTATGTTGTTGTTTTACATCAAGTTATTTATATAGTTTATAGTTATGGCTAGTGGCTAGTAAACGAAAAATTATACTGAACAAGAAAAACAATTGTTTTTAAAAATCTTTGAATCGTAAGTATTGAAGGTGTTAAGGAAATAGGAGATTAGGATATTAAAAAAATTCTGTGTAACATTGAGATAGGGAATTATGAGTTAATCATACAGCATTTAAAATGTTTGTTTTGAACCCTATTGCCAACACATAACCTATAACTAACTAATTAGAGTTAAAGAATACGAGCACTTCAATTTACTAAACTTTTCAGGATTCAAATTTTAAATTGCTACTCAGACAAGTTAATCTTAAGTGTAAATATTACTAACCTATGATAATATAGGTACCTACGTTAAGGCAAACATGCCAAATGTTGATAAATATACCATTTTTGCTTCAATATTAATAAATAATTAGATAATTTTCTTCACATCAACATTATGTATCTATGGATTTCATTCATTTTGTTAAAAACTAAAATGTTAATATTTGTAAAGACAGAATTAAACGAATATGTATGCCGTTCATTATTGTTATATTTAATAAATTTCAGGGCTTATAAATTTGATTAAAATATATGTCAATTCTCGATTTTGCAAGGAAATAAACTGTGCCAGTTGGCAGAAGGGCAAATTTTATAATTTACTCATTTCTTACTACTTTTTTCACTGCCAGCAATTTGTAGCCTAATGTGGGAAATAAAAATGAAAAATAAAAAATATGAGTTACTATTAAAAAATTATGATTAAATAAAAAGAGTATTATTTCATTTATGCAAAAAGTTTTTCAGTTGGAAATGCTAATATAAAAAAATTAATTTGCTAATTCAGTTTCAAATAAAACACAGTATAGAGAAATGATCTAAGCTTATTTTCAGGTAAAATAACATTAAATAATGGTATTTCTAACTGTTGTGTTCACATTGCGTTGGCGAATTGGTGTAACATCATTATTTTCAATAATTTGCAGATATTCATCAGGATCATCTTCGAAAAAATCTCCAAGATCAATGGTAATATTGTGTAATACAGCACAAGCAACTATAACTGCTGCTGTGGTATGCACGTTCGTCTTTAAACCTACAAACAAGCAAATCTTCGTTTAAGAACTCCAAAACACCTCTCCACAGTATTTCTTGTGGCAATTTGGGCTCTGTTGTACTCTTCTTCGCCTGGAGTTCTTGGGTTTAACACAGGTGTTGATAAATACGTCTTACATGGATATCCACTATCACCTAGAAGAAAATTGTGTCTGCCATATCTTCCACGAGTCAAATTAACACTAAAGGGCTATCATACAATATAGTTGAATCATGTTCTAAGCCAGGCCAACGTGATATTATGTGCTTTATTTTTAAATGTGCATCACACACTACTTGGACGATTAAAGAAAAATATCCTTTTCGGTTGCGATACAGTTCTGCATCTCTTCCACCAGGAGACAATATTTTTATATGCGTACAATCCACAGCACCAATGATTCTGGGGAAATTTCTTATGGCGTAAAATTGGGTACACACTTCAAAAACTTCTTCCTGGGTCAATGGCATTTTAATTTATTCTTGCCCTAGCAGTGCAATATAGTGGGTAACTCTTTTAATTCTTCGTAACACTGAGGACTGCGAAATATTGACATTGTCTCCAATACAATTTTGAAATGCATCAGTTGCATAAAATCGCAATGTTAGAAGTAGTTGGGACATTGGTTCTATGGAACAGTTACCATGATGTTTTGGCTCCAGATGATTACCAATTCTATCTAAAATATTTACTACAATGTCTTTACGAAAACGAAATATGGCCTTAAAATCAACATCATCATATTTTTCAAAGACATTAATTCGAGGTCTTATAAGTCAAATTCTTCAATATCTTGGATGCTCCTCTCTATCACTTTCCTTTGATAAAGAAGATAGGTCTGTATCCATTATTGAAAAAGATGCGAGAAATCAAATGACTTTTATTAAGCTGAAATAAGTTTTACTTTATTAATTGTAATTTATTTGATAATTTATTTCAATGTCGTTCTAGAAAACATTTGTAATTTTAAATGGAATGTCACATTTGAATAAAAAAAAAGATTGAAGTTAATAAAAATGTTTGTTTACCTTTTAATGATTTCCAACAGAAATTTTAAACAATATTATAAAGCTTTTATTAGCAATAATTTTCAACAGTATGACAATAATGACAATTTAGCCAGTTGTTGAGCACTGATTATATTTTAGCTTGATTATGTCAAGTATAACGAAACCGTTAAATACCATTTAGTGTCAATCAGGTCCGTTTTATCATATATCGGCTTGTTATATTGACGGATCCGTTACAAGCATTTAACAGAGAGAACTGTCAAAATTAACGCCTCCGTTAGAATATAAAAGTGCCGTTATATTTTAATCTTGTGTTCTGAATACGGGTATTAGTATTTTATTGATTAAAACTGTTAGTTATATAAAGTATGTTTTAATGCATTCTTGCCTTTAACGATCGGTCAGCACAATACGAGGAAGTAATAGTATGTCGGCCGATTAAAAAAAATTAACCTGCCAATTTGTCGGCATACTATCCACTGCCTAAATTAAATAATTAAATAGAGAAACTGAAAAATTACTAACTTTATGTGCCTTCAGCAAAACATCTTGAAAATCCTTTGCTTTAAATAATTCTTTTATGCAATCTTCTATGATATCGTTTTTCGTCCTCGAAAGTCCATCTATATGTATTTTGTCAACTCTGGCCTAAAATCACCGATATTTATAGAACAGTAAGTATATCCTAAAACTATATAAGCTGGTACGTACTTTAACACCTTCTAAATCAATTTCTTTTATGTGTTCTCTGTCTGACGGCTCTCTGTACATATTTTTATTTTTCAAATTAGGTGTTTCTGTTACATTATCTTCAACCTAAAATTTTGAGGTTATTATTTAAAACTTTTTTTGCTTTATGGAATTTATATTTACTTTAGCATGTACTATTCCCATATTTTATTTAAATTGATTTCACGAAATTTAATTTAATACATTTTTTAAGAACCTCTTCCTGAAATATTATTTGAAATAGATTTTTTCAAAAAATCTGACGTAAAATGAATGAGCATCCATTCCTTATTGACAGTAAAAATAAACTGACATGTGTCACATGATACATGATTTGTTTCTTTGAGTGGATCTGGGCTAAATTCGAGAGCATCGCACTAGTGTGAAATTCACTTATTTTTGTGTCCGAGAACTCATAAATGTCTTCTATAGTTGTGTACTGTCCGAGAACTCGTTATGAATGTTTATAAAAATTTTAATTTCAAAAAAAAATGTAAATTCATGGCCTATGAATGTAAACATAAGCATATTATACGTAATATTAGGGTTACAGAATTAAGAAACACTTTTCTGCTGCAACTCTAATGTTAGGATTAAAAGACGATTTTTCAAAAAATCCCAAAACCTAACACAAAAAACTTTATTCAAATTTATGAACTATAGTGGTTGGTCAATTCATACTACGAAAATTATGACCTAACAATTAAGATCACTTATGAACTACCACTAACAAAGTTAACTATCCAATTTCACATGTTTGTATTTGTTCATACTTCACATAGTTCATATAGTGATTTTAACGCAAAAGTAAGTATGAAAAGATACAGATGAAATTAGGTAATTAATTTTTGTTAGTGGTAGTTCATGGTAATAATTTTTTGAAGTATGAATTGAATAAATTTCCTTTGCCTATTCAAATTTGAAATATTGGTGAGCTAATTTGTGATGGATTCGAATGCCTAAAGGATTTAAAAATGTTTCTGTTTAAAACTCTTGGCGCCGGATTCATAGATGTTAGACCTAAGCTAGTTTTTATCCATATTCTCTACATTCAAAATAGAAAAATTCAAAGATCAACAATTACGATCTTGCATTTAAAAAAATATTGACAGTAAAAGATGGGTTTATACAGAAAATAAAATAACATAAAATAAAATAAGAAATAAAATATAAAGTTGACCTTATGGAAAATCTATATAGCGTTTATACAGGAAATAACAAATAAGAGATAAAATAAAATAAAATAAAAGTTGGCCAACTTTTATCTTTGATATTTTATTTTATCTGAAAATGAATGTGCGCAATCGTAAGATTATTGATTATTGCATGTTTGGTATTTATCTGTGGTTTGGTACACATAACCTTACTTTTAATACGTACTTTTGTCGTTTGCTATTAGGAAGAAAATAATTTAAAATTTCATTATTTAAAGTGTCCAGTGGTTTTTCCGAAAGGTAAGCAATAAAATTATGTAAAATAGAAACTGCTGTATTCGTAAGTACCTAGATCCTTACGTTTTATTTTATTATTGGGAGAGAAAACTGGTAAAATTTTGGAAGCAAAGTAAATCTATTATTGTACAATATAATTTAATTTGGATCTATTAGTGACATTTATCAGTAAAATTTGACTATAGCTATAAATATTTCTTTTAGATGTTGCCTGAAGAATTTGAATTGGAGTTTTTGCTTTTGTTAGCTGCAGCAGCTACTGCTGTTTGTGTAGCTGCGGGCGTTAGGAAGAAAAGAAGATTTAAAACAAGGCCCATGAATCGCCAAAGAAATGTTCACAGTATCTTTGAGAGATTGGTAAAATATGCTGAAGTAGATGATGTTGGCCAATTTTACAAATATACACGAATGACACCACAACTATTCAACTATCTGTTGAGTCTTATTGAGCCACACTTAAAGAAAAACAAATCAAAAAACCCCATATCACCAAAACAATGTCTAGTTGTAACATTACAGTGAGTAGAGTGTGTCCTCATCAATTACCAAGGCTATTTTATTAATATTAGAAAAAAAAAGAAATGCAAAGGTTTTATAATTTTCCTGCTTTGAGAAGAATCTAAGTTAAATGTTAGTAGCATAATGTGTTAAGAGTAACTTTAACAAGTTATGCATATATATGCATATATATATATATATATATATATATATATATATATATATATATATATATATATATAGCTTTAACCATTTTTTAAAAATTAGTGTAGATAATGGTCATGGGGTTGGTATGGTTGGAATCAAGAATGATAAACCAACTCAAAAATGTTTTAAGATATAAGGGGTTACGATTAAAAATACAAATCCGATGGTAAAATTTGGCATTTATAATAACAGGCATTTTTTATGATGATCCCAAAAAGGTACAAACAAATATAAAACCCCTGTTTTAAAAGTTTTTTGCAACATTAGTAATAGCTTCTTGGACAAAATATAAGGGGACTAAGATATTTCTTTTGTTTCAGTTACTTAGCGGAGGGATGTTCTATGCAGGAAATAGCCTGGAATAATTATATAGGAAAAACTACTGCACATTGTATTATTAAAGAAACATGTAAAATATTGTGGGAAGTATTATCACCTTTAGTACTGCCTGAACCAACACTGGATCAGCTAAAAAATATTTCTTCAGAATATTTGCTAAGGTGGAATCTCTCAAATTGCATTGGAGCACTAGATGGCAAGCATGTTTTAATACAAGCTCCCAATTATTCTGGTTCAACTTATTTCTCCTATAAGAAGTCATTCAGGTAAATAGTAATTCTACCTACATTACAATATTTTTATATTAGTAAAATTATCTAACCTTCAAGTTTACTATAATTGTATAATATTATTGTTTGATTTATTTTTAGCATGATTCTTATGGCTACCTGTGATGCCTACTATAAATTTACATATGTTGATATTGGGGCACCTGGTTCAAGTCACGATTCAGCTGTTTTCAAGGAATCAGTTTTTGGAAAAGCTCCAATAAATGGGACCTTACCCCTACCAGAGCCAGAAGTTCTTCCAGGAACTGACATCCTGTTTCCTTTCTTTCTTGCTGCGGACGCTGCTTTTCCCTTACATAAAAATATTATGAGACCATTCCCTGGAACCTTTTTGGATGAAAGGAAGAATATATTTAACATGCGTTTATCCAGAGCTAGGAGAACAATAGAAAATACTTTTGGCATTCTTACTCAGAGGTGGAGAAGACTCAGAAATCCAATTATAGGAAATGTTGAAACATGTGAAGAAATTCTAATGGCGACTGTTGTTTTACATAATTTCTTACAAAAAGGAGAAGAAGATATCCCTCTTGAAGAAAGAAGGTATAGCCCTTCTGGATTTGTAGATTGGGAAGATGATGAAGGAAATGATCACCCAGGAAAGTGGGGACTAGAAGCTGCAACTTCTTTAAAAAGCATTGGTCGCATAGGGTCAAACAATTCTTCAAAATCGGTTCATCAACAAAGAGAATTTCTAGCCGACTGGCTAATATCTCCACTAGGAGCCCTTAAGTATCAGTTGGACCAGCTGTACAAACATTGTGTACCAGATTACAAATGATAAACAAAAATTGGGTGAAAGACATTTGGTAATGATCTAAAAATCTAAAATTATTCAATTAAAGTAGTAGACACATTGTGTTAAATACTCTGGGTAATTATAGAATAAATATTAAATATATTGTAACATGTTTATTAATAATTTTATTTCTTTTTAAATATTCAAATAAATAACTAGTACCTATGGTGTCATCTATTGATTGGTATACTACCGATAGATGTACTTGTAAATTCGAATAGTAGCGCTCAGTCTTTATGTCATAGTGTACAGCGCCAATAGTGTAGTTGGCTTATCCTAATTCGCAGACCTTTTGTATCGATTCATTTTTCTCTTTCTCATTACGAGAGCTAATACTTACACCTTAACTTGAAGGTATCTGTGTACTACATTGAATGTAAGTAATTTTTGTTAATATCATTCCTAAAGACCATTTGAAATTATTAAATGTATACTGGTTGGTGTATGCATTCATTTTTTTAATTAGAGCAATTTTGGAATTTCATAATTAATTCTTTAATTAAAGTGTTATTGAATTTGTTCACCTATATTAGTTTTCAATTGTATTATTAAATACTATGGTGTTTTCCCTATTTGATAGAATATCTTTGTATAATCAGATTTATGTTTTTTTGCATACCAACCACAGACCATATTACTGTTTTATCGTTTGTACTGAAACTAGCGTTCTCATTTACAGTAGAATATACACACATATTTTCGTCAACATTAATCTTGTTATGCTCTGGAGTTTCTTCATTCAAGGACAGAACCAACTTTCCTGGTCCGTTGACCTAAATAGATTTGATAGCTCCTTATTTATAAAAAGGAATGAGAACTTTTTTTTCTATATTTCAAATCATTGATATATATCTAGAATAGACATTATTTACTGTTTTTTGGATAAAATGTGTTTTTTATTCGCTACTGTAAACATTATTGTGAGATGAATCTTATTTTTTTGCTTAATTATATGACTTTATATTGAATTCATTGTATATTATTTTGAGTAATTTTAAAGGTTCTATTATATTCTCTTTATCTGTAATTTATTGTGAAGATAAAAATATTTGATTATATGATCAACTAATAAATTTAACTAGTAGCCAGTTTTAAAGCAATTCTCCGGGCATATAATGAAGAGAAACTTAAAATTTTATTTCTTCACAAATGTTAAAGTTATTAACTGTGAACCTGACTGTTTATTTTAATTTATTAACTTTACTAAGGAAAAACTGTAGTAACTTTTAGAAAAATGCTTTTATCAAAAAAATCGTTTTATGACATGAATCAATTATATATCAATCTTATATTTTTTATATTTTATAATCCAACTAAGTAGAGCTTAGAGTATATCAACAAAGTAACTGTAATGTAGAAGCTTCAACAACAAATACATAACTGCTTACATGAATTATTACATAATTATTTATATATTACAAAAAGTGCCAACTCAGCTTTACAAATAGGACTCTTTACTAAGAACAGAAATAAGTTATTTTTTAGTTAAGTGCCAGATAATTTGACAACTGTCAATTTGATTTTCAAAAGTACCTATATCGTAAAATGAATTAAATAACATTTTATTATGATAATGAGTGATAAGGAAGAATTTTCCCATCCAGAAATGCAGTTACAGTTCAATCCTTATCCATATCCTACCCATATTTTTTAGATCAGCCCCCCAAATAAATTAAACAAATTGGACAATAAATAATTTAGGTATACATAAACACAAGATTGAAGAATTATCAGTTCAAAAGTTTTAAATTTATTTGTTGAATTTCTCTTCATTGTTCTTGTTTTTTATAATAAATAATAATTAAATAAAACTTATTAATGGGTGTAGAGAACTTTCACTTAATGGCCATTAGTACACTCCTATCTTATATACCTACCTTACCTTATATTTCCTATAATACACTCTTGTATTAATAGCTATCATTACATGATTATATCATAAAATACCAACACTTTATAAAATGTTTTCACCTGGTTTTTATTATTTTATTCATCTGTGGCTATCAGAAAAAGTCAGACATACTATGTAATATTATTTATTGTTTATAAAATAAAGTTGTTAACAAATTTAAGCGCCATATTTTTTTCAACCATTTCTGAAAGTACTGTGTAGCATTTTTGCTTGAAAATAATTTGCTCCTGTGGGGACAGAATGTTCATGTCTTCACTTAAACTTTTTGCCCAGCTGAAATTAGCCCTATTTTCATACACATCATCTGCCCGTTTTCGTTTGTGTAATTCGTCAATAGCAGTGCTAATTGACTGGAACATAGTTTCTTGGGCGCTTTTTTTATTATTGTGTGTAGATGGCTTCTTTAAGGTTGCCAGCTTGGTCCTAAAATTTGCTGTGGTTGGGGATGTCTTGTCCACAAATTTGGCTCTCTTGGCTGGGATGCCATGTGGAGACGAATCTGTTTCAGGATCGATATCTGGAATATCAAATGATACATCCGATTCAATTTGGGATGTTGAATCCCAAAATATTGATGAATCTTGAACCTCTTCAATAGGGGATACTTGAGGTGATATACATCTTATGTTTGAAATTGTTCTAAAACAAATAAATCAAATAAAAAGAAAGTAATTGGCAGTGGCGATTACTAATACTCACTTCCTCTGTATCAAAAAGGCATCCAAAAACCCCATTGCCTCATAGTATGGCCAAGAAATTGTATACCCTCCTGAGCCGGATGGCGTATCCCTAATTTGCTTCCTCAAATTTGTGTATTTAGCCCTGAGCACTGTCCACCTCTGCATGCACTCTTCAGCTATAATAAATAAAACATTTCTGTAGCTGCACTTTTTGTGCTGTATTTAAAACTTACCAGAACATCCTATTAGCTCAGCAATTGTGGTCCATGCCTGTTCTTTTGCAGTTTTATTTTTAAAACGGCTATCGTTTTTATTGTAGAGAGCAGGAAACAATGCTACTTGTTCAATCAGAAATCCATCATCCATTTTTGATCGAAAAAATGAAATAACTATTTTAAAAATAAGAGTAAATATCGAAGCAGAACGAAATCAGAAATCACAATTAAAAACTCGACGGAAACAGAACAAAACCTCAAAACAAAATATGGAAGGCAAAGACAGATCATTGATGGAAGGGAAGGCTACGCAATATCGATATTTTTTCGAAAATAATCGAAAAGTTTCTTAAATATTTTTAATTCCGATACTATCGATGTTTTCGCTTAATCGAGCTCAGTTTCCTTTGCTTTGATCACAAACAAACATTGTCTTATATTGTCTGTGATTTAGTACTATAGTCTGTATTTACTTTTCTTTGTGTGAAGGCCTTAGTTCCATTGATGGTTTGTTAAATTCCGATAATTTCGATACAGATCCTAAGTAACAACTGTTTGAATAATATATCGATAAATTGAAATATCGATATTTTGTATTATCCATATATCGAAACTGTTGAGTAATATAGATACGATATATCGATGTTTTTCTTCCCATTCCCAACTAAAGATCGATCACTTTTAGCTGTTCTTTGACACACAATTCTTTTTCTTGTTCCGTATATTTGACGAGTGACAGTTAAATAATTATTTTATTTTATTTGTCTGTATAAACCGAACAAACTTTCCTTATTCCTTTCTATTTTATTTTATGCTATTTTATTTTATTTTATTTGCTGTATAAACCCAACTTAATTTGAACCTAATTAAAAAAGTATCGTTATAGTTAACAACCCCAGGCCCCCTATTCTGTAACTCAAGCGAGAGCTCGTGCACGAGTTCTCTCTCGCAATTTAGCGTTACTGCGCATGCCACTCTCCTAAAAATTATAAATCCGTATTCTCTAAGATAGGAGAGTGCTCACATACTCCTATGCGACTACTCTACTGGGTGAAAGCAGGAGAGTAAGAGAACGGACTTGCGCATAATGTGTGTGCTGTGCTGCTTTAATTGTAAAATTTGGCGTAAATTTTCCATTACGCAGTTCTGGATGATTGTGCATAAACTCTATTAACAATGTTTTTTGTGCTTTACACAACATTATTATTGTCTTTTTTTAATATAGTAAATAACTAATACACACAAAACTGAAATATACACACAATCTCAAATCACCCACAATAACAACATATATAATATGTGAATAACAACATAATCTAAAAATATTTCTTTGTTTCTTATCCTCATATAACCTAAAGTACATTTAAACTACTAAATAGTAGGTCAAAACTGGCAGTTCCATTTGGCAACGCTGAGCCAAATGTAGTGGAGTCGCCGATTCATCGTGAATACGGTTTTAAGAATTATGTGAGTGAGGAGTGAGAGAGTACTCATACCAATGAATAGTCGTGCACGAGCTCTCGCTTGAGTTACAGAATAGGGGTCCAGCAGAGAAGGTAAATACGTTCGATTCTAGTGAGCGTCGCACTATGATCACCCTTTACCCCACCCCCCCAAATCAAGTGCAAAATTTCAACCAGTGGGACGTTCTCGAACTTAGCCCTGGATATACCATATATACGTATATGTATATGGGATATACCATGGCGCCATGGCCCGTGGTCGTCGCAAGCGGTGGTTCAACGTCATAAATGACGTCACTGTTTGCGCCGGCGTCTGGCCCATATAAATTGGTGGGTCTGAGTGGGCTTTCATCAAAACTTGGCGGCAATTCAAACATGGCGATATTCTCTCATTACTTTTGTCAAAAACGCAACCATAAATTCACGGGAATCCATGATGACTTAAATTTTACCCCGGCCTATGCGAAATATTTTCATCAAACTGGACCAAAATTATTCTATTTATTATTATACACACAAACTGCACGTTTTCACCAAGCCACCATATTTTGAGCCTACCCCGCTCAAATGTGCATTCCACTTTTATAACTTTCGCCTACAACGACCGTGGTCATTTTACGTAAGTGGAACGGGTATTTCAGCAGTATGTCTATGGTCTGTATTCACTGCCCAACTACTACGTTCTGGGTTTTACACTGTCAATACCCGTACTAAAGAATCCAAGAGAACAAGAGTAAACAATATGAATGTGTAGTGTTGTATGATAACAGCTTGAACGAACTGAGCCGTAATCTGTCAACGACATAAATATTTACTTTTTATACGAGACTAAAATGGCTGAAAAAAAAGCAAATTATTTGGATATTAATGGGCCTAATTTCAATCCAAATATGTATTTAGAAAAAATATTTAAAGAATATACTTTAAAACAAATACTGGATCACGAAAGTGAAGTTGTTAAAGATACCCAAACATTACACTCTGATATGCAAACATTGGTTTATGAAAATTACAACAAGTTTATATCAGCAACCGATACCATCAAGAAAATGAAATATGATTTTAAGAAAATGGAAACTGAAATGGATTTATTAGCTTCAAATATGGCCTCTATAACGTCGTTTTCTGGACAAATTAATAATACTTTACAAGACACTCGACAAAAAATTAGCAAATTATCTGGTATACACGCCTTGTTACAAAAGTTACAGTTTCTTTTTAAGTTACCTAATACCCTCAAAGCTCGAATGGAAGAAAAGAATTATATCCTAGCAACTCAAGACTATATTCATGCACAGAGAGTCTTGCAACAATATGGTGATATGCCTTCTTTCCAAGGAATTAAAGGTGATTGTGAAATAATTGTAACTGATTTGAAAAGAGAATTAAGGAAACAGTTTTCTAATCCAAATGCATCAGCTAAAGAACTTACAGAAGCAGTTGATTTGTTATTAAAATTAGACGAACCAGCAAAAGAACTATGTATGGAATTTTTGTCATGTGCTGAAAAACGTCTAGCTGAACAATTAGTTATGTTGAAAGATCAAAGTGAACAACGTGATATCATAGAGTTTGTTGACCTTGGTTGTTCAGGTTTTTTGAGTGATTTATGTTTAATTGTTGCTTCTTTCCATGATATGTTTATTAATAGAGTACATACTGAGAGTATTGAAAATAGTGATATTTTTGAAAATTTTGCTGCTATTGAGTTGGATAGTTTTGTGCAGGAAAATATGAGAAAATATTTTGAGTTAGTCCAAAGTAAAGTAGATTCTGAACAGGATGTTGGTGATACTAGCATTTTAGTACAGGCTCTTGATAGATTTTATAAAAGAATCGAGAGCAACACCCTTTGTAAAGACATAGACTTTGCTAAAGTTGCAGCAGATATTGTTATTAATGCAGCTAGAAAGCAATGCAAATCCCATTTACAAATTCTAAAAATGCATTTTGCTGATACCTTGACAAAAATTAGACAAACATTAAGTACTCCTAAATTAATTAATCAAGAAGAATCAACTAAAAATCTAAATGAACTACTTAATTCTTTGGTTGTCACAATAGTTGAAAAAGTAAAAGGAGTATTACAAGATTTAGTTGTATTTCTTGAACCAACTGTTAATTTTGCAAACAAACCACAATTTAAAGATAGTTTTTGTATAGATAATGTAAGAGAAGGTTTAATAGTATGCTTCCTCCATCATTTAACAGCCACTGCAAGAAGTTTTTGTGCTAAAGGAGCATCAGATCCAAAAATACCTCCTACATTGCTGCTAGTGTTGTCTAAATTTTGTATAGATTTTCAAAATGGACATGTCCATTTTGTATTATCTCAAACTGATGAGTTGTTTAATATAAATTCAAAAGATAATATTTCTCTTACAAATGAAATTGAAATAAATAATGCAATGCAAGAATCAGCACAAGAATTGTTGAATTATTATGTAAGAATTCAAGGACTTAATTGTTCTCAGATGCTTAGAAAGAGTGTAGAAACTAGAGATTGGTTACATACTATTGAACCAAGAACAGTTAGAGCAGTTATGAAGAGAGTAGTAGAAGATATTGCAGCAATAGACTCAACAGTAACTCAATTGTATGAAGACCAAGGCAACAATGGCACAGAACATAGCAGTGATTCTAGTCGCAAAGCTCATAGCATATCTCTTCCAAGACATCAGTATCGCTCTAATTGGTCAAATTACACTCCAAATCCCTTAGATTCTGCCTTAGTCTCCAACATGCACAGACTATTTAGTGAAAGAATAGATATATTTTCATCTGTACAATTTAATAAGATTTCTATTTTAACTGGAATTATCAAAATCAGTTTGAAAACATTTATGGAATGCGTCCGTCTTAAAACATTTAGCAAATACGGACTACAACAAATTCAAGTTGATACTCATTATTTGCAGTTGTATCTTTGGAGGTTTGTATCTGATGAGAATCTAGTGCACTTCTTATTAGACGAAATATTAGGTTCTGCTGCACATAGATGTCTTGAACCAGTTTTAATGGAACCAAGTGTTGTCGACATAATTTGTGAAAGGGGACAGAACTAAATATTTTTTTATTTAAATAGAAAATATTTTTGTGATTTTAACTTACATAAATGTATTTAATAAATAGTTATAAACATAGATTAAAAATTGTAATATTTTATTTAATATATGTCTTGTTATTTCTTCAAATACTTTTATTTCATGATCTTTACTAGCAAGGTTTATGAATAATTGAATTGACCAAACAGATGAATGGTTTTTAAAATTTTAGATATTTTCATTTCAATAATTGACAATATAATAATGGAAATACTACATTCATTTGATCTACATGTTAATATTAATTTAAATGGATATATGATAATTGTATGATTTATAAAAATTATTAATGACATGTATTAATTTTTTCAACCTCTTGCTTCATTTTTGCATTTTTAAAACATTTGTATTCAAGATATTCTGCAATTAAATGATTCTACACATACCTGCCCTGTTACAATTTACAATAAGCTAGGAATCTATAAAAACATTTCATTAATAAGTACCAATTTAAAAGACTTAGTATGCGTCTAAGCTGGTCTATCTTATAATTAGGCCCTAAGACGTCAGACATTCTTCTGGTGGTAGGTTGGATGATTATATTTGTGCATTTAATGATGGACAGTCTGCAATAATGTGTTTTATAGTTAATTTGCAGTTGCAGTTTTCACATTTGGGTTCTAGTTTAGTATCGAATAATAGGTAACTATGGGTCATTCAGACATGACCGAGGCGGAGACGCGTTAGAACTTCATCTTTACGGTTTGTGAGTAGCACTAACCACAACCTCAGTCTTTCACTTCTCGATGCTTGTCTTCCAACTCATTGACAACTTTGTTTTATGGCTGTTTTGATATCGGCGCTCGTTAGAAACTTCAGGCACTCCACACTAGCACTATTTGTAGCTTCTTTTGTGACCAGGTCTACAATATGTGTCTTATAATGATGTGAATTTCAATATATACTTATTCCATTAGTAACTGAATAAATTCTTGATACTTATCTCGGTGCATAAAATTTTAAATCAATCACTTGGTATATTTTAGGATTTGTATGTGTAATTTTTTTGGGTGTAAGGGGGTGATGACTAAGAAGGTCCAAAGTCAACCTCAACTGCCAACCTCACCTGCTCGAGCTGGTGCCAAACTATTGGCACCCTGCTAGACAACCGACGAGGCTCTGGCGTCCGAGTCACGGCGGAATAACCGTTAGAACGAGAGCTGAGGAAATGCAACTCTCCATGGACCCCTTAACAACCCGCAATGGCCAGCGTGTTAGGGTAAACGGCCAAAAACTCCGTTTATGATACGATATGAGTACAGAAGTTACAAGGCCCTCAGTCTCCGGCGACCCGTGTCTCCCCAATCAAGGTAGCGATAGGACAAGAGTACGGGTGGAGGGTGCTAAGAATCCCCGGAGTGGATCGGGCTACCACGGGAAACGAACGTTGCAAATTATCACTTACAACTTAGAACCCTATCGACAACATATAAACTTCAGGAATTAGAGGAAGAGCTCAAGTTCTTAAGGTGGGACATACTAGGAATCAGTGAGCATAAACGAAAAGAAGAGAAAATGGACTTGGGCTAGCCCAGACGGAGTTACAAAAACCAAATCGATCTGATAATTTCAAACATAGTGCAAGACGTAACTGTTGTTAACAAATTTTCTATCGGAAGTGACCACAGAGTCGCTAGAGCAAAAATAGTCATAAATACGAGTACAAGAAAGGAGAGGTCAAAACTAATAAGAAAAACAGCTTCTAGAAAATCATTAACAACACAAAGCGCAAACCAATACGCACAACTCCTTAATACTCGTCTATCACCAATGCTGACAAATGAAGAGGATATAAACATTGAGAAGACAAACAAATAAATAATAACAGCAATTAAAGATGCGGAAAACAGGTGCAAGCAAACGCTTGGAGTTGGAAAGGAGGAGAAGTTGAGTAATAGTACTAAGAAGTTGATGGAAAAAAGAAGAAATCTAACAGACAAACGTCAAAACAATGCCACTCAGCTAAGAGACATCAACAAAGAAATATCAAAGGCTATCCACAGAGATGTAAGGCTACACAAAATAGAGGAAATATCTAGGTTGATGGAGGAAAACAGGGGAATGAAAGTGCTTAGGAAAAAATTGTCCGAGGGTAAGAAACAATTAAGTAAGATAATTGGTATAAAAGTAAATGGCATCCCAATTAATAATATTAGATACGCGGACGACACAGTAATCTTAGCAGACAACGCAAACGACCTTCAAGCACTTCTGCATATGGTTCAAGAGAAAAGTGAGCACCTGGGCCTAAAAATTAACATAAATAAAACCAAGTTTATGGTGGTTAGCAAAAATAACATCCCCGCCACCCCTTTATACATAAACGGCATTCTAATAGAGGAAGTCACTAAATTTAAATACCTGGGCTACCTCGTTACCAACAAATGGGATCCAGAAGTCGAGATCAGAAGCAGAATTGAACAAGCCCGATCAACTTTCCTTAAACTTAAAAAATTCCTAACAAATAATGATCTCAGCTTTCAACTCAGATACAGAATGGTTAAGTGCTATGTCTGGTCCGTCCTGTTGTATGGTGTCGAAGCCTGAACTCTTAAAGCAACTTCGATAAACAGATTGGAGGCATTTGAAATGTGGACTCTTAGAAGAATGTTTAGGATACCTTGGACAGATCTGGTAAGAAATGAAGAAGTCCTTAGAAGAGCCGGTCTGACCAGCCGTGAACTATTCGACGCCATTAAGAAGAGAAAGACTTCCTATCTGGGTCACATCCTGCGTGGTCCTCGTTACGAATTCCAACGTCTTATCCTCCAAGGAAAAATCGAAGGAAGAAGGGGAATAGGAAGAAAAAAACTTTCATGGCTCAGGAACATTCGACAATGGACAGGAATACACGACTTTATGTCTCTCCAAAATGCTGCTCTAAATAGAGAAATCTGACAGGATGTAAATAGACGGTCGCCTACGCAGGAATCTGCTTGGCACTTTAAGAAGAAGAAGATAATTGACAACAAGAATGGACAAACCACCACAAATAAGCGAGACATCCTGCTAATCGTGAGAAGCTTCTATGCGGAACTCTATAAGAAAACCACAACAACAGAAATTGGAGTAGGCATTCCCGTAATACAAAACCAGGGATCAGAAGACATCCCGGAAATCACTCAAGACGAAATAAACAACTGCTTAAAAGACATGAAAAACAATAAATTACCAGGAGATGACGAAATTAGCACCGAAAATATAAAACTAGGAGGATCAGCACTTCTTAAAATACTGTGTAAGCTATACAACGCTTGTTTAAGAAACTCCATAACACCTGATCAATGGAATAAGTCCATCATAATACTTTTACACAAGAAAGGAGATATAGCCCAAATAGAAAACTACAGACCAATTAGTCTGCTATCGCAGATACAGGGTGTCCCGCGACGATTAAGACAAGTAATAAATCAGAATTGGGCAATAGTAGATAATTATAATTTTGGGGGTGTAAATTAGAGCAAATGTTGCATCTTTTCTTGTTATTGTGTTACCCAATGAGGTATTTGTTTTTGGTCACGTGACGTCGCATTCAAAATTATTAATGGGACAACCTGTATATTTGTGCCTTTATGTGTTCCTCCCGATAAAACAATTCCAACTAACTAGCACACTTGGGGTCTAAAGTGATTAATTCAAGAGCTACAGAGAGGTACTTAAAGGATTGTAAGTTAAAAAATTCATAATTGAATCCCCTGTAATTTTCGACAATCTTACATTCGTACGTAATGATTAAGACAAACCAATATTATAATTTTTAATAATACTTGAAAGTTAATAATGAAACGACCTGTATATCGTGGAGTAAAAATACATAGAATTGTTTTTTTTCCCACAAAAACTTGTTTACCCATTAAATATCGTTAAAAAGTAGCATAGCAAATCTTATAAAAAAGACTGCCTATTGTCAAGTTTGCCATGATAATGATAAAAGTGCCAATAACTGTCAGAATAGTTATTTTTAAGTTGTGAAACGGTGAGTCAACATAACATGCCTTTTCTTTATAGGGCTAGTGAATATGTTGATAAGCTTCTTATTTATGGTGAATGTGAAAGAAATTGTAGAAGAGCTAGAGATTTATACAGAGCTCGTTATCCCAATCGCCGAATACCTGGTAAAGATACATTTAGGTATGTGGAACAAGAATTATGCAATGGTTCTTTTCCCAGTGGGAAAGCCAAAGTAGAAACATCTAGGACAAAGTCTGTACAAACTGAAGACAATGTAATTAATACTTTAGCATATTTACAAGCATATCCTCATACATCCATTCGACATTTGGAATCTGAACTGGGTATCAGCAAATCAATAACTATCCATAGGATATCAAAAAATGATAAGATCACCCATTTAAGATACATTTGGTGCAAGGTCTGAATCCTCAAGATTTTGATCTATGATGTACATTTATTGCAGATATGCATGTACGGTTAGACGATGAGTTATCTTTTTTGGATAAAATTCTGTGGTGCGACGAATCGAGATTTCATAATAACGGAATCGTCAATCGACATAATTGCCATTACTGGTCTGCAGAAAATCCAAAACGGGTGATGGAAACCAGATTTCAGAGAATTTGGGGGGTGAACATCTCCTTTAAGATTGTAAGTTTTTTTGTGACTGTTAATTTGAATTATTATTAAAAATTATAATATTGGTTTTTCTTAATCATTACCTACGAATGTAAGGTTGCCGAAAATTACAGGGGATTCAATTATGAATTTTTTAACTTACAATCCTTTAAGTACCTGTAGCTCTTGAATTATTCACTTTAGACCCCAAGTGTGCTAGTTAATTGGAATTGTTTTATCGGGAGGAACACAAAAAGGCACAAATATACAGGTTGTCCCATTAATAATTTCGAATGCGACGTCACGTGACCAAAAACAAATCACTCATTGGGTAACACAATAACAAGAAAAGATGCAACATTTGCTCTAATTTACACCCCCAAAAATAGAATTATGTACTACTGCCCAATTCTGATATATTACTTGACTTAATCGTCGTGGGACACCTGTATATAAGCTGTTTATGATAATAATCACCAAAAGTCTGATAGCTAAACTCGATTTTTACCAACTTATTCAGCAGGCAGGATTTCGTAAGGGCTATGGCACAAATGATCATCTTCATAGAATTAAAATCCTCATTGAAAAATGCATAGAGTATAATAAACCGTTAGTTCTCATTTTTGTAGACTGTGAAAAAGCTTTTGACACAATAGACCACCATAATATGCTTTGTGCCCTCGCTGATTGCAGAGTCGACCATCGCTACATCGACATCATTAAGCAATTATACAAGAACGCAAATGCTCTCATTAGACTTCATGAAGATACTCCTAGCTTCCAAATAGAGAGAGGTGTGCGGCAGGGGGATGTCATCTCTCCCAAATTATTTACCAATCTTTTAGAGTACATGTTCAAACGCACAAACATCGAGAACTTCAGCATCAACAGTAATGGTTAATAAAAAATAGGTAAAAAAACTTTTTAAGTTAAACGGTTTTATGTTAAACATACATTGCAATGTTTAAGATAAATGTACTAAAAACCAAAAAATAATAAAATAGATACAGTCGTGGGAATTATAAACATATGCATAGACTAGACTAAAATAAAACCGTGGGGCGCGTCAATTGTCTACAAATTATCGACTTAATGTGCGATAGAAGAATCGTTTAATTCGTCGTTAGGCAGTTGGCCCGCAGACGGTGAGGAAATTACTTACTATTTTCTTGCTCATGGAAATTCCAATAGTTATACACTCCATGTAAATAAAAGAGATGTTTCAACTAGTTTATCGTTGGACATTCACACTGCTGGCTGGCGAGGAATCGTTTCACTGCTCGTAGTTTGTCTTTAATCGACAAAACATATGATAAAAGTACTACTCGCTCACCACTATGAAACCCTAAAACTCGCTTATGATCGAGCTTGCTAGCTTGTTTCCACATTCTAGCCCTACTTATCACACGTCCATCGTTGTCGGTTGAACAACTGCCTAATTATAGTGTAACACATTACAAAACAAAAATTTTAATCAACGATTGTAGACAATTGACGTGCCCCACGGTTTTATTTTAGTCTAGTCTATGCATATGTTTATAATTCCCACGACTGTATCTATTTTATTATTTTTTGGTTTTTAGTACATTTATCTTAAACATTGCAATGTATGTTTAACATAAAACCATTTAACTTAAAAAGTTTTTTTACCTATTTTTTATTTTTTGGTTTTTAGTACATTTATCTTAAACATTGCAATGTATGTTTAACATAAAACCGTTTAACTTAAAAAGTTTTTTTACCTATTTTTATTTTTTTTACCATTTTGTTCCCACGAGTAATGGACATTTAAACGGTCGACCCCCCCAGAGGTCCAATAAAGGGGCAAGGCTATGTACAACAAGATGCGCCTGAGTCTTGAGGGGAAAACGCTAACGACATATCATTTTTATCCACCCTAATGCCATACAGTTCTCGGCGCGTTTTAACCTTTCACCTTAACTTGGATGGTGTACCGCTAACGACGTATCATTTTTAGCCACCCTAACGCCACACAGTCCTCAACACGATACAAAATCTTGACTTGGGTGGTGGATTCAGGCTGGATTAATCAGATACCTAAATTACAGATTCAATTTCTAAATTTAAAACTTATTATTATACGCCATTTAGTGGCTGCGCCCATCTTAAATATTGAGGTTGTATAGTGCACTGTATTCTTCTTGTCAAGCCCTTTTATTTGTTGATACCCATATTGGTGGGATTGATAAAAAATTGTTATCAGCCATTTGGTAGCGGCGGCCATCTTAGATTTCAATTTTGCATAGTAAATTGTACTCTACTTGTTGAGACCTTTCATTTGATACCCATGTTGATGGGATTGATAAAACCTACGCTATCCGCCATTTTGTAGAGGCGGTTATCTTGGATTTTAATTTTATATAGTATATTGTAGTCTACTGGTTGAGCACTTTCATTTGATACCCATATTGATGGGATTGATAAAACCTACGTTATCCGCCATTGTGTAGCGGCCGCCATCTTGTATTTAATTTTTTTTTATAGTATATTGTATTCTGCTTGTTGAGCCCTTTCATTTGATACCCATGTTGATGGGATTGATAAAACCTACGTTATCCGCCATTTTGTAGCGGCCGCCATCTTGGATTTCAATTTTTTATAGTATATTGTATTCTGCTTGTTGAGCCCTTTCATTTGATACCCATATTGATGGGATTAATAAAACATAAATTATCCGCCATTTTGTAGCGGCGGCCATCTTGAATTTATAATGATAATGAATAAACATAATTGTATTGTCACCAATCCAATCCAAAGTGTATACAAAATTTCAGATTAATCGGTTGACAGGAAGAGGGTGAAATTTGAATTACTAAATTTGACCCAAGAATAAATAAAACAAACGGGGTGAGCTAAATAAAACCGTTTAAAAACTTAGTCACCTTCGCTTCGCCGATAATTTGATATTAATTACAAATGATCTCAAAGAAGCGCAAGAAATGATGTGCGAGCTGAAAATCAATATAGACAAAACAAAGTTCATGACAAATGTAGTTGCCAGTGAAAAACTTAAACATTGAGCAAGTATACTCCTACAAATAGTTAGGCCACGAGATTCGATTGGGAAGGGATAATCAAACCTGCGAAATTGGCAGAAGAATAGGTCTCACACAGATCTTAAGAAGAAAGTCTTCGACCAATGTATTATACCAGTACTAACCTACGGAGCCGAAACACTGACTCTAACAAAGAACACCGCGAACAAAATAAGAGTAGCGCAAAGAAGCATGGAAAGAATAATGTTAGGCTTATCCCTGAGAGATAGAGTTCCAAACACAGAGGTGAGAAGGAGAAGTGGAGTAACAGATGCCATCACAAGAATATCGACTCTAAAATGGAACTGGGCGGGTCACCTAGCTAGAATAAACGACGGCAGATGGAATAGAAAAATAAATGAATGGAGACCGCGAGAGCACGCTTTCCGCAGCAGAGACAGACCGCCCACTCGTTGGTCAAATGATCTGAAGCGCATCCAAACCAACTGGTTAAATGCAGCCCAGGATAGGGGAAGATGGAAATCTTTACGGGAGGCTTATGTCCAGCAGTGGAGGAACATATAGCTGTGTGATGATGATGTGTAATTTTAAAGTCTAAATGTAACAATATCAGTTAATATTAAATGTTTTAACATTTTATTAAACAAATGCGAGCTACTGCTTCTTGGGCTGATTGTTCTCCACATTTCATCAATATTGAATATCATTTCAATTTGTGATACATCCTTTGATCGGATTAGTTTCTTTTTACATTATTTTTCATGTAGCTTGAAAGAATTGACGAAATTATTTTTAACGTTAAATGAAGTTCTTACCCTAGTTGAAACGTGACGAACTGGCATCAAAAATTGATACAACTACAGGAAATATTTCTATTGGTCAGAAAAAATGTCTATCTATATCACATCTTGTACCACATTTTCAATGGTTGTAATCGGAGAAGGTAAAATGTGTGTTAAACAATATTATGTAATTTTTTGAGATGATGATACACAGTCTATGGCTGAATCTAGGTATACAGTGAGTAAACTTTCCATACAATAATGGATATTTTCATATTTGCTGGTATCTAGCATGAGTACCATTGGTGGTATAGAATTGTGGATGGAATTCATATAGCATGAAACTCTTACATAAAAATAGAAGATAAGGGGTATATGTGATAATCACTGTTCAAAACTATCTAATATTTAGTGCTATTAATGTTTTATTACAGTAAATATATAAAGAATTCTTAAAATATACATATTTCTCTAAATAAATGATTATTTTTGAGCCTATCACATACCATAAATTACAAATTATTTAAAAAAAAATAATATATTATCTTAAATATTGCAGTTTTAGCTGAAAATATATATTAACATTAAAATTGTACAAAAAGATACTACCAAACCCAAAATAATAGAATCTCGTCGTTTTCTAATGTTAATTCTTTGGATTAAACTATTAATTAATGGATACTTATTTGAAATATCATTAAATCTAGTTTGTAGTCTTTTAAAGGTTTGCCTCTGTGATGTTAAATGTTCTCTTGTTTCCATTGCTATGGATATTTGATCATTTACAAGACGGTCAGAACTGCAAAAAAAGTGAGTTTAATAAAATCTATACACCAAGAAAATAATGTATAACAGTTTTTGAATAACTTTGTGTAAAAGCAAAAAAGTACATTATGAGCCAGTACACTGCGAACCTTGATAGAGAACGGATGTTTATTAATTGCTGATTTGATAATTATATAGTCAGTATGTTTAAACTAAAACCACGATGTCTTCAGAAAGTGGAAATTGAGGTGGATGACAATGAAATTTGGACAAAAGTAAGTATAAAATTAACAAGACCATGTAACCCAAAAAAGAACAAAAAGAACAATACCATAGACAAATTTAAAGGTTGTACACCAAGCGAACAGACTAAAACACAAACAGGTAATACAACAAAAAGCAATTCACTTCAACAAAAACCAACCAGATCATGAATCAACCTATAAATAACAAGAAAAATAAAGCAATCTATCAGATAAAATGAAGACTATTACAAATAAGAAATACAATAATTTACTTTATTTTTCAACAACAAATCCAAACCACAATAGAACGTTATTTGCAGATGCATGGAATCCCCGAATTCTAACAATGATGATATAACCAAAATAAAAATAAGATTTCTTCTAAAAACTATTGAAGAAAATAGAGTGGTAGAAATCTTATCAAAACTAAAAAATAATAACATAGTAGCAAACAAACGAATACTAATACACTTCCAAAAAAACAATCACAAGATTCTTACTCAGTAGTTATAGCTAATGTTGAATACGATTCTACTATAAGTGCACATCTCATTGCAAACAAATTAGAACATAGGTAATGCAAAAGAATTGTTGCTAAAAATACTGTAAAACCCAAAACTAATTAGAATGATTACCCCCCTCTCTGATCATCTCCATCCTAACAGAATATTTTTTAAACTATGTCACTACCTGGTAGTCAAGCCTCTAATCCTGCACCCATACCTTGCACCAAATGTGCCTCTTTTCTCCACAAAACAATAAACTGTAACAAACATTTTAAATGTAGCAAATGCTTTGGAAATCATCCCACACATAAATGCACCTCAACATTGAAACCCAAACGTATCACTATAAAACAAGAAATAAAAGTCATTTATTGGAGCCTAGACACCATACTGCACTTTTTGAAAAAAATCTAGAGATCTACAATTTTAAAAATAAACTAAAACAACTTTTACTAGAAAAAAACTGCCACTCCATAGAGGAGTTTTTAATTGATGAATTGTCTTTCTGCTGTTACCGGCTATGAATCTGCCAAAAATTGTTTTGTTTGTACATGATTCACTATAACTATTGTATAATTTTTGTACAATATTTGATTATATGAAATAAATTACTTCCTTTCTTTCTATCTCACGTGGCTCTGCCAACCATTAAGTCTGGTCTTTTTCCTATTGAAACAGACCAACAAAACCTATTGAATGCATTCCAAACATCCCTGTAAAACCAATGAATAAAAAATTAGCAGAACTTACAGATGAAATTAAAAAATCTAAAATGCATAACCCAATTACAACTCATGATTTCATTATTAATACTTACACTAACACCCATAACGATGAAAACATATGAATGAAAATAGACTAGAATTAATACAGAAGTTAAGAAAAACATTTGTAAATAACATCAACTTAGACACACAGAAATTGTTCTGCTGTATGTACAGTAGCGGCCAATAAAAAATGGGACAACTCTTATAGCAGATTTTTGTCTATTTCTAGCTGCTTGAATTTGTCTTATGAATATGTCGACATTGAATATTTGACATCTGTCAGACAATTCCAAATTCGAAAGTAATGATGGCGCAAATAAATTCATCACGCAGGGACCTGGAGTTCAATGGCATATTGGCGAAAGATTTAATAGTGAAGCATATATCAGAATTTTAGAAATTGTTACAACAAGATAACTGTGCAGTGCATAACTCGGATGTAGTGACCGAATGATTTTGGGCAAGTAATATTAATGTTCTTAACTTGTGTAGTAAAAGCCCACACTTGATCCAGTAGAAAATGTTTGGGCAATGTTAGTAAGAGAAATTCTAAAGGCAAACCTAAGACCAAGAAACGTTGAAGGTTTGTTGAAAGTTATAAATACTGCTTGGGAAGAAATAACTGAAGAATGTTGTTCCACATTATATAGATCGATGACCAGTAAATTAAGAGAAGTCATAGAGCATAATGGCGGGATTACTAAATATTAATTGTTGTTTTTTATTGAAAATTAAAAATTATCTAGTAGCCTTTGATATTTAATAATGAAAAATATTATTTACACTTTAGTGTTATTATCATTTAAATATACGACAAAACTATCCCATTTTTCTCGAAAACGGAAAAGTCACAGTCACACTACGCAACAACAATAGTTCCATTTTTTTTGGCTGCAACTGTACATATTAATGTTTGATTTATGTGACCCTGAGAATAATCTCCTAGGAAAACTATTGACAACCACAAAAATTACCAATACATTCAAAATGTTTAAATTCCTATACTTCAACATAAACAGCTATAAAAAAAGAAAACATATTATCAATAACTTCATTGAAACGAATAAAACCAGTTGTACACTATTTATAAAGGTACTTATAAATAAAGATACTAACATATACAAAAACTGAAATGTTCTGTCCCAAATGGGAAAGTTAATCACCAACAAAGCATGATAAGGAAGGCTAATTCAGTTAGATATTTGTTTGCATAAGAATAATTCACCAATCATGAATAATTCTTGAAACGAAACATTTAACTTTTAAATTCTGTTTAAAGATGGCCAAATACACATAGTATATAGTATATATACACCCTACATGTACCATAGAAGACACAATTTTCACAACAGCCACCTTGTATAAATATTGTCTTATTATAGGAAATCTCAAGTGAATGTGAAAAGAAAGAAGCAAATAAACACTTTTATACTTATAAATAAACCAGTATCATTCTCCTGAACACACAGTTTTATACTAGACATATGCTGGAGGTCGTAGAAAAATCACAAAAATCTGCCCTCCAAGGACCTACATAATCCTCCAGATCAGCTGTTATACAAACTAACGAAAATCACACCTCAAAATGAACGTATACAAAAGCATGAAGAAAATTTGCAAAAAACGAATGCAGTACACTCCTTATGACCAAATGCTGCATTCCATAGACACTGCGGGAAAAATACAGGAACTATCAGAGTGAATTTATGTATTATGATATTCACATGTTCATTACCTAAATTAACAATATTATCTGGTCTTTATCATAAAATATGTAAATTTAATGGACAGAAGAAATTATACTGAAGTGAGGTAAATCCACAGGGGATATTTGAAAACCATACTCAAAGACCACAAAAACTAAGTGTATGTATGGTCTGCTTTAGTGATAATCAGTTAATTGGGCCTCTCTATATCGAAGGAAATTTAACAAGATGTGACATTTCCTAGAAGATGGTTTAGTAGAAGAGATAGTATTGAATGGTCTCCTTGTTCAATTTTTATTGGAAAAAATTGAAAAATACAGTTTTCAAAACTAAACCAGCAAATCTTGCAGATCTAAAGCAAAGAATTATATTATTGATGTATCTCAATTACTTTACCATCAAATTAACAAAACTTAATTCTAAGGCACCCGGGTGACACCGCCAGAAGAAGTACAAGAGCTAGTGAGACACTGCAATCGCGGACAGCTACCAATTATAATTGGTTGTGATGCCAAGCCCAAAATACCGTGTGGGGAAGCACTAACAACAACACAAAAGGTGAGTGTTTATTAGAATATCTCTTAGCAAATAACCTTGAGACCTTAAACGTGGAGACAACTCCCACTTTTGTCAAGAGAGCAAGAGAAGAGGTCCTGGACGTAACAATTGTTAATGTTGCTGCTAGGAAAAATGTAAAAGATTGGAGGGTGATGAGCGAGCCATCACTTTCCGACCACTGTCAAAAGGTCGTTCAGAAAAGGATGTTCCTTGGTGGAATGAGAACCTGTCAAACCTCAGAAAAGAGGTCCGTCGGCTCTTTAATAGACCCAAACGTGACGGTAATTGGCAGGGGTACATTGAGAAGCTTACTCAGTACAAGATATTAGAAAGGCCAAAAGGCTTAATTTTCAATCCTTTTGCGAAAAGATCACTTCCACTCACACAGCGGCCAGACTACAAAAGGTCATGGCAAATGGGGGAACTAACCTCACAATGTCGCTGAAAAAGGCAGGCGGATCATATACGGAAGGTGAAGAGGAACAATCGATTCTTCTTCTTAGAACCCAGTTTCCAGGTAGTGAACCAGCAACAAGCACTGAAATAGCAATGAATTATGCCAAAAAATCCCGCAAGGAAGATTGGGACATTGCTAAGAAAATATTTACCAGGCAACGGTTGGAATGGGCAATAAGTACCTTTCAACCATATAAATCACCAGGAGTGGATGGGATATTTCCAGCACTCCTGCAGCAAGGGATAGAGGAGATTCTTCCTCACCTGCTGAAGATTACAAGAATCAGTCTAGCAGTGGGTCTAATACCTAGAAAATGGAGAAGGGCAAGGGTAACCTTTATACCAAAAATAGGGAAAAAAGATGGAACTCATCGCCGATCTTTTAAACCCATCTGTCTAACATCGTTTCTACTCAAAACGATGGAGAAAGTAGTGGATAACTACATAAGAATAGAGAACCTGGAGAATATACCACTTTATGTCAGCATGCCACCAGAGCTGACCGAAGTCATCCAGAGAACTCTGAACAACAAAGAAATCGCAATGTGAGCATTCCTGGATATATCTCGGGCCTTTGACAACACAACCCATGTGTCTGTCATGAAGCACTAAAAAGGCGAGGAGTAAATGAGACCATTGTAACTTGGATGTATGAGTTGTTGATTACGAGGATAGCTGAGACACAGGTGGGGAGCCAAACTACCTCAGTTAAAGCTTGTCGGTAGAGCTAAACATTAACCCAAACAAGAGCATAGTAATTCCATTCACCTGTAAAAGAACACTTCCAACCATGAAACCCATATCCTTAAACGGGGATTTCATAAAATGGTAATCAGAAGTTAAATATCTAGGGATAACCCTAGACAGTAAGCTTCTGTGGAATAAGTATGTTGAAATAACTGCTAGTAAAGCAATAAGAGCTTTGATAGCGTGCCGAAATCTAGCTGGTAAGAGTTGGGGCTGTAACCCAAAAATACTGCGATGGATGTACGCCATGATTGTGAGACCAGCAATAACGTATGGGGCAATAGTTTGGCATACAAAAGCAAGTCAGTACAGCACGAGGAAGACCCTCGACAAAGTTCAAAGGCTTGCCTGTGTGTGCATCACTGGAGCTATGAGAACGTGTCCTACTAGGGCACTTGAGATCATTACAGATCTCACACCTCTACATCTGGTGATAGAAAGATCTGCCCAAGAGGCAATTCTTATAATATCTAAGGAAGGTTCAGGCAATGAGAGTATTAAAAATCAGGGAGTTCGGTCCTCTCTAACAAAATACATCTCATCAGCGAATCTTCCCAGTGATGAAATTATCAAGAAAGTAAGTGTTTTAAATGAAACTCACTATTTCTAGCTAATTCTACAATATAATGAAAATTGTTGAAAATTCTAAAAAATTGCCAATTGTTTCGATAACTAAATATCATCGTCAGAATGACAGAAGCTAGAAACAGTGAGTTCCATTAAAAACACTAATATGAGTAGATTCCACGAAGTAAGGGTCGAGACAGTTAAATTCAAGAAAGTATTGATAAGAATTTCACTACAATGCTAATAGGCCAGGCGGCAAGTAATGTAAACTGTAAAAAAATGTTGGCAAAGCTTTTATTGTTTTAAATGATTTATTAGGGTGTAATTATCAAGAATCTAGATTTTCCCCACACCCTTAAGGCCCGCATCGATCTCAGTGAGGCTACAAAGGTACATATTTTTGGTTTTTCGGTAATATCTCCTTTTCTCTTTATCGTACGGCCAAAAAGGCCCTATATGAAATTAAAGGTGACAAAATTCTGTACAAAATAGTTCTGTATCATTTTTTCATGAGACTTATAGTTTCGGAGTAGTAGCCGCGCGAAGTTGTGCGAGTTTTGACAAATGCAGTAAATATCGATTCTTGCTTACCGAATTTCACTCTTCTCTCGGACTGGTGACTGTTGACAATATAAATAAGCACATATTGCATAAGTTTTCATAAAAAGGTATAGAACTTTTGTTGAAATTGCAAATAGTTGGATTTATTGTGGCTTGCATTAAATACATTTCTGCATCGAGTCAGTGAAGTCAATATAATCGTCCTCTTTTCGACTAAGTACGACGTTCTCGCGTAAAAGGTTCGTCCTGAACTGGTATTTTACCTGAAGTAGATGGTTCAGCAGTGATTTTCTTTCACTTTAATCCTGCTCTCGTTGTCGATAAAAGATGACTCACTCTCAGAATCAGTCATGTAAATGTATTGTGCAGCTGAATGCTCGAACTGCACGTCGATCTCGTCATCAACGTCCAAATTATCTTCTTCCATATCGATATTTGCGCAAGACTGGTCCCGGCAACTTCCACACATTATCGAACAACGCAGCTTAGTCTTCCTGCAGCTACAAGCTGCTTTACACCCTTGCTAGCACTTTCAAGATATCATGCTGAGAAACTCCTGCGGGACAGCGTCAATTAAAGTAGGAATAGGTGTCAGTCCATTCCTCGTGCTTTTCCAGCCCCAATCTTGCAGACTCTTCTTGTTTCCGTAGCACTTTTGAACCTGATGGTAGGTTCTGAAGGAATGCTGTCGTGCTGCTGCTTCGGTTGGTGGTAAAGATGTAAGATTGCAAGCACTCTTAGAAATTGATTTCGTGAAGCACTGGAACCTGCAATCATTCAACGATGTGTCACCGCTCGCTCCATAGAGTGCTCTAATGACAGATTTTTCGGCTGCCTCAATCAGGTCTGGAGAACCATTTGGGTCTTTAAATATTCTAACGGTTCTTCGTACATTCATATTTTTTTGAAATAGCTTGACGAATTTCTGTTTTCCATGCCTGAAGAATGCCGAGGTTGTGTCGCACCCACTGAAGGCGTGAAGGAAGAGTATGTGCTCCGCAACTTCTTCTGAATGTTTGAACGACTTAGTCGAGTAAATTCTGCTCTCAATTTTTCCTTTCCCTGGTTTCATGAGATAAACATTCGACAACGATGATGCGAGGTCTATTAGTAGTACGAGGAGGTCGACATCTTCACCCACTATCACTACGGAATCATAGTCTGGCGATAATTCAATCGCGGTGTGAATTATAACAGTATCAGCATCTTCAGCGGCTTGCTTTACGAGAAATCCTGCAGCTCGAAGTTTGCCCTCCAGCATAGAAATGAGCCGATTCTTGTTCAGGTCGTGGCCAAGGAATTTCTCCTTTAACATGGTTGCTGTCATCGTTTCTTCAAACATCACATTAGCAGCGACATGCATCTGCGATCTACGGAGTCGTTCAGCAGCTTTAGTATTTTTGTTGTTAGCGTCATTCGGAGAGCCGTCAAAAACAACTACGCTGTTGGCCTTGTAGTACTTCTGTACGTACTGTACATACTTCACAAGAATATTGCAGAATGTCTCTTGTTGGTACCAGACCAAACGATGGAGAAGGAATCCACAGTCTATAGCATGTACCACGTTATCTGCATCGTTGATGGAATGAGTCACATGAGAAAACATATGATGATTTATTTGTCTTGCACATTCCTATTTCATCAAAAAGCAAGAGGGGATAAGAAGCTAGTTCAAAGGGAAAATATTGCTGCAAATCCTGTTCCGTTTTCTTGGAAATTGTAATTATTTGAAAAATTAATGAAGGGTCAACAGGAATCACTTCATTTTGGATGTTTATTGCACTAGCAGGCATATTTTCGAGAATCCCAATGTCGGCGCTCGTGACGCATGGTCCCTAAAAGAGACCGGATTTATACCTGAGATACCCTTCCCGTATTCTTAGAACCAAATTTTTAAACAGAAGCTTATAATATATTGCAGATGACACAACACATACTTATTATCAATGATGAATTTGAATTACTTATACATTGTCATAAAATATATAGAACAAATTGTCAACAGTCACCAGAACGAGAGAAGAGTGGAAATTGGTAAGCAAGAATCGATATTTACTGTATTTGTCAAAACTCGCACAACTTCGCGCGGCTACTACTCCGAAACTATAAGTCCCATGAAAAAATGATAGGGAACTATTTTGTACAGAATTTTGTCACCTTTAATTTCATATAGGACCATTTTGGCCGTACGATAAAGAGAAAACGAGATATTACCGAAAAACCAAAAATGTGTACCTTTATAGCCTCGACTCAGGCCTTAAGGGTGTGAGGAAAACCTGGATTCTTGATAATCGCACCCTAATAAACCAAACGGTTTTGAACGATTTTATCGCCCTGCCGCCTGGTCTATAAATAAGAGGAGAGACTGGGAAAGGGAACACACCACCCAAACTCTCAAAGAAAACACCATTAGATGATATACAGATGGTTCAAAACCACCACTGAAGCAGGCGCTGGAGTATTTGGACCTGCCACCAGATACTCATTATCGTTAGGCTCCTTCCCGAGAGTCTTTCATGCAGAAAACCTTGCAAATGAAAGATGCGTGGAAATGAACCTAGAAAGAAACTATCAGAAATGTGACATATCGATCCATTCTGATAGTCAAGCAGCTATCAAAGCATTCAGCTCCCATGTCATTGACTTAAAGTTGGCATGGGAGTGCCGAAGAAAACATGATGAATTAGGCAAGAATAACAGGGTCTCTTTAGTCTGGGTTCCTGGCCACTCAGGAATCACAGGAAATGAAGAGGCTAATACACTTGCCAGGAAAGGAGCACAAACACCCTTTATTGGCCCGGAGCATTTCTGTGGTGTAGAAAAATGCTCCTATAAGAAAGAGTTTCGGAAGAAAGAGGAAACCGAAAGAGAAGCACTCTGACGGTGCCTTCCCGGGCTGGAACATTCCCTTTGACACTGCTAGATCCAAAAAATATTTGGATCTCAGTAAAAATAAGCTACATCTCCTCACGGGCTTTCTTACAGGACACTGCCTTAGGAAGCACCTAATGAGAAGAGGTCTAGCAGAAATTAACGAGTGCAGATTCTGTGAGGAGGAGGATGAAACTCCGGATCACGTAGTTCTAGAATGCCTCGCCATTGCAAGCCAACGCAAGAAATGATTCGGACAAGAAACTTTTAAAAGTGAGGATCTAACCTCGTTGAAGCCGTCCCAAATACTAGAATTCATTAGAACCCTGGAACTGGAAGGCGAGCTGTAGTAGTAGCGACAACAGCTCTGATAGGGGAGGGCACAATAAACCTTAGGTTTCAGTGCATTGTAATCCTTTTAAAATCTAATCTAAGGCACCCGGGTATCCAGGGATTCTTAGCACCCTCTCTTCTTCTGTTTCTTTATTGCTGCCATAATCCAGACAATTGGAAGTGCTGGGGACTGAGTGCCTCTTTTTTCTACTTAAATTCATTAGGAGGATTTAAGCCTTAACTTCTCCTGCTGGCCCATTGCATGTAATTTCGGCCGCCTAATTTGGGTACAGATGCTGTTTGCAGCTGCCCACTCTTGATCCAATGCTGCTGTTGTGGTGATTTTTAGTGTTGGGAAAAACCGATAATTTTAATAATCGAGTAGTCGCTACTCGAGCGATTTCAATAATCGAGCGATCGCTCGAGCGATTTATCACTCGAAATTCCAGGTAAGTAATGAATGAATATCAGGTAGATCGCTTGTCGCTCGATTCGATCGATATCGAAATAAAGCCGAAGGCAAGCGATCACCACCGATTGCTTGATTGCCCGGACGTTTACAATTGATTTTATTTATTTAGTATTTAGTTAGCAGTAGGCGTGGGCGCGTGGGCGGTGATTGTAATTTATTATTGTAATTGGACGAAATTCAGTGGCGTATCATGCGACCTGGTTCAAAAAAAATGTCTCCTGTTTGGAATTACTTTACAAAAAATGCAGATAGCAATAAGTTTGCCACATGTAACATATGTAAAAAAATACTCTCTTTTTACGGCAGTACTACGAATTTAAAACAACATTTGATTCGCATTCATCCACTTATAAAAATTGATCATGATGATACTCCGAGAGAAAATGATGATGAAAATATTGAAAATGGTGATGTTGCTGTTACATCTAATTTACCTGATACCAGTGATACCCCCTCGATAGCGATACCTTCAGGAAGCAAAGAAGTACATGCTGAAAAAAATCTTGAACGTCCTGCAAAACAACTAAAACTTTTTGGAACGAGAAGCGCACTATCACAACAACATTTAGCGATATTAGATGAAAAGTTGGTTAAATTAATAACTCAGAATTACCAACCATTGTCGCTAGTAGAAAATAAGGGCTTTCTCGAGTATACTCAAGCACTTCAACTGCTCTACAAGGTGCCTAACAGAAAAAAAATATCAGAAGAAATTTTGCCTAAAAAGTATGCAGAAGCGGCGCAAATATTAAAAGACAATTTAAACCAAACAAAAAATATTGCGATAACAACGGACATGTGGACATCAGATAGTAATAAAAGTTACATCACAGTGACTGTACATTTTGTAAATGAAAATGACAATAAATTATGTGCCCGGGTTATTTCAACAAAAGAAATGATTGTTGCCCATACCGGTGAAAATATTGCGTCAAGTTTAAATACAATATTTAATGAATGGACAATAACAGATAAAATTGTGACAATTGTGTCAGACAACGGCGCTAATATTAAAAATTCCATAAACGAGCATTTAAAAAAATACCACCATCCGTGTGTTGCCCACACATTAAATTTGTCCGTAACGGAAGTGTTGCGCTGCGATGAGACCTTAATTGAGCTTCTAAGAAAATGTAGGGCTCTTGTTGGACACTTTAAGCATAGTGTATTAGCAGCAAATAAACTAAAAGCAGTACAGGAACAGTTAAATTTGCCAATTTTAAAAGTAAAGCAGGATGTTCCAACGCGCTGGAATTCTTGCTACATTATGCTGGACCGGCTAAAACAGTTAAAGGACCCTTTAAGCATAACAGTCACGAATCTAACCACCAGAGTAGAATTTTTGGGACCAGAGGACTGGAATATTTTAAGGGACTGTTTGGATGTTTTGAAACCTGCCAATGATTTGACTAGTATTTTGTCTGGAGAAAAATATCCAACAATGAGCCTTGTGATTCCACTAATCAGAGGTTTGCAGACCACTTTAATAAATATTCAATCTCAGACAACTGTTGGTGAAATTTTAAAAAATAAATTATTAGAAATAATTCAACGGCGTTTTGTAAACTTCGAAACGAATAAAATAACAGCAAAAGCAACATTTTTGAACCCTAGGTTTAAAAAGTTAGCTTTTGGAAACCAGGAAAACGCAAATATGGCTGAGAAATGAGTAATGGAGGAAATGCATTTAATTATATCTCGGCAAAACAGACAGTTGGAAGTAGAAGAAGAAGTTCGCAACGAGCCAGAAATGGAAATAATTGCCGACGATATTTGGGCGTATTTTGACAAAAAGGCTGCCGACCAAAAGACCTATTCAGCACCTTCAACAATAGCCACAATTATGATTAAGCAATATCTACAAATGCCACTGCTGGAACGGAAAAAGGACCCATTAGAATTTTGGGCAAAACATAAAAATGTGTTACCACAATTATACGAACTCGCCATTAAATATTTATGTATTCCTAGCACCTCAGTTCCCTCGGAAAGAGTTTTTTCTAAAACAGGGCAACTTACAAATTTAAGAAGAAATCGGCTGTCTCCAAAAAACTTAGATATGATTATTTTTCTAAATTCATGTTTATAAGTTGTAGGTTATAGGTATCTACTTTATAGGTTTTCTAATAAAAGTTCCTGTTTAGAGTTAAAAATGTTTACTATTACTATTACCAACGAATATTTTGATTGTTTGTTTTATTATATTTCTTTATGTTATTTTTAAGTTTTCTTGCGTTATAATAATATATATAAATATATATAATAATATAATACATGTTTTTTGATATTCTTGCATTTTTAATTTTTACGATCAAATACTTTAACTTTAAACTACGCCTCTGACGCGATAGGCAAATAAGAAATAAGCCAAACCAAAACAAAAAACAAACGAAACGCATGCCGTGATAGCGCCTTTTCTTTTATGTGTCTTTAACAAAGACGTATGTCGTGTAAGAGTTCAGAGCATCAAACTCGAAGGTCGCCAAGCGACGCCGGCCGAGAGGATATCGAGTGCCTAACTTCGCAGTGGTCAGTCAGTGCTGGCTAGCTGAGTGACGATTTTCGCTTGAATTTATAACTCGAGTAGTCATTCCAATAACCGAGTGATGTCGGTTATTTTAATAATCGAGTACTCGAGCGGTTTTTCACTCGAGCGATGCCATCACTAGTGATTTTATACTGGTCGTAGTGTTACAGACGGTTAAATCAATATGTGATTATCGCCTGTAACTGTCTGATGATTTGTCCTTAAAGAAGTCATTATTCAATGGCCCAATATAAGTAATGACACAGTTTCTGCAATGTGTCATGCTAGTTTTGGTCCACCCCGGGTATTTCATTTCCCTGCTACCACCCATATGTGGTGGGCACCTCCCTATCTGCCACCTGCGGAGGCGCCCGATGGAGGACTAGTAACCCCCACAGGAACACTTGGTTAGGTTCACATTATTGTAGCAATGTGATATTTCAATTGTTATATTGTGAATAGGAAGTAGTATCAGATATCCAGTCTTAAATATTCACGTTTTCAAAATTGATAAAGGCAGAAGAGTACCTATACAGACCTCAATAAACTCATAGAAAAGTTGCTAGGAAATGAATCATTATTTGAACTATAACTTAAATACAAATTTAAAATTCAACTAAACCATACTTATGTATATGCTGATTTTCTTTTAAATATACATCTCTTCTATTATTAACTCCATCTGTTCTAAAATTATCGGAACCTCTTAAAAGATCCTCTCGTTGCCTTTGGCTTTCTCTTAATGAATTTGTTTTTCGAAAATCTCTTGACAAATCTGCTAAAATATCCTTATGTCTCTGTAGGGTGTGCATCATTGCAGCTCCTGTTACAGGTTGCTCTGATAGTCTATCATTTATTTGTGTTAACTAAAAAATACAATATATTTATCTAGTGTTTCTTAATATTATTTATTAAAAGTAGTCAAAAAATAGGACTGTTTATTGAAATTTCGAACCTAAAGAATTGCTAATAAATTACATCATTGCATTTATTCAAACTTTCCTAAAATCCTTTTTTCTGGGGCTAAATACTTTTCAGTGTTTGTGTAAATTTAATTTGGTCAAAAGAACTTTAGATTTTTAGATTTTCTAAACACAAGTTGACGAAATCGATGAAAAAATTGATGTTTTATATTCTGGCTTTGTCCATCCGTCTATTTTAAGCTTGAGCTGACGAACTGTAAGTGCTAGAGCTTAGGTATAAACGGATTAAGAATCAAAATGGTCTGAAACGTCTCCAATAGAGGAAAAATTTAACCTCTGTCCTTTATGGGGCACATGACTGCTACAGAAATAATTATATCTTCAAACATAACTCATACGCAATTTTGGTAATCACTGACAATTCTACTTCATTATGTGCTTACTTTATTTAGTAACTCTTCAATTTCCACGGACATTGCTTCAAAAGTATCATCTCCAGATAATAGGGGTATAGTGTCTGCATTTCCAGTAGTAGGAGTTTTAATTCCAGCACCTAATTTACTAAATGCTACTAACTTTAGATCGATTTCATTTTCTAGTTGCCTGGCCTGCTTTCGCAGATCTATAATGAAGATAATAGATTCAAATAAGAAACGTATGTAGAAAGTATATAAATTCTTTGAATTACATAAAAGTAATACATTATTTATATGTATATATTATGATATTAACCTTCATATGAGAATGCTGCAGCCATTTTTCATAAGAATATTCATTCATTTATTTTGCCAACTGTTTTGACAGCAATATGTATTTGTCAGGATGTCATGCCATAGACAAATAATATAAGAGTCCTCTTACAAGCACATGCCTTTTCAATCCTTACATTATACACCACCACATTGTAATACTATCCAAGCTTTTTAAAGTACAGTAATTTCAGTAAAAAGAAACCTTATTTTTTTTGACATTGATAGTCGAGAACTAAGGTGGGTGATTTGTGAGAACTACGACACCAATTATGAAGCAGATGATGTAATTTCTTAGATAACTTAAAGTCTTTTTATAATTAACAAAAACCATTCACTTCACTATTACTGAATTGAAAAAAATTGAATTCCCGTTTTTAGAAATATAACATTTTTCAAATGTTGACACTCAAACAATAAGCTATGTTTCTGGTTTCATACAACTTTTAATTGGAAGAATGTAAGGCTATAATTTGCAGACAGATTTTTAGATGTTTACCATAGTTTCTCTTCCTTCAAAGAAAATGATGATAAAATACGTCTGATTTATGTACAGGGAAGTCGTTAAATTTCATTCAATACTGCATGACTTTGTTATCATATTTTACCACTTTTAGTTCATGTAGAAAATATTACTGCAAAAAAGTAACACTTTGCAAATGGTTATATAAATTTTGATTGATTCACCTATCTAGAACATAAATCATATGTATTTTCTCAACTCATGAAAGTTTGTGTCCCCTTATTAATTAAAAAATATAATGATATGGTAAGAGGACTAACAAACAAAAATATTTTTTTCTAACTTAAAACGTACCTACTACTTTTAATTTATTTTTTGTTTCAGACCTGTACCTGTCTTCATGGATATGTCGAATCTAGTTTTTAACTTTTTTTTATTAAAATGTTTGTTGGTTTTGTTGTCAATAATTTTAAAATAACTTAATTTGCAATTTGATGTGATGTTGGATTAATTTTATTAAATATAATGTTATGTAATTTTAGTAGAAATATGTAATTGTGATTCATATTTTTTTTATATTATGTGCAGGTTAATAAAAACTTTAAATGTTTGCTGTTATTCTTATTTATCTAAATTATTTGTCTCAAAATTGTTTATTATAATTATTTCATTACAAAAAATGAAATAAAATTTTATTTTTTGGAATAAAATAATTATATGATAAACAATTTTAAGGCAAACTAAAATTTACCTACCCATAATCCAAACTACCAAATTTAAATATCCCGCATGTAAGAATTAGTTCTGCACCCCTCAAGGGATGTGCTCAGATCGACGCGATGGCTGTTTGTACGGGAACGAACACTGTCTTATTACTTTCTCTATGTATGAATACTTTACAAACATATATATATATATATATATATATATATATATATATATATATATATATATATATATATAAAAAAATTTTTTTTTTAAATAACGACTGAAAAATGCTATATAGGTGGGGATAACGGGGATTTCAGTATATATAATAAGCAACGAATAGATTAGTGGGTATTGCACGCAAATAGAAGAAGGGGCTACTGAAAAGAGTGGTAACCGCAGACATGCATGTTTCTAGCTCATTAGCCGTCATCGGTACGGTACAGCCAAGAAAAGATGTGAAACATGAGAGCAAAGGTGTTGAATGAAACATGAGAAAATATAACAGAATTCAGCAGGATAGTCAAACACAACATTTGTGTCAGTAATATTAGAAGATCTCGAATATTCGAGACAACAACCAACATAGACACGGAGGTGCATATAACACTCCCGTCTGAAACTTCCGACCCAGATTAATGAAATAATAACAAGATGTACGAATAGTGCGTGACATATGAACAATAAGCAACGAATAAATTAGTGGGTATTGCACGCAAATAGAAGAAGGGGCTACTGAAAAGAGTGGTAACCGCAGACATGCATGTTTCTAGCTCATTAGCCGTCATCGGTACGGTACAGCCAAGAAAAGATGTGAAACATGAGAGCAAAGGTGTTGAATGAAACATGAGAAAATATAACAGAATTCAGCAGGATAGTCAAACACAACATTTGTGTCAGTAATATTAGAAGATCTCGAATATTCGAGACAACAACCAACATAGACACGGAGGTGCATATAACACTCCCGTCTGAAACTTCCGACCCAGATTAATGAAATAATAACAAGATATACGAATAGTGCGTGACATATGAACAATAAGCAACGAATAGATTAGTGGGTATTGCACGCAAATAGAAGAAGGGGCTACTGAAAAGAGTGGTAACCGCAGACATGCATGTTTCTAGCTCATTAGCCGTCATCGGTACGGTACAGCCAAGAAAAGATGTGAAACATAAGAGCAAAGGTGTTGAATGAAACATGAGAAAATATAACAAATATAACTTGTCAATAATTCATAAGTCCTTAATTTAACAGTTACAATGGCAAAATTCGCTTTTATCGAGTACGCAGATATGCATCTAATGTATGGAATGGCTTCTCGAAACTGTTTAGAGGCCAGAAGGCTTTATGAAGAACATTTTGCAAACAGAGCATTGCCAGACAGACGAATGTTTGAGTGTATTGATCTCAGGTTACGAGAAACAGGTATGAATAAGTAAATGTAATTTTCTATGTATACAAAACAAAATTTTTAATTTTAGGAATATTTTTGCCAAAAAAAAGTGGAGAAGGTCCAGTACGAAGCATACGTACTGTGGCAGTGGAACAAGACTTGTTAAATGCAGTTGATAATGAACCATCAACGAGTTTTCTAAAAGTATGAAGAGAACATAACGTCTCGAAATTAGTTGTTCATCGCGTCCTAAAAGAACAGCTGTTATATCCTTTTTACATGAAAAAAGTACACAGTATGACAGTGGCTGATTATCCTGCACGGCTTGAGTATAGCCAGTGGTTTTTGCGACAACAACAAGCAGACAATACATTTATTAGTAACGTTCTCTTTACGAACTAATCCAGTTTCACCAGAGATGGAATCATAAATTCTCATAATATGCATTTATGGGATGATGTGAATTCACATGGCATTATCCAAACTAGGAGCCAGCATAGATTCATGGTTAATATTTGGGCAGGAATAGTTGGCAATCATTTGATAGAGCCATATACTTTATTGACGGTACTTTGACTGGTCAGAGATATTTGGAGTTTTTGCAAAATTAGTTATGGAACCTGTTTGATGATGTGCTACTACAAACTCGTAGGAATTTATGGTTCATGCATGATGGGGCCCCTCCTCATTTCAGTTTAGATGTACGACAGCATTTACACACAAGGTTTCCTAATAGATGGATTGGTCGTGGAGGCCCTTTTCAATGGCCACCGCGATCAGGAGACGTTAATCCTATGTATTTCTTTCTCTAGGGTTATCTCAAAAGTAAGGTATACGCAACACCTGTGCAAACAAGACAAGATTTAATAAACAGAATTGTGTTACACTGCAATGTTATTAGAAATAATGTGGGATTGCTCATTCAAGTGCAAAGAAACAACCTTCGTAGACTTAGAATGTGCGTGGAAGTGGGAGGAGCTCATATTGAACATTTATTAGAATAACGTTAGTTTTTGTTGTTGTTTAGGAATTAGTATTAGTCTAATGTTTTATAACTTGTGTTTTTTGAGGTTTTCTTAATGGTTTAATAATGTTATGTTCGTAATTTTGATTAAAAGGAAGTAAATCCTGGACATCTTATTAATAAGTTAGTCAGGTAGATTTGTACGTAGTGCATTAATAAAACTGTAAATATTATCCAAACGGCTTATTTTATCGAATTCTAACAAGAGTACCTTTTCGTTAGCTTAATGTGTGGGGAAGTCAATTTCGATGATTTCATACAGGGTGTGCAATCCCTGCAAATTTTTTGGATCACTAACCATTGCGAGTAGTCCGTCCCTGGCTTCAAGGCAGTACTGTAAATCTGTTTACCTTTCCAAAATAAACATACACGTACATTATAGCTTTGCCGTAAATTTGATAAAGATCAAATAACTAGTACAAAAAATAAAAATAAAAACCAAATTCAAAATTGATACTTTGGAGGCCTATAACTCGAAAACGAGGGCCTCCATAGAAAAAGTTTATATGAAGTACTAACATTATTTTGGCTCAGGGTGTCCCGGGACTAATGAGAAAAAAGTCAGGAGCGTATAATCTGAGCTAAAATAATGTTAGTACTTCATATAAACTTTTACTATGCAGGCCCTCGTTTTCGAGTTATAGGCCTCCAAAGTTTTAATTTTGAATTTGGTTTTTATTTGTATTTTTTGTACTAGTTATTTGATCTTTATAAAATTTACGGCAAAGCTATAATGTATGTGTATGTTTATTTTGGTAAGGTGAACAGATTTACAGTAGTGCATTGAAGCCAGGGACGGACTACTCGCTATGGTTAGTGATCCAAAAATTTTGCAGGTATGGCACACCCTGTATGAAATTATCGAAATTCACTTCCCCACACATTAAGCTAACGAAAAGGTACTCTTGTTGGAATTCTATAAAATAAGCCGTTTGGCTAATATTTACAGTTTTATTAATGCACTACCTACCAGTTTACGCATTCACCATTTTTATAAGTACACAACGAAGTAAAACTAACTTTTAATAGATGTCCAAAATTTACCTAGAGTACTACAAAAAAATAATTTAACGATAGCAGAAGATGAAAAACATTAACGACTTATTAATTGGAAAGTTGGTAAAAACTTTTTATAAGTGTTTTACCGTTTATCAAGTTACCATAGGATTAGTTGTCAAACGTTGTGTAGAATAGTTCGTAGTCAGTACTTGTCAATAATTCATAAGTCCTTAATTTAACAGTTACAATAGCAGAATTCGCTTTTATTGAGTACGCAGATAAACATCTAATGTATGGACTGGCTTCTCGAAACTGTTTAGAGGCCAAAAGGCTTTATGAAGAACATTTTGCAAACAGCGCATTGCCAGACAGACGAATGTTTGGGCGTATTGATCTCAGGTTACGAGAAACAGGTATGAATAAGTAAATGTAATTTTCCATGTATACAAAACAAAATTTTAAATTTTAGGATGATTTTCGCCAGAAAAAGCTGGAGAAGGTCCAGTACGAAGCATACGTACTGTGGCAGTTGAACAAGACTTGTTAAATGCAGTTGATAATGAACCATCGAGTTTTAGAAAATTATCAAGAGAACATAACGTCTCGAAATCAGTTGTTCATCGCGTCCTAAAAGAACAGCTGTTATATCCTTTTCACATGAAAAAAGTACACCGTATGACAGTGGCTGATTATCCTGCTCGACTTGAGTATAGCCAGTGGTTTCTGCGACAACAACAAGCAGACAACACATTTATTAGTAACGTTCTCTTTACGATCGAACCGGGTTTCACCAGAGATGGAATCATAAATTCTCATAATATGCATTTATGGGATGATGTGAATCCACATGGCTTTATCCAAACTAGGATCCAGCATAGATTCATGGTTAATGTTTGGCAGGAATAGTTGGCAATAATTTGATACAGCCATACTTTATTGACGGTACTTTGACCGGTCAGAGATATTTGGAGTTTTTTGCAAAATGAGTTATGGAACCTGTTTGATGATGTGCTACTACAAACTCGTAGGAATTTATGGTTCATGCATGATGGGGCCCCTCCTCATTTCAGTTTAGATGTACGACAGCATTTACACACAAGGCTTCCTAATAGATGGATTGGTCGTGGAGGCCCTTTTCAATGGCCACCGCGATCAGGAGACGTTAATCCTATGGATTTCTTTCTCTAGGGTTATCTCAAAAGTAAGGTATACGCAACACCTGTGCAAACAAGGCAAGATTTAATAGACAGAATTGTGTTACACTGCAATGTTATTAGAAATAATGTGGGATTGCTCATTCAAGTGCAAAGAAACAACCTTCGTAGACTTAGAATGTGCGTGGAAGTGGGAGGAGCTCATATTGAACATTTATTAGAATAACGTTAGTTTTTGTTGTTGTTTAGGAATTAGTATTAGTCTAATGTTTTATAACTTGTGTTTTTTGAGGTTTTCTTAATGGTTTAATAATGTTATGTTCGTAATTTTGATTAAAAGGAAGTAAATCCTGGACATCTTATTAATAAGTTAGTCAGGTAGATTTGTACGTAGTGCATTAATAAAACTGTAAATATTATCCAAACGGCTTATTTTATCGAATTCTAACAAGAGTACCTTTTCGTTAGCTTAATGTGTGGGGAAGTGAATTTCGATAATTTCATACAGGGTGTGCCATACCTGCAAAATTTTTGGATCACTAACCATTGCGAGTAGTCCGTCCCTGGCTTCAATGCACTACTGTAAATCTGTTTACCTTACCAAAATAAACATACACTTACATTATAGCTTTGCCGTAAATTTTATGAAGATCAAATAACTAGTACAAAAATAAAAATAAAAACCAAATTCAAAATTGATACTTTGGAGGCCTATAACTCGAAAACGAGGGCCTCCATAGTAAAAGTTTATATGAAGTACTAACATTATTTTGGCTCATATTATACTCTCCTGACTTTTTTCCCATTAGTCCCGGGACACCCTGTATATACGCTACAGTTTTATATAAACAAGGATATAAGTTAGGCTAGGTTTCCCGGTTAAAACCCTCAGATTAACAAATAAAAAGCTAACTTAGCGTCCTAGAGGTAGAGGAAAATAGCAACTATTTAGCGATTGACAGCGCTTAGCGATCACCATTTTGTTTAGAAGCGCTTTTTTCTCCGAAACACACCCATTGCTGATTTTTTGTACCATAGCCCGACAAGCTAAATCTACGTTAACCTAGTGCACTAGCTCATAAGTTATACTAATGGTATTATATTATTGAACATATTATTTATATCTACTTTATAGGAACCATGATAGTGCAACAAGTTCAGACAGAAATCAGATTAAGTGCCAGTTCAGCCCACTAAACTCAAAAACAAACTTTTTAGTACGGCGGTCAACCACATCAAACAAAATTCACTTTTAGTTACCTCCCTTGAACATAGAAACGCACCTCCGAGCAAAACCCTCCTTTATTTTACCTATTCTATGATCTGTGCTTCCGTGTGTGAAAGCGGTGACATTTGAAATAACGGTTTTTGTAATTTGAAAACAAACTTTTTTTCTTTTAGAGGATACTTATTAATAAACATAAACATGTTACCAGGTAAAAGTGACTCATTCTCTTTTCATAGTGGGGAGAATGTAAATCGATGTTCTATTAGAAGTACAGGTATGCAGAACTGTAGGCGAAAATTGGAAGACAATTTCGACGAGAAAACTGGAATACGAGAAAGCAGATCAGTATTAGGTGTATTGTCCCTTAATGATAATGCTAGAAAAACACTAAGAAACGGAGCAGAGAGAATAACTAAAACATTAAACACATTTAGAACATCTTTAGGAACATTTACACAAGTGAGTAAAGCTTTATAACTTTTCTAAAGGAATTCACAAATTATAGTAGTTATTTTCATTTAAAGCATAAAATCGACAATATCTCTTGCACTTACCTAAACTTACTTACAATTGAATTAAATATGTTATAATTAAATTGCTAAAACTTCATTTTAAAAGTTTTATGCAAATATAATACAAGACCCTAAAATGAATGATTTATGTGTGTACTTGATCATAACTTGAAATTATTAGAGAGAATGAGTGTGATCTCAAATTAAAATGTGATCCTCTAGTAACATGTGTAATAGCGATAGCCCCTCTCTGTCTGTTTTGAACCCCTTAATTTTTCTTGATATGTGTGTTTATATCTACTTTTATCATAATTTGTTTTCAGAGGTTCAAAATATCAACAAAACGACGGCAAATTTTAGAAGAAGGTCCAATGACTCCAAACTGTACGAATACACCTTATGTGAAGCAAGTCTTGGGACGTACGCCAACAAAATTGTACAGTCCATTTGGCATTGACAGTCCTTATAATACTACAACTTATAGCAAAGAAAACCTACCATAGAAACAATATGAAGATGGCTTAACTTTAAAGAAAACTACAGTAATACAACACAGTATTATATACTTTTTACAGAGTTCCACAATGAATGTGTCATACATTTAGTGATAAATATTGATAAAATCGTTTTTTATGGAAAATAAGAATATTTTTACTTATCACAAAAATCATTATACTGTATCTCTTAAATTTTTACAAATAATTTAACATGTATGTATGGCTTCATTTGTTGATTTCACATTCTCTATCCACTTTCCTACACACCTTATACATGGTATATGTAATTGATAAATGTGAGTTTTACTTTTTTAAATGTATGATCACATTTTTTTGTCATTTATGCTTTTGGGCTTATATTTATCTTCGCTCTTAACACATTTTTTAAAATGGTTTATGCTGTAAAGTTTACTTACAAATTATATTTTTTGTAATATGTATTTGTTTTATTGCCTGTTATTGAAGACCTAACTTTGGACATAAAACAATTCAAGTAATACTGGCAACTCGGCATGTAAACCAATTACAAGTGGAGTCATTATGAGGCTAAAGGTGAGTGGCATTGTTTGATGGATGGAACATTCATAGCAATGAAACAATACAAAGATGACTCAAGATCTTGCCTCGAAATTTGAGCATTAATTGGTTGTGACAGTGGGGTCAAACTCATTGTTTCATAAAAAGAAAAATACAATTTTAAATATTAAGTTTAATTTTTTTGATGACTTCTGATTAATGTATACTCATATTCACAAATTCTCTTTAGTTGCAGGAAAAATGAAATTAGAAGTTTAATTGAAAATTTGTTAAAAAGTTATGCAAATAAACAAAAGTCATACTAATTTATGCACTTGAGTCGCTGCTTTTAAAATTAATTTATAATACTTGAATTTTAGTTAATAAAGGCATAGATACCTTTATTGTTATACCTTATAGTAGCAACATTGCTCAAAATTTCAGGGTAACCTATTTAATAGTGTTGTGCTTGTTTAATTACCATTTAAAGAGAGATGCAAATATCGTCAGAGTGTGCTCGACGATAATTTCGAATGCCGTAGTATTGTAGTAAATAATGTCAAACGTGGTTTGTTTATACGAGCGCCATTACGACTAGAGAGTAAACATTTAGTACTTTCGTTTTGATAAGTTTTTCAAGACTTTTAGTGACAAAATAAACTTTTAAGTTAATTAATTAAATGTTTTTGGATTATCATGGTTCGTCGGTGCCAAGTTTGTGAGAAGAACAGCAGAAATTACAAAGGCCATGTGTACAAAATACCATCCCCACTTCATTCATTATTTTACTACTGGAGTTTAGAATTGTTGGCCGCAAAAATAAACGTGTTTACGAATGAAATTGAAATATTTGAGGATTCAAAATGTTTACACATAAAATATATCTTTGTTTGTAAATAATTATTCTCCAAACAATTGTCATCTGATAGAAGAAAAAAAACTACCTTCTTGGCTATATGGCTGGCAGATGTTGAACTACTTTTACAATAGAAATATGGAGGGTAGAACTACCCTCCATAAATAGAAAGCAGATAGTATTAATGTCCGACCGTCCAGCTTGGCCTCTAAAATTTGGGTGCGCATTAGCCATAGAGAAATAAACATATTATTATTTGTGTATGGCATTAGCTTTGCTGTCACAAGCGGTCCGCGGAGACAATTTTTGTTTTTGGAAGTATAGCGATCCTCTTTTAAATATTACGCTGTTTCCTTCTCTCATCTGCGCACGTCAGAGGCCAAGCGAGAACGGTCGGGCTTCTAGAAGAGTAAATAAGAAACCTTAATATTCCCTATTGATCTGCAGAAACATTTAAAAAATAACAAAACTCTGCTGTTTTTAGTTGTTCATATATGTAGCTCCTTTAGCTCGCCAACTTTTTACGAACTTTAGATAAGTACTAATGAGCCATTTGCTATTTTACCTGTAAAAAGTATATTATCTGGGGGTGAGTATAGACCAGCATATGAAATGGAAATCTCATATTCCGTTTCTGGTCATCCATCAAACTTAGGAATATGCTATATAAATTTAAAATACTCAAAGACTTTTGTTTCCTGTACATATTCTGAGAACATATATGCTTTGATTCAGTGGCGTAACTAGGATGAGGGTGATGAATTACCGGGGGCTGGGGGGTTTTGAATCTTGAAATTTTATACCGCTAAAACTGCATTTTAGCTCTGCTTTTCTTACAAAATTGTAGGCCACATTTCCTAGCTTTTGGTATATTTCAAACAAAGTAAGCCTGCTACGATTATGTTTTAGAAATTTTTATTTTATTTTTAGGGTTGAGGGGGGAGGGCAGATTTATCGAGTGTAAGTAAGTATATATACATAAGTAAAAGTGATGTGTTGAGTGTCTCTCTTTTTGTTAAGAGAATTGCTGTCTAAGGTGGTTTCTAACATTTCCAAACAAGTTCTTTTATAGTAATATTGATTAGAATGTACTATTTCAATGTTGTTAAAGTTTGAGTGATGCCCTGTTGAGATACTATGTTCTGCCAATCCACAAGACATATTTAAGTTGATATCACTTTTATGTTGTGTTACCATATCCCTGATGACCCTTATTGAAGTTTGTCCATAATACACTTTCTCACAATTTACACATGGAATTTTATAAACTACTCCAGCTTTTTTAAGTGTCTCATTTCTTTGTTTAGCTTTGGTGAAGATGTCACCCAATTTGAAGTTATATTTGTGTGTGAGTTTCAACTGTACTTCATCCTTGAAAACGTTCAAAATTTTTGAGGAAATATCTTTAATGTTAAAATGTATTGTTACATACATTTTATTTATTGTGTAGAGTTTTCTCCATGAGTGGTGAGAGCCTCTGAGGCTGGACTGCCGACATTGACGAGTTGTACATAACATACCGTATTACTCTTGATGATTGGGTAAACATTTTCTACAGGCATCTTTCAACATAATTTTTGTCACATTTTTTGTCAATTTTTAAAAAATTGATAATAACAAACCTAAAACCTAATATTTCAAATGACAACATTTTTAACGTTTATTGACACACTTCAACACCTGTACTAAAAGTTGTTGGATGGTCGCTTACTTGTTATTTTTATTCGATTTTATGTAGATAAAAACAGTAGTTGGTCTTTCTTGTACGTTGAAATTTCTGTTTGATTTTCAAAATTAAAATATAATGTTTATAATATACCTGTTAGCTCATGGTTTGTAAAGTTTTAAAATCATGACTCATCTTGCAGTAAGTATCGAATTTTGTTAACTATAACAGTGAATTATCCAAAATTATATTTCAGCCCTTGATAAAGAAAATAAACATTTTCGAAACGTTGGGTAGTAAAAAAGAGTTTTAATAACCACCTTTAGACGGAATCCCCAAGAATCACAAGTTTTGTTTTCTAACTAGCCCTCATCGCGAGACACTGCCTTAATTCTTAATACATTTCATAAATATATATGCGAAAAATGAATCCTTATTTTGAAGAAATTTGGGTAGGGAAAAAGAGTTTTAATAACCACCTTTAGACGGAATCCCCAAGAATCACATGTTTTGTTTTCTAACTAGCCCTCGAGACACTGCCTTAATTTTTAATACATTTCATAAATATATATGCGAAAAATGAATCCTTATTTTGAAGAAATTTTTGAAATCAATTATTTTTATACTGTTCCATGCATATTCTATGTTTTTATTTATTTATTTATTCAATGTTTTTTATTACTTTTACGTAATGTATATATGTAATATATTTATTTTTCGTGTCGTGCGTAGCGTCCCGAAACAAGTGTGTCAAGCACTCATCGGGTACTTCTTTAGTCACTATTATTTTTAATTAGATAATTATGTAACTTAATTTAAACAAAAATAAATAGGCTTATAAGTAAATAATAGAGATATTCGAAAATGTTTTCTTCAAAATTTCTTATAAATCACAACTGCAGTTGTAAAAGTAATTATTTGAGATATAGTTTATTACAGAACATATTTTTTTATTTAAATTTAAATTAGACAGAATGTCGAAGAAGTTCACTCTTAACTTTTAAAAAAATATATTTATTTTTCTCAGTCTAGTGATTTGAACTTGCTCTCTCAGTGTATTCTATTGTACTTTACGTCAAATGACGTCACGATTTCGTGGTTCATATATCGAGGGCACAGTACAAAATATGTTCTTTGGCTGAAAACAATATATAAAATGAAAAGGCAACCAATCTTACTTTAATTTGTACTGTTGGATCCATAGGAGTTGTCCTTGTCGCTATAGATTTATATTTTTATAACCCTACATAATATTAACTAAAAAATGTTTTTTTCAAGTGATGAAAAGAACATATTTGGTTTTTATTATGTAACAATTAAGAAGAATACAAAAAAAATAGTTTACATTTAAAATAAAATACTGTTCGCGCATAAATCAATAAATATTCCTACCAGTTCTTATTGAAAATAAAAAAAAGTAACAGTAACTTTAAATATTCTGTACAAATCTCAAAGATTGTATACAAATCCTTTGGAATTGTATTGAATTATATGCTGGTTATGCAGTCGAAAGGGCTCGATCAGCTGATTGGTGTTTCAATATGCGCGGTAATTTCAAAAGAATGCAGTATTATGACATGTTTCCATGACGAATATTGAAAACCGCAGGTAATAATACAAACTAGCTTTCGTATTAGATAATTTGATCAATTTTAAAAACAACGTGATTACCACAATACACAGTAAATAGAAACCGCAATATTTATCGAAAAAGAAGAAAACATGTTTTTCATATAGTTATTGCTTTGTAAATAAAATGATAGGACGATAATGAAACTCTATAGGATAATGGCATAGTTTTTGATTAGGTAATCACATATTTCCTTGATACGCTCGTCTTGCAAGTTATAAAACGAAGTGGAGATTTACAAAATTTTTAAATAGGGTCGTGCATACAGTGCCTTACTTTTAACTTCAAATAATTTCCCGAAAAAGTCGAAAGATGTCTTCGTTAACAGCTGATCAAAAACAAGCGTTTGATACACAAGCTGTCAACAATTTTCGAGAATATCTTCAAATTCCTTCAGTACATCCCGATGTAAATTATGGTGAGTTGAAATATATATATTTTTAGATTATATTTACTGTAATGTTATGTTCGTAAAAACTAATATGTAGTTTTTTTTGTATAAAAAAAAAACAAATGCGTATACGTATTGAAGGTATGTCAATTGTTTGGTAAATTCTTTGGCTTGGCTTCGCTTTGTGGGTGTGGAGTTTGTTCAATATTTTGTAAGCTTTTAATTTTCTGTGATATTTCTGCAATGTTTTTCTAATAATTTAAATGTTGCTTCCTTAGAATGGTAAGTTAATAAGATATATAAATGTAATATAAATTATATGAATCTAGTGAAATTATAGATGCTACCAGATGTTTAATTTTATGCTTTTACCTGCTGAATAGTTTTAGTTTCAATGTAGGTTTATTAATTTTTTAAATCAGTTTAATAAAAAAAATTTAAGCATTATTGTATGTACATGCTTTTCATATAACATAATGAACTACATGTATTTTGGGTACAGTTGTTGATTAAATAGAAGTCACCAAATAGAATTTTTACAATAAATTATTTATTTCAACTTATTACACAATTTATTAATAAAGTAATCAAAATTCATAAATTACTATGATTGCTACATAACAGTGTAAACTTCTCGCTGCAACCTGTGCTATGATGTTAAATTAAAAGTTATTTTATATTTATTAAGACCCACTGCTGTATTAACTAAAATGAAATGGGAACCAAACAGAATATACACAAGGAACAAGGATGAGGTTGCTCATTATAAAGGAAAATCTCTGGATATATTATATTACCCAATTCTGCTTGTGGATAGTAACTACTCAAGGAGATACTTCTTAATATTTGAATTTTAATTTTAGACAGAATCAATTCTAATTTCTACTGTTTATAGCAACAAGATGGGCCTACAAAGACATGTTAAATTTTTGATAATTGGGACACTTAATACATAAATTAAATTGAAACTGTAGAAATATAAATTATAAAGAATTAAAAAAAAAACAATTATGAAAAAATCACAAATTTGAAAACTAATAGTGTGCTCTGCCCCCTCTTGTTCAAACCACCTCTGCAGTGTCGACCCATGCTCTGTATTAATTCTGCAATGGTATGTTGAGGCACAGCCTTCCATTTTTCAATCAAAAGATTTTCTAGAGCAGCAAAGTATTCAATGGGTTGACACTGTTCTAATCTTCGCACGATAGTGTCTCAAAGGTGCTCTATGGGATTTAAATCGGTACTATTGGCAGGCCATTCCATTACCTCAATATGGTGCTGATTGATGTACTCCGTAACTAATCTGGCGGCATGGAGCCTTACATTGTCATGTTGAAAAATGAAATCATGGCCTATGTGATTGGCAAATGGTACTATACCATTTGCCAATTTTCAGTATCTTGTTCCTATACCTCGCCACTGTTAGTGGCCTATCTCTAATTACAATGAGTTCTGTACGCCCAGTCAGTTATGCCTGCCCATACCATAATAGGACCTTCCTATAAAGGAACAACTTCTCGTGCAGTAGACTCTAAAAAAACGTTCTCCGGGCCATCTCCATACTCGTGCACATCCATTATTATGGAAAAAACTAAATCTGGACTCTTCGAAAAACATGATGTTACTCCACTGCTCTCTATTGTCCAATTTTGATGAAGCTATCCAAACAAACACCGAGCTCTTCGATAAGCAGGGGTTAATCTAGGGCATCTAACAGGTCTTCTTGAATACAAACCAGCTTCATAGAGTCTATTTCGTATTCCAGTCGTTAAACCTAGACGATTTTGAAGTTGCTGTCAATGTAAGTGTGCGGTCTCATACTGCCCAAGACCTCAAAATTCGGTGTTTTCGGGCATCTCTGTCGAACTGGATACGGAGCCCTGAGAATACTACCATGGAGTAGGTATCTGTTCCATGCTCTAGAAATAGCGGAATGACTCACATTCATTCTTCAACCTCTAGTCTTGAATGCCCTTCCTCAATCAAAGTCACAACCCTTGTGAATTGAAAGGTACTTAAGTATACCCTATGAACCCTTCTTCTACCCACAATATCACGATCCATAATTGCGGTATGAATCAACTACTTTCGTCTCACAATAAATTAAATAAATGCTATTGGATGAAAGCTGCTTTAGTCAAAAATCTCGTTTTTTTTGACAGAACTTGGAAAAATGAATTAAAAGACCAAAGAAATTTACATTTAAATAAAAAAACATTATTTATATCATTTCAATCAATTTTATCACTGCAAACAAAAGTAATGAAGAAATAAATAAGTGTCTCCATATTCATTTTGAGTAGTTTAGTAGGGTTTGGGAATTTTTTTCTTATGTAAAAAAATCAGATAAAAACAAATAAGCTTTTTGAAATAATTATTCAGTTAGATCAAATAAAGTCTTCTTGCAAGATTTTGATGTATAAATAGCTACATAATTAAGATACTTTTTGCAACCTTCATCTGATGTCTATTCTTCATTGGGCTTTGTTGATACATATCACTGAGATACCTGTTATACCAAATAATAATATCGAGGATTAAGTTTTACGTTTTACCCATTTCGTCAATTTGTACGTTTTACATGTTTCTGACTCCAAAAAACCTATAGTTAAAAAATGTCGGTCGGTCGGGTCTGTCTGTCAACACGATAACTAAAAAACGCGACCGATTTTTTTAATGAAATTTTATATGTAGCCTCAGAACGTAAAAACTGAGGTCAAGTTCGTAAATGAGCAAAATCTGATGTACAGTTTTCCGGAAAATCCCATTTTCATAAATTTTTCTCAATTTTCCACCAGAAATACTTTTTTTACGAACTGACAAATTTATTGGAATCCACGTATCAAAAACCCTCCCTACGCAAAATTTCATCGAAATCAGAATAAAAATTTTGTTTGGGATTTTCAATCCGTAGGGGACGACCCTTCGGAATCGGATTTTTTAAAAAAAGTTGAACTTTGATGTTTTATACTTCAGTTTGCATTATCGATGGGAAGATGTGTTTTTTTATAGGAGTATGAACACTCTTATTTTGATGTTCACTAATTTCAGTCTTTCCATTGCATAAACGTAGATATTACAAATTTTTTTAAGGTAATTTTTTATAAAAGTTTCTAATCCAGCTTTAATCCTATATATTGTCTACAAATATAAAATGGACGAATACAAATATAGTAAGTAATTGAGACGCATCTCTCCTCCATCGAATGACGTAAGAAAGGAATCGATATATAACATAGTTTCATAAATATAGAATTTTTTATGGAAACGTGTTAAAAATGTTTCAGAAATTTTGCGGTTGTGACCGTAAATTTTTGGTTTACAGTCAATTTATGGAAAAAATTAAGCAGTACCATGTATTTTAATACCCGGAATCCATTTATTTGTTCAGTTTTATGAAAAAAAAATTTCAAGTAAAGTATTAGATAAAAATGTTGGGTGAAAACTGATAGCCTCAGGGTGAAGTCATGTGCTGGGTACATCAACTGGTTAAATAAGAAACAAGGTTCATAGAAATAATGAAATGATTTGATACTTTTGAAGTATGCAACGGTTTCAAGTTTGGTAGTTTAACAAACCTAAACTAATTTCTGCATACATTTCTTTGATTTTTAAAGAATTGTAGATTAAATTATTGTACTAGTTTTTTTAAAAGTATTTGTTTCAATTATGTAAAGAATTATGGTATTTTTTTATCTCTAATTTCAGATCCTTGTGTTAAATTTTTGGAAAAGCAAGCTAGTAGTCTGGGACTACCTGTGAAGGTTATATCAGTAGTGCCTAGAAAACCAATTGTGATATTAACATGGATTGGAAAAGAACCTACTTTACCTTCGATATTACTTAACAGCCACATGGATGTTGTACCTGTTTTTGAAGTAAGTAACAGTTCAGTTTTTTGTTAGGATTTGAAAAATAATGACTTGCAAACCAAATTAAAACATGTAAATTAAGTTAGGAAGTTAAAAAAATGTTCTATATGTAACTGACTATATTTTAGTTCTAGTAATTTGGTGTATATTCAGTTGTAAACTTTTATATTGTTGTTGATCTACGACATTAAGGGCGTCAGTATAGGTTTGCCATACAACAAATATGTTTCAAATCATTTTTTTGCAATTACCAGGTGTGGGTGTTGAGGAAGGTACTAAGTTTTTTCGAAAACTATCACAAAATGTATTAGAACTTTGTCAATGTTTACATTTTGATTGGTCAGATCGTATAATTAGTTCAGTGGTTAGGATACAATTCATTACCAGTTATCTGGCTTTTGTCTTACAAATGTTTGGGTAAGTTTGTTTTTAGTTAGAGGGAGGCTCGAATAGGTTTGATCAGATGATTTCTGTTATTCATATATTCTCTAAATATGTTTGAACTTATCCTGACGACATCATTTATATAAGGTATTCCTAGATAATTGTGTATTCCCAAATTTGGCTGTGATAAGTTATAGAAACTATAAGTATCCGAAATATAGTCACAACTAGTAATGCTGCTTCAGCTTTTTGTTTCATTTCAGAAAATACTTTATTTTTATTTTAGAAGGTCATGTTTGTGTAAATATACTAATTATAGGATAATAATTGTTAAATATATGTTTGTGCCACACAAAATAATATAATTTTATTTTAAATCAAGCAATAACAAATATTTAAATGACTTAATTGAAATTCTAGTAGAAGTCTTATTATTTATTGCTTTAACATTGAAAACTTTGTTTGATATTTTAAACCTCGGATTTGCTTGTCAAATATTACATTTAATAAAATAGCAGTTTATCAAAATGTACCTCTTATATAATAAATTAATGTTTATTTTTTATGAAAAATCATTAATTTTATCAAACCAACTTCCAAAAATATGCCTATTGGGAATGTTATTGGTAAACCAAAATAAATTTCAAATTGATCAAAAAAGTTATACATGTTAACAATTGTTCAAATACTTTTATATTTATTTATATACCTACATACTATACATTGTTTGTTTTCTTGGATTTCTGTCTGTAGATCCTTCAAAGTTTTAAAATACTATTCCAGGCGTATATTAAATTGATAATTTTTTATTATTATGATATGTGCATCTGTAGATGTATTTACTTTAATTTTACATACACCATGGGCATTAATTACTGCAGTGCCCATATTAAAAGGAGGTAAAATTTCTATTTCTAGAAAATGTTTAAACTGATTTTAAAATAAATAAAACTATATTAAATGAAAAAGTTGTCTCTGGAGAGGCACTTCAGGTAGATTGTACTTTGCAAAAATTGCAACATTATATGTTTACCCTATTCAAACCTATTACTATTAAATTAGTTTATTAATAGTGCTAAACATATCAATTACTCTGTTGTGATCTTCAGTGTTATTTTATTTTTATGAGCTGATTTTATATAACTAGCAAATGGCTAAGTGAATCCTTTGATGTTGATTTGTAGACATGAAATTATTACAGGGTGTCACTTTGTTGAATATATTACTATGATATGAGACAAAATTGCAACAAAAGCTCAATTAAAGTTAAGATGAGCTATGACGTTAACTTATAGTTACTTGAAATTTTCTTATATACAGGGTGGGGCACTATGAATGAACTATTCTCTGGCGTCTTAACGGCAAATAAAATGAGAAAAAATTTGGCGTAGAATTAAGTAGATTACTTAGGACTATAATTTAAAAATATTTTGGAATATACAGGGTGCTCCAAAAAAGCGTGCCGTATCAAAGTTACGTTCCTTTAAATGGAACACCCTGTATTTTTTCACATTTTTGAATTGTACTATTAAAAATAATGTAAGTTCATTAACATTTCCCTATACCTATCTAGTTCAGTTTCCAGGATAAATCGATTTTACATAATTTGTAGACCCTCCGAAAAAATACAATAACTTCAAAATAAAAACGAATAACCACATTTGCTTTACACTATCTCACTAAAAGCTTTTAACATTCTGTTTCCAATATTTACTGATATGCTATAATATACAGGGTGTTTTTAATATGACAGTATAACACCAACCATTTAATACATAAATTTCTGGCTTAATATAAATGGAACACCCTGTATCTGTTGGGTCTGTTAAACGTGGGAATTTATTACCTTTCAGTTGGTATTAGGGTTGCTTATATCTAACTCTGATAGTTTTCGAGAAATTTTAAATTTATTTTTTAATATTCAATTATTTGCTGACATCTAGTTATCTATGACATGATGATACTCCCAGAAAGTTTTTAAAAATTTAAAATTTGTTAATTTGACAGTAAGTGCTTTGTTGTATGATTTATTATTGATAAACCAAAGGTTTCTTAAATTAGAATTTTATTAAGGGTAAGTACACTATTATTGGTCATACAGATACAATAAGCTTCAAAATTTAGAAAAAAAATAAAAAAATTCAAAGAAGGTGTTCAAAGTGACGCCCATTTTGTTGGATACAAATTTCAAATCTTTTAAAAAAGTTATTGTTCACTTTCTTTAACAATTCTGGTGTTACTGTTTGAAACGCTCTCCTTATCCTATCCTTCATGTTCTCAGGAGTGGTTGGCTCTGTATTGTAGACAATACTTTTTATGTAACTCCAAAGAAAATAGTCTAATGGCGTCAAGCATGGGGATCTTGCTGGCCAAAGATATGGACCCCCTTGCCCAATCCATTTTTGTCGAAAAATATTCTTTAGGTAACGCCGGACAATTACACTGTAATGAACACACCATCTAACTGCAGCCACATTTTTTGTCTTGTAGCTAGTGGAACGTCATCTAAAAGTTCGGGTAGTTTGTTATGTAAAAATTTACGAAATTTTCTTCCAGTTAGCGTTCCATTAAAAAAATAAGGCCGTATTATGTGGGTTCCAACGATTCCTGCCCATACATTTAATGACCAACAATGTTGATGATCAACACTTCAGAAGTAATGCGGATTTTCGTCGTTATAGTAATGAAAATTATGTATGTTTACTAAACCGTTTTTATGAAACGTAGCTTCATCCGTAAACAGAACAAAATCAAAAAAATCTTCAGACCCTGCCACTTTGTCGATAACCCATAAACAAAACAATACGATTTTCAAAGTCCCTATCAAATAGTTGCTGGTGCATTTGAATATGGTTGGGATGAAATTTGTGTTTTTTAATTATCCTAGCGACACTCCTCTTGCTTATACCTACTTGCGCACTAATACATCTTTGACTAGTATGTGGATTCTCAACAAGCGCACCCATTACTTCAAATTCTGAATCGTCTGTAATTGCAGATATTCGTTTAGAATTGTTTGTATATTGCACGCTTCCAGTAGTTTTGAATACTTGTAGTCGTCTTTTAAAACCATTTCTGTTAGGATGATCTCTATTTGGATACTTTTGAGCCTATAATCTACTTGCTAAAAAACAGTTCTCCTGACACTCACCAATAATTAAGATCATATCTATTCTTTCTTAGTTAGAGTACTTTTTCATGTTTAACCAAGGATTAATAACTAAGTATGTCAATTATTAAAACTTAATAAATACATCAACACTATACAAATACAATACACAAATACACACTATACAAATTTATTTGACAGATGGAATGGTATTAAAATAATATCTATTTGAATGACATTTCATAGGTAACTAGATGCCAGATAAGTGAATAATATTAAAAACCAAATACACAGCCATCCACTTCAGAGGACATGAAGAATAGGATAATGCGAGCTTTTTAATAAATAACACTAGAAATATTAAAAAAAAATAAACAATAATTTTTTTAAAAGAGTTCAAGCTTGTATCTAACACGATAGGCATGATTTTGAATACTTTCTTTAAATTTTTGGAAAGTGTTTTTACTAATCTTAATGCAAAGTTAATGATTATATACCCTTAATAAAATTCTGATTTAAGAGATCTTTAATTTATCAATAATAAATAATACAACAAAGCACTTACTGTCAAAATAACAAATTTTGAATTTTTAAAAACTTTCCATCGGATTATCATCATTTCATAGGTGTCAGCAAATAATTGAATATTAAAAAACAAATTTAAAATTTCTCGAAAACTATCAGAGTTAGTTATAAGCAACCCTAATACCAACTGACAGGTAATAAATTCCCACGTTGAACAGACCCAACATCCATTTAAATTAAGCCAGAAATTTATGTATTAAATGGTTAGTGTCATACTGTCATATTAAAAACACCCTGTATGTTATAGCATACCAGTAAATATTGAAAACAGAATGTTGAAGCTTTTAGTGAGATAGTGTAAAGCAAATGTGGTTATACGTTTTTATTTTGAAGTTATTGTATTTTTTCGTAGGGTCTACAAATTATGTAAAATCGATTTATCCTGGAAACTGAACTAGATAGGTATAGGGAAATGTTAATGAACTTACATTATTTTTAATAGTACAATTCAAAAATGTGATAAAATACTGGGTGTTCCATTCAAAGGAACCTAATTTTGATACGGCACGCTTTTTTGGAGCACCCTGTATATTCCAAAATATATTTAAATTATAGTCCTACGTAATCTACTCAATTCTACGTCTAATTTTTTCTAATTTTATTTGCCCTTAAGACGCCAGAGAATAGTTCATTCATAGTGCCCCACCCTGTATATATATATATATATATATATATATATATATATATATATATATATATAACCAAAAACCAAAAGTTGGCAGTTAGTCACGGCTGACTAGTTAAAAAATAAAACTTCAAAGAGTGGTCTTTGTTAAAAAACCCTCAAAATCGTGGGGATAGCAGCCAAAAAAACTTTACAGGTTAGAGATAAAGTGAATCAAATAGTACATTACCTAAGCTTTCGAAGAGCATTGTCTTCATTCTCAAAGGCTATAATAAACCAGAAAGAAAAAATCGGTTAACTTAATAAAGAAAACAACTTCTGAAATCATTACGACTTACTTGTAGTGTTGATTTAAAATTAAACTCACATTTCACAAATTGCAGGAAAACTTTCATCCACTAAAGATTAAAATGTCGACTAAATATAATTTCTCTCCTACATATAGTAATGAGAGCCAGGATTTTTTTCCTGTTTTTTAAAAACCAAAAGACGTACACAAGAAACGAACTGATATTGTTGAATATCTATTTCGACATGAAATCGACTGCTGTCGAAAGGTAGAGATACGGGGGGCAATTACAAGGTTGAAGTAAAAACATTTAATAAAAATCTAAATTTCTCAGCAATACTGTTGTGTTTTTTTGGTTGCTTTGGTGAAAACTTCAAACCTGTAAAGTTTTTTTGGCGATTTTGAGGGTTTTTTAACAAAGACCACTCTTTGAAGTTTTATATATATATATAAATAAATAAATAAATATATATATTTGCATGAAAAAAATGTTCTTTATTATGTTTCTTTCTCTAAAGGAAAAATGGACATACAAACCATTCAGTGCTCATATTGATGATAAAGGTAATATTTATGCAAGAGGTGCACAAGATATGAAATGTGTAGGAATACAATATTTGGAAGCAATCAGAAGACTTAAGTTACAAGGTGTTACTTTAAGAAGAACTATACACGTTAGTTTTGTTCCAGGTAAGTAGCTATCTCTAAATTGTAAGTGACAATAATTATTGAAATAAGCAAGTATCTTTAATACTGAAACAGTACAGTAAAATCAGTACCCAGCTGACAAAACTATTATTTGTTTATACTAATAATATATAATAACACATGGTATCACAGCTATAATTTTTTTATGTTGGCAAATAGATATTGTTTTTATGTTTTTGGAATTATTGTTGAAAATTAAAAACAAATTTGGAAATGATTCATTTACTGAGATAGAAAGAAATTTAAAGTATTTTGGACCTGGCACAAACCCATACTTCACTGTATTTTCCTCCTCTATTAACTCTTTCCGTACGGCGGCTAGTCCAAAAATGTGTTTCTTACAGATGGAAGTTTTTAGCATGCCAGAGAGAGGGCTGTTGACAATGTGTGACACTATTTTGAAAAATGTTTTTCATTGTATTTTATCTTTAAATGCCTGTTTTTATTCTAAAAGTGCAGTGTTCTAATGAAAAAACGTTATTTTAAAATACCTTTTATGAAAAGTAGCTCAGTTGTTGGAATGAATGCTTTTTATTATGAAAATGCAATGCACTAACAAAACAAGAACTTATTTTAGAAATAATAAACTGAGATTGAAAACCTAACAAAATCAGATGACACGAATCTTATTTTTTTATTTTCATGATAAACTTTAAAACACGGTATGCAGAGGCCAACATCAAACTCCTTGCAGATGAACCTGGTCTCTTTGCGTCTTTTGACATTTATAAAAAAATAAATAATTTGTATTCAAACCTCTCTAAGATCTGCCGAATAACTTCCAGGCGAAATTTGGGAAATGGAACCTTATTGCCATTTTGTGTGTAATACAATGCATGTGTATTCAACATACATATATCCAATGTATGAAGGAACACCTTCTTGTACCATTTTATGGTTTTTCGGGTAGTCTACACTGCTGCTTATCATCTCCGAACAGTCAATTGCGCCCATTTGTGCGTTGTAGTCTGCTACTACATAAAAGCTTCTTTTGGGCTACCTGGGTTACCCTATAAATTTTTTGGAAAGTTACTACTTCATTCTCATGGACACTTATTATCATAATCGCATCCCTGCGATCCTTCCATTTCAAAGCTAGCAAGTTCGCGCTACTTTTCCAGTCAATTTCACATCATCTTATTAAAAACGGGCATTTGTTTCCTGTTTTGACAGACAGTTCCGCAAGAGTTAGTCTTGTGGTCATAAAGATATTTAGAGAGCGAGGGGCTGGTATAGTAATTATCGCTGTAGAATGTGTGGTTCCAAAAGTTTGCCGACAACAGAACTAGATGCACCATGATTCTCCAGTAGTGTTGTGTCAGTATTTTTTCCGACATATACCACAAAATAATATATTGTTTGAAGCTCAGCAGACCTTTAAATATAATCATGCTCTCGTAAATACCGAGCTTTTCAAACAGATATAACTGACTTTTAAATTGTGATTTTATGGTGTTTAATATCTCTTCTAGCTGGTATCTCAGTGTACTAAGGTATCTGTAACGGCTCATTTTATTCCCAAAACCGTGGGTATAAATCAAGTAATCTTTTGACCAATAATCATTAATGTAGGATTTTTTTACATGGGGCATCAGTAAAGTTAGAGATTTAAAAACAAAAAATTCGGAAATATCAATATCTTTCCAATCTCTGCTTTTTGTTCATGTGCATATCGATTGGTTTTCCGCTGTAATAGATGTAGTGTTCAGTGAATAAATTTAGGAAATAGTTTACCTCCAGAGTCTCATTTAAAAGGATTTCATTTTTTACCCTACCACCATTGTAGTCAATTGTGTGTTTAATAGGAGGAAATGCTTGTTGACCTCAATACCCCAAACTATTTCAAAGGCTTCAATATTATCTCAACCCTGGCCTAAATTATGTTGACCGTTGGTTTCAACCTGGTTTTCTTCCATATCATCTTGGCTTTCCCATCCTTCACTTTCACTATCAGATTGAGGCAAATACTCACTTCCACTAGACACATACGGTACATCATCACTAATCTCAAGATAACCACCGTCCATAGCATTTAAAAAATTATGTACTTCAAATTCGGTTAATCCACAGTAGTTGTCGTCGTTTTTTGCTCTCAGCGAGTTCCCCGATGGACCTGCAGCCTCCTCCGACGCCATCTTAATCGCAACTGGCGCTAAAACAACACACTGCTTCGGCTTAGTCACTGGATTTACTGGGTTGTCGGATGTCGCAAATAATCGACGGTGTCGACCATATGCGTCGTCCATGAGAGACTATACATGCTGTCGACCATATGCGACAGCCGTCTCTTGAGCACATTTCCTCAGTGTTGCATAAGCTGCGTCAATTTTTAATTTTATGATTTTACAAATGAAAGATCAAATTATTTTAATGATGTCTCAATTTTATCTAAAGTCTCTTATCTGTCTGTTAGTATTTTTCCAATGTATGTTCTTTAGTGTCAGTGGGTATTCTTTTTTTTTAGTAAGACATTTTTCCTAATAAATTTTGTAGCATTTGATTCTTATGTTTTCTCTTTTTAAAAGACATAGTATTGATGGTATTACATAAAATATCTAAACATTGAATAATGAGTAATTTTATCAATATAAATTTTATATATACAATAATATTGAATATTGAAAACTGATGGAAAAGAAATGTGATAGAAAATGAAATTTGGATAAACACTAAAACGAAGATTTGAAAGAAGAGTGTTTTAGAGATTGGATTAGAGAACAAAAAAAAAGTATGAATAAATATAGATCGGCAATTTTAAAAAAAGCAGGCATCAAGGGGGGAGGGAAAAATCTGACTTGATGTAACACTAAATAACTTACTGATTACTTTTTGGATCAATTGGAAAAGTAAATAACAAAAAAGTATGTAGCATGAAAAAGGGCATTAACTCTTAACATTGACATTAAAAGGATGTAGAAACATAGGAATGTATTAGTGGAAACAAAGATTTTAAACAAGCTTTAAACACAGTTATAAATTATAAAATCTCATTCATCAGTTGATGTTTATAAATATTTGATAACTGTAATGTTAAAAGTAGGTAAATATCAAGATGACTTAAAATATACACAAAGATAATATTGAAAATATGCTAATTTATACATGTATATCATATCTAAAATATAGTGATAAATACAAACTTTATTTTAAAACTTGAATAATTAATGAATTATTAGTGTTTTAAATGAAACTCACTGTTTCTAGCTAATTCCACAATATAATTAAAATTGTTGAAAATTCTAAAAAATTGACAATTGTTTCAATTAATCGTCAATTTTTTTAGAATTTACAACAATTTTCATTTTATTGTGGAATTAGCTAGAAACAGTGAGTTTCATTTAAAACACTAATATGAGTAGATTCCACGAAGTAAGGGTCCAGACAGTTAATTAAATTAATGAATTGATAATATGATTATATAATTAAATTAATAATTAACCTAACCAAAGCCTACTCATTCTTGTAATTCCTTTTTATTATATATCTTTGTATTACAAATTGATTGATGCATTTTTTTGTATCCGAGCAGCATTATCTCCAAGTCATTTTTACCTTTCTTTCTTTCTCCTATCCTTATGCCTTCTCAGGCGTTGGATTGCAGTTCTTCATGTACCCATTTTTTCCACTCTTCTGTCCCTGGCCAATGCCTTCATCTCTTCTAATGTTTTTCCCTTGCTTTTTCCAATTTGTTCAATCTGATCTATCCATTTCCTCCTGGGTCTTCCTCTTTGTCTTTTTCTTGATATTCCTATTTCCATAACTTTTCTCGCAATTCTATCTTGCTTCATTCTTACTAGGTGGCCATACCAGTTTAATTGTTTCTTTTTAATCTTTGATATTATTGGTTCTTGATTAGTTATGCTTCTGATTTCTTCGTTCCTTACTTTATCCCGTTTTACCTGCTATTTTCCTTAAATATTTCATTTCCATTGCATTTATTTTTGTTTCCTGTTTTTTCTGCATTACCCAGTTCTCAGTAGCATAAGTTATAGTTGGGACTGTAATTTTGTTGTAGATTTCCAGCTTTGTGTCCATATCAATGTGTTTATGGCTTAATATTGTTCGATTTAAGGAATAATATAATCTTGTTGATTTATTTGCTCTGTTATTAAGTTCTGCAACTATTCCCTTCGTCTGTTATGATACTTCCTAGGTAATTATAAGTTGTTACTCTTTCTAATGTTTTGTAAGTACATTTCAATTCCTTGCAGTTACTCCCCTCTCGCTGTTTTTCATTTACTATCATTACTTTGGTTTTTTCTGTATTTATTGTCATTTTCATATTTTCTATTTCTCTTGCCAATAAGTTGATTTTTGTTGCATTTTATTTTTTGATTTTGCTATAAGTACAATATCGTCTGCATACAGTAAATTACTTAATCTGACCGGCACCATGTTTCTGTACCCTATTATCATGTCCAGATTTCCTCCTTGTCTTTTTATTTCCTTCACTATTTTGTCCATTATAATGACAAACAACAGTGGGTTTAAGCTATCGTCTTGTTTTATACCTTTTTTCATTAGAAACTCTTCCGATCTTTGACCTCCTATCTGCACTCTTAATTTGACTGTCTCGTATGTGCTTTTAATTATATTAATTAGAGCTTTCAGTACTTCTAAATCTTCCAACACCTCCCAAATTTTTTCTCCTTGCACTGTGTCAAAAGCTGCCTTCAAGTCAATATATATATATATATATATATATATGTATATATTATCATTTGCTTGCCGTCCTGGTCTAAAAGCCGCTTGTTCCTCTTCTAATCTTGCTTCTACATAACGTCTTAATCTGATCTCTATTATTCTCGTGTAGATTTTGAAACTGGTTTGAGCTAAGCATATTGGCCTATAATTATTGCACAGTGTCTGATCCCCTTTTTTATGTATTGGCAGTATAAGGTTATTTTCCCAGTCTTTGGGGATTTTTTGAGTATCCCATGCTTCCCTGCATATGAGAAACAGCCAATCTTTTCCTTTTTCTCCTAATCATTTTATCAGCTCTGGCGCTACTTCATCCTCCCCACTGGCTTTTCCTATTTTAAGTTTATTTATAGCCACTTCCATTTCTTCTCTTTGGATTGCATGGTATTCATGTTAATTCCATTCCTCCACCGCTATCTTCATTGTTTTCTTCTTCGACCTATTACTAAATTTGTCTTCGTAGTGTTCTTTCCAAGTCTTTAGTATTTGATTTATTTCGGTCTCCAATTCGTTATTTTTATTTTTTATTGCTCTTATATTTTTTCCTTCACTTCCTCGCAGTCTTTTTATTGTTGTCCAACATTTTCTGTTATCTGATGCATGTGTCTCTGACATCTCCCTTCCAAATTCTTTTCATGAGTCCCTTTTCGCTTTCTTAACCGCTTCCTTGACGATGTTTCTTTTTCCGTTATATATTCCCTTATCTTCCTGTGTTTTTGTTTGGAGGTATTTTTTCCATGAGGTTTTCTTTTCTTTTACTAATGTTTGTATTTCTTTGTTCCACCACTTATACTCGATAGTCGAAATTGTGTAAAGTGAGTCAGAGCTATCTAATCAACACTTTGGTTAAAGCGCAGTTGCCATATGTATTCTAGAGAGAAATGCTGTATTTTATAAATACACTTCAAATCCATTGTGTCAATATTTCAGGTACAAAAGATGCAATGTAATTAAGTCAATACCAATTTAATATATTTATTTCAAATTTCAAGCAGACTAATAATAATTAGTTTACTTGAAATGTGAAATAAAGTGTTTATGTATATTTCTTGAACGCAAAGTTTGTAGTGAAAAACTCGCCGATTTGACAATGTTGGAGAGTCGCTTCAATGTTCCGGCTTTGAGAACGAGATAGATAGATCGAGCTACGCGAATGAGACAGTGATAGTAAACAGTTATGTGAGGTGTTTATTCTCTTCATGAGCGTAACATCAGTATTTGTGTTGTGGTTTTGTGTGATAAATCGGTTATTATTGGTATTTATTGTAATATTTATATCGGTATATTTAGTGACAATAATGGCGGAGTGTAGCGGTGTTGGCGATAAAAAACGGCGTCGTAACAATTTAATTCGGGAAGAAAAAGTCCTCATATTAAATGTGTACGAAGGACTGCGTGCCATGGACAAACAGTTGGGTGTTAGTGACGCTGTGATTAAGTGCAGTTATTTAACTAAAGTTTCTGAGAGTACTATATACAATATTCTAAAGAAATCGCGGGACGGATCTTTGACAAGAGAACGAGGTGAAAACTGTAAACCGGAAAGTAGGGGAAGAAAGAAAATTGTTTTGGACGACCAAACACGGAATGCTATACGTAGGGAAATACATTCTTTTTATTTTAGGAATGAAATCCCCGCGGTAGCTAAATTGAGCAAGGTAATAGAAGCTGATGATACTTTACCAAACATCAGTGATAAAGTTTTGAGACGAACTTTAAAATTAATGAATTTTCGTTACCAAACAAGAAGTAGAAACAGTGCCTTAATTGAACGAAATGACATTGTGGAATGGAGGAGAAATTATTTAAAACAGATACGACAGTTTCGTAACGAAGGACGGCACATATATTATCTTGACGAAACATGGTTAAATGAAGGCCACACTGTGTCAAAAGTGTGGCAAGACATGAATATACGAAGCAATCGACAAGCCTTTATGGAGGGTTTCTCTTCCGGTTTAAAAGCTCCCTCTGGGAAAGGACCTCGACTGATTATCACTCACATTGGCAGCGAGGAAGGATTTGTAGAAGGTGGATTACTAAGTTTTCAGTCCAAAAAAACTGTCGATTACCATGAAGAGATGGATGGTAACCGGTTTGAAACATGGTTTAGATCAATTTTAACAAAGGTAACTCCTGGTTCAGTGATAGTTATGGATAATGCTTCATACCACTCTCGTCGACTGGAGCAAATACCTACTTCAGCTAGCCGCAAGAGGGTTATAATTGATTGGTTAGAGAGTAAAAGCATTCCGCACAACGAGGCAATGCTAAAAGTTGAATTATTATCTCTCGTACGGAAACATAAAAGCAGTTATATTAAGTACGTTGTCGATGAAATGGCGAAAGATTTCAACGTCTCAGTTGTTAGACTTCCTCCCTACCACTGTGAGTTAAACCCCATCGAGCTGGTTTGGGCCCAAGTGAAAAATTATGTTGCGAGAAAAAACAGTACATTCAAAATGGCTGACGTTGAGAAACTGTTTGACGAGGCGCTGCATACCGTTACTGCTGAGAGTTGGCGTAAATGTATTCAACACGTATTAAAATAAGAAATAAAGTTTTGTGATTTAGACATACGTGTAGAAGTAATGACGGAACCACTCATTATCGATATAGGAGGAGAAAGCGATGATTCTGAGGAGTCGTCAGGGAGTGATACCGCTTCCAGTTAGTCAGACATTTTACAAGTGACCTCGCAGCATACCTATACTTATTGGTAATTTATTTTGGTCTTGACAAACAACTTTTTTTTAGTTTTAGTAGTAGTAAGTTGGAATTGACTTTTAAACATTTTTTTATTTTGTTTTAACTTACTTATGAACAACTTGTGATAAGTTATTATTTCAAATGTTAAAAATTGAAATTCCAGATATTTCAGTATTCGCACCCTTAAACTATGATACGCTCATGGAGTTCACTTTAAATCGGTAGATAACCGATGACGTCACTTTACAGAATTTCGACTATCGACTTTTTTATATACATCTTATTATAGCTCATCCTTAAAAATGTGTATTATTCTTGGTAACACCCTGTATATACATAATGATACCTACCATAATAATTTCGTATTTCTGTTCTCTCAAATTTAAACGCCAGAGCGTACAAGAACATTTTCTATTTATTTTTTATTTAGGACTATTAAGAACCCTTCAAAAATGATGCGCTCATGAAGTTCGCTTCTGCAACTGATTTTATGGACAGTAAGAGCGATGAGTCACTTTACAGAATTTCGACTATCGAGTATAGTCCTCTTTAAATGTTTGTTGAATTTATTTCTTCCACATATATCCTCTGCTTTTTTAAGTAATATTTGTTTGAATACTGTCCACCGTTTTTCGAGTGTCCATTCGTTGTTTTCATTAATCAATTTTTCGAATTCCCTGTCAGTTTCTTCCTGATGTTTAGATTTTTTTTCTGTGTTTCTTAATTTACTCATTGCAATTCTACTGAATCTTACTTCTTCTGTCTTCATTATTTTTTCTTCATATTCTGCTACTACTAATCTATGGTTTGTACTCAACTCAGCCTCTTTTCTTGTCTCTACTTTTTTCACCATATTTGATAGGTTTTGTGTATAAACTGTGTAATCGATTAAACTTTTTGCATTTCTTTCTTCCGCTACAAAGGTATATTTATCCTCTAGTTTTTGTTCCCACATCGTATTTCCTATTATTAAATCATTACTTTGACAAAAACCATTTCTCTTCGTTGTTTCCTCACCATAAACTCCCATACAGCCCATTCCTCGATTGTAATCTCTACCAACTCTTGCGTTCCAATCCCCCATAATGATTGTTTTCGTTTTGCTCTCTTATATCATCCACTACTCCCTGTAATTGTATGTAACATTCTGAAACCTCTTCCTCTCCCGTTCCTTCAACTGGTGCATATATTTGTATTATATTCAATATTTCTTTTAGTCGTATACTTAGAACTAGTATTCTTGAATTTATATCCTTCATATTTATTACCTTTTTGTTTATTTCCTCTGTTAAAATTATTCCTACTCCGTCTTTTGCTCTTTGTTTTACTTTTACCCCTGAGTAATATAATTTGTGATTATTTGTTAAATTTATTTGTCCTTATCCTTTTTTCTTTGTTTCACTTATTCCTAGAATATGTACATTGTTGTTTTCCATTTCCTCCGTTATTTCGATTTCCTTTCCTGTTAATGTATTAATATTCCATATACCTATATTTATATGTTCTTAGTCCGCACTATTTATGTATTGTCTATGATTATTTTTTCCCCATTGACTAGTCTGATCATTTTTTTTATCTTGTCCCCTACCATAATTATTTTTGTGTTTAAATTTCCTATTAGTTTCTTCTTTATCCCTATTGCTAAAACTACTTCTATTCTTACTGCTATACTTATTACTATTCTTAATACTATTATTTTTATTTAATTTATCTCCATGTATGTCTTCTAGTTTTTTGGGTACCCTGTTTGTATCATTTTCCGAGTTGGTGCTATATCTTCATCGTCTTCCATGCTGGGTGACCACTGGCTAGCTGTTCTTCCTTTTTTCTTGTTTGCATGTGTTTTTGTTTCTTCTTCTCGATTGTATTCCAGCTGATATAAGGTATATATTGTGTCCTCCACTCTTAATTTCTCTTATATTATACTTGCTCTACATCCTTTTTCTCTAGCTGATTTTAGATAGGATTTTATCTTGGATTGCTTTTGGTAGATCCTCTGATATCCATATTTTTGTACCTTTCAAGTTTTTGGCTTCTCTTATTATTTCTATTTTAGGCTTATTTCAGAATGAAATAGGGCTATTGTAGAGAGTAGCATGACGCGACTTCGGAAAAATTTCAAAGCAGTTTTTCGTTTTGGTGTTCCTAGATGCCAAAATCATATATATATGTATATATATATATATATATATATATATATATATATATATATATATGTATGTATGTGTTATAACGGAATTTGTAAGCACGATAGAGGGCGTATTTTTTGACGGATCGAAACCAAACTCGCTACAAAAATCGTTTAGGCCAAAATCTTGGACGAGTTCGTTAATGAGCCAAATCGGCCCAGCAAAAACAAAATGGCGGCCTGTCAAAGTTGAAAAAAAATCGTATTTCCTTTGTTTTTCATTTGACGCAAAAAAGTTACTGAGCTTTTTCATAGACCTTAACACGTTCTACGACTTTTGTTTCTAACATTTTTCTCTAAATCGTACATTAAAACATTTATTTAAGAAAATTCACAAATTATAACGGAATTTGTAAGCATGATAGAGGGCGTATTTTTTGACGGATCGAAACCAAACTCGCTACAAAAATCAGTTAGGCCAAAATCTTGAACGAGATCGTTAATGAGCCAAATCGGCCAAGTAAAACCAAAATGGCGGCCTGTCAAAATTGAAAAAAAATCGTATTTCCTTTGTTTTTCATTTGACGCAAAAAAGTTACTAAGCTTTTTTATAGACCTTAACACGTTCTACAACTTTTGTATTCAAAATTTTCCTCTAAATCGTATATTAAAACATTTATTTAAAAAAATTCACAAATTTACCAGATTTTTTGTTTTGTTTTTGATTTGATGCCAGAATGTTACTTTGGTTTTTTGTACATCTCAAAACATTCCATTACTTTTGTATCTAATTTTTTATTTTGGGTTTTATGGCAAACATGTTACTGAAATAAGCCTGTCCAATTGGTCCTGTGCCATTGGGATTTTTTTTATCTTCTCTTGATAGCTCTAGCCATAGTGGTCTATTTCTGTTATTATCTGTCTCTTTGTTACCGATTCTTCTTATTTGTATTATATATGCTTCCATGTTTATTTTAACCTTTATTTTATCTAAAATTTGTTCATTTTTGTTGTTTCTTATTTCACACATGGTCGTAGACTCCTTGGTCAGCCACCTCAACGAAAGCAACTTCTACACAATCGCATACGCAGATGACCTAGTGATACTGCTAACAGGAAGATTCGAGGAGACACTCTGCTCTTTAATGCAAGAGGCCCTCAATATCATAGAACAATGGTGTAGGGACCATTCGCTGTCAATAAATCCAAAAAAGACGAAAAAAAGAAAGCTTGCAAAACATCAAGCCCCAAAGCTACTAGATACCAAACTTAATTTCTCTTCAGAGGTGAAATATTTAGGGGTCACCTTTGACAGTAAGTTAACGTGGAACTCTCACTTAGAAAACAGAGTTAAAAAAGCATATATTTGTTATGAGCTGTGTCGTAAAACCATCGGCCGCACCTGGGGAATGTCACCTAGAGTTGCTGCCTGGATCTACACTGCCATCATCAGACCTATGCTAACGTACGGCGCGATTGCCTGGGGAGCTAAAGCAAACCAGCTGACAGTCGTCCGTAAACTGGATCAAATCCAAAGAACAGCATGCCTCAATACTACGGGAGGCATGGGAACCACACCAACAAGAGCTATGGAGGTAATCCTCGGTCTCACTCCCCTTGACATATACATCAAGGAGGTTGTTTTGATGACCATGACACGTCTACGCTCTACCGGTATACAACCTGATGTAGGATCCGGTAAACTGAGACGTAATTTGTGGCATGAGGCCCTCAGGGAGGTCCCACTGCTGCAGGCCAATACGGACTGGATTCCACCGCGATATGCCTTCCACAGGCCCTACAAGGTAATCTTTAAAAACAGCGAACAAGACCCAACGGAAGAAGACACAATCCGCATCTTCACAGATGGGTCTAAATCTAATGTGGGTTCAGGATGTGGAATTCTCTCCAGACCCCTGAATCTAAACATAAAATGGGCAATGGGCTGCAATGCAAGTGTTGCTCAAACAGAGCTCACTGCTATCTGCATCGCTGCAAAAGAGATTACCAAAAGGAAAGCCACAGGTAATAACATATACATTCTTACGGACAGTAGACAAACACTACTAGCCCTGAACAGACCACGTATTACATCAGGCCTAGTACTAGAATGCCACATAGCCTTAATCGAAGCCTGTAACAACAACACGGTCACTTTAGGCTGGATTAAGTGCCATGAGAAATCGAAAGGAAACCGTATTGCAGACTCGCTAGCCAGGAAGGCAGCCTCCCAAAAACTTTTGGGACCTGGTACTTTCATTGGTCTATCGGCGTCAGCGACGGTCGACCTATTAAAGGAACACTCCCTTAATAAGTTTAATGGTAGATGGGACGACGCAGAAGGCTGCAGGCTTGCCAAGGAACTGCTACGATATCCGGACAGCAAAGTAGCCAAAAAATACGTGACTATGAACAGGCGGAACCTACGAACAGCCACGGGTATTCTGACTGGTCACTGCCACCTACGATAACACCTCCACAGACTGGGTCTCTCTGACACCCCACTTTGTAGAGGATGTGAGCAAGAAGATGAGACTGTCGAGCACATTCTTTGTGAATGTCAGCCACTCTCTCATCTTAGGTTTCATATATTCGGCGAGCACAGGCTAACACATGCCAATATGAGGGAACTTAATTCAGGCGACGTTATCGCCTACTTCAGAGAAGTAGGCTGGATGATGAGCTAGAATGAAGTTTTGAACCTCAGAAGGATGCACAATGGGCCAATTGTGGCCTAAGTGCTGTGGGTCTACCCACCCTTCCAACCTTTACAGATTCACACGTTTCGTTCTCAGTTTCTTCTATTCCATATACTACAAGGTTCTTTCTCTTGCTTTCTTTTTCTAATTGTTGTATTCTCTTATCCTGAATTCCGATTTTTTGTTCCATTTGGGTGACTTTGTTCTTTAATTCCGTATTTTCGTTAGTTATATACTTTATTTGTTCGTGATAATTGTCCATCTTTTTATCCATTTTGTTTAGTTTTTCGATTATTTCCTTCATCATATCCTCCATCGTATCTGACATTGTGTCTCCCTGCAGGTTAAATACTAGAACCCTACTATATTCAGATCCCAGCCCTACCTGAAGCTGACAATTATCAGTCTAGGAGTAATTTATTCTGAAATTGACTGTCTCGACCCTTACTTCGTGGAATATGCTCATATTAGTGTTTTTAAATGAAACTCAAGGTCTCTAGTTAATTCCACAATATAATACAAGTTATTGAAAATTCTAAAAAATTGACAATTGTTTCGATAAATCAATTTATCGAAACAATTGTCAATTTTTTAGAATTTTCAATAACTTGTTTTATATTGTGGAATTAACTAGAGGCCTTGAGTTTCATTTAAAAACACTAGTAATTTATTCTTTTTATATTTATAATTTCTATTCGCTAATTTATAACATTCAATCTAGTCAGTTCGTCTCTGTTCTTTTTAATAACAAGTTTAATGAAGACAGGTTTTTATTGTTTTGCTGATAACTCTAATAGCTAGTTTTCATGATAATGTTTTATATGTTTATTAGGTTAGAAATATTCATTTATTATTTATTTATTTATTTTATTTACGGGCAAGCCCATTTTAGGTATAAATTACAATTATAAAATTATAATTAAAATAAAATGAAAAGATATGGAATATTTACATGTCATACAATAAAGAATAAGTAAAAAAGGTTAAAAAGACAAAAGACAACAAACAATAAACTTCAATAAAGCATTAACATCAGAACATTAAAGCTCGGCACTCAGTAACTGAGTTTTAAAGTGATGAAAGGGGGTGCTAAACATCTCAAGATCATTATGAGTATTGGCTAATCTTAACATTCTTGGAATACAGCTATTGAAAGTATTGTTTAAACGATAAAAAGGTACATAAAATGTTTGTTGCTGTCGGGTTGATCGGGTTTGAACATGAAGATTAATTTTTGCTAGAAGTTCAGCACAACTGCATCTGCCATTGATAATGTTGAAAAGTAATGTCAGGTCTCTCTGTTTCCTCCTAGTTTCCAAAGAGGGGATGTTCAGAAAATGCTCTAACAATTCATAATCGCAAAAGATACCCAATTTATAGGCCATGTATCTAAGAAAATTGTGTTGGACATTTTCAATGTTCCTGCTGAGTGTTATGTAATGAGGAGACCAGACAGAAGAACAATAATCAAGATGGGGTCGGACAAGTGAACAATAAAGGACTTTAATTGCAGATGTTTCAGTAAAATCGTGGGTTAGCCTTTTGATAAAACCTAACATTTTCATGGATTTATGGATAGCTGTAGGTATGTGTTGATTGAAGCTTATGGTGGGATCTAGAATAACTCCAAGGTCCTTGATTCGACTAACAGACTCCAAGACATGACCATTTAAGGTATAATCGAAAGTAGTAGAAGGTACATGGGATCGATAAAAGCGCATGACATGGCACTTAATAGCATTCAAGTCCATGCCATTTAAGGAGCACCAGTTTGATAGATTATCAAGATCAGACTGAAGCCTGAGAGCATCAAAATATGTTTGAATAGTTAGGAAAAGTTTCAAATCATCTGCAAATAGTAGTGCTTTGCCATACCTAAAACAATGAATAATGTCATTGATAAATAAGTTGAATAATAAGGGACCAAGGTGTGACCCCTGAGGAACACCAGAGGTTACTTGAAATAAGTTAGAATAGTGGTGGTTTACTCTAACCATTTGAGTCCTGTTCGTAAGATAGCTACTAATCCATTGTAGTAACACCCCACCTACACCATATTTATCAAGCTTTTGAAGTAAGAGAGTATGGTTGACCCTGTCAAAAGCCTTAGAGAGGTCAGTGTACACAGAATCAATCTGGCAACCCCTCTCCAAAGCTTCAGACAGGAAATCGACATAGGTAACTAGATTTAATTCAGTCGATTTCCCAGCACAAAAGCCATATTGTTGTTCAGTTATGATGCCAGAGCAGTCATATGTAAGGTAGTCTGTTATAATGTTCTCAAACACCTTAGGTATAGTACTGAGAATAGATATGGGTCGATAATTTTTGATGTCAGTCTTGCTTCCCGATTTGTATATTGGGGCAACAAAAGTTAGTTTCCAGTAATCAGGAAACTCACCTGTCTCCAAAGATTTATTGAAAATATAGAAGAGAGGGCGAGACAAAATGAAGCTGCAAGTTCTAAGTAGGATTGGAGGAATAATGTCAGGACCAGGACCTTTCTTTGTGTCAAGGTTTGATAATTTCTCATAAATGGTCGAAATTGGAATGTGGTAAGAGGAGACGTTAAGTTTCTGTTCAATTTCAATATCATTTAAATTAAGATTCAGATTTTGAGTAGTATAAACTGATGAAAAATGCTTGGCAAACAGATTTGAAACTTCATTACCACAAGAAGCAAAAGAGTTATCAAGGTTCATATTTTCAGGTATGCAGTTATTTGATCTTTTAGTACGTACAAAATTCCAAAAAGTTTTAACATTACTTTTAACGGAGGTTTCAACAGAATGTATGTAATTTAAATAGCATTCTCTAGATATTATCTTACATTGTTCTCTTAACTGACTGAATATTTCATAATTTTGGGGAGTTCTGTTTTGTTTATAAATCCCATGTGCAACCTTTTTATCATTGACCAGGCTTTTAAGTTGAAAGGAATACCAATGTGGGAATCTGTCAATAACAAATCTCTTCAAGGGAACAAATAACTCAATTACCGAGTACAAAGCGTCATAAAAAGTAAAAATCATATCTGAAAGTTCCTTCCCCTGAAGAAGCCCATCCCAGTCCATAGCTTCCAAACATTGGCGTATAGCTTCAAAATTGGCGTGTCGAAAATCATAATAAAAATCTTCAACAGGAGTCGCACTTGAGTTCGACTTATATTGTATTGAAGTTTCAAGAGGAGGATGATGAACATCAGGTGGGATCAAAATGTCTGCGGCTGTCAACACTTATTATGTATAAGAAAACTGATCTTACCTCTATTTGCAGTGTTTATTTCCACTTATTTGCAATTTGTGCACTTTTTAAATCACTTATATGTAAACTAACTGAATTATTTTAAAGTATTTCCTCTAAATTTATAATTATTTATGACACTAACTCTTAACGCACTTTTCAGTAACCCAGACAGTACCGAACTCCGTCATTTATACCTAAAAATTAAAATTACTTTTAACATGAAAAAACTTGAATTAAAAGAGCGTTTAAGTAATTAGTTATAGTTATACCTATTGATTTTGGAAATGAAAAGTATTTATTAATTGTAAGGTATTCGGAACATCATTGGAACCAGCAAAAGTGACATCAATAGCTTTGTCCATGAAAATCATACTTATACCCTTGCTATCTACTAATTAAACGCTTTTTAATGAAACAGTTTAGTATACAATTATGATTTATTATTTTATTAAGAGGGAAACCGGGAAATTATTCTAGTTACATTTATTTATATCAGCATGAGCATTGCTTCTGAACATCTACTTGATTACCAAAATCAGGTTTGTAGTGGGAATTGCAATCTAAAAGAGTCCAATGTATGATCGTGGATCAAACAAGAACAGTGTTTTTTTTATCTGTAAGTAGGGACATGCTGATTCACATGTTCAACCAAAACACTTGTTTCAAACCAACGCCCAGAAATCTAGACCTGAGGATAACCTTCATGAAATATGTTAAATCACACAGTAATTATTTCGTTTTACAATACCAAATGACTTCAAATTATGGAGAGTTTATCCAAAACACCTTGCTTGAAAATTTAAAAATAATTTGTGCTCTGTACTTTAAAACTGTTTCACGTATCCATTTCATATTTGGCAGAAACTGTAGACAATGTACACCGTACAAAATTATGTTAAACAAATGTTTCTGGCAACTACCAGAGGCGATGACAGGGGCAAGTGACTGGTTAATAATTCCCCAATTCTATGCCACTGGCGGAATTTAAATTTTAGCACAATTTTTCGATTCTCCAATACTTTTTATGTAAATAACGTACTCTTTCCTCATAACGATGGAGTCAATATTTCTCGAGATATTTTAAGTTGAACATGAAGCTGCACATTTTTTTTATTTAAATTTTTATTCAATTCAACGTGCTTGAGACAGCTATGGCCATTAGCACAAGGTACAGTAAATTACAATAGATTATAAATATATCATGTGAAAATAATTATAAACAATAATGAACTATAAGTCTTTTATTCAGAATTTTCTCTTCTTTTAGAAACTGGATGGCTATGGTGATTCGGTGTACACTAGTTAGGATATTCTTAATGTCTGCTTTCATTCCAAGTATAATAGGGACAATCTACGAGAATGTGTTGAATGTTAAGTAGAGATTGGCAGTGTAGACAGTTTGGCTGCGGGGAAGAGATCACAAGGTGGCCATGAGTGAGTCAGGTGTGACCAATACGCAGTCTTCTTGCAACGACCTTCACATTTCTCCGTAGATCAGGGATGTCAAATTGTTCAATATTCGGATATATTTTCCTTAAGAATGTTGCGGAATGGTTCCAGTGGTTTAGCCATTTCTTCCATATATCTTCTTTCAAAGCGAATTTTAGGTCTCTAGAGATTTTCAAAATAATATGTGTAGTGGTGGACGAGGCAGCTTATTTAGCAAGGCGATTAGCGTTTTCATTACCAGTTATACCAATGTTTGAGGGAATCCATATAATAGTGATAGTTATATCATAAGAAATAAGGGTTTGATAGGTGTCATGGATGCGTTGAACGAGGGGATGATTGGTGAATAAATTGTTGATGGATTGAATAGATGAGAGAGAGTCTGCAAATAGCAACTTGTTGATGGGGGATTACATTGAAGGATTGCAAAATAGCGAATAGTTCACCAGTGTGAACACTACAAGAAGCTGGGATTCGGTAGGATTCTACGGCTGTTTGCGTAGTGGTAACGGCATATCCTAGACCAGTCTCGTTTTTGGAAGCGTCAGTGAAGAGGATCCTGTCGTATTTCTTCGAAATTACGATTTCTAAGAAGGATTTTCTTATGAGTTCGTGACTGGTTTCTTCCTTGCTGAACTTGGTGAGTGAGGTGGTACATCTTGGGATGGGGACAAGGCTGGTTAGGGATAATTGACTGGCTTAATTAATATAAAATTGTTGGGCAATACTCAAAATATGGTGCAATTATAGTTTTATATAATGTAACTCATGACATTAGAGACAGATTTGAACTTACTCTTCTAAAATAATTGATTTTTTTTACTAATTTTCTTATGAACATACTTTCATCGTCGCTTCCACATTTTCACCCTCCGCTGAAAGTATGGTGTCTTCAGCAAATAAATTTAAAACTAATGGAATATCACAGAACTTAACAATATCATTAATATATCAAATAAAAAGGAGAGGCCCCAATACTGTTCCTTGAGGGACTCCATACTTCACAAGAAGTTTACTGAAGGGACAGCTATTCACTTTTACTTGTTGGTAACGATTATTCAAGTAACTGCTGAACCATTCTTGTGCATTTCCAAGTATACAATATTTTTTTTTAGTTTTATGATTAACAAGTCCCTGTTTATTGTCTCAAACGCTCTTTTAAAATCATGACAGTACATATAACTTTTTTTGAAACTTTGTGAAAATTGTAAATATGAGTTACCATTCAAATTTGTTGGTAATTTATATGGACCCAACAAACTTTCTCCCAAAGATTCCGCACCATACATTTATCTTGAATTTTTGTTGAAAATGTGAATCTCTGAATCTGAATACATGGAGGATTTGCAATATCGCAATTGTGACTCTAATTAAAAACTTCTCTACATGTAAATGTGGCCTCGTCAGTAAAAAGAATTGTGTTGATAAAATTACGATTTTCATTTTTTTATTTATCATTCACTGAGCAAAATTCTTCTTAAAGGATAAATTTCGTACCGGTGTAAAATGGTACTGTCGTAAATTTTCCTTTTTTAAAATTCACAAAACTGGCCTACTCCAGTCATTGCTGCTAAACGCCGAGTGCTTAGTTCCGGATTATTAGCAACTCGCACCAAAATATCTAAAAAAAAAATGTGCAGCTTCATGTTCAACTTAAAATATCTAGAGAAATATTGATTTTATCGTTACGAGGAGAGAGTACATTATTTATGTAAAAAGTATAGGACACTCGAAAAATTGTGCTAAAATTTCTATGCCGCTAGAATTTGGGAACGATTAACCAATCACTTGCCAGTGTCATACGCTTCTGGTAGTAGCCAGAAACGTTTGCTTAACATAATTTAGTAGGTGTACGGTATCTACACTTTCTGTTCTGTAACTCAGTAAGCAACTACATTTTATTTAGGTGTTTTGTGTTAAATCTTCATAATTTGAAGTCCAGATTCTACTGTTAAATTACTTCCTATTAGTAATGAATCATGCAAATTTTTTAGCTATTTCATAAATTTCACTATGTACAATGGAATTTTTGGATGTCGACTATCGTGATCAGCTTTTGGCTACCCTTGGCCTATATGGTTGGATATGTACCATCTCATAATAAAAAGTTTGGGTATTTTGTAGAATATCAATCAGCATTTCTTTTCTTTGTGACTATTTTTGTTGTTTTTCAATTTATTATCTTTATTAATTTATCATCTTTATTAATTTATCATTTCCTCGCGTTTTGTAGTGCTTTTCGCAGTAACTATAAATATGCTACAAAAATCAATGAATAATGAATAATTTTCCATCCATCCCTACACAAATCAAGGTGTGACGAGTAACCCAATTGAACTATTTAGTAAAATGAGAAACTCTGATATCTATTTCTGGAAACTATTTGATTTTATATTATGTTACCTTGATGGAAATATTTGAAAATCAATAAACAGCTTTGTTTGAAATATTAATGCATTTAAGTAGTTAAAATCACTTTTACTGGTGGTATAATTTTGGATCATTGTAATAGAGTAAAAAAGTGTGACGAAATTATGATTATATTCAATATTGAAAGAATATTTGTGTACTTTTTTCCTATTTCTTTTATTTTTTTTATTACTTTAATCTCTACCTATTTTATTATTAAAGAATTATTCCTAAGTTGTGGCTGTGATTGTAAAGCAGTATGTACAAGTCCAAGGCTGTTAGTATAATATCATATAGATTGTAAGGATATACATTATCTAAAAATGTATTCATGTTATTTTTATTATAGTACAAGACATAAATAAGTGTTCTACTGTACCCTGTACACGCAAAGTTTGGATAGTCTGATTTTGAACTTGAGCATGATTGAATCGAGATTGAATCGAGATATTTCTCATATACAGCGTGGTCCTTAAGTAATTGTACATAGAAGTATGATAGATTCCAGACTTTAAAATATTACGATCTAAACCAACTTGCTTTAATAAAATGTTGCTAATAAGGAATATACAGGATGTTAAAGGTTAAATTTGAAAATTTCTTTTTTGCAATAACTTTAACGTTTTTGGATATGTATACATAAAAATTTCGAAATAAAGGTTTTTGGGCACGAAAAATCATAATCTGGTACCTACTTCGATGTAATTTGTAGAGGGCGCTACATAGGCCACATTTGTGGCATCAATGTGCCTTACATTTTTTTGCTGTTTATGTTAGCGGTATTTTTGTTAAAGAATAATAAAGCCACGTAATTTTAATAGAAAAAAAGTATACTTGTTATTAACCTTAAAACTTAACGGTTTACGATATAATCGCATTTTAGGGATAAGTTGCATCATTATTATTGAAAACATTTAGAAAAGAAATTAAAAAAAAACTAAGCTAAATAACATTATAACTTCAATTATGTCACATTAAATATGTCCTCCATTCTCGTCGATGCATTTATCTACACGTTCCATAAAAGATCGTCTCATATTAAACAACATCATTGGATGAAAAAAACCCGCTGCTGTATTTATTTCTTCCCAAAGTTGGTCGCTGGTATTTATGGGATCCTTATAAACAAGTTGTTTCATTGCACCCCAAACACCGAAATCGAGAGGATTCAAGTCTGGACTATGTGCTGGTCAAGGAAAATGGCAACCACGACCAATCCAGCGTTCAGGAAATTTGTTATTTAAATATGTTTTGACTGCTCTCGTATAATGCGGCGGTGCACCATCTTGCATGAACCTCATATTTTGTCTTATATTCAGTGGCAATTCTTCCAATAGATTAATGAAATCGTTTTGCAAAAAATTTAAGTACTTCTCACCATTCAAATTACGAGGTAACTCGAATGGTCCTAAGAAATTGTTACCAATGATACCAGACCATACGTTTAGTTTGAATTCATAATGGAAATGTCTTACTCGTTTATCATGGGGATTTTCAATAGCCCAAAGATGATTGTTTCTTAAATTAAAAATACCACGGCGGTTGAAGGTAGCTTCGTCGGTCAATAATATTCTGTCGAGGAAGGTGTGATGAAGGTTTTGCCTGTTTTGGATAGCACTTGCAAATTGCTATCTTAACGGTAGATCTGCTGGCAATAAATTTTGTACCGGAGTAAAATGGTATGGGTGATACTTCTTGAGGTGTAGCCTTTTTAAAATAGAAGTTTTACTGATTTCTAAAGCAGCAGATAATGTTTGATGATTAGGTTGCTGCCTGTTTGGATATCTTCTCAAATATTCTCGTGTCGCAGCACGCCCATTAAAATTTTGCTGACAGTAAATAGCAACCATATCTCTCATATCTGTATTAGAATAATTATTATGCCTCGGCCTTCTCCGATTTTTTAAATTAATCAATAAAATGAAACCTAAATATTACAAGACTGACATAATATTGAAACAAATCGAATGCTTTGTTGTCAAAATCTTTCGTGACGTCAGCCTATTACGTTAATAGTTTCCGAAATGAATAATAAATAGAGCAGCGGGTTTTTTTGATTCAATGATGTTGTTTAATATGAGACGATCTTTTATGGAACGTGTAGATAAATGCATCGACGAGAATAGAGGGCATATCGAACATTTAATGTGACACAATTGAAGTTATAATGTTATTTAGCTTAATTTTTTCTGAATTTGTATTCTAAATGTTTTCAATAATAATCATGCAGCTGATCCCTAAAATGCCATTATATCGTAAACAGTTAAGATTTAAGGTTAATAACAAGTATACTTTTTTTCTATTAAAATACAGTGGCTTTAATATTCTTTTACAAAAATACCACTAATTTAAACAGCAAAAAAATTTAGGGCACATTGATGCCACAAATGTTGCCTATGTAGTGCCCTCTACAAATTACATCGAAGTAGGTAGCAGATTATGATTTTTCGTGCCCAAATCCTCTATTTCCTAATTTTTATGTACACATATCCAAAAATGTTAAAGTTATTGCAAAAAAGAAATTTAACCTTTAACATCCTGTATATTCCTTATTAGCAACATTTTATTGAAGCAAGTTGGTTTAGATCGTAATATTTTAAAGTCAGGAATCTACCATACTTCTATGTACAATTACTTAAGGACCACCCTGTATATTTTGTTGAACCCAGTTTATAAACCACGGTTTCACTTGAATTTCTGATTGAAGATATTTATCCATCTATTTCAATTTGACTCTGTTATTGATACTTTTAGATAAATCTTCCAATACAAATAGATAATTTACAAAGTTATTTGTATCTATAGCTTCCTTAACTAATCTGTCTACTTTTTCAATATCCGCAATGAGATTCTATCGAACCAAACTCAACTTGTTTATTAACCATAATTGTGCCAATGTTTATGAAAGGAGATGGTTGTGCTAGAAAAAATAACGAGAAAATATTTAGAGTGAAATTAAAATATATTAGATGTGTGGATTCAGAAATGGAAGAAATTCAAATGAGGAACTTCACTCTTCTCAATTTTAAACATATGCACCAAAAATTATTAAAATATTACTGTCGCACTTTTATAACGACTATTTATTCGCTAAAAGATATTGTTTTTGTTCCACATGTATAAAGTATCTACAAAAATACTTTTAAGAGACAAGTTTTCAATTATTTAATTTTTTTAGTTATAATTTACAAATTTTTACAATTTTTTAGATGAAGAAATTGGTGGCGTTGATGGAATGATGGCATTTATAAAAACAAATGACTTTAAAAATCTAAATATTGGTTTTGCATTAGATGAAGGTATGGCTAGTCCCAATAACGAATACCCACTGTTCTATGCAGAGAGAGTTATTTGGCGTAAGTAATTTTTGTATATCCAAAATTATGCTAAGTTTACAAATTCAATTTGTTTAGCATTAGTGATATTTCTTTCTAGTACTGTTATTTACAAATACAGTCTCAACAATTTATTTCTAAATTATAAAAATGATCTTGGCATTTATTAATATTATTGTTATTTTTAGAAATGCACATTCACTGCCCTGGTCATCCTGGTCATGGATCTTTGTTATTAGAAAACACTGCCGGAGAAAAGGCTTCTTACATTTTGAATAAATTATACGAATTTAGAAGAGAACAACAAAAGAAATTGAAAGATAATACCAATTTAACTATTGGAGATGTAACTACTGTCAACTTGACAGAAGTTAGGGTAATTAATTCATTATATTTTATATGTGATGCTGTTATTACTCCATAGAGGGACAAATTACATTTAAATGAGATTTGAAGTGGTGTACACAAGTGCTGAATTTCGTTTGAAGAAAAACGTTTGTATAGTTGTGCAGAGTTCACTGTAAAATCAATCATGTTTGCAGAGTGCTTTCAGCTACATTCCATCATCAGTGCGGTCATTGTCAATACACAACATTGAGAGTCTTAAGTTATGTATTGTATGAAAAACTATTTAACCCGCTACCAATGCTATTTCCATACATTACGGATTTGCGGATATTGATGCGTTTACAACTTTACTACATCCGTATATCGGACGCAACATTGTAAAATTATTTTTCAGAGAGTAATAATAGTATATTAAGTACCCAAGTGTCAAAAATGTTACTTTAGTCACGAGTTTTACTAGGCACGAGTGGAGCGAAGCGGAACGAGTGACTAAAGACGTTTTTAACACGAGGTGCTTACTATATTTTTTCTTCGCCCGCTGGAAGGAAAAAATTATATTATATTTGAATTATATTCATTACATGACGGACGATGGCTGACATCTGACTGACAAATCAAATGACGCAGAATAACAAAATTATCATGAAATATGAAATTTAACATACAAAAGATACACTTGATTTGACGTTTAAAAAACAAAAGATAAACGAGATGTGACTTTTCGCATTTCAAACACTAGTGTTTAAAGAGTCGTTTTGTGCATGTCAAACCCGTGTTCAAAGTGCGGTTTTAGTAGCGGAAGTAGAAAAAACTATTTACCTCGTTTTGGAGCACTATTCTGAAGTACTTTTCAATGTTGCCATCTATGAGGAATCGTTATTTTTCGTAATTTCTTAAAGTTGTTCCTCCCAGAGGAAAAAATATTAAGTCATTTTCGGAGGCTGCAATATTAGGACAATACGAGGTCTGATCAAAAAATAATCGTTATTTTCAATTTTTTCAAAAAGTATTTATTTATTCATCAATAACTATGTTGTTCCCTTCAAAGTAATCCCCCTCAGATATAATACACTTATGCCAGCGTTTTTTCTAATCCTCGAAACACTTCTGAAACGCGCTATTTGGTATCGCGAACAGCTCCTGTTTCGATTTTTCTTTTATCTCCTCAATCGTAGCAAAACGCTTTCCTTTCATCGGTGTCTTCAGTTTTGGGAAGAGGAAAAAGTCAGCGGGGGCCAAGTCCGGTGAATACGGTGGTTGAGGCATGATAACGGTTTTGTTTTTGGCCAAAAACTCACGCACAAGCATCGATGCGTGAGCTGGTGCGTTATCATGGTGCAAAATCCATGATTGCTTTTTCCACAATTCTGTGCGTTTCTGAAGAACTGATTCGCGCAAACGGCGCATAACTTCAAGGTAGTATTCCTTATTGACCGTACGACATTGTGGCAAGAATTCATGATGCACCACGCCATTGCAGTCGAAGAAAATAGTGATCAAAACCTTCACATTTGACCGAATTTGACGTGCTTTTTTCGGTCTTGTCTCTTCTGGACGCTTCCATAATTGAACTTGTGTTCTGTTCATAGTAGACTCGCCAAACGCCACAGTCAACATTTCAAATGTCCTTGCGCATTTAATTTCATTTTTTACACAAAACTTAATACAGTTTCTTTGATCCATTTTTTCGAATAGTAAAAAATCGAAGAGCACATCAAAACACGACTAACCTTTTTATCTGTCAAAAACAAACTGACAATCCAAAATGGTTGATATTGCCAACATATATAACAGACATGTGTACCAACATAACAGGAAATAAATGCGAAAATCGAACATACGTAACTCACGAAATTTGAAAATAACGGTTATTTTTTGACCTCGTATAATTTAAGAATATTACGTGGTTTAACATATTTCCGCTAGAGGCGTTGTGAATATACATTTTTCTGTATATTAGAAAACATGGTGAAGTTTTTCTGCGTCAGTTTGTCCGAATTAATTTGGCAACAGTGCTAAAATTTATCTGGCTGTTATATTAAGTTTCAGTTTTCAGTGGTTTTGTTAATAATGAGTGGAAGAATTCAGAAAATTATGTCATTGACATGTAAATTTAACTGTAATAATCTATGCTAATTTTATATTGTCTATCTCACTATGCCTCTCTCTAACACACTGGTAATGTCATGTGCCTCTTAAATTTTCACGTTGATTATGAGGCGATTATTGTTCTACGGTAGAATTAAATGAGGAATGATTTCTGTTATTATTAAAAAGGCATATTGTATGGGCACTTATACTTTCAACGTGTTTGAAAATGAAGAGAGGGGATAGATAAAAATAGAAGAATTACGGCTCTAGACGAAATCGTACAGTATTTAATTATTAATTTGCAATAATAAATGTTTTCAAAAGTAGCCTATTCAATGTCACTGTCGTCGATTCACTGTTTTTATATTATAACCATTAAAATTATTAAATTTTCAAGCTATTTTTAGAATCTTTATAATGATTGAAGTGATATTTGAAACACAATTTATCAGTTTGTGCAACGATACTTCTTTCGCATGTTATACCCTGTTAAAGAAAATAGGGGATATACTGAATATACTTGTTTCTTTCTAACACATTGTCGCTTATGGATTCTGTTTGAAACCCCATGTTACCAAAGAATATTCCTAGCACTTTGTATAGTGTATATAGCTCTTTCCTTTTTTCTTTTCAAACTAGTCTAGGTGTTAAGATCAAATTTCTTTATAAATTGAGTATTTCCAATTTTTTGCCAATTTTCTAAATGCAGTATTAGTATTCTCTAATTTACTGATTATCAATTTTTACCTAAGCACCATTCTACTCTTCATTAAATTTTCCAACCATTCCATTCATATATCCCATTATTATTAATCTATTCCCTCTTGTTCATTTTTGAAGTCTTTATTTTGTTTATGGAATCTTCATTTGATATGTATATTAAGGCACTTTGTATAATGATTTATGGAATTTACATATGTACACTTTATATAACCAGATTGGTTTTAAAACAGCTTGGTCGATGATGAATTTATATCAGTTGATAGTTTAATGGTCTTCAAATGTTTAGCTGTTCAACTAACAATTCTATTTGTTTACTTCTACGTATTACGCTTCTAGAGCAATTAATTTCCCCTTAGCAAACGTTATATGTAATAATTTCAATACACTTGCTTTTGCTTCCTATTTTGAACAATTTTTCTAGGGTACTAAGTTGTTATTGAAGAGGGCTCTGATTAAATTGTATTTATGGTCTAAAATTGCTTTCCAATTTCCAATTATGGTTTTTATATTTAATATCTATGGTTAAGGTATAATTTTTAAAGTTTGAGTATTTTGCTGTAGGATTTGTTTTGATTTTGAAGAATTGTATCCATCGTTTGGTTTACATCCTAGAATCCAACAGTTACAGTTCCTTGCTTTTAGTTCAGCACCCTGATGGAGTTGTATTATTTTGTTATGACTGGTAATATTTGTATATAATATCTTATGTTATTTATTACAATATAAACATTTTTAGGTATATTTTCTGTAGTGTGGGCTTTTTTTTAGATATTACTAATCTAATGTTTATTGAATTTTAATTAAGGCACTTACATTGCTAATCAAAATCAATCATTGATTAAAATATTTAAGAAATTTTATAACTAAGTTTATGGAATTGTTATTCAGAATATTAATAACAACTTTTCTCTTTTAGGGGGGAGTTCAAGCCAATGTAATACCTCCAGAATTCATTTTGACAGTCGATTGTCGACTAGCAATTACAGTCGATTTAAAAAAATGGGAAGATATGTTAAATACTTGGTGCAGAGAAGCAGGTCAAGGTGTATATATTGAATATGAACAAAAGCAAAATTTAATTACGCCCACCAAAGTGGACAGCTCTAATCCTTATTGGGTTGCATTTAAACAAGCCACTGACGAGCTGTAAGTACTATATTTTTAACAATACTTGCTTATCATTGGTTATTTATGTTATGGGAAAATCTAACATACTAATACTACTTATATCTAAAGTGTATTTTTACTACAAAGTCCTATACGCATTATCACTGTCAGCTTACTAACATTTAGTCTGAACTTGCTTAATAATTTATCCAATGTCCAAGTATTCAGTTATGAAAGAAGAAAAGTAATCATCTGTAATATGTTCCAATTAACAACAGGTGGAGACAGATATACAGAAATCTCCAGGAGCATAGTTCAAATTAATTTTGTTGAATGATGGCCATGAAATGAATCTATTTATTAATTATTATTAAATTAGGACACGCCAGGCGCTTGCAGCATACAAATTGTGTTATGCCACTTACTTTCCAATAGCAAAACCTTGGCAGCTTAAAATACCAATGAGTTGTTTAAAAACTAATTATTTTATTGGAAAAAAGCACTACTACAGATCTTAATTGGAATAATAAAACTTATATATGGTTTTAATGGAGATAAAACTTATCAATTAACAGTGACGTCTTCTTTGCCCAGTATTTGATGGCTAGAACATATCCATTCTGCATATTCTATTGTAAGAAACAAAAGTCTGCCATTACTATGAAGGAACCTATATAATGTCAACATCAACTTTTTCTTTTATGAGCAGATTATTTTATTTGAAATGTGACAATAATAATGGGCATAAGATTTTGTACTGAAAATGTGTTTGTATATTCATTAAACATTGTGATTTCCATACTGATTCCCGTATTAATAAGCATGGTCAATAAAATAACTCTATTCAGAATAAATTCTGTATGATCATCATTATTCGATGTTTTATAAAAATTATCAATATGTTCAAATAAGCTTTCTAGCAATTTTCTGTTATGTTTAAAATTTCCATAGAATGACATCAAAAAATACTTGATACTGTTTCCAAGATTAGAAGGTAGAACCAAAACTATGTCATAAGATGAAAATATCAATCACATCACTACATGTTCACTTAAACATTTTTTTTATATCCTATGTAATATTTACCTATGTCAGTTAGGTTCTGATACTCCGTTTTTGTCTGATTACTCCCTTTCTATCCCTAGCTCTCAAACTTTCGCAACTTCTCAGCTTACCTCTCCTCAAGAGGTGAGCAATCATAATATAACTTAAATTTCTCCCTCTAAGTACCTCCCCCCCCTTTTTATTATTTCATTTTTTACACTATTGCTTAAAATTCAATCGTATTCAGGATAATACCTTTAAATATAACATACTCCAATGGAATATTCGCAGTTTTAATGTTAACAAAGAGGTACTTATGCCTATTATTAGAGATGAGAGTATTAACATTATATTACTAAATGAAACTTGGTTGACTCCAGGTGGATCTGCACATATTAAAAATTTTAGCTGTTTTAGACATGATCGACAGGATGGCTACGGAGGTGTAGCCACTTTCATCAACAACTCGATTCCTTGCAAAAATTTTGAACACAAAATTCCAGTTCCTCCAAAAATACACTTGCTGGTAGTTGGACTCCAAGATCTATTCATTATTAATAGCTATATTCCTCCCGACCCCAACATTCCCTTCCCTCACAGAATGTTTAATCAACTCCTACAACAAATAAAACATAAGAATTTTATCTTAATGGCTGATTTAAATGGCCAAAATCAAATTTGGGACTCTGCCATTAATAACCCTAAAAGAACTGCAATCTGGGACTTCATCTCGCATAATGATCTCACCATCCTTAATGACGGATCTCCAACCCGTATTCCCAACCCCAACGTCAATAAAAGCTGCCCGGATATTACAATTACTTCCTCAGCCATAGCTCTAGATTGCTCCTGGAGAACGATCCAAGAATCAGGCTTCAGCGATCATTTTCCTACCCTTTGTTCCTACAAAAAACAAAATACTGTGCCCATCCATATGGATTCCACTCACGTCAAATATAACACAAATAAAGCCAACTGGGATGCATTTCAAGCATATATTGAAAATAATATATATCATAATGATATGGAATATCTCTTGTTCATGGAGGTCTTAAAAAGAGCCATCTCTTTATTTATCCCACTTAAGAAATCTTTCACTCCTTTTAAACCTTATCTTCCCTGGTGGGACAAAGAGTGCTCCCAGATGGTACAAAAGAAAAAAGAGGATTTTAAAATATATCTAAGAACTCTCTCCATGGAAAATTTCATTAATTTCAAGAAAATAAGAGCTAAAATCCGACTTTTTCTGAAAACAAAAAGTTCAGAAGGCTTTCGTAAATTCACGGAAAAACTGAACCCCGGAACACCTGTTAAGAAGATTTGGCAATCAATAAAATATTTCTCTATATCTATTGAAAATCGTAATTTAATTAACACCCCTCCCCTAGACAGTTCCATATTCCAAAGTCTCTTAAACAGGTTAGCTCAAATCCCTTTTCAAGACCTCAACACTATTCCCTAAGCCATTAACGACTCCTTTACTCACCCTTTTACAATAGAATAATTGAATTTCAGCTTACTAAACAAAAATGATTCAAGTCCTGGATTGGATTCCATCACATATTCAATGATCAATCATCTTCCCAAAATAGCCCTAGAAACTCTTCTCTCTATTTTCAATAAAATCCTCAATAAATCTCATCCAATCCCTTCAGAGTGGAAAAATCATCTAATAATTCCTATTCTTAAAAAAAAAACCAGAATCCTAACGATGCCTCCAGCTGGAGACCCATAGCCTTATCCAGCACCATAAGAAAAGTTTTCGAAAGCATGATCAAAAATCGCCTTGACTGGTCTCTTGAAAACTCCCTAAAAATTCACCCCTCACAACAAGGTTTCAGGAAAGGCAGAAGTATATCTGATAACCACATTTTCATCTATTCCGAAATATCATGTGCATTGTCTGCCAATAAAAACCCAATTGTTGTTTTTCTCGACATTAAAGGTGCATATGATAATCTTCTTTTATCCTCTATTTATTCATCTCTAAATTCCCTTAATTTACCTCATGACATTTGTGACCTCATTTTATCCTTTCTTTCAGATCGAAATCTATTCATTAAATCCACCCTCAACAATGAACTTATAGGCCCTGGTGTTTCTTGTAGAGGTGTCCCCCAAGGTTCTCCACTCAATCCACTGTTATTCAATATATCGTGCAACTCTCTTCAGAACATACTTCCACCCTCCATAAAAATTAGTGGTTATGCAGATGATCTTGCTGTGATATGTGCCGAAAACACCATTCAGGAGTCTATAACATCCCTCAACACCTTCCTTTCTAATCTCAATCTTCATTTATTGTCTATGGGTTTGACACTGGCCCCTCAAAAATATGCCGTCATGATTTTTCAGAAAAACCATAAGCTTAGTCCAGTCCATTCCATAGTCATTAATGGTCAACCTATTCCCTTGGAAATCTCAAGTCAAGTACTTAGGAGCTATATTTGACGACCAACTTAACTGGAAACCACATATTGAATTTATTTCCTGCAAAGTATCAAAAGCTATTAATTTAATTAGGTCTCTATGTGGTAAATGGTGGGGTAGCCATCAAATCTCTCTTTTAAACATATACAAAGCGACCATACTTCCATTATTTGATAATGCGTGCATGCTATATGGTGGCTGTTCTAAATACCTACTTAAAAAATTAGATCGTTTACAATATCAAGCCCTAAGGGTTATAATAGGCTATCTAAAATCTACCCCTATCAACATCATGTTATCTGAATGTGGGCAGACCCCCCTGGAGGTACGTAGAGAAATCTTGTCAGTTAAATATGTATCTAAAGCAGTTGCATATAAAGACCTAATAAAAACCTCACTTATAGAATTATTCACAGAATGGGCTGCCGATCCCATATACTGGAGACTGAGAAATACTCCTATTATATTTGCCTTTCAATCAGTATCTAAATTCCTTCCCTTCTTTGAATCGTTCAACAAATTTCCTTGTCATCACTTCTCGCTCGAATCTCAAATTAGTCAAACTAACACGATAGATCTGGAAATTAAAAAAGATTCGGACTGTAATCAAGTCTTTCTGGCCAAAATGAATTCTATCAACTTTTCTGGCCCCATTTTCTTCACTGATGCCTCTAAGACTGACAGTAATGTAGGATACGGAATTTATTCTCCTAACCTCTTATCATTATGTGACAAACTCCCCTCTCATTTTTCCATCTTTTCAGCAGAATGTTACGCTATACTAATTGCGATCCAAAAAATTTCAAAACTTGACCTTTCCAAAGCTATAATTTTTTCTGACTCCCAAGTGCCATAAAATGCATTTCTAAAAAATCCTTCTCCTCATCTTCTAATCCATTTGTCCTAAAAATAAAGGAGCTAGTACACAAGTTGAATTAGCAAGGGAAAGACATACGAATTGGCTGGATTCCCGGACACAGTCTTATACAAGGAAATGTTAGATCCGATGATCTTGCAAATCTTGGGAGAACTATCAATCGTGCCACCCTCCCAACTGGTCCCCATTCGGATGTGGTGCATTCTATTAAGAAATCAATTTTAGATAAGTGGAATTCTACTTTCTCTACACTCATCTCGACAAAAGGAAATCTATACTCTCAATTCATAAAATATCCAAGAAAAAATCCATGGTTTTCTTCACTTTCTAATTTGTCCAGAAGAGATATCTGCATTTCTTCAAGAATTCGATCCAACCATTGTGCCACTTTGTCATATCTACACAAATTCAACTTAGTACCTTCGGATTCATGCCCATGTGGTGAAAAACAAGATCTCTCACACATCTTTTTCAACTGTTCCTTAAATAGTGTTGTGTTAATACAGATTTTCTTCATAAATCTTTTAAGGTTCCTAATAATGTTTATGGCCCCTATACACTGCAAGACATAGTGCTGAAATTCCCAAACAGTGAAAACATTAAACTCATCTCCAAATTTTTAAGTGCTTCAAACATCAAAATATAACCTCATAAACCGAACAGTTTACAGATAAAATTTTGAACAATAAGTGGGGTATCACTCTGTTCGTATTTACTTTCGTATAAACTATATTATAGACAATCATAAATCATCCCGGACGCAAAAAACAGGCCGAATAGCCCTGGCAGCTGAGGCCTTAAAACAAAAGAAAAAAAATGAATTCTAAAAACCGTTTTGGTCTGTTTGATCTAAAAGAGATTCAAAAGAAAGTAAAAGAACAAATGCCGCAAAATACCGTGCGATCTAAAAAGTACGTGTGGAAACAATTCATGGAATTTTGCAACGAACGTCATCATAGCCCAATTTTAATTGTTTTCGTGAAATAATCTTGACAAATACAACTCGTGTAGTTAATGATTATCGAAAATGTCTTCTCTTTTTCGAAACAAATTGTTGTTTTAGGAAACCACACTCGCGCTTACGCGCTCGTGCGGTTTCCAAACAACAATTTGTTTCTCAAAATCGAAGAAATTTGTATTTCGATAATCATCATTACACTTGTTGTATTACTATTGAAAACATTATTAGTGCATTAGTGACCATCTGTAAGTTGCATGAACTTTTTCCTTTTCGCAAATTAAAACTAATTAAACAAACATAATTAGCTTTGTCTGATAGACAAAATCAGTTTTTTACTGATTTATATATCCAAAATATTCAAGCAGACAGATCCATCCTCAGAACGTATGAAATCTCCCACAGAAAATTTGTTAATGGAAACATGAATTCAACCTCTCACGGGGTTTCTGACTACAGGGCCCCTCTCAAAGTACAGTTACAAATCACCCACAGTCTCAAAGTGCATATTATGCATCCGCTCTCACTCAACAAACATTTCCCAGCAAGGAGCAAGCGATTGTGTTTCCAACAATTGATGGATTGTTCCTCCAGGATTACATATACGCACTAGGGTCTCTGATTGGTCCAAAATCTATTATATTTTGCTCAAGAATCTCAAATGGTAGAATATGTATATACCTAATAAACAAACAAGCAGTGGAAACTTCTATGAATAAACATAAATCTATTAAAATCGGTAACCCTATACTTGATGGTCGTGGACTCATTACTCCATCTCAACAATTGGTCTTATCAAATGTATGTCCATCTATACCCCATGATGTCTTGGTAAATGAACTGAAACAGTTAGGTCTCACCCCACTCTTGCCTATGTACTAACTCTAAAACTTAATAATCGCTAGATGTTATTTTTTTTTTAACATGTAAATGTAATAACTCTAGACTATATTTATACAATCTTATGGTGAAGCAGAAATCAACTCAGTCGATGATTGCTGAGTAGGATTATTTTTCGACCTTGACTGGTCTAGATCCAGTGTGATTTGCAGGAGCTGTGCTACCCGTTTGGCAGGGTGTGATTTTTCATCACGCACACTGGTCTTGATCTAGCGGAAGCTATGGTCCCGTAGGCTCTATGTTGCGCTATACTAGATCCTGGTTGCGACCAACGATTTTTCTCCCTCCTAGGTAGGAGCTGAACCACTTGTCACCGCTCGTGGGGTGTGGTTCCAGACAACCGGATATACCTCTCGGAGAGAAATGGTTTTTGGACAACCGCTGTCACCTTCCCTGGGTGAGGTTGTTCCAATAGGGGATGGTACGCGAACCGCTGTCACCAGATGTACAACTCTACCCTTTCTTTGATACCGAGTTGATTCTCAAAAAACAAAAAATACCGCTGTCACCACTGTAATAAAGTCGACCCTGATAAAATAAAATCTAGACCCTTATTTATTTTAACATGTAACTGTAATAATCTTAGCCAACAAAACTTAATAATCAGTGTAATAATCTATCCTCCTGAAAAAAAAATCCGCTGCTCTAGATGTACTAAAAATATGGGTCAGAAAAAAAGAGAAATATTTCCTACCTATCTTTTGGCCGCTCTCTATTGATCCCGACCCTAGATTGTTGCCAATTTCTGCCTCCAAAGAGCGGCTGAGCGTGCAAGGCAATCCAGTCCGATTTCTTTTAGCTAGGTTCGCCTGGTCTTAAAACGGATGTATCCTCCTTTGCCAGGACAGGGCTGTCTTCCTCGTTTCTGTCGCACGTCCACGTTAATACACTTCCAAAGGGGAAATGTTGGGGTAGGGGAGTTGGGTGAAATAATATAGAGCCAACAAGTTATACAAAATGCATATATAATAAGAAATAACGTTTCTAAATCCTTAGATACAGCTATGCATACTTAACCCTAACAATAATCCCGAAGGACTCAGTTCCCAAAATTCCCCGTTATAATTTCTACCTATACATAAAATTTGTCTAAAAATTTATTTATTGCTTATTCCTACCCCTGTATACAACGCTAATTATGAACGGAGCTCCCGTTTTTCCGGGGGTGGCAGTGAGCCTATCCCCGTTATCAGCTCGGACCTTTACAACAACTGCGGGAGAAGAGTGTAGCTTATTATTATTCGTTTCTCAATATTTCTATTCCCCTGCGACGAGAAAACAAATAAATCGTATGTGTAAATTTGCTTTTAACCACAATAAACGTTTCACGTTATGTCGATTCAGGTCGCCATTGACCTTCAAAACGAAAGTGAAATTCTTGTTCTATACAGAAATTCTGATGAGCTAATGAAATAGTTTAAATTATTTATCGACACTGGCGGTCCACGTTGCGAAATTCCCCAGTGGTTTAATTACATATGTTAATTTATGCTTTTACCCTGGCAAAATATAATCGAGTTATAATTTATAATTACGGCTGAACGAAAGACTGATAACAAGGGTTCTCTACAATCAATTTACTTTTCAGCATTAGTTCGCTGACACCCACGCAAATATGGCAAGCATCCGCTCCGGCCTTTTGTTTCTTTTTTTTTCTACTGCCTACTAAATTAACCTTGCCTAACTTTCTATCTATTTACTACTTTCGAGGTGGAAGAGAAAATACGTAACTCAACATATGATAATCTCCTACTTAACAAAAATGAAACCCAACTCTTGTCAGGTTGGCGAAACTCTGGAAATCGAAATTATTTCAGTACACACGGTAAATTTACTGTTCGTTAGGACGAAAAAACTCAATCTGAGAGTGAACAGATGTGTCCCATCTCTTTGAAAATCAACAATAAAACAAATCAAATAAATAATATCTGCTATCGCTACACCTGGTATATAGAAATTTTCTTATGCTCCCAAGTTCAGACTCCAGCTCGACCAATAACGAGTAAATATATATCACTAATAAAAGAAATTTATCCCAATCGAAATCTAATTCAAAAACTTACTGTTTGACAATCTTCCTCCGTCACGTCGGGAGATTTCTTGATTTTCTCTATCTGTTTGGTCGCTACGTATCGTACCCGATAAACGAAATCGTTTTAGGTTGAAAGGCAATTAGCGTAGAGGGTGAATCTACCGTTTGTGTCTCGAAGTAGGAGACAGTATTACCTCCTAACACAACGGTGAGAATTTCTACCTCTCGTACCGCTAACACTAAAACACTAGTTACCGTAGCAAGGGAAAACCTTTCCCTTCGCACGTTTCGCACCCGGTACCCACTGCTGCTCTTGATCTGTCTACACTCTTTTTTGTTTTCCCCCGACATTGATTTTGGGGTTTTTGTCGACTTGCAAAAAACAACTTTTGTTTTTTTGAATCGTGCTAGTTTATGTTATTGAAATCCTTGTTTTTAAAACAATCATTTTGCTTTGACCCAGTATTTCTCTCTTCTGTTTTGGCTTCGCATTTGTTTTATTAAACATAATGTGGGTCGTGTTTCCATTTAATATTATGATTCAAAATAAAATATGTTTTACCGTGTGTTCTGAAACTTTCTACAATAAAATTATTCTTCTGAATATCCGTATTTATTACACCTATAACCTTTTTAAAAGTGAATGTGTTGAACCCTGAGTATAGTCATATTCTAAGTTTTCGCCGACAAATGTACATAAAACCTATCTCAATTCCTACAGATATACCTTCCTACATTACTTTATCTTTTGACGGCACACGTTATCGTATATACATATCACAAGACGGTCTTTCTTGTTACAAATGCAAAAAAATACAATGACAAATCAAAATCCGGAATCAAATATACAAAATACAAATACTGACATTGAAACACAACCTCTCAGAGAAAATACAGATCAATTACAAAAGATTCAAGCTGCAAAACCTCCACCAATACCTGCACCACAACTATCCCCAATCAACATAAATACCGCGCATAGTGGAAGTAAAAGACGCTTAGAACAGATTATCTCTACGCCAGATATACCCGAAGAAAGTAAGGACTCAAAACAATTCATAAAACCCAAACAAAAAAAGAAGCACCCAAAAACTGATGAATCCAAAAGCTGCAAAGAGTCACTACTACCAGCACAAACATTTATAAACAGTCAAAACTCTCCCAGCTCACTCGATTTTGATCAACTGGTGCTCTTGCTCGGTAATACAATGGGAGACCCTGACCCTGTAAAAAACATTCTGGAATTCACCGATAATCTTGACAACTTGGCTTTGCAACTTTACCAAATCCGACCTTATCTCACAGAAAGAAGCATTAAATCTCGCTGTACACGACTCAGGACAAGAATCATGAAGCACATTGGCACATTGACGCATCATCATCCCAGGAATTGTACTAATAAACAAACTTATGAATATATCTACTACATCAACCTACATTCTTCAGTGGAACATGGGTTTCACTCGCAGTTACCTATGGTACAACATTTAATAAGTCAATATAACCCATTCATTGTAGGGCTACAGGAAACAAATTTTACTGAAAAGAAAATAACTAGATTAAAAAATTATTCAGCTTTCTATAAAAACAGGGTAAACGCAAAGATAGCTAGTGGAGGAGTTGCAATTTACATAAAAAATGCTGATCTCCACGAAATATCTCTAAAAACAAATTTAGAAGCTGTTGCAGTCTCTATCAACCTAGAACGAGAAATTTCTATTTGCAACGTGTACATACCCCCCAATAAAAAAAATTTCAGGTCAAGAACTAACAGATCTCTTCTCTCAAATAACATCTCCACGTATCATTATTGGAGATTTCAACTGCCACAACCCCGAATGGGGATGCAAAACGACTTCCAACAAAGGCAAACTGCTATCATCAACTACAGATCTCTGCGGTCTTTGTCTACTAAACAGTGGGGAAGGCACTAGGCTCAACCCCTGCACTGGAGAGACGGCAGCTCTAGACCTTACCTTTTGTAGCCCAAATTTACTAACCATACTAGCTTGCGAAATTTTACCTTTCATTTATAATAGTGATCATGCTCCAATAATTATTAATAACTCCAATTACAGGAATATAACCAATACAAACATTAGTACAAAATTGCAATATAAAAACGCAAATTGGGCACTGTATCAGTAAACAATCGAAGAAAATATAACAAACTGAAATAAAATCGGATATAGACGAAACAATTGATAATTTTGCAAATACCATGTTAGAAGCAGCAAAAGAATCAGTAAAAAAAACATCACTGATTAAAAATCGTCAACCCGTACCATGGTGGAACAATAACTGCCAAGAAGCGGTTAGAGCAAGTAAACATGCTTACAATGTATGGAAAAAGCACAAAAATCAAGAAAACCTGATCGAATTTAAAAAACAAAAAGCAAGATGTAAATACATAATAAAAATACGCAAAAAAGAATCGTGGCATGAATTCGTAGCCAGCATTAATGACAACACTCCACCCACAGAAATTTGGAACAAAATTCGACGAGTATCAGGGAAACGCACCATCACAGGAATACGAGCTCTTCAATATCAGAACAAGCTCACATCTGAAAATAAACTAATAGCCAATGCTTTAGCTGAAACTTACAGAAAACACTAGCAACTCAAATTTTTGTTCACAATTTCTCGACTTGAAGCAACAACAAGAAAAAGACTCCCATAACTATAGATCCAAATGACGATTCTTCATTAAATGCTACAATCTCTGAAACTGAACTTGAAGAAACATTACAAAAAATGAAAAACACAAGTCCAGGACCAGACGAAATCCCTGCAATGTTTATCAAAAATTTGCCTAGCTGTGCCAAAAGAATTTTATTGGACATCTTCAATATTATTTGGACTGAAAACAAATTCTCGAAAAAATGGAGCCAAGCTACAATCATACCTATATTAAAACAAAACTGATCCAGAATCTTATCGGCCAATATCTCTAACATGCGTGATGTGTAAATTATTGAAAAAAATTATAAACCAGCGGTTGATGTGGTATCTAGAGTATCACAACTATATAGCAATGCAACAATGTGGCTTCAGGCAACAAAGATCTGTGCAAGACAACATAATCGAACTAGAATCTGAAGTACATGAAGCTTTTGTCACCAATCAATCATGCGTCACAATATTTTTTGACATCCAACGTGCATTTGATGCTGCCTGGCGCTACAAAATATTAAAACAATTAACACAGTGGGGGATACAAGGCCATATGCTTTCATTTATGTCCAGTTTTTTTGAAAAACAGATCCTCCCGAATCAAAGTTAATGGAGAACTCTAAAAAAACATCTTCCATGAAAATGGTACTCCTCAAAGATCAGTAATTAGTACTACACTTTTCCTCACAGCTATTAATAACATCGTCGATACAGCTACAGCGCCTGTCAAGTACATATTATACGCAGACGACTTAGTACTTATTGCCAAAGGAAGTAACTTGAATCAATTTCGAGAATAATTCAAAATCAATTAAATTCTATAAAAAACTGGTCAAAAGAAACTGGATTTATGTTCTCAACAGAAAAAACGAAATCTCTTATCTTTTCAAAACACAACAATAATTATCAACCTTGTCTCACACTCTATACAATAAAAATCTCAGTTTCGTACAAACTTACAAATTTCTAGGAATAATATTTGATTCTAAATTAAATTGGAAATATCATATTCTAGAACTCGTGAGAACCTGCAAAAACAACTTAAATATAATCAAAATATTGAGCAACACAAGTTGGGGATCTGACTCAAGTACTCTTCCGAGAATCTATAGAGCAATCATTAGATCTAAAATTGATTATGGAGCAATTGCCTATGGCTCGGGCCCAAACACCACTCTCAAACAATTGAATACCATCCATAATACCGCCATTCGTTTAGCCATTGGAGCATTTTGTCCTACTTCAAGTGTACTATGTGAAGCAGGTGAACTACCTTTACACCATAGAAAACAACTACTCAGCATGTCTTATGCTACTAATATTGCAGCAAACCCACAACATCCAACATACGCCAACACCTTTAAAAATCATTATAGAAATCTGTATCAAAACAAAAAAAGAGCAGCTCCAGCATTTTATGAAAGGGTTGCCAATTATTATAACGATTTAGCTATCACCATACCAGTTATATTCTTAGCTAACAAGAAACCCAGCACCCTGGACTATTGCTAGTCCGAAATTCCACTTTGATCTTTGCAGCTTCAATAAACAAAACACACATCCAGCCCTTATTAAGTCTAAATTCCAAAACATTTTTAATATTTACCCCTCCCACATGCAAATCTATAAGGATGCATCAAAAACATCGGAAGGAGTAGGAATAGTAGTGAAAGTCCAAAACGATACTTGATTGTTCCAATTACCCAAATTATCATCTGTATCCTCTGCAGAGTTATTTGCAATACTTCAAGCCCTTATACTTATTCAAGGGAGGCCAGAACAAGAGTACTTAATCATTTCCGACTCTCTAACCTCGCTGAAAACTCTCAAAAATATATACAGCCATTGCCCCCTCTCAAAGATGATCAAGCAACAATTCTACTCAATTCGGCATGGCGGAAAAGAGGTTGTATTCATATGGGTACCCTCGCACATAGGAATTCTCGGAAATGAAGAAGCAGACAGGGCAGCACTAGAAGCATTTACAGTGATAGTGCAGTGCGCGAAAACAGAGTGCTTGCGTCAGACTACAAATGTCACATAAAAACATAAATTTATAACAAGTAGCAGGCTGAGTGGGATCAATCTAAAGATAAACTGAGACCAATTAAACCAACTATCAAACCTAAAATTAACAACGTAATGAATAGAAAATGTCAAACTGTGTTAACAGGCCTCAGAATTGGTCACACTCGGTTTACTCACCAACATTTAATCACAAAATCTGATCCGCCAGTGTGTGATTTATGTAGAGTTAATGTAACTATTGAACACTGTCTTGTAGAATGTCCAAAGTATAAACAAAATAGTCAAGCGCACGGACTACCGACCGATTCAAAAAGTATGTTGAATGTAATTCACTTCTTAAAGGAGATCAATCTTTACAATCTAATTTAAATTGCAAACATTTCTAAAAATAACAGTACCGTTAAAGCGCTAATAACCCTAGTAGTTGATGCACTTAAAAAAAAAGATTGATAATTGTTTTCTTTTAGTTGTCTACTTCTGTTTGTGAATCATAGAAACAGCATTGAGCATTTTTTGTGTAATCCGTACAGGAAATGAATTTGTAAATTGACAGTGTATATTGCTAGTTATTTCCTTAACACTCTATAGCAATTTGAAATATTCATTTTCCAAGTGTTACCAATTTCCAAAGTGTAAATAGCGACCTATCCTATGAAGCTAACGATTATCTAAGTGCGACTAATTTACCATTTTATTTTGTAGTTTATCTTTCAAGTTTTACATTCATAATTCTTATTGTATTTTTGTGCTTGTATCAGTCTGTTTAATTGCTTTTTTCTATTTATACAATTTATTTCCCGTTGCTTTGGACGATTTTTACCGCTCATCCTATCAATTTTTTTTGTTTTTTAATTTTTTCCAGCAACCTCAAACTTAAACCTCAAGTATTCCCAGGTGGTACCGACAGTAGATACATTCGAGGTAGCGGTATTCCCGCATTAGGATTTTCGCCGATTTCCAACACCCCTGTACTTTTGCATGACAACGATGAATTTTTGAACACAGATGTATTTTTGAAGGGAATTGAGACTTATGTTAAAATAATTCCTAAAGTCGCCAATGTTGAAGATAAAACTGGATAATGATTATACTAATGAGTATTAAAATATTTTTAAGAGATATAAAAATGATATTTTTCGAATTGTAAAATTTTAAAGATTGTTTTGTTTAAAGAGGTTTATTTGTGGTTGAATAATAAATTATATATTCAACGTTTAATTATGGTGTTTAAAGTTCCTATATGTACAAAGTTTTAATCCGAGCTTAAACTATCACATGTGTGGATCATAATTTGTTAAAATCGCTGAAAAATTATATAGAATTTTAAAATATTTTGATATCTGGTTATAAATTTCTTTTTTATGACCTATTATTACATTTTTGGTGCCTGTAGTGTGGGAACATGGGAAAAATACAGCTGTGAATGAAACGCAAATTTTAAATAAAGAAAAATCGAGCTTGAGGCATTTAATTTTTCGAGTGATAGTTTGAGTACAATTGGATGATATACCCCCTGGATATCTTGGCAATATAAAATTTCTTAATAACAGAAATTTTTTAGACAACTAAAAAAATAATAAGTGACTAGATACATAATTTAAAAACGCACATATACAGAGTGCTCGTAAAGTAAGTCACATGGAAATATCTTTTACACCCATAATATATAGTAACAAAATTTTGGATTTGCATAGTAGATGAATGTTTTAAAATATTGTTTTTCAAACTTGTACAATTCACATTTTCAAAGATATAACGCCTTATTTTCAATGAGATAGGTATATTTTATAATAGTATTGAAATCTGGATGAAAGGGAAGAATATGTCTACCTAGGTCACCAAATAAAATTAGGGATAGAAAACCAACAAGTCGAAATTGAAAGAGTCTATTTGACTGGCAAGCTACACCCTTAAAAACTAGAATTCCTATCCACATAAAATCCAAAGTTTTTAATATTTGTGTTCTCTCGGTTCTCATATGTGAACTTGAAACAATAACTTTCCTAACAAACTCCGAGCAACACAAAGGGCAATAGAAAAACTCATGGGCATCGGCCTCCGGGACCACATAAAAAATGGGGAGATCAGTCGGCAGACAGAGCTGGAGGATATAGTTTCTGCAATGAAATGGACTTGGATGTCGGGCGACCCCCCAGAAGATCCAACGGATCATAATTGGTATCAAATAGCTAGAATCAGAGAAGAATGGAAAAGAAGAGGGGAGGCCTATATCCAGAAGTGGATGTTGAAAGGCTGATAAAGAAAAAGTATTAGATAGAAACCCAAAATTGTGTCTGTTTATAACAGGATGTCAAAGGTATCTCCATGTATTTATAATTTATATATGAACTTTTAAACTTCTCAAATTTGATACTTTTTTGCCAACAGGTACTTTACTTTTTTATACATAATGATGTGTCTTTATTATATCTCTTAAATGTTCTAAACAATGCAAAAGGAAGCCCCATTTCTTCCTCTTTTTTCCAGCGGTTTGACACTGAAGCCTCAGGTTTTCACGGGAGGAACAGACTCCCGATATATTCGAGAAATAGGTCTCCCTGCATTTGGGTTCTCTCCAATAAGTAATACTTCAATACTCGCCCACGAAAATGATGAATTTTTGAATACTGCTACATTTTTAAAAGGCATTTTGTACTACGAAAAAATTATAGAAAAAATTGGTAACCTTACCGGTTATGTTAAGAAGAACGAGAAAAGATTGAAGATGTGATTTAAGTGGACTAGTAGATTGTTAAGGTATGATTATATATGTTGTACTATTTAGTGCATGTAGTTGTTTGTTGTAAATATGCACGCTAGAGGCGTACTGTAGCACCTAAATTGAGGAGATAGAGTCGTCAAAGAGGGTTTAGATCAGCGTTGCCAGATTTTTTTGTAAAGTCGGATTTTGGAACCTTTTGAGTGAAAAAACAGGACTCTTTCGTCGAAAACGGGACATAGTTAACAAACGTACATAATAAAAAAATGTTTAAATATATATCTTTTTATTTGCGTTCAAAGTACGTTTACGTGACAATAGATAGCAAAATAACTATAGAAAATGTATTTTAATAAAAATATGATTTTTTAAACCAGATTCAACCAATTTATTTAAAATCTGTTTCGTCTGGTAGCCGAAAAACTCATCCTTTAGCATTTGAGACAACCTTGAGCAGAAGAGGCATAATGACTCATGCATTTCTGTTATGGCAATGTCATTTCCCTGAGACTCTTTCATTAATGTACCAAAAGCACTCTTCACATTATGAACAAAATGCAAGTATGCTAGGGTTTTTGATTCCTCTGTTTCAGTGTAAAAAATCTTTTCAATGGCTTTCGCACATGATTCTTGCTTTTGCTTACCAAAGTAGCTTTTCAAAGCAGACCAAACCTTGATTACTCTCTCAACAGCAGGACAGAGCGACAGAAATCTATAGTTTCAAATATCTCCATCAATTCCGCACGACGTTTAGCTGAATGTGAGAAATGGCCGTATATTTTTAAGATGATCGTTTCTACATCGATGTCTAATCTATCACATGCAAATTTGCTCATGTTATGCAAGATGTGAACTGAACAGATTCATGAAAAGAGAATGATTTGAACCAAAGTTCACATTTGCATTGTCAGCTCCATATGATGTTACTTGCGATAATTTAAAGTTATATTTATCCAATGTTTCACAAAGTATCTTTGTTATTTGGTTGGCAGTTTCATCATTATTCTCCACAAAATCTATTAAATTGTTTTGTATTCCTTTGTCCAAACTGAAATATCGCACACATATTGGAAACATTTTCCAGTTTCCTTTATTGCTGGCATTCGTAGAAATCGAAAAAAATGAATCTTCTTTTAAATATTGAATTACGTCCTTCAAAGCTTCTTTTGCCAATACTTCACAAGCTATTGCTTCACTCTTTGTCCTACCACATTTAACATTCTTAGCTATCTTAGAATTGGTGTAAATAAGAGGATACAATCAAATGAAAACAATCCATACTATTGTAGCTTAACGAATGTTTAACGGTGTGATATATAGAAATAGGTTATGCGGCTGGCGTTTTGTACATAATATCATTGCGATCACGATCAGATGTGGAAGTACCGGGTGCCTGGAAATAGCTAATTATGTTTCTTGCAGCGCGAGAACTCGTGATCTTCGAGTGACTAATTGTTTTTGAATGCTTCACTACCTCGTTTAATCCGCGTAGTGAATCCCTATATAATTAATTTTAGGCATTATAGAAATTAAAACATGAAGGTCATAAGACGATTAATATTTTAAATTAAAAGTTATTGCAAGCATATTATAAACAGCGTGCGATAAGAAGTATATACAAACCAAATCATAGTTTATGTAAACACAGCGTTCAGCCATGGAGCTCACCTTGACTGCAATCACGGCACCTTGAACTTTATAGAATATAAGCCTTTGACCAGCTGATTGTGCAGATATAGTGATATATACAGTAATATAGTAATGTAGTGGTAAAAATAGTAGACGTAGGTTAGTGTTGCTCGTTATGTAGAATTTAAAACCCGAATAATTTTTATAGTTATGTGTTAGTAAGTATTCCGCTCTATGTAAGTACCAGTTTTAGTCATAATAAACCAACCAATGATTTTGTATGAAGACACTTTATTGATTCCGTTCCTGCTACGAGGCTCAATGGTAGTGACACGAACCCATTCTTGTGGAGAATTGGTGTCAGCATTTCAGGGCACATTCACCACATCACAATGAGAAATAGTAAACTCAGTTTACAGTAAGCTTTATACTCATCCGACGTCATGTTACACAACCAATTATAATAATTCTGCCAATTTGTATTGTATTTCTTGAGGCGATGTTCTCCTAGTTTGGATTTTTTCTTGGGTGCAATGTATTCCGGTTCCGAGCAATCCGAAACATCCCTATCGATTTCACTCATCTTTAAACGATTCTAATAAGTAAACTCCAGTAATTTACGAACAGAATCACGTAAACGTAAAAAGCTTAAAATGTTGTTTGATTAATGTAAATAAACTAAATTACGCACGCAACGCAACTCACTACTTGCTTACTGCTTTTGAAGCAGTAAAACTAATGGTATTCGTTATTCCTTCGTACGTAATCCGATTGCGTGACGCACTCCTCTCTCTCTCTCTCTAGCGCGCTTATCTTCATTCACCCGCCCGCGCTTCCTCAGCACGCTGCATGCACGGTTGAGTTATCCCCGAAAATCGGGACTGAGCCTGACCCGCGCGGGACATTTAATTTTGATTTATAAATCGGGACGTCCTGCCAAAATCGGGACGTCTGGCAACGCTGGTTTAAATAACCTAAATCAGCTATATTATATTTCAATGCTATAACACTTATATTCGTCTTACATGATGACAATCTTAACTAATATTATCATTTACTAAATTCATTATCGAAAGTCATTCGAAAATTGCTTTGACTGGAACACTACGGAATATTTAAGTGGTTTATGAACTTGGATCATTGTACAGTGTTGCCAGTGTAAATCGACTCTCTACACACTATCTATTGCACTACAGCTGCAGTTGTCTATACTATTGTGAGCTTGGTAGTGGATTTATTTAGTAGTACTTTATTTAAGGAGGCTAGCGCATAAAAGAAAAAAACAAAGATCTTTTAATGGAAAAATTTGAATATTTTCATAAAAATGTCTGTAAGGTAAAATTATTGTTTGAGAATTTTTGACCATTTAGTTTTTGAAATATTCATGACTGAAACATAAAAATTTAACACTGTAGAGATACAGAATCAGAACACCAAATACTTATGGAAATATCTTTCTCTAGTTGTTTTACAAAAATAATCTTGAAGGATTGAAAAATATGATAGAAACATTAAATTTATCTCTCTCATTATTTCTCATTTAATACTTTTTGTTCTAAATATCTATTTAACTGTTAGGTGGGGAGCCGGTGACACTGGAAGTGATGTCATCACTGACCTCCAACATTTTTAGAGTATTAATTGTAAAAAAAAATAATACAAACAGAATGAGCTTGGTGTGACTATACGAATTTACCAGAAACAATATTCATTTAAATTAGTTATTATTAATAAGCAACAAAGTTTTTCAATCATCACAAAACCGTATTTTCAGTAAATATAAAATTAGCCAATATCATAATCTTTAAAAATAATTGAAAGTGACTGTCACACCTAATTGAAAATTTTGACATGTGGCAGTTTTTTTGCCATTATGAATAATAACGTTTTTCACCACATCATTTTATATGTTTTTTATTCTCTTTAAGATAATTATTATAAATACCAGAAATTAACTGTTGGACATAATTAAAGCTTGTGACAGGTGGCAAATTCTTGCCATTATCAATTGCATACATTTTTATTCTGTTTAGTTTAATTTTAATTTTTTGCTGCTTTTTAGTGGAGTTCTAATTCAATTTCAATACATTTTTTGTTGCTCAATTTTTTTATTAAATTTCAGTTTATTCTGTATTCCGATTTTTCTTTTGAATACCTATTTTTTTATTTAAAAAAGTGACTAAAAATATTTTCATTCTATAAATGCGAAAAATAAAATTATCCAGTGCTGAGTATCTGAAAATGTTAATACTTACTGTAACTCAACTTTCCTGACAAGTGATTTACCATTTTACAATTTCTGATGTCTCATATTTATAAGATGAATTTTGGAATTTAAGATTTTGAAATAGTTTAATAATTATTAGTTAATAGCAAACTTATTTATATTTTTCTGTAATTACAAATGATATTAAATAATAATATATTATTATTAATGATATCACACAAATGATATTAAATAATAATATGATATTATTAATGATATCAAAGCAAATTATTCTAAAATTATATGAATTATAAAAATAATAAATGAAAAATAATTTTAATTGGGCCATTGAGATATGATATAAAATACATGATTAAACATTAAAAGTCATGTCGTTATCATTGTCAATCATTATCTGATTCACCATTTTCAAATTCGTTTATATTTGTCTTTAATTACACATGATATTAAATAATAGTATGTTAATAATTATTAATTATATCAAAGCAAATATGAGTTACCAATTCTAAAATTGTATCAATAATAAAAATTATAAAAACAATAATTGAAAAATAATTTTATTTAGGCTATAGAGATATGATATCAAGTACATAATTAATCATTGAAATTCAAGTCATTATCATTGTCAATCATTATCTGATTCATTACTATCAACATCACATTCAGTATCTGCAATAATTTCTTCCGCTTTTAATCAACTACACTCTTCTGGGTTGTATATATATATATATATATATATATATATATATATATATATATATATATATATATATATACATATATATAGTCTTTAAAAATTTTTGTGTCAACGTTTATCAGCATAGAGGAATATTTATTGAATTTAAATTTATTAAGCCTTTATAAAATGTCTCGTTGTCACTTGTGCTTCGAAAAATGTTTACAAACAATTCGAGTATTGCCTTGTTAGCATTGTTTCCATTTACGTTGTACATTTCATTTGTGAATAATTCTTGAATTAAATCTGTTTTATTTTGATCAATTTATCAAGCCTCCTTTCGTAATGGTTCGTCGATGGAGATTTTTTTTTGTTTTTTTAAATCTATTTACCCTAACTAAATGCTTAACTTGACAATACAAATTTGCAATCTGTGGCAACATTTAATTAGGTTTGACAGTCACTTTCTGGATTTTTTGAAGTGGCCGACAATGATTATCTTGAAGAGAATAAAAAATAAACAAAATTATGTGGCTAAAAAGGTTGAAATTAATAACGTCAAAATTTGCCATGTCACAATTTTGATTTAGGTGTGACAGTCACTTTCTGGTATTTTTGAAATGACAGACCACGATATCCTTAAAGAGAATAAAAAACAAACAAAATGATGTGTAAAAAGGTTGCAATTTATACCGTCAAAAAATTGACACGTCAAAATCTTTAATTATGAGTGACAGTCACTTTCTGACAAACAATGATTATCTTAATGAGAATAAACAAAATGATGTGACAAAAAAGGTTGTAATAAATAAAGTCCAAAAATTGCCTTGTTACAATGTTTATTTAGGTGTGACAGTTACTTTCTGGCGGTTTTAAGCTGAGATACCACTATATCATTAAAAAGAATAAAAAACAAACAAAATTATGTGGTTAAAAAGGCTGTAATTGATAACGTTAAAAAATTGCCATATGTGAAAATCTGTCATTTTCTGGCATTTTTAAACTGGCAGACCTAATATTTTTTAAAGTTTAATTCAACATTTACTGAAAATTCAGGTTGGTGATGATGGCAAAACATTGTTTTTGGTAAATTCATATATTAGTTATTAATAATATAAATATTGAAGGTCCCGATGACGCCACTTTCAGTGTCACAGCCTCCCGACCTATTGGACTTATTCTACCAATAATAAACATGACAATTTCCTATAGGGTAAGATAGTAGTAGCGGGAATTACAAAACAAACTCAAATAAAATATTAATCAAACTGTGGAACATTATAAAGTTTTATTTTAGAAGTAAATTTTTATCATAATTATTATTACTTTAGTCAAATTTTATTTTTCAGTTATAAATATGCATTACATAGATAAATATACATAACAAATATAATGAAATAATTTGTCACAGAAGCCTCAGTACGATCAGGAAGTGTAATTGCGGTCATTGAAAAACCAAGTAACTGATGTTCATCAACAATAATATCTTGCCCTTCAGCCGTTTTTGTGTCTTCTGTTTTCATCATCACTCACAGACAGCTTATAATACGCATGGTTTTTTAATCAAACACAATCTTTATAAATTTTTTCGACTAACATAAATACACACATAATTTTTTACTTTCTATTTTGCATGTAGATTCTTCATCACTAATTTTTCTTTGTTTTGTAGCAATATTAAGGTATTGATGCCACTCAATATTACTTTGTCTTTCAAATTTACCTTTGTAACGATTAAATTCACTCATTAAATATATAGTGTGGAACTGCCAAATGGAATAAATTCAGTAGCTCAATTATTATGCATTTTTCTAAAAAAATCAATGACACGTCAATTTATAATTCTAAAATGACATCATGTGACGTAAAAATGTCATCACTAAATATAACCTCCTTCATGTCACAACTGCAATCCTAAATTTTCATATAGGTAGTAGGGGCTTGTGATAGTTCATTTGAAAGCTCTTTTCATTCTCTCTTCAAAACTACTGTGGTTTTAAATTTTGTTGCAGAAATTAACAAGAAAAAAGTTTTTTCAGCGTAGGAAATTCGTTACATTAGAAAAAGAGAATCAATAATGCCATTTCGAAATGATAGTGTAATAAAATGAAAAAAGTCATTATCATCATCTTGGCAGAATTCTAGCCGTAAATAGAAATATCTTCTAACGGGCTGATCGACTTAATCGCAAGAGTTATTCTTCTCCTAAGAAAGAAGTCTAACGGCGTGAGATCAGGTGATCGTGCAGGCCACTCTACACTTCTCCCTGTCCAGCGATTTGTAAAGATTGTGTGGAGCAGAGCTGGGAAAGATACTTTAAAAAAAGTATCTAGATACAAGATACAGATACTTTCCTAAAAAGTATCTTAAGATACATTTAGAAAAAGTATTAAAAATATCTTAGATAGAAGATACTTTTAGAAGTATCTAAGGTACTTTGTGGTATCTAAGATACTTATAAGGTATCTTAGATACTTTTTAGTAGCTAAGATACCTATAAAACAAAATTTTTATTTTGTAAACTCAATCTCAAACTCAAAAATAAAACATAATAAGCTATGCTCTATCACAAAAAATCTTTATTGGTCTTTAATAGAACTAAATTTTGAAAATTTTCATCCGATAAAGCGTTCCTTCGTGAGGTGTAATAAATGTGGCGATTGAGAACATTCTCTCAACAGGAGCAAATGAGGGGAGAGACGTATTGAATTTATAAAAAAGATTTTTAATTATGTCATATTTTCTTAACATGTTAAGTCTGTGTCAGAATCTTGGAGATATTGCAGGAATTGAAATTCGATAATACTATCTGAATTAATATGGGACGCTGACAACGGTGTAAACACTGTAAACTCATTGTCGAATTCTAAAAGTCCTAACTCCTGTAGCAGTAGGGTCAATAACTTTTTCTAGAACGTTTACCTTTAATTTTGGCAAAAATTTTGCTTTCTGTTATAATAAGGTTTTGAATTGAAAATATTTCTAAATATCGAGTTCCTTTAAACAGAGACATCTATCGAGTTTTGAATTTTGGGTGTGTTATTGCAGCCACAAGAGCATTATTTGCGTTTTCTGTTAAATTCAAATAATCTGAAAATCTCGTATTCAGAGAATCTATTATATGTTGTAAAACTCCATTCTGATATTTGTATTTCTTCTCTTTCAATTTTTCTAATTTATATTGCAGATTGATTAAAGAAGGTATAGTATATCCAAAATATATATCTTTTTCACCTTGTAGTATATCCAGTGTCTGTGCTAAAGGTTGCAAAATTTCAAATATGCTATTTCTATGTCTTTAAAAGAGTGACTTTTTAAATCTAATTTTTCAAAGAGAGATGGAATTTTACTTTACTTTTTAAAATTTTGGATATCGAATCGTACAAAGAGTTCCAACGTGTAACTTCAGGGTAACTTAATGTGTGCCCTAAAGTAGTCTTGACTATTTCTGCAGATTTAGGCCAACTAGCCTTCTTCCAAACTAACGAGCATTTGTTGATAACATTTGTATGTCTCGTTGTAAGTATTTGGCTCTTGTTAATGTAGTTCGATATATCTGTAGTGGCCAATAAACTTAATATTAGTGTTTTAAATGAAACTTACTGTTTCTAGTTAATTCCACAGTTTATTGAAAAATGTTTTTTTGTCTTTCGTAGTTCACCATCTTCAAATATAGCAATCAGATAGGTAATTCATATAATGTTTAAGCTCTTCATCGGTTTTTTAAACACAAGAGCGTCTCAAAGATGAACACTATTGACATTCAGCTCACTAACGCCAGTACAACGGGTGCTATGGTACTTACAGTACCAAATTTTTGTCATTTTTGGAGAATGTTCAGTTTGTTAGCAAGATACAACCTCCAGAGTATATAAAAGTGACCAATTTTATGAATGAATATTGTTCAAGATGTCTCACATATGTACCCTACTGATTTTCAGCTGACTAGAACGAGTACAACGGGTCCTATAAATCCAGATATACTACATTTTTGGTTATTTATGGAGAAATTTCGGTTTGTTAGCACGATACATCCCCCGAAGTGAATACAAGTGACAATTTTATGATAGAATATTGTTCAGGGCCACAGATGCGGAAAAGTTAGTTTTAATCTTTAAAACCGTTAATTTTTTTTCATTACCTTCAAACCTTTTTCAAAAACATCGGAACAATTTATATCTTTATCTCCAGTAATTCCAGGAGCAATAGATATAATTGCATCTGTATCATGAAAAAGGGTTGTGTTGTTTAAAGAAGTCCACCAATATTTTTACATCAATTCTCCCATCCTCGTTTTACTACTTGTCCTAGGTCGCTTTGACGATTTATACGCTCTAGCATTAAAAAATTGTATGCCTATTTAGATATTATACAACGTATAGAAACTAAAAAAAATTATTTTAAATAAAATTAAATGCTCAAATGTTAATTTTTTTATAGTTTTTTTAAATAATTAAAATCACAAGAACAAAAAAGTTTTACTACACTTTACACTTTATAGTATAAAAAACAAACCCCCGCCTCGACCATATAAATTCATTCTTGTAACAAAAATCCGAGGTCAAAACTCCCAGACGCTTAATTAAAAATTATTTGACTTAAATAAAATTGAGTTGACAGTTGACTAGAAAGTGCCATTTAAAATTTTTCAAAATGTCTTACTTTCCTCCTCCTCTTTAGAAACGTGTTTTGTCGGACATTATTTTGAAAATTTATAAAATTTTATTAGTCATTGTTATCATATGGACCTGGAATAAATCAGAAGACATTTTTTAAATACTATAGTTTTTCAAACTAATTTATTCAAAGTTTTTCTTATTTACGGTAGTAGTAGTAATTCCATTTGTTTGTTCAAGTTGTCAATTTAGCGTTTTTTAAGACGTCGAATGCCTCTTCTGACAAGTAGAACCATTAATCAGTTTGTAGTTTCGATAAACACCTTTTTGAACACACTCCGAGAATTCATGAGTCTTTTCTTGTCGAACTGTACTTACACGGTTTTTGAAACCAATTGATCCTTAGCTCAGTTCTTTTCTTTCGTCAACAGATGTGGTCTAAAAAACTATAGTAATTCGTTTAGCGGACGAAGCAAATTACCAGACGAAATAAATAATGTATACTCGCCTATACCCGTTTAGATAGTTTTATGATATTTTAGCTTGACCACCGTGTATCTTCATAAATACGTAACTTTTTGAGTACATTAACAATCCAACCATAAAATATAAATGAGGCTTAAACTTTGAAATCTATAAAAGTAGGTATAGGTGTGGTATTAAAATCCTTCAATTCGAACACTATTTTATTACCAAATGCCGACTAGTTTCGACTTGGAAAAGTCATCTTCGGGGCAGGTAAGCTACAATTATGATGGTCAAATTTAAATCAGATGTAGAACATTGAATAATTTATTAGTGTAAATGATGTTTAAAAATTTAAATATTATACTTATATACAAAATAGAGAAGTTTATAAAAAAGTAATCAAATAACTTATCCAATATATTGATATATATATATATATATATATATATATATATATATATATATATATATACAGTATCCGCCAAAATAAACAGTACCGAAAATAAAAATTAATTTTTAATTTCTGTAATGTAAGTGTTCAAAATGTTCACCATTTCGACGCAAACAAGCTTCATATCGATTTTGTAAGTCAATAAACATATTTATAAAAAGTGGTTGATGTAACTGCCGAAAAATATTTTGTATTCTTTCCCGTAGTTCGGCAATATTCGCCGGCGGATTTTCCGAGTGAAATATTTTGTCCTTCATTATGCCCCAAATGTATGCGTCAGGTGGCGTCAGATCAGGTGAATGAGAAGGATATTCGAAGTCTGTTCCCAGAGAAATTATTCTATTATCGAAATGCTGACGGAGTAAGTCTAAGGTGCGCACAGCTGTATGGCTCGTTGCACCATCTTGTTGTAACCATTGTGTGCGAAACTGTAGATTTCGTGCACGGCAAAAGTTATTTAGATCTCTCACAAAAGGTATACTAATTTTCTCTCTATAACGCTCTTGGTTGACAGTAAGTGGATTCTGATTATCATCTTCAACGAAATAAGGACCAATCATTCCATGACCAGATACCGCGCACCAAACGGTGACTCGAAGACTGTGGAGTGGTTTCTCTACAATGACATCAAGACGTTCAAATCCAAGGAATCTGGTTGTTTGTCGATTAATATAGCCACTAAGATGAACGTGACTCTCGTCTGAAAACCATATGTTTTTCAAAAATTCGGGATCTTCGTAAATTAAACTCAACATGCGACCACAGTAAATTTATCTTGCACGTTTGTCCGCAGCATTTAGGCGTTGTCCAACTTGAATACGGTATAACCACCAATTGATTTGAACATGCGACGTAAAGACGTTTCACTAATGTTGAGTTTACATGCAGTTCTTACAATACTTCTTTGAGGTGATTGCACAACTTGGTTAAAAACACGTCCTTCATTTTCTTTAGTGCATACTGTTTTTCGACGACCTGAAGAACCTTTACGTTGACACAATACACTACCAGTACGACGAAATTTTTCAACAACAGCTAACATCACACTTTTACTAGGAGCTGCTTTATTATATTTTTGTTGATATTAGTTACTTGAGGACATATTCACTTGATTCATTATCAGTTTCAAAATATATAACAAGTGGTTTTATCGTTTCCTCTACCATATTGTCAAGCTCCCACATCAAGTTTAAATGTTGTATTGTGACAAGCCACATATCCTTTCATTTGTGCCCAAATATGTTCAATCAGATTCAATTCGCAGTGATATGGTGGCAATCGAAGAACAGTTATACCACGTTCCTTGTCCATTTAATCAGTAGTGTATTTTTTAAATACACTGTTGCCGAGCCAACACTAAAAGTATTTCTTCAACATATCACTGTTAGTAGTAATTCCCTTTTCAATTAACCAGTCTTTTATGCACTGTTTTTCAAGTTAGATTCTTTTAACCTTGAATTAATTATCCAAAACTATAACGGAATTAATCGGAATTGAATCCAGCATATTTGATAGAAATACTCTTCAAAAATATCGGCATTCATTTCTTCGAGGTAATCTTTGGTAGACTTTGACACAAATTCAAGCTAATCACTATGTTCAAAACCTTCATCACCCCCAATATGGGTTATTATTAAACGACTACCTTTCCAAATCGCAGTCTTTAAAGCCGTTAATAAACCTTATAAAAAAGCTTACCTAGGATTTTTAACCGATTTGTCTTGCCAGACTTTTGTAAGAGTGTATCCTTCATTCAGCCAGGTTTCATTTAAATAGAATATTTTCCGACTATCCCGCTTTTCCCAAATGAAATTTAATTCATATAATATTTTCCATAATTTTGTTCTCTTTATTATTGGTAAATTTTATTCATCATGAGTGTTGATAAAACCTTGTCTATTGTTGGTATTTGCTTATTAAGGTAAAATGACCTAATTACATGTTTAACTGCCTCGTCGATTTCTATAGGCTTTTTCCCTGGCGGCTTCTTCGCAGGTTCCGTTTTTTCTGTGCTTTAAAAGCTTGTAAATGGTATTTTCTCCAATTTCTGTCATATTAGCACATTTTGAAACTACGGTACACGTAGGGTGCTCGTACACGTTTAGCACAACTATTTTTACAAGTGTAGTTAAAGTTGCACTTTTAGATTTCACTAGATTCAAATTTGTGGTTGATGCGATATCTCTCACAAAAATTCAAAATTCAGAGATTTACTTTTCTTGTTGCTCTGCTCTTAGGATTTTACAGACCAAGAGACAGTTTAGTAATAAATTAAATTATTTACCTACCTACCTAACCAAATATTAACCAAACTGTTTTCCAGGAAGTAGGTATTATGGGCAATACCTCCGGAAATTGAAATAAATTATTTCATATTATTAAAACTGTTATGGTTTATCAAGTTTAACATTATTTTTATTGCTTTCACTCATATAAAATTACTTCGTACACTAAAGGATTGGACTATAATTATTACAATTCTTCCTTTGTTAATTGAGGTCTTTTAAATACCCAACACAATTTGGAATTTTTGTTGAGATAATAAAAAATATCTCTGTGATGTATGTGCTATTTTAAATATTTACTATTGGTTCATAATGAAGTTTTGCCCTAGAATAGTGACCAACAAAATCACATCAATAATAGAATACCATTCATTTCTAGAGAATTAAACCTGGTTCCTATTATATGCCCAGCAAGGACAGATATAAACTACCTAAGACAAATAGGAATACCTGCGTTGGGCTTTTCTCCTATGGCTAAAACCGAGCTTGCTATACATACACATAACGAATATTTACACAAATATACGTTCTTGAAAGGTATTGAAATATATTGCCACCTTATATCAGCTGTAGCTAATTGCAATTAATATGTTTTTGAGTACTTTCATATAACCCTTTGAATTAGTTAGATAGATGTTTTATTCATACTAAGAATAAAGAAATTTTGTGCAAATTAAATAAATAATAGTAAGCTAGTATTTTCTTTTTCAGCTGTACCTTGGAAATATTGAAGGTTTCTCCTTATTTTTATTGATTTCACTCATCTAAAATTGCGTCCCACGTTAAACGAATGGACTATAATTATCACAATTCTTCCATTGTTACTTGAGGTCTTTGAAGTACTAAAAACTTGCACATTCTAATGATGTGGCATTTTTGTTGAGATAATAGAAAATATCTCTGTGATGCACCTATGTGTTATTTTAAATATTTACTATTGGTTCATAATGAAGTTTTTCCATGTGCACTAGAATAGTGACCAACAAAATCACACCAATAATAGAATACCATTTATTTCTAGAGACTTAAAGCTGGTTCCCATTATTTGCCCAGGAAGGACAGATATAAACTATCTAAGAGAAATAGGAATACGTGCATTGGGTTTTTCTCCTATGGCTAAAACCAACTTTACTCTGCATGCAAATAATGAATATTTACACAAATATACGTTCTTGAAAGGTATTGAAATATATTGCCACCTTATATCAGCTGTAGCTAATTGCAATTAATATGTTTTTGAATAATTTCATATAATGGTTTAAATTAGTGTTAACCAATTAATTCGCACATAGATGTTTTATTCCCGGTAAGAATAAAGAAATGTTATTCAAATTAAATAAATAATAGTACGCTAGTGTTTTTTTTTCAGCTGCACCTTGGAAATGTTGAAGATTTCTCTAAAAAATCAGTAAAAAATTAGTATATAAAAAAAGGAACCATCTCCTGGTATTTTAAATCCTACAGTTTAGTTGTGTAATAAGACGGTTTCAACAGTAGGTACTTTTAGGTTGTCTTAAATTTCTCACGTATCCGTAATGAACTGCGTATGTGTAGACCCGTTAAGGCTCGTGTCCACTTGCAAGTAACTTGCGATAGTTTTTTCAGCAAGTCTACACTGTGTGGTAATTGTTTTCAATTTTATTGTGGCAAATTACTCTAGCAATCTCGTTTGCTTCAAGTTTCTACTGAAACATGTACACACACTTGCTTTTTTACCGAAAAAATGTCGTCTCGGCGAGTGGCTGCTGCAGTTGTGACATACGAGTATACTCAGTTAACAAACAAATGAAGAAAAAGCAACATGACAAAAAGCATAAAAAATTTGGGTAAGAAAATGGATACAGTGTAGATCAACTTTAGGTCTACATGAGAAGCAGCTCTCTGAATTGAAAATGGTAGATCCACAGCAGTTAAAAATTTTTCTATGAATGTCTGTCGAAAACTTTGATTTTTTGCTTAATTTGGTGAAGGACAAAATACGTAAGAAAGATATCAAAATGCAACAAGCCATTCCACCAGAAAAACGTCTGTCCTTAACACTCCGCTTTTTAGCAACAGGTAAGTGCTTAGAATAACACACACCTGCATTGAAAATAAGAACATATTTTTATTGTCATTCATTTTTATTTACAAAATGACTTTAACAACGCGTTACCATAAACGTTAATTGAAAAATAGAACTGTACTGTATCGAATCCCTGTATGTACGATCGCAAGGATAATTATTATTCGATTACTTGCTGCAAATATTTCGGGACAGTCTCGAAATTATAAAGAGCAAACTGATTTACTTGGATCAGCCGTGTACATTGTACACAACAAGCTCTAGCAAGTAGGCAAGTACTTCGCGCAAGTAAACGTTCAGCAAAATTTCTCTTGCTCTGCTGTTTACACGCGTTGCAAGTTACTTGTGACAGTTGTCTAAGAAAATTTACTTGCAAGTGAGTCTTTACGGCTCACCCGATACGATGCGTTGAACGGATTGTTACGTCCCTTCTCCGTATAGGTAAACGTATCCGCATCCGGACCCCGACCAAAATCAGTATTATGTGCTAGTGCTATTTTACAGGTCTTCTTTGATATTGGTTTGGTTTGATTATAACCACAAAGTTCATTTTTAGTTTCATTACTTTTCCGCCCAACCTATCTAATATGCGAGAAAAGTATTGGTTTACCCACAAAAAGTTGTAATTTTGAAAACAAATTTTGAGTAATTTTTTACGTTTTTCATCAAGAACAACACGAAAAAATGGTTTTTAGAAAAAAAATCCTGGGTGTATGTCGTCGGCCACTTTTCGTTACATGTCTTGTTAGCACGATACAGCCTCAGGAGTGCAACAAATCACCAATTTTATGATTAAATATTGTTCAGGACATCTCACAGATGAACCCTATTGATTTTCAGCTCACAATAGCCAGTACAACGGATGCTATGGTACTTGAAGTACAACATTTTTGTCATTTCTTGAGAAATTTCAGTTTGTTAGCACGATACAGCATCCGGAGTGCAAAAGGTCACCAATTTTATGATTGAATATTATGCAGAACATCTTACAGATGAACCCTATTGATTTTCAGCTCACCACAGCCAGTACAACAGGTGCTATAGTCCTTAAAGTACGACATTTTTTGTCATTTTTGGAGAAATTTCAGTTTGTTAGCACTATACAGCCTCCGGAGTATATACAAGTGACCAATTTTATGATTGGATATTATTCAGGGCGTCTCAAAGATGAGCCCTTCTTGAGATTCAGCTCACTAATGCTATTACAACGAGTGCTATGGTACTTGAGGTATCAAATTTTTGTCATTTTTGAAGAATTTTCAGTTTGTTAGCACGATACAGCCTCCAGCGTGTATACAAGTGACCCATTTTATAATTGAATATTGTTCAGGACGTCTTATAGATAAACCTTATTGATTTTAAGCTCACCAGATCTACTCGTAGTACAGCGGGTGCTATGGTACCTGAAGTGCCACATTTTTGTCCTTTTTGGAGAAATTTCGGGATTAGTACGATACAGCCTCCGGAGTGTATACAAGTGGCCAATTTTATAATTGGATATTTTTCAACGTGTCTCATTCAAGGTGTCTCACAGATGTACCCTATTGATTTTCAGCTGACTATAGCGAGTACAGCGGGTCCTATAAATCCCGATATACTGCATTTTTGGTTAGTTTTGGAGAAATTTCGGTTTGTTAACACGATACATCCCCCGAAGTGTATACAAGTGACAATTTTATGATAGAATATTAATCAGGGCATCTCACAGATGCGGAAAAGTTCGTTTTAATCTTTAAAACCGTTTATTTTCCATTATTTTTTTACTTTCACCAAAGAATAGTGCTTTGACCATCCTGGTTTTAGCAGGAAACGATACGTTATCTGCTAAAAAGGTTTTCTTGGCAACTTCTTTACGTCAACGTAATTCTAATACGGATACTTGTAAAAACGTATGACAAGCTAAAAGTGTCTAGTAATACAGGGTGAATTTTGATAAAATCCTGTTAGAGTGGCATGAATATTTAATGGGATAAACTACATATTAGTACATTTTTTGAATAGTTTTTTTAATATTCCATTTGTTATGGTATGACAACTATAGTGTGTGATGATCGGTATGTATTCAATGAAATCATCAAAATCATGGAATTTATAACAAAGGTTTATTTAGGAAATTTATACATTACTAAAATTTTTCATATGATCCCGAGCCGTGGGGCGAGTGCCGCAAATCAAGCAAGCGAGCAAGAAAGTGATTTGCGTACGAGCTGCACACCACATTTTTTCTATTAATGGAGGAGGTATCCTCTTTCTTGTAACTCCTTCCCAGATGACACTGCAGCATATCAATTTCTACACCGTTCAACCGATCACCATGACAATTGGCATATGTGGTTTTCTATGAAGAATTTGGATTTACTATCCTTTTTGTTGTAACTTACCACCAGGTGGCGCAGCAGCATTTCAACTTCAACAAAGTGATTTGCGTACGAGTTGTACACAATATTTTTTTCTACGACCATGTTCATTAATGAAAGAAAAAAGTAACTTATATAGGTATTTTAGCTAAACTTTGAACAGAAAGAATTTAAAAACTGAAAAATCAGTTAAACGTAGGTATAGTTACTAGTGAACTTTGAGCAATTTTGAATTGTTATATCTGGTGTATCTATCTCTTTTTGATAATAAGTTTTAATTCAAATTGACATTTCCGTGGGGGAAAAGTGCTTTTACCAATCTAAATTATTACTTTTCTAATGAATATCAAAGAAATTGAGAAAATGGCTACTTTGCAGATAAAAATTTGTGTAGAAAAGCGATGTTTGCATAGTGGTTGTTTATTATACATATGTTCTATTACTTAATCTGTTATATAAAATAAAAATTTAATTAATTATTGAAAATACCCATAAATCTCAGTTTATAAGATATATTTTGAGAGTGTTTATTTGCAGTGCTAAAAAGTATAAAGTATGTATTTTATAACAGTATGGAAGAATCGAAGAAATCTAATATTCATACTTCATTCAATTGATTGATATAAATTTATAATCAAAACAATATTTTGGGTTTATGAATAGGTATCGATATAAAAAGTAAGTGGTAAGCTCCATAAAAACAAATAGCGGTTGTGAATGAATAGTACTTAGTGAGTAATTTCAATAATCACAAATAAAAAATAAAAAATTTAAGTGCAAAAGAATACCTACTATTCTTTTGTTTATAGATACATAGTTAAACTATCTTCAAACATTGAATAATAACAAATAGTTTTTATGACAGGGATTTAATTATTACTGAGTAGATTAAATACAATAAGCATTGACCAATGTTTGGCAGGACAACAGCTGCTGAGTTCAGCTAGTGTATTATAAAAATGTTATTATTATTATTGGCAATGTCTTTTAGAATTCTCCAAAAAAATCCATAGGAGTAAAATCTGAATTGTTAGGTTGCCATTTCATTCAACCATATGATATCCATATGGGTAATACATTATTCAAATGGAGAATGTGTGAGACGGGGGGAGTGTGATTATTTAATAATTAATAATTTCAATCATGATACAAAAGTACATTCTCTATCCAGATAAGTAAATTGTGATTTACATAAAAAACTCACTTTTCTGCTGGTTATAGGCAAATAATAGTAGATAGACAGTACCTTGGATTAAAAAAATAAATCAGGTTTCTATATTGACTATGATGAATAATATCTTCTTCCAGAGCTACAGGTAAGAACCATATGTTAAAATGATGTAAATGGTAAATAGGTATTACAATTAACAAAATTTTATATTTTGAAAACAAACTTTTCTTTATTTATAGTCCTTCCAGGCTGAATTTAAATATATATATATATATATATATATATATATATATATATAAACAAGCAAAAATTTAGTCTCAACTGACCAAGTTAAGAAGAAAACTCCTAAATATTGGTGATGCAGTCTGTGGCCAGCAATTAAACCATGCAAAAATTTTGTGGACTATTTGATTAAAGTCAAGCTTTCGAAACAGTTCTTTTCTTTTTCAAGATAGCTGAAATAATGTACGAATTAGTTCACAATTAATATACAATATCAGTTACTTACTAATAGTGAGATTTTTTAATACAGCAATTGAAACGTGCGAAATATCAAACGACATACATCTGAATATTAGAATGTCTGTTTAAATTTTTCGAACTATACTTAAAATAACATTTCTTTTCTCGAGATTAAGAAAAGTCAACTTATTGATTCTTCGAAGTAGATTGAATGGATTTTAAACGTTTAAATAGAGAGTTGAATTCGACTTGGCTATTTTTTTGTAGCTATTAAAATATATCAGAAGTAAACGAGTAGGTATAGGATTGTTTTTTAAACTTTGAACAAGGGCGTAACGTGTTGAGCTTTTAAAAGGAATACTTTTAGAGTAAAACATTGAATTTATCGTCACTCGGTCCTTCTCAATAAATATCTTATGTAAATTCAGGTGACTAAATCAGTAGAAAAATCCTTTAAAATACTAAAATAAAACGGTTAAAATTCTGGACGTAAAAACGTATAAGGCATTAAGTTTTGGAGAGTAAGTTATGTAAAAATTCTGGTTTAAACTGTCTGTCATCAATAAAATCGTTAAAATTATATTAAGGATATTAAAAGTGTAAAAATGTATTGAAAATATAAAAATATTATCAAGAAAATGATTTTTTCCCAGAAACTATATATAATAAAACGGAAAAGGTGAAACTAAATGTGACTTGATTAAATTTTGTTTCGAAATTTTTAAAATGTAGGAGTATATGGAATGTCACTTCTTTTATTCATAGTTATCATGTTTATGAAATGAAATGATTGAAATTAATATTATTCATTTTAAAAGCTCAACGCGTTACGCCCTTGTTCAAAGTATAAAAAACAATTCTATACTTGTTTACTTCTGAAATATTTTAATTTCTACAAAAAAAAAGATCCAAGTCGAATTCAACTCTCTATTTAAACGTTTAAAATCCATTCAATTTACTTCGAAGAATCATCAAAAATCCATAAAATCTTTAAAACAAACCGACCAGTGGCGTATCAATTTTTAAATCAGATATATTTAAAAAAATTATTTGTCCTTCCAGATTCAATTTAAAAAATCTTCAAAAATTATTTATTGACTCACTTATTCAATGAAATTGTGTGCTAATCTCAACACTGTATGATCACCATCTTTATCAAAATTATCGATATCGTACTGTATTGGAAAATTTTTAATTTTAACAATTTGTAACAATTGTGCTTTGGTTTTTACGGAAGCGGGAATGTCTCATATTTGGCTTCTTATGGATTTGCCGAGAATGATACGGCGAATTGTTTATTACTATAACAGAATTAGGATTAATATTTAGCAAAAGCTGTTCGGCGAGCTGTTTCTCAAATACTGCTGGGTTCATATCATCATGATAATCAAGCAGAGCTTTGTCTTAAATAATTTTGACGAAGTACAATACGAGACGATTCCATAAAACACATTCGACTATCTAACTTTTTATACTTAAAACCACATTCTATTAAAATTTGTCGAGGTGTTTCTACTGATTCAATCGTTAAAATCTTGCAATTTGTTAAATTCGAATCAAATCTTTAGATAAATATGATGTATCCGACAGCTGACGATACGTTTTCGGTTTTTATCGTGTTCAATCTCAAACCCCCATTTAATTACTAAATAAATTGTGGAATAAGTTATTTTCGTTAACTTGCATAAATATTAATTATTTCATCTTGAGTTGAATTGACATTTTCAGATTTTACTTGTTGAACTTGAATATGCAAATTTCGATTTTCAAATTCCCTAAATTGTGTCTTATTTTTATTATTATTAATTAGAAATGCATTATTAATATGTACTTTATTATTAATTTGGATATTATCATTACTTTAAATTACATTATTAACAGGAATTTCATTATTAATGTGAATATCGTCATTAATAAGCAATTCGTTAGATTCAGCAATTACCTCAAAAGGTCTCCCGAAAGTCATTTCAATAATATCACAAAACAAATCAAACACAACAGTAATTAAACCGAAGACAATAAAAATCTCGTGACAAATACTACGAAATTATTCAGGAATCGGCGCGCGGTAATGTTTTGAAACTTCTAAACAAGTAAACTGATTTACGACCTAATGTATTCTAACTTGCTTGAAGGAACACGCGCCAACTAGATAGTCGACCTTTGATTTGATGAATTCGTATTAGCGACGTTCATAAGTTGTGCTTATAGTTTATAAAAAAGGGTAGCCGATATGTATTGGTAAAGTTATCGTATTACTCAGTTATACACTTTAAGCGTTTATTAACGAAATATCGCAGTGCCCTGGTAAAATCATCCTTTTTAAACTGAGTTTGGAACGAGTATAACAAAAGATATCCCATCAACTAACTATAGTTTCCCATCTGTGCGATGCTCAACTAAAATGCAAAAGAAATGTTCGAGTCGGCAATTAAGTATTGGAGGAGGATTCCGGATCATCTTGCATCCACATTCTTTTCCATTCCATTCACATTTCCTTTATTTTATCCATCCATTTCTTCGTCTTATTCTCTTAATTATTCATACTGACTGCTTCAATTACTTTCCTTGTTATTCCTTTTTGGCTTCATTTTGTTAATAGCACTCTTTAATTACTATTGTTTTCTTTGACTCTCGTATTTTTACATAATCCTCAATCAGTATAGTGCTATAGGTACGGTTGAATTTTTTTGCGATACCTAGATCCCCGGTAGTTCATTTACCACCTTTCCCCCCCCCAGAACTTCATTCAAGTTACGCCCTCAAATGTGTTAACCGATTTGTATCGTTATTTAATTGTGTATTCACTTCCGCATATCAATATCCCTGAGTCCCAGTATTCTTATCTGAAGTACCTATATTTTAATCTTGTTTTTTCTGTTTGTTACCTTTGCTTCTAGTTTCCCATTTCTGTCAGTACCATACACTTACCAGATATAAATCCATACATCCTCAAAAGTGACATTCCACTGCTACTAAAACAGAATCCCGCTACTATTTTTGGACACCTTGTATAATTTCATTACATTCTACTAATGGTCGGATTGAGCCATTTTTTTGTTAACAGGATGTTGTATAGGTATTCAACGAAGAATTTGTATTTTTTTACAGCAATTTTGATGTATCCTGTATGTGTTCTTTTAATATTTTATTGTTTTAATTTTTACAAATCGTGTAATAATTTACTACCTAGGTACTATTTTTCAGAGTTTGAAAAATAAATCATTGCTTAAACATCACTAATATGAGTAAGTCGTTAAAAAATAATGTTGAATCTGAATGGGCTTTTTATTTCTGATACCTAAAATCAGAAAATAATGAGAAGATAGTTTTTATTAAAATTTTAATACCTAATATTTCTTGTTTTCTTTCAAACCCAATCCTTATAAAAATAAGTGGCATATGCACATGTCATTGACTATTATCTTGCCGATTTATGTACAAGTCAGTATCAATAAATACTTTATTTTTCTCCTGTATATTTTTCATTATTATTTTAGGAGCAATAAATCTTATTCTACTAAAAGTTGAAAGGCGTGTCTCTGTATCTTCAAAACACATTTTGTATATTACCTAGATCTGTATTATTACAATGTTTAGAGAAGAAAAACCTTAATCGGTTACAAAGTTTTGTATTTATATTGGCAATAAAACACTTCAAATTACGTACGCTAGTCATTTTATACAATTTCAGATTTTTCCAAGTAAATAAAAATTATTCCGGACACCCCTCGTATATGTCTAAAAATGGACTCTACCAATCGATTTTCGTAAATTAATAAGTAATGTAATTCTATTTTGGTAATATATATTATTTTTCAATAACTTTGTACTGGTATTTATACAATAAGTATTTTTCAACTACGAATAGTTAATTGAATTTGTCTATCATATTATTTAATTCAAGTTTTCAATTTCCGTTGCTGCCATGACACTTATGGCTGTTCCCGGCAAAATCGTGAAGTTTACAAATAAAGTCTGATGCGGTACTTGTTATTTAAAGAATAATATCCCATAATATTAATCTCAAATTGTCTACAATCACTTCAAATTGAATTTTCGAGTAATTAAAACGAACAATTTAGTTTAGTTTTACTGGAAGCCTATGTTAAATTAAATATCAAACGCCATTGCCATGTGCATGTGGAGTTCGATGTAGTAGACCATCATGTCGGTTTATTCGTTCCTGCCAATCACAATTGCGCGGGAAACACTCGTGACTCGTGACAGCCTATAGGAATCGAGCGATTTGAATTCCCTCCTCGCCTTGTTGACTACCTAGAAGTTTTGTTGTATACAATCGTTGGGTGTACAGTGCTGTCAGTGAGAAAAACTTATTTTGCCCTATTTTGATGAAAATACTATTAGACACAACGAAAATTGTAGAAAATCGGGATCGGTAAGTACAGTATTATTTTTTAATTTTTTTCTTACAATCATTTCTGTTAAAAAACGCAGAAAAACAATGTAAATTGTTTTTCTCTAATGATTACTACAATAATAATGGACTCGACCTAACGAGAATCCCGCTCTTTTGAACGAACGCATGTTATCTTATCGGAAATACACAAAATATTTTCTGTTAAAAACATAATGTTTTATATTTATGTATTATATTGTTGCATAACTGGTTCCTGGGTATAATAAACAATTCTCGAACAATTGCTTGTGGTTACCAACGATACCGGGTACACCCACTTAGTTTAGTGGTATTTTGATTAACCTTACTATAGTAACTATGTAATGTTCAATTATTTTATTTACATTTATAGAATACGGGAAGGTATTAGATCAATTCTTCCATATTAATAGTTGTACAGGACGTTTAAATGTCTCTGATATGTTTTTACGACTAGGCGGGAAGAATATCGAGACTTCAAGGTCAAATGGAAGTTAGTTTTGATATAAATCGATGCATCTTGAAAAAGAAGCATTGCCCTCCCAAACTAGTTGACTAATAACTTGTCTTAGTGCGTGATACGTAAATGTCTAGTACTTTTCAAAATCAATGCAAATGTACAGTAGAAAATAATTTCTACCTGCACTTCTGCAAAATTTCATTTGGACATGTGTTAGAAATGTTTATTTGTTGTCTAAATGCATACTTATTGTTCGTTTTGCCTTCTTATTCTACGAGATACAATGGATTTTCAAGTTTAAATGGACATTTGTCATTAAATACTTGATAGTAATATAATAATAGTTGTTACAGCACTCATTTGATTTTTTTTATCAATTCCATCCCAACTATTAATAAATAAATAAGGACGAAGTCTTTATTTCATATATATTTTTTAATTTTACATCTTACAAAGAAGTTTTACATAATTAATAAAGCTGAGAAACAATAAAATTTCTATAAATATACCTAAGAACCTAAGTATCTGTTCGGCTCTTTTACCCTTCTTGTATTTCTGTTCCCCCTCGATTAAGTGAAAAGCAGCCATCTGCCAGGTACAGTTCCGACCAAGAAAATACGGGTATGAGGATGTCTTCTCTCTTCATATTTATATTTCTCGCTAACCTTTTCCAGATGAGGATGGTGTGTAGCTGCTTTTATCGATTTTTAAAGTGAATTTATTATGATTTCATTAATTTAGATCAACTATGATGCTATGAATGGTTATTACCCGAATTATATTTTAATCCATAATTTTTAATGTTATATGAGAACAAAAAAATATGTGTATATATACATATACATAAATATATATATATATATATATATATATATATATATATATATATATATATATATATATATATATTTCATTGTTGGGGTCATTAACATATTTTAATATACTCAACACCTTCAAGGGCAGTTCCTCATTTAAGTGATCTATCTACAAAGTGGCACAGATGTTTGAATGCAATTACAAACTGTGATAGATAAATATTTAAAACGGAATTCTATCAGAACAGTGGATGCTAATTTTTATTCTAAGCACAGGGTAATTGTACTGTCAAGTATTTTATCATCAATAAATCAATAAGATTATAGGTTTAGACCAATTATTTTTGTAAATATTTTGATAGCTAATAGTAGGTACTACATATTACTTATAAATATTTTAGTTGGGGATGTTTTACGTCAGGATCATTGGACGCCTTACTAGGCTTCTTAAAATTCGTTGAAGACATAAAAAATGTTGAAATTAGATTGCACGTTGTACCCTTCTAGTCCTCTAGGGTAGTCAGTAATGATATATTTAAAAAAACTGATGAACCTTCTATAAAATATATAAATAAAACTAAATTCTAATATAGTAAAATCGACAATCCTTACAACAAACTTCCTTTTTCTTCTCTGGTTTGGGGTTAACCACAAAATCAGGCTGTACTTATTAATTGTTTTAGAGGGTGTTTGTAATTTCGCTAAAGGTCAAACTCATTTTATTATATGTAATTTCGTCAAGAAACCTTTTCAGGTATAAGATTCAACATAATCTGGCCATAACGGTAGGGTCGAGTTGTCTCCGAAGATCTTGAAACTAAATCATAGAAAATAACAAATTCTACTATTATAATATTGTAATTGATTATTAAATTCCAAAATTATTTTAGGCCATTAGAACTAGAATCAAAATCTAACGTAGAACGAATTTGTATACTTAAATTAATAAAAGTTCTTTCTAGTGTTGCCACCCGTAATTTAATATAAAGTATTGTACTTTTTTTGCTATTTGTACTTTAAACTTTACGCCTGTAATAAATTACGTTAAAATACGTTAATTTATTTAAATCAAATTTTCATGCTTGAACGAATTAATGAAATGAGCTGATGCCTGGCTAGTAGGCCGCTTCTGATCCTTTTTTATCATTTCCCAGTTTCTCCCCCCTATGCAGTGTTGTCAGATTCTTTATATTAATTTTCTTCAATTTAACCTCAAAAATTCTTCATGTGTCTGCAGGGGCGAGTAACATCATTTTGGAGTACCCACCCACCGTTAGTAAGGCCAAAGTCTACGTAATGATATATTCCGTAAACTTTGGTAAGGCCAAAAAACAAACAAACTGCTGAGTTATGAAGTAGGTAGGTTACCATCTCGAGGCCGAATTGCCAATAATTTCGAGTCGTAGCTAAACCATTTTACCGAAAGAAGTCAGAACGCATACGAAATGAATAAAATAAATGCAAAAACATGTAAATTTAAAAAAAATCTTCATATTTTAGCGGTTTTCGTAAAATATTCTTCTTTTCTTCATTAGCTCTTTTGAAGGCTAAAATTGTGCATATTGAAGAAACTTCTGCATTTCTGTCAACACTGCCCTTTTGCTTCACTCGTTCGGTCTCCTTTCTAAACGCCTCGACCTACGTATATAGGCAGTGACATCGTTCAGGGAAAGGGAATGTCGATCTTCTTCATTTATTTCCACTCCAAAATTTTCATTTGTAAGCTGTGTGTATACCTCACAGGTGCTGTGGTGGTGAGTAGATTCCTGCTCCCCGCAATTTGGGTGTGAAATAATCTTTAACAGATGTAAGTCCGCAATGGTCAGTCAATACACTAATTATCAGTCGTAGCTTTAATCTGTGTTTATTCAGCAGCCACCGTGTTCTTGTTGTATTCGGACAGGCGATTGTTTGTGTCGCCTACCTGAGGCCGTTGTAGTCTCCAGTATTTCTCAAGTATTCCCTGAGCCCATTCTTTGAACAAGGTTGAATTTTGAGCTCTACTCAACCCTATTATTGGTTCGGTCCACATCAGGACATGTTAGCACCTCGCCTGGCAAGTTCATCTGACCGCTCGTTGCATTCGATCCTGCTATGCCCAGGTACCCACAGTAGGGAAACTTCTCATGCTGAAGCTGCGCATGCCTGAACCAGTACCGTTCTTGTTCTGGGGCTACAGCGGCTTAACTATCCGGGCACATGCTAACAGGATTTCTGGATGCGTCCCGTTCTATTATTTGTTCTGCGGTTTTAAAGATGGCAAACATTTCTACTTGGAAGACCGTGGTTTATCTACCCAGAGCATAGCTCTTTTGCACTCCTATGTCCTCTAGCAGTACACCTACTCCCGACTTTCCTTCCATGCGGAAACCTTCTGTAAAACACACGATGATCCCTGGTGGAAATTCAACTTGTTCATCATTCCACTGCTCTCTTGGCGGAATGATGATTTTGAACTTGTTGAACAGGTTTGAAAGCTAGAAATGGAAGCTCCGTTTCTGTTCTTTTGGCTATTATTGTGAGGCCTTCACCCTTTCCAGTTCCCGTTGTCCCGCAATCTTACGAACGCCGCCATCGCGCTCATAATAATCCATAAGGGCAGATACGGCAATCCTAGGCTCCTTTAACTCGCTACTCTCTGGATATGCGCCAACTTGTGGGACACCCATTGCTTCTCTACAGCCGGATACCAGACCACGAAACCGCATTGGATCCTCGGTCGTATGACCGCAGTGTAAAACCAATGGAGGATATAAGGATTTACTCCCCAGCTCTTCCCCACGGCTTGTCGCAGCAGCTACAGTGTGATTATTGCTTTTGTCAATATGCGTTTTCCAGTTTACCTTGTTGTCAGGCACTACTCCTAGGTGTTTGGCCTCCTCCCGAAAATTGTGACCGACGACAACGACGAGGATTTTTTTTCTAAAAACCATTTTTGCATGTTGTTCTTGATGAAAAACGTAAAAATAACTCAATTTTTTTTTTCAAAATTTCAACTTTTTTGTGGGTAAACCAATACTTTTCTCGCATATTAGATAGGTTGCACTGCCTATTATATTATATCATCGGTTTAATAATTGTAAACTTCCGTTTGCTCTGTATGTATTACTTTTCCCAATAATATTTTTTCCAAAATATTATTGCCCTTGAGTACATTTAACATTTTTTTGTCTTTTTTAAAAACATTTAAAGCATCTTTATATTGCAAATTTAAATTTATAAATAAGCAATTCATTTTTTTTACAGAAACTTTATTCCTCTCTTGATGCCATTTGATATTCATTACTCCAAAAACTCTTTCAGTAAACGTTGAAGAAGCAGGAATGGATAACATGTTAGAAATTACTTTAAAAATATCTAGAAAATCTTCAGTTTTTGTCTGTAATCATATTTTTAAAATCTTCAGAATCAATTAATTCATTTAATAATATCGCTGGTCGACATGATTTTTGTAACATAGTTCAAAAAGTTATTTTTATAATGCTAATAACTTCCAAATAATAGAAACAATATTCATAAAGCCCTAATACCTACCACTTTTCAATATGTTTTTTAGATCCTTTTTTGTTGGCAAGTAGTAAGTTTATGAGGGGTTATTAAAATTGGCCTAAATGTATAATAAGCAGAAAGATTTCATAGGATGGGTTATTTATTCTCTTATTTAGTTTACATTGAGTTTTAAAGTGAATGAATGGTTCTGTATGGTTAAGAATAGTAATTTATGCAACAAATGCATAAAGTGGTACTTTTTTTCACGAATGGAAAAGTTGACCGGCAATTCCATGAGTGAAAAAAAGACACTTTATGCACATGTTGCATACATTATTTTTTCTACAGCCCTATACAAAGAAAATAAAATTCAAATAGAAATTTGGGATATTTTAATTAAGTTCCTTTGGTAAATTACAATTATATGTATTCCAAGTTTCATGAAAGTTCATCCTCGATGCCCAGCCAAGTATCTTAGAAGTCCATCCTCGATGCCCAGCCAAGTATCTTAGAAGTCCATCCTCGATGCCCAGCCAAGTTTCATTGTGTTATCTTATGGAAAGCGTGAAATAAAGTTAACGTTATGGCACTTTTTTTAACGCTTTTTTACTTTTTTTCACTCTAAACATAAACAACCACTTTATGCGATACAAACCGATGAAATACAAGGTACTTTAAAGATAGGGCGTAGAATTTTTTTTTATCAACGATAATAGCAAGTCATACTTTGGTGAAGTAACAAGCCTGACCATTTTCTGAAAATTTGAAAAAGGCTCATTTCATGTATTTTGGTGTTGTATGCCTTTGCAGTACCAATGGTATGGCGAGAACCCACCAACAATTTTGATGATTGCTATTTTTGTATGACAAAGACTGAAGATTATTCCAAAAAAGAGCAGGTTCTTCAGGAAGCTCCCAGGAACAGTTTACCGACCCCACATTCACGCCTGGTTCCAGTTCCGGCGAGCCACATTTGATTGTTAAAAAAAAATTAAATTATTTAGTACGTGATTTTCGGTTATCAAAGCAACAGTCAGAACTTCTTGGTTCCCATCTTAAGGAGTGGAACTTACTTGCCAAAGAAACTAAAATTACTTTTAGACAAAGAAATGCTGCGTTTTCCACATTTTACAATATGGAAAATCATTATCTGCCTGTACTGATATCGATGGTTTAATGCAGGAAGTCGATATCAAGCATTCTTCTTGTGAATGACGCCTGTTCATAGACTCATCGAAATATAGTGTAAAAGCTGTGTTATTACATAATAGGAATTTAAAGCCATCTACACTTAAAACTATTGACCTTTTCCCTAACGTCATTTAAATCTGATAACATAACCGACATAATTATTAAATGGCATATCTCTTTCTATTAATAGTGAAGAACAGAACAAAATAATGACATTTGTCGGTTATGTTATCAGATATTAATGACGTCAGGGTACCTACGAAAATATGCGCCTCCTTTTAGATAAAAGAAACTACAACCGTTACGGGTGGCAGATATGTGCTGATTTAAAAGTTATCCCAATTTTAGTGGGACTTCAGGGAGGGTTTACGAAATATTGCCGTTTTCTTTGTTTGTGGGACACCCGTGCAGTGAATGAACACCATGTGAGGCAAATTTTGCCGGAAAGGTCCGAATTTCAACCGGGATCTTAAAATGTTAAGTATGTGCCTCTTGTAGGCCTAAAAAATGTCCTTTTCCCTCCGCTTCACATTAAACCTGGATTAATGAAAATTTTTGTGAAGGGTATGAATAAAGAGCGTGAAGGATTTAAATACCTAAGACAAGTCTTTCCCCTGTTAGGCGAAGCCAAGTTAAAGGAGGGTATTTTTATTGGGCCACAATTTAGAAAGTTGCTAGACGATATTAATTTTATAGAAAAGCTTACCACACAAGAACTTGGAACTCATTCGTAAGTGTCGTGAGGGGATTTTTGGGCAACAATATGGATGCAAACTACGAACAGCTAGTTAATGAACTTTTAGATTCCTATAAATCGCTTGGCTGCCAAATGTCATTAAAAATTAATTTTCTCCATTCCCATTTATCATTTGTTCCTAATAATTTGGGAGCCGTCAGCAACGAGCAGAGTTAAAAGGTTCCACCAAGATATCAGAACAATGGAAATTCGGTACCAATGACGATGGGATCCAACCATGATAGGTGACTACTGCTGGTTTTTGAAGAGGGAAGATATGATCACTCGTAAAAAGGAAAAAAAATGTGTTATAAATAAATATTTTTCTACGACAACCTCGATAAATGTTCATTTTATAACCGTAACTTCAATCATAAACAAGCACATTTTGTACAGAATTTCATTTTTGCATCGATTGCTAGGCAAGTTGCTAAGCAACAAATGCGAAATGGATTATTTCGTGTTAGGTCTACGTCTAGACGACGGCTTGTCAAATTGTGACGTCCAGCGACAAATTGATGAAATATCAGCAGATTGTTTCTGTCAAAGTTTTAGTAGGTAACGAGTAATTTCATAGTTGTTTTCTATAAAAGCGATTAATTAAAATGGAAACTGATAGTGATATTGACTTAGTTTTGACACCTCCGAACATAATAGAAGCAGCAAAGGTAACAACACCGGAAACGTCGAAGATTATGTATCAACGCGCTTATCCTTTTTTTGTATGCATGTATTAAACGTGAACGATATGTTGTCATAGAAAAAGTATAGTATGCAACTCGTAACAAAGTGGCCATTTTGCACTGGTATGAATTGCAGCACTTGCGTATAGTATGCAATTCGTAACAAAATGGCCATTTTGCACTTGTATGAATTGCAGCACTTGTCTTCGGCTCGTGCTGCAAATTTCATACTCGTGCAAAATGGGCATCATTTTGTGCTCATTGCATAATATACTATTTTGATTTGTTATAATGTTAGTTTAATATCAATTTTACAAATATATACAACGTTAAAAAACCTGTAAAGCAATTTTTTAAATAAATATTAAACGTAACTGTTCTGTATGTGGTTTTTTAATGTAACAAAAAAACCTTGCCTGTTATAGTTTTTTTCTGGTCAATTTCGTATTTAGACAGGTTCATTCTACTATAGTGAGCTATTCAGTTTTATGTTACAGCAAAAACATTTTTGTCTACCAGTGTATTCAGTATTCAAATTATCCATAATAATGTTAACTTTTTGGAAATTTAAACATTCGATGATATCATCAAAATGATGATACTTGTTATTAAATCAAAATTATTAAATGAAAACAACCAATTAGTATTATTAAACTGAAACCACTTATCTAGGTAAGCTAAGGCCTTATCAAGAAATAATAAACAGTTTTATTTATCTCTTACGTACACGTTAGGGTGAAGATTCTTTTAGTTCTTTCAACAGTTTGCCTGTTTCATAACCAAAAAGTAATTATTCTCTTCTTTGGGTTAATTATTTTCAAGTGTATTCATAATGGTGAAAATATCTAACGCAGTGATTAGATTACCCTCTAATAATTTTATAGTTTTATCTAAACTCTCTAACAATTTTATAGTTTTATCTAAAACATTTAAAATGTGACTGCAAAAATGTGAATAAAATTCAATTACAGGATTGTCATCATGTTACAATAATAAATTTTCGGGAGGAGGCCAAACACCTAGGAGTAGTGCCTGACAACAAGGTAAACTGGAAAACGCATATTGACAAAAGCAATAATCACACTGTAGCTGCTGCGACAAGCCGTGGGGAAGAGCTGGGGAGTAAATCCTTATATCCTCCATTGGTTTTACACTGCGGTCATACGACCGAGGATCCAATGCGGTTTCGTGGTCTGGTATCCGGCTGTAGAGAAGCAATGGGTGTCCCACAAGTTGGCGCATATCCAGAGAGTAGCGAGTTAAAGGAGCCTAGGATTGCCGTATCTGCCCTTATGGATTATTATGAGCGCGATGGCGGCGTTCGTAAGATTGCGGGACAACGGGAACTGGAAAGGGTGAAGGCCTCACAATAATAGCCAAAAGAACAGAAACGGAGCTTCCATTTCTAGCTTTCAAACCTGTTCAACAAGTTCAAAATCATCATTCCGCCAAGAGAGCAGTGGAATGATGAACAAGTTGAATTTCCACCAGGGATCATCGTGTGTTTTACAGAAGGTTTCCGCATGGAAGGAAAGTCGGGAGTAGGTGTACTGCTAGAGGACATAGGAGTGCAAAAGAGCTATGCTCTGGGTAGATAAACCACGGTCTTCCAAGTAGAAATGTTTGCCATCTTTAAAACCGCAGAACAAATAATAGAACGGGACGCATCCAGAAATCCTGTTAGCATGTGCCCGGATAGTTAAGCCGCTGTAGCCCCAGAACAAGAACGGTACTGGTTCAGGCATGCGCAGCTTCAGCATGAGAAGTTTCCCTACTGTGGGTACCTGGGCATAGCAGGATCGAATGCAACGAGCGGTCAGATGAACTTGCCAGGCGAGGTGCTAACATGTCCTGATGTGGACCGAACCAATAATAGGGTTGAGTAGATTCCTGCTCCCCGCAATTTGGGTGTGAAATAATCTTTAACAGATGTAAGTCCGCAATGGTCAGTCAATACACTAATTATCAGTCGTAGCTTTAATCTGTGTTTATTCAGCAGCCACCGTGTTCTTGTTGTATTCGGACAGGCGATTGTTTGTGTCGCCTACCTGAGGCCGTTGTAGTCTCCAGTATTTCTCAAGTATTCCCTGAGCCCATTCTTTGAACAAGGTTGAATTTTGAGCTCTACTCAACCCTATTATTGGTTCGGTCCACATCAGGACATGTTAGCACCTCGCCTGGCAAGTTCATCTGACCGCTCGTTGCATTCGATCCTGCTATGCCCAGGTACCCACAGTAGGGAAACTTCTCATGCTGAAGCTGCGCATGCCTGAACCAGTACCGTTCTTGTTCTGGGGCTACAGCGGCTTAACTATCCGGGCACATGCTAACAGGATTTCTGGATGCGTCCCGTTCTATTATTTGTTCTGCGGTTTTAAAGATGGCAAACATTTCTACTTGGAAGACCGTGGTTTATCTACCCAGAGCATAGCTCTTTTGCACTCCTATGTCCTCTAGCAGTACACCTACTCCCGACTTTCCTTCCATGCGGAAACCTTCTGTAAAACACACGATGATCCCTGGTGGAAATTCAACTTGTTCATCATTCCACTGCTCTCTTGGCGGAATGATGATTTTGAACTTGTTGAACAGGTTTGAAAGCTAGAAATGGAAGCTCCGTTTCTGTTCTTTTGGCTATTATTGTGAGGCCTTCACCCTTTCCAGTTCCCGTTGTCCCGCAATCTTACGAACGCCGCCATCGCGCTCATAATAATCCATAAGGGCAGATACGGCAATCCTAGGCTCCTTTAACTCGCTACTCTCTGGATATGCGCCAACTTGTGGGACACCCATTGCTTCTCTACAGCCGGATACCAGACCACGAAACCGCATTGGATCCTCGGTCGTATGACCGCAGTGTAAAACCAATGGAGGATATAAGGATTTACTCCCCAGCTCTTCCCCACGGCTTGTCGCAGCAGCTACAGTGTGATTATTGCTTTTGTCAATATGCGTTTTCCAGTTTACCTTGTTGTCAGGCACTACTCCTAGGTGTTTGGCCTCCTCCCGAAAATTTATTATTGTAACATGATGACAATCCTGTAATTGAATTTTATTCACATTTTTGCAGTCACATTTTAAATGTTTTAGATAAAACTATAAAATTGTTAGAGAGTTTAGATAAAACTATAAAATTATTAGAGGGTAATCTAATCACTGCGTTAGATATTTTCACCATTATGAATACACTTGAAAATAATTAACCCAAAGAAGAGAATAATTACTTTTTGGTTATGAAACAGGCAAACTGTTGAAAGAACTAAAAGAATCTTCACCCTAACGTGTACGTAAGAGATAAATAAAACTGTTTATTATTTCTTGATAAGGCCTTAGCTTACCTAGATAAGTGGTTTCAGTTTAATAATACTAATTGGTTGTTTTCATTTAATAATTTTGATTTAATAACAAGTATCATCATTTTGATGATATCATCGAATGTTTAAATTTCCAAAAAGTTAACATTATTATGGATAATTTGAATACTGAATACACTGGTAGACAAAAATGTTTTTGCTGTAACATAAAACTGAATAGCTCACTATAGTAGAATGAACCTGTCTAAATACGAAATTGACCAGAAAAAAACTATAACAGGCAAGGTTTTTTTGTTACATTAAAAAACCACATACAGAACAGTTACGTTTAATATTTATTTAAAAAATTGCTTTACAGGTTTTTTAACGTTGTATATATTTGTAAAATTGATATTAAACTAACATTATAACAAATCAAAATAGTATATTATGCAATGAGCACAAAATGATGCCCATTTTGCACGAGTATGAAATTTGCAGCACGAGCCGAAGACAAGTGCTGCAATTCATACAAGTGCAAAATGGCCATTTTGTTACGAATTGCATACTATACGCAAGTGCTGCAATTCATACCAGTGCAAAATGGCCACTTTGTTACGAGTTGCATACTATACTTTTTCTATGACAACATATCGTTCACGTTTAATACATGCATACAAAAAAAGGATAAGCGCGTTGATACATAATCTTCGACGTTTCCGGTGTTGTTACCTTTGCTGCTTCTATTATGTTCGGAGGTGTCAAAACTAAGTCAATATCACTATCAGTTTCCATTTTAATTAATCGCTTTTATAGAAAACAACTATGAAATTACTCGTTACCTACTAAAACTTTGACAGAAACAATCTGCTGATATTTCATCAATTTGTCGCTGGACGTCACAATTTGACAAGCCGTCGTCTAGACGTAGACCTAACACGAAATAATCCATTTCGCATTTGTTGCTTAGCAACTTGCCTAGCAATCGATGCAAAAATGAAATTCTGTACAAAATGTGCTTGTTTATGATTGAAGTTACGGTTATAAAATGAACATTTATCGAGGTTGTCGTAGAAAAATATTTATTTATAACACATTTTTTTTCCTTTTTACGAGTGATCATATCTTCCCTCTTCAAAAACCAGCAGTAGTCACCTATCATGGTTGGATCCCATCGTCATTGGTACCGAATTTCCATTGTTCTGATATCTTGGTGGAACCTTTTAACTCTGCTCGTTGCTGACGGCTCCCAAATTATTAGGAACAAATGATAAATGGGAATGGAGAAAATTAATTTTTAATGACATTTGGCAGCCAAGCGATTTATAGGAATCTAAAAGTTCATTAACTAGCTGTTCGTAGTTTGCATCCATATTGTTGCCCAAAAATCCCCTCACGACACTTACGAATGAGTTCCAAGTTCTTGTGTGGTAAGCTTTTCTATAAAATTAATATCGTCTAGCAACTTTCTAAATTGTGGCCCAATAAAAATACCCTCCTTTAACTTGGCTTCGCCTAACAGGGGAAAGACTTGTCTTAGGTATTTAAATCCTTCACGCTCTTTATTCATACCCTTCACAAAAATTTTCATTAATCCAGGTTTAATGTGAAGCGGAGGGAAAAGGACATTTTTTAGGCCTACAAGAGGCACATACTTAACATTTTAAGATCCCGGTTGAAATTCGGACCTTTCCGGCAAAATTTGCCTCACATGGTGTTCATTCACTGCACGGGTGTCCCACAAACAAAGAAAACGGCAATATTTCGTAAACCCTCCCTGAAGTCCCACTAAAATTGGGATAACTTTTAAATCAGCACATATCTGCCACCCGTAACGGTTGTAGTTTCTTTTATCTAAAAGGAGGCGCATATTTTCGTAGGTACCCTGACGTCATTAATATCTGATAACATAACCGACAAATGTCATTATTTTGTTCTGTTCTTCACTATTAATAGAAAGAGATATGCCATTTAATAATTATGTCGGTTATGTTATCAGATTTAAATGACGTTAGGGAAAAGGTCAATAGTTTTAAGTGTAGATGGCTTTAAATTCCTATTATGTAATAACACAGCTTTTACACTATATTTCGATGAGTCTATGAACAGGCGTCATTCACAAGAAGAATGCTTGATATCGACTTCCTGCATTAAACCATCGATATCAGTACAGGCAGATAATGATTTTCCATATTGTAAAATGTGGAAAACGCAGCATTTCTTTGTCTAAAAGTAATTTTAGTTTCTTTGGCAAGTAAGTTCCACTCCTTAAGATGGGAACCAAGAAGTTCTGACTGTTGCTTTGATAACCGAAAATCACGTACTAAATAATTTAATTTTTTTTTAACAATCAAATGTGGCTCGCCGGAACTGGAACCAGGCGTGAATGTGGGGTCGGTAAACTGTTCCTGGGAGCTTCCTGAAGAACCTGCTCTTTTTTGGAATAATCTTCAGTCTTTGTCATACAAAAATAGCAATCATCAAAATTGTTGGTGGGTTCTCGCCATACCATTGGTACTGCAAAGGCATACAACACCAAAATACATGAAATGAGCCTTTTTCAAATTTTCAGAAAATGGTCAGGCTTGTTACTTCACCAAAGTATGACTTGCTATTATCGTTGATAAAAAAAAAATTCTACGCCCTATCTTTAAAGTACCTTGTATTTCATCGGTTTGTATCGCATAAAGTGGTTGTTTATGTTTAGAGTGAAAAAAAGTAAAAAAGCGTTAAAAAAAGTGCCATAACGTTAACTTTATTTCACGCTTTCCATAAGATAACACAATGAAACTTGGCTGGGCATCGAGGATGGACTTCTAAGATACTTGGCTGGGCATCGAGGATGGACTTCTAAGATACTTGGCTGGGCATCGAGGATGAACTTTCATGAAACTTGGAATACATATAATTGTAATTTACCAAAGGAATTTAATTAAAATATCCCAAATTTCTATTTGAATTTTATTTTCTTTGTATAGGGCTGTAGAAAAAATAATGTATGCAACATGTGCATAAAGTGTCTTTTTTTCACTCATGGAATTGCCGGTCAACTTTTCCATTCGTGAAAAAAAGTACCACTTTATGCATTTGTTGCATAAATTACTATTCTTAACCATACAGAACCATTCATTCACTTTAAAACTCAATGTAAACTAAATAAGAGAATAAATAACCCATCCTATGAAATCTTTCTGCTTATTATACATTTAGGCCAATTTTAATAACCCCTCATAAACTTACTACTTGCCAACAAAAAAGGATCTAAAAAACATATTGAAAAGTGGTAGGTATTAGGGCTTTATGAATATTGTTTCTATTATTTGGAAGTTATTAGCATTATAAAAATAACTTTTTGAACTATGTTACAAAAATCATGTCGACCAGCGATATTATTAAATGAATTAATTGATTCTGAAGATTTTAAAAATATGATTACAGACAAAAACTGAAGATTTTCTAGATATTTTTAAAGTAATTTCTAACATGTTATCCATTCCTGCTTCTTCAACGTTTACTGAAAGAGTTTTTGGAGTAATGAATATCAAATGGCATCAAGAGAGGAATAAAGTTTCTGTAAAAAAAATGAATTGCTTATTTATAAATTTAAATTTGCAATATAAAGATGCTTTAAATGTTTTTAAAAAAGACAAAAAAATGTTAAATGTACTCAAGGGCAATAATATTTTGGAAAAAATATTATTGGGAAAAGTAATACATACAGAGCAAACGGAAGTTTACAATTATTAAACCGATGATATAATATAATAGGCAGTGCAACCTATCTAATATGCGAGAAAAGTATTGGTTTACCCACAAAAAAGTTGAAATTTTGAAAAAAAAAATTGAGTTATTTTTACGTTTTTCATCAAGAACAACATGCAAAAATGGTTTTTAGAAAAAAAATCCTCGTCGTTGTCGTCGGTCACTTTTCGTCAAACAGATCATTTTTACGATTGAATATTGTTCAGGACATCTCACAGATGAGCTCTATTGATTTTCAGCTCACCACAGCCAGTACAACAGGTGCTATAGTACTTTTAGTACGACATTTTTGTCAATTTGGGAGAAATTTCAGCTTGTTAGCACGATACAGCCTCTGGAGTATATACAAGTGACCAATTTTATGATTGGATATTATTCAGGGCGTCTCAAAGATGAACCCTATTGAGATTCAGCTCACTAAAGGCAGTACAACGAGTGCCATGGTACTTGAGGTACCAAATTTTTGTCATTTTTGGAGAATTTTCAGTTTGTTAACACGATACAGCCTCCTGCGTGTATAGAAGTGACCCATTTTATCAATATTGTTCAGGGCGTCTTATAGATGAACCTTATTGATTTTTAGCTCACCACAGCTAGTACAACGGGTGCTATCGTATCTGAAGTGCCACATTCTTGTCCTTTTCGGTGAAATTTCGGGTTTAGTACGATACAGCCTCCGGAGTGCATACAAGTGGCCAATTTTATAATTGGATATTTTTCAAGGTGTCTCACAGATGTACCCTATTGATTTTCAGCCGATTTTATCGAGTACAGTGGGTCCTATAAATCCAGATAGACTGAATTTTTGGTTACTTTTGGAGAAATTTCGGTTTGTTAACACGATACATCCCCCGAAGTGTATACAAGTGACAAATTTATGATAGAATATTAATCAGGGCATCTCACAGATGCGGAAAAGTTAGTTTTAATCTTTAAAACCGCTTATTTTTGGGTTTTTGCGTCTAGTCTGTTGTACTGAATTGTACTATACACTCGGTGTCTTCCTATCACCCACAAATTTTTAGAGAAGGGGGAATATAAAATACGAAACTCCCAATTTATAAGCAATCTAGTTGTGAATTTTTAAAAATAATTTTTTTTACAAATTATACTTTTTATTGTATAAAAAAAGATATAAATACAATTGTTGTCTTTCTTCGCTTGTATTTGCAAGGAGCGGTTTTCCACTGTAGCGTTTCTCCATCTGAACAATTTGCTGGTGAAATCTCTCGCCGTGCTCTTTTGAAACTGCACCCAAATTGTCAGAATAATTCTAAATGGTAGCGAAGAAAATGCAGGTTAAGGGACATATTTCAACCCAAGGCTTTATAAGATTGGATAAATGCTTCAATTAGATCTTTGTAGTTGTCCGACTTGTTGTTACCTAGGACCTTCTCAAAAGCGTAGTTGTAAAATTTTAATCATTAAAAAGTTCCCGTATTTGAGGTCCAACGAAGATTCCTTCTCTATATAAGGCATTAACAATTTTTTTATAAGCACTAGTTTTATGTGCAGAGGAAGTAAATAAACTTTTTGCTGATCTACTAAAGGTTCATTAATGACGTTTTTCTGGCCGGACACAAATGTTTTCACGTAACGGCCAATCTTTAACTAAATAATGTTGGTTTCTGGCTCTGCTGTCCCATTCGGATTAAAACCTACAATATTTTGTTAAGCCGCTCTGTAGTCCTGTGAGCAGTGCAACAACTTTGAGATTGGCACATATATTCCACTTATAATCTTCGTATTTTCTGCATTGGAGCAATATGCACATGTTTTGTTATGTTTCTTTCATATTTACAGCATGACCAACGGGAACTGATGCCCGTTCGTTTCCATTGAACAACAAAACTGCCTTTAGACTTGTGTTCAAGGAGTCAATAAATAGTCGCCACTCGGTAGGTATATAGGAAATACAAAGTTCATTCATTAAACCTGGAATATCATGACAGTAAACTAAGTCATTTTCCTTGTGAGAAAAATATGGCCACCATAGACTGCCTTTCCGTAACGTGGAAATTTTCACACCTTTTTGTAAGAGGTTCTATTGCTGCAAACGAGATCCAATCAGTTGTGCCTTTGTTTTGGGAATATTTAAATCACGAACTAGATCATTGAGCTCTTCCTGAGATATAAAATGTGACTGTTTGCTGTTACTACATTCGAAAACGACTGCCTCTTCAAAAATTGGACCGGGTACTGGTTCCTATTTGTCATCATAATTATCTGGTTCATCATATTTCTCTGGAGGCTTAGGAACAGGTATGCTAGAAGCTTCATGAGGTACAGGTCCAATGGCTGAGGGGATATTAGGATGCACTAGTATATGCTTGCTTTTACTAGAACAACCCCACTATTATATGCTTGCTTTTACTAGACCAACCCAGAATTTTTGTTAAGCAAAAGTAGCAATCATAAACATGATTCTTAGGCTCCCGCAAAATCATCGGCACTCCAAACTTCATAGATGTGTGAGTACCCCGTAGCCATCCTACCAAGGTTCTTGAGCAAGTGCGGCAGCATTTTTTGGGAGCCCAAGTTTTGTCTTGATCGCCAACTTTGGAACCCGAAATATAATTTGTAGGCTTTTCTTACAAGTGGGCTCAAGGTCTTTCGGTGAGCATTCAGCTTCGCTTATATATCCACTGCTAAATACTGTAATACTGATCCTTCGACAAGCGGTTGGCTGCTTATATACCCGCTTCGAACATCTGGTATTTTCTAGAAACATCGGGAATCAAGAGTATCGAAAACGATTTTTGTAGACAGGGGCCCTTCAATAAGTAGCTATCCCTTAGGCGACTATGGGGTACGATGAAATCTCGAATTACATGGGGTTTAATGTGTATCTCATTTATTTGGAGCCCCAAGGGTTGATAGATCGGGAAAGTCCCCGTACACATCCCCATGCGGTGTTGCCAGCTTGTGCGCAATTTCCTTAGGCTAAGAGAACACGTAGACTTGGCAACGTTGCAGCCCAATATGACAGAAATATAAATATTGCACAGGTACATTACACCTGCTTAAGGTCGGTGTAGGAGTTAAATAGGTAGGGCTTATCGATATAACGTATTTGTTTGGCGGAGAGGCGTTTCTTGCAAAACAGTGATAGTTAAAGATTAAATAAAAATGTTTTCTAACATCCCTTTAATGTTTTTACATTTATTAGAAATAGGATAGGTAGGAATGGTTAATATAACAATTTAACTTGAAAATCTCTGTTTTCAATTTTAAACCATGATATTTACAACCCCAACTATAGAATATTAAAATTATATCTGAAAAGTGTTGGCAAAATTACATCTGATCATAAAAATCGACAAGTGATTGAATAATTTATTTTTACCGAAAGTACATTTGCCCTTTTAGAACAGTTTACAAGTTCCGAGGTTTTTGAGTAGAATGAGTGACTTTTTTAAAGCGTATTCTGATGGGTATAGTTTAAAAATACAAGGGCCATGCATATGGGACTGGGGATATAAACTTACATTTAAAAAAAATCTTCCTCGGTACTGTTTGGGCAATATAATATTGCTCTATTTGGACTAATTCCATGCTTTTATTAAAATACCTTGTGTATTTTCTTTTTTGTAATAAATTCTGCTATAGAATTTTATTATTTATAATTTTGCTACTTTCTGAATTTGGAGCTAAAATTTTATTTTAAAAAGGGATGTATAATAACCAGTGTTTAAAACGGTATGACGGTATTAGATCTATTTGAATGTTTTTTTAACATTATTTTAATAAACTGTGTTGAATACAAAAAAAAACAGGAAAAACGTTTAATGTAACAATAAGCGTCATTTTCGTAATGCAAAATGTTCGATGTGTTCAACACAGAAACAAAACTAGCGACTATTATCCATTTGCAAGAGCCAAAAAATGCTATCAAATATAGTTCTTCCATTTACAATTGCAGAAGTTTAAAAAACAAGTACGCAGTCTCGATGCGGCATCGATTGAGCAGCATAGACGTAGATTATTAATTTTATTTAAGCATTTAAATATTTTTAAAAACTGAAAAAATATGCCATAAGCGAAGAAAGTACATAAATCTTTTTTTATAATTCGCGTATAAAAGAAACTTCATTATAACATTGTTTACAGTGACACAATGAAGCTCTTTGAACACTGTTTTAGTAATTTTTAGTGTACAGTTGGTTATTGTATTTAGTTATATTTTTATTTGACATTTGACTTTAACCTTGACATAAATTATAAATAAAATGGTCTAGCGTTGTTCTAGATAGCAAATTATTATATTAAAGGTAAATTAGAATGATTTATATATTGAAAATATTAATGAATAAAGTACGCTAACGTTTATTTATCAATGATTTCTCAATTGTTTTTATATTGTATAGGATCGATATATAGGTATACATAACGTTTGATTTTTGGGATACATTACCAGATATCTATGTGAAGATGTATTACAGAAATAATTCTGTTCATGATATAATATAAATAGATCGCAAGATACGAAGAAGCTCTTTTTTTAAACAAATAATCATCCTCTGTTTGCTTAAAAGAAAGTTTGTTTACAATTTACACAATTATTCGGTTATAATATGTCAGAAGTGCTGAATAAAACCATCTGTGATCTGACCAATCAGGAATCTACAGAATTGCCTACTTAAATTCAAACCACCTCCCCTAGTTTAAAAATAGGGATTATATGTAATTCTATTTTATTTAAAAAATTAAATAAAAGCGAATTATAAAAAATATTTTGTAAAACTTGTGCCACAATGACTTTCTGTAGTACTCGTGATTTGCGCAACTCACCGCTTCGCGGTTGGTTGCGCAAACTTCACTCGTGCTACAAAACGAGTCATTGTGACACTTGTTTTACAGATAACTATTGTTGGGCCTTTCGCACGATTGGTCGCAGGAAGAAGTATATTGTATTCAGACATAAATGCAATTATTTCAGATTTTCTACTGTTACTGTTTGATATCTTACGGAGTTGCGGCGAGTGATACGATGCGTTGTCCGTAACGATTACTGAATGTAGTCCTGGGTGGAATATCAGGTAGAAGTTGTTCTCTAAACCAACACAATTTTAAATTTTTATCTTTTAGCATTAGGTACAAAACCGTCTTTGGTTCCAGCTTCCAGCGTGTAGTATTATAATGCGTTTCCCTTTTAGAGCACGGCCCACTTACACATCAATTTTTACTATTGTCCTATCCGTAATTTACTACATCTAGACGGTCGAAACATGTTTCGTCAAGAAAAATAATTGGTCTATTAGAACGTTTGAAGTCTTTCATTTTACGCAAATAATATTGCCGACATTGTACTATCCACGCTGGTATAAGTGTAGTCTGGATAATCTTCTAATTTTTCCTGTTTCACTTCCTATGTCGCAACAATATTCTTCTTATATATATATTATAAATAATTCTACCATAGATACATAAATAAAAAAGTTATAACTGTTTAACAGTATTATTGAAGCTAATATCATTTCACATTCTAAGCAAAAATCGAGTGGGGGAGCAGGATAAGGTAGTATTATATCTACTGTTGCCAAGTTTAGATTATTTGGTGTTTGCTGCAGACACAAGCTGTTAAAAATAATCAATATATCAGAATTTTTAAATAACATATTTATAAGGAATTATTTAATTATTATATGAATTAATTTGACTTTTACCATATTAATACAGCTAATAAACGCAGTACCGGTCGTACTACATTATAATAAATCTTGCAAATCCAAGATTCGAATGAATACTAGGCAACTGTGTTTTACAAGCATTAGCGTAGCAGTTGTATGCATAGTAAAAGTTATCGTCATATTTTTTGTCTAAAAACAACGTCGTAACAAGATATACCCTATTCTGTGACGTTTCTTTCCTAGCGATCATCCCCTCTTCGCTTCTCGTCTTATGTCGTACCCCACTTGGCCTACAAATTGATGTTGGCTTCATAACAAATCGGAATTATGTCTGACGTTTTTCTATTTTCAGTATGATCCACAACAATTCCTTTCATGATAACTCGATAAATGAAAGGTTTATTAATTTTTATTAATTCGGCAATTCTTACTATGATTATATTATCAGATAGCTGAATATTTTCCTTTTTAAGACATTTTGTTTAAAATAACTTTTCTGTGCAATTATATTTTCCCAGGGTTGGAAAAAACCCATATTTTTTCAATAAAATGCGTGAAAATTAATGTATGTTATGGATGCTTTTACTATTTTTTTTAAATATATGGACCTAGCCGTTTTGTGGCGTGACCTTGGAAAATATGTCCAAATATGCAATAATTTTTTTGCGGTAATAAACGGCTTGAAACATGACTGCTTCAACTTGGTCATTTTACAAACATGAATACCAGTTTAAATGCGTCCACTATCGTCGTCTGTTGGTTACGCTATCCGACTATCAAGTTCAAGAAAGAAAAATTTTCTTATGTTAGTTAGTTAGTAGGTTAGATTAGATTGAAATAGGGACCACGCCCCTCTAGCCTAGAGGCTCGTAGGGTTTTTGGTTGTTCAATATAATGAGAACATAGACCGAATTTTTTTAATGCTTGCAACGCATATTTGTTTCGCTCATTAGATAATTTTTAGTATTATTATCAATTGCTTGTTATATTTAAATACTATCAATAATAATTACAGTTAATTACCTTTTCTTATCGAGTATACAGATCATTTGTTGACAAATAGATTTGGTTATTTTAGTTATCCTTCATGAATTTACATTGTCATAAATCTTAATGTTACTTGTTAATTTACATCAGATCATTAACTCTATTCTTTGCTCGGCGAAAATAAGTATAAAAGTACATACAATTTATAGGGTGATAAGTTTGTGATTATGATACCTATTAAGAAATATCTGAAAAATTGGTAGCGTTTCAAGGTAAATAATATTCACATCATTTATTCGGATAGACGGGTCATTGAAACTTCGCTCATTAAAGTAAACGATACAAGCTATTAAAAGTAGACAGTTTATGTCATAACATGTCTTTAACAATTACTATCTAAATATAACAATATTGTATGACTGAAATCAGTCAGAAATGCAAGAAAATAGTATAGAACAAAATATTCTTCCTGCACGGATGAACATTTTTGCATACTGATTTTACATGTACCTATAAAAGGAATATTTAATGCCTCATTTAGATACTCACCGAGTACACACGAATAGACACGAATACGAGTATGTAGGCGTCTGTATTCGGTACTCGCCACGAGGATTCTTTTTTGCGATAAATTGGACGAAAGAAAGATTATATAAGTTCACCAAGGCGAACCAATTTGGGATCCCAAGCGTCAGTATCACAAAAACAAAAATAGCGTACATTCGCAAACTCACGTGTGATCAAAAATCTATTTTCTATGTTTTCGATCGATATCATGCGCTGCGCTACAAAGCGAGTGGTCAAAAATTGAGCCCCAGGTCGCAACAAGGATGTTTAATAACTAACTTACAGTACTTTTATATAAAGACTAACTTTATTAACACAAAATTATAATGAATAAACATACAATAACATGTTGTTAGACACGGTACTCGAGACTAAAATAAAATTCAATCTCACTTGTTAATGTCCCTTGACACTGCCTTCGAAACTCTCAACGGATGTGTTGCCGATACAACACACTCCTCCCCTCTCGACGGTTTTTATTTGGTATAATCAAGGTATTTTGGAGCTGTAGAACTCTGCCTGGTGGTGGCGTAGAAACTATGGCGATGTCATATTCAAGATTTCTGGTGCCAGCTGCGGTAACAATTCAGTAGCAACTTGTTCCTCGGGAAGCTCTCTATCACTCGGTTGATTTGATTTTAACCCTTCGGACACTCGAGAACGGATCTGATCGGAATGTCTTCACATGATTTTCCCGTCAGGCGTTTGTACCTTATAGCTCAGAGGTCCCGTTGTTTCAACTATCGTCGGTGGTATCCATTTCCGGACCGCCGTAAAATATCTTGCATAAACCCGATCATTAAAAACTCTGGTCTTTTTGAGAATGTTGTTCTTGTTTGGTAATCATTTCCATCCCGAAAATCTGGTTGTAATTTGTCTAGTCTGTGAGGGGTTATATGTTGAGTTAATAAATATCGTGAGTGCCAGGTGTATATTTGTATCAGTTATATTTTTAATGTCGTTTTTTACATCTTGCACCATCCTTTCGGTCTGGCCATTACTACTAGGATGATAAGGTGCCACTAGTGCTTATCTGATTTAGTTCTTTTTAATAAATCGTTCAAACTCTGTAGAAGTGTTCTATTATTCGAAACCACCACATCTGGTAAGTTATGTGTAGCGAAAAGTTCACGTAACACCGTGATCAACGAGTTACTGGAGGTGCTAGGTATCAATCTTACTTCTAGCCATTTTGAGTAGGCGTCGATTACAATAAGAAAAATTTTTCCATTCATAGGACTTGCAAAATCTAAATGCAGTCGAGTCAGTGGAGCCCGTGCCCATTCCCAAGGGTGTACCGGCGACTTTTTTGGCATGTTTCTTGACTCCTGACACTCAGAACACTGGTTAACTAAATCTTTAATTTGTTTGTCCATGCTAGGCCACCAGACATATGACCGCGCTAATGCCTTCATTTTAACTATGCCTAGGCGTGCAGTATTTTTAGTACTCTTTCCCCCCTGGTGGAATTATAACTGTGTGCTTAGAACATATGCATTTTGAATCTTGGAACCTGTAACATAAACCAAACCGTAGTTATATGCGGATAACAACATTTTGGCTGAAAGAATTTCGAAAATACGTTTTTGTGGGTTGAAAATTCCTAGTAACGATTTTTTTAATTCCTATAATTATGGAAAGGGCTCATTATCCGCTTGGGCGAACTTTTTTCACTGGGAGTCAGTGTGCGGCTATGATATGCCCCTGGAATTTCTCTTCCATCACTATCCGGCTGACTTAAAATACAGCCCACCCCATATGGGCTGGCATCGCATGTCAAAATAAGGTCTCTTTTATCACTATAATGTCCTTCGTTGCATATGCAAAGGGTTTGCTATATTCGCTTTGTATTTAAGAAAAACATGATAAACATTCAAACGTCCCAAAAAAGCCTGCATCTCCGTCTTATTTTTAGGCGCTAATGCAGCAGTTATTGCCCGCATTTTCTCTTTAGTAGGCCGAATACCATATTCGCTTATTTGGTATCCCAAAAACTTTATTGATTTAGTATTAAACACACATTTATCTCTGCGTAAATTAAGTCCATCTTCCTTAAAACGCGAAAGCACACTACGTACCTTACTGTCCAAATCTCATATTGTCTAACAACTAGAATATCATAGTAATATGATAAAACACCTGGAATTCCTGCTAGTCACATATCTACAAAACGTTGGAAATTTTGTGGGGCTACAGAAATACCAAACAGTAAACGATTACATTTAAATGAATTATGATAAGCTGTGCTTCAGCGTCCTGATTATCAACGCTTAACTGTAAATAGGCTTGTGCCATGGCCAATTTTGCAAATATTTTTCCTCCTGCTCGCTCTGATAGTATACTTCGAACTGACGGTACTGTATAAGGCTCTGCTTGTAGTACCCGGTTTAAAGTGCTACGATATTCACCACAATTCGAACTATACCATTATCTCTACAAACTACTACTATAGGAGGTGACTAATTGGCTCCAAAACACCCTGAGATACAAGTCGGTCAATTTCTGTATCAATTTTATCTTTTAACACAAGCCTTTTGCATGATCGGCGTAATATATTTATCCAGATGAAAACGAACAGGCCTCCCCTAAAGAATCCTAATTTTTCAGCGAAAACTTCAGGGGCTTCCTGGAGATAGTTGTTAAAGGAATAAATTTGACACCCCTACAATGGATAAACCCAAACCTTCGAACGAATTTCGACCTAGTAGACTTGCTCGGTTTCACTGGGTTATTATCAGGGGTAATTCGGCTTCACTAAAGGCTCACCCAATGTAGAAATTACTTTACCTTGAGAATCTCTTAAAATAATATTTGATTTTATCAACAGCGGATTGTCATCCTGAATTTTCTTAGAGGTATCTGTGCCAATTACCGTGTAACCAGCTCCCAAATCCACTTCCATATTAATACTTTTGTCATTAATACTGACTTCCGCTATATGCTTGCCTGATAAATTATCACAAGTTACATTATCTAATGTAAATTTGTAGTTTGCACTGTTAAAATCAATGTTTTGAACGTTAGCGAGTTGTTACAGTCCTGCAGCGCTATTTTTGACATTGCTCGTAACTTTGCGTATGCGTGTTACTGCGAGCGGATAATTTGCGAACACTTCGTGTAAATGGTATTTTTGAGCACTGTTCGAAAGTTAAATTCTTGTACGTGTGAAATAGATTTGGCAACGTGGTAATTTCGAAGGTGTCTGTTATATTGACAGATATTTTAAGGTTAGTTATCAAAAAAGAATTGTTTAATTTGGTTTATCACATCCGCGCCGCACCGGTAATGAATAAATTATTAATAATTAATAGAACAGTGAGAATTGCTTTTTAAAAATGGCTGAAAATCCTGCTGTGAAACTTCCTTAATGCACTGACTAACCATAGACTGTGATACTGCCATGAATATGCTTTAAGCAATGTCCACAAGCAAAGAACCGCAGTGCTATCAAATCTTGTAAATACAGAAATTTATATAAAATATAAGTCTTATAGGTAGTTTTTATATTATAATAGTTAGTAGGTATAATACAGGTATAAAAACTAACCCTCATTTCGACACTTAAGTCAGTAGTTCTTCTTTGTGGTATCATAAATGGTTCTACAATGATGTTTACTAAGTAACGGCAAAGTTCTTTTGATGGACGAAAATATTGAGTAAGTAAGACTTCGAGTGGATCGATCATCTCAAATCGGTTATTTATTTGAAATGGTGCCTCTTCAACATTTTCCAGGTTCTCAATATTAGCAATTTGTTGTTAATCGTCCATTCCAAATTATATAAATATATATTTAGATTATAATTTTTTCAAATGTCAGATTATGCTAATCATTCGCATATGGTCTACGACAACCAAATACCGCTCGTTGATTTATTGCGAATACTCGCAATTTGGCGAATGGTAAAAAATAACAATATGCCGGTTTTTGTTCGCACGTTCAATATTGCGCGTAACCTTGAAATGTGCGAATGGTCAAAAATAGCGCTGCTGTTGATATACAGTACGCCTTTGTTTGTTAATGTCCTTTTTTAGAAAACAAGCCACCTCAATATGTCCCAAATTACTACAGTAGTTACACGTTGAGTTTTTATGTACGCGCTAATCTGGCATATGATTATTTTCGGAACGAAAACATTTCATAAAACGATCTCGATTTTCATGATAATCAGCTGATCGGTTGTTTTAGTTGGAGCAACTGTTTGTGACGTTCACGTATCCTAACTTCATATGTTTCACCTGTCACTGTCGATTCTGTTTCTTTCGGCATGGCCAAACTTTGTGCTGCCACTTCGTGAACCAGGCACATATATTCAGAAATTGAATAGATTAGGCTTTTACTTGATGAAGATCCATACTGAACGATGAAATAAAACAATTTAATTTGTTTAAAACTACATTTATTTGAACTAATGTTCAATTTAAACTGGTTGACGCGTTTCACTAACACAGTAGCTTTCTCAAAACGAATGAAGGTATAATATAAAAATGTTTTAATATATACAGTGCATAAATACAGAATTCTATTATACTAATGTTAACAAAAGGGAATGAAAGAAATTACCTGGAAATTCATTCACTATAAACATTCCTAAGCTATCTTCTAGTGCAGTGTGTGCGCAAAATGTGTGGTTCTTCAGGCAGTGTTCCAGAAATCATGTATTCCCTAGATACATGAAAGTTAAGACAGACAAGAAGAGCAGTCCAGCCAACAAAGCAAGTATCTATCGCAAGGAAAAATGGTTAAAATAATATTCAGTATAGTAAGATATAATTTAGTATTTATGTTAAGGTAATTCATTCACAACTATCACATATACTACACCCCACAGAGTTTGACATTTTAGATAGGGACATAAGAGATAAAATTAAAGTAATAATTCACAAAAAGTACCAAGGACAGAAACGTAAATTAAAGTCATTATTAACCAACAAACCAGTATAAAAAAACCCAGAAACCAAATTCTCAGAACATACATTTTTTAATAGATTCGTCAATCTTTCAAATATAATTTTTTCAGATAAAGAAGTTCAATTATTACAAAAAGGTTTTAAACATAATATTCAACCGACATGTTCATTTGATAACTCCAACAAACTAGGTATAGAAACAGAAATTAACATGTATACTTTTTCAAATAATTCTAATCTAAAACATAAAGCTTCAGAAATTTTTAGGTTTGTTCCAGCAAACGATGAAACTAATTCGGAATTGTACTGAGTATGCGCCGTGGCAATTTAGTGTTACAGCGACTATTTTTGAAAACTAGTAGTTATGCTGTACTACTAATTCGATGTTCCAGCAATGTATCAACACACAATAGGTTTGTTCCAGCATACGATGAAACTAATTCGGATTGTAATGCGTATGCGCTGTGGTAATTAAGTGTTCCAGCGCCTATTTTTGATAACTTGTAGTTACACTGAACTGCTAATTCGACGTTCCAGCGATTTATCAACATACAATAGAACAGTTCGATCAGTTCTTGCTCTTGAGCAGGTATTTCAAATTCCATCTTATTTCACGCAAGCGCAACGCATGTTTCAGTTTCGTTTTGAGTTTATTTATAATAAATCAAAATAATTTACGACAAACATTCATACGAACGCATACGACCTCTATATGTTCTGTAATTATATGTAAATAAGGTAAAGGAGTAAGTTTTTTTACACTTTTGTATATTTACTTCAAATATAATCAATTATAAAAAGAAATGTCTGTGGATATGGTGTACACACTAGATGTAAATTGAGGGAATGAAAACGACGAATACTCAGTGTGTATTAGTTTATTACTTTCCAGCTAAGCGCTTTCGGCTATTAAGCCATTATCAAAGCTGTCCTATGAAAAATTACAAAGCTTGTGAAATTTTGAAAAAAACTATTTAAAAAAGGTTGAACTACGTCATTTAAAAAAGTAGGTGTCAAAGCCATCAAGTTGATTAAAAACAATGCTCAAGATAGAATCATTGTTATGATTAAGTTATTGGAATAAAAACATTAAAATACCCTATTGGAAGGGTGTAAAATTATAATTCACATGATGTAAATTCATTCAAAATTAAAAAACTGAATGAAACAGATGACAAGTTTGACGTTAAAATTACGGTGGCTAATAAACCAGCGCGCCGTAAAAACAAGTGCATGACAATACAATATATTTACACGACGAACACTGAATCAAAAGCATGATTGAAAAGATGAAAAAATTCATATAGTGAACTGAAAATTGTAGTGAACCCTGAATATTACATTTATTTTTAAATTTGAAAATGAAAAAGATGTGAATAAAGCAAAAAAAAATTGAAAAACTCTATTCAAATTCAATTCCCAACATTCATCCAATTTAGATGTATAGCAAAATCCCCCTCATCCCTCAGCTGCATACTGAAACTGAATTAAGAGGTTGGATCCATTCCCCAGCCAGTCAGGAACAAGCGTAGTAACCTAAACGTGTGAAATGCTAGATAACATAAATCAAATATTTAGTTGTAAATGCATCCATGGAGGAGCTTATATAATGTATTGACTAAGGTGGAAGAAATACGCTGGCAAGGTGAACCCAACAACCGACAACTGTACAGTAGAAATGGATAGATACTTCAGGTTGTCTACAAGGCGACAGTTGATTAATATTGATATTTGGTTCATCCAGAATTGTTTAAAACATGATGTCATTCCTATTTTTGCAAGAATTAAAGCTTCCAAGAACGTACCCCTCGGATTTCTACGATCGATGGAAAAGCGACTTTTAAGAAAAGAAATTTGTTTACATTATGCTGAGTTAGATAGATTGAACATTGAATCAAAGATACTTTATGACAACATAGTTGAACTGGTTCCTTACGGGTTTTTTCAGCAGAGATTTGGTGAACATGAGGAGGAATTGGGGTTAATACGTACCAATAAATTTAATAGGGTTAATAAAAAGCTCCAACAGCTTATTAGGGATAGGGTCTTGTCTCCAGCTAGTCACGGGCAGACGTCTTCGAACTCAGGTAAGTTTTCTGACTTCAAATTTCATGACCGCATTATTAACCTTACAAATACTACATTCAATAATGAAGAGACTGAGTTCTTGAATAATGGTCTCAAATTTTCTACTTTAAATAATTTAAATTCAAGAGTTTTAGAAGAACTCGCTATCGATGTAGATGTGTTACTGGAAAGTTTGAATCTAGATGATAATATTAAAAATAACATAAAGAGTAGCTGCTATTTATCTTTACAAAGAAACTTCACTAAATTTCATAACAACAAGGCTAAGTTGAAGTCAAAATTCTTTAAACAACAAAGGTTGGTAAGGGGTATTGCTGACAAGGTGAAAGCTAATAGTTTAATTTTTACAAAAGCTGATAAGGGTAATTGTTTAATCATAATGTACAGATGTGATTACATAAATAAAACTGAAGATTTTCTACAAAATAATAACTTCTTAATCATGAATAATAATCTCACTAAAAGATTAACAATTGAGTTAAAAGACATATTGAATGAACATAAGACTTTCTTCTCCGCACATGGCATCAATACTAGACATCTCACTCCTACTAACCCTTACATACCTAGACTTTATGGACTTCCTAAGATACATAAAGAGAACTCTCCAATGAGACCAGTGGTTAGCTTTTCCAACACACTTTTGGAACTTCTATCTAAATTTCTCAATAACTTCCTTTCTACAACTCTAAATTATAAACCAGTGTACACTGTTAAGAACACCTTGGACTTATCTGATAGAATTAAAGATTGTAACTTCCAGTCTAATTTTTTAATGGTTTCTTTTGATGTTTCTAATCTCTTTACCAACGTTCCCAAAATGGAGACAATCCCTATCGTTAACAACCTACTCTAATCTAAGAACATTGACCCAGTTACAACATCTCACGTTATAGCTCTACTTAAATTTTGTCTATCACAGGACTTTTTTTCCTTTAATGACAGAGTATACAGACAACCAGATGGATTAGCCATGGGTAATCCACTCTCACCATTGTTAGCGGATTTGTTCCTTGATCACCTGGAGTCAACGGTTATCTTCAATAATAATTCACATTTTAGTAAAGTCGTTAAATGGTTCAGATATGTTGATGACGTTTTAGCTTTTATTAATGGGGATGTGGAGGATGCATACAGTATCCTCAGTAAACTTAACGATATACACCCTTCCATACAGTTTACTTTGGAAATTGAAAACAATGGATCAATAAATTTTTTGGATTTGACCTTATCAAGGAAAGATTTTGAAATTGAATTTTCCATATACAGAAAACCCACACAGACTGATCATCTTATTCCAATACACTCTAACCACCCCATTCAACATAGAATGTCCGCCATATCTTGTTATGTATATAGGTTACTTAGGGTTCCTCTTTCTCAACATAATTTCAACGTAGAACTTAATATCTTGAAACAGTTGGCATTGAACAATGGTTATTCTCCTCAAATTGTTGATAGTATGGTCTCTAAGACAACAAGGAGGTTGAGAAGAAATTTGCCCTATCCTGAGGTTCACAACAACGTTCAAACTCAGTATCGTGCGTTGACTTATTGTGGTGTAGTTTCAGATGAAATTTCAAAGATTATTACCAACAATCTTGAAGATGTTAAAATCTCCTTTAAATCTAAATGTTCCATTTCCACAATTTTCTCTAAGAACAAAGATCCTATTGATAAACTCAATAGAAGTGGTATCTACAAATTAACTTGTGATTCCTGTCCATCTACTTATGTGGGTAGGACTACTCGTTCTTTAGGTACTAGAATTAAGGAACATCTTAATAAACCCACTTCATCGAATTTCGGCTTCCACATTAAGTTCAATAACCATAACTTTTCTCCATCACGTAACTCAAAAATCCTACATAACATTCCCAGGAACAACTTTAGAAAGATGGACTTGCTTGAGGATCTAGAAATACTCAGGGAAATGAATGTTAACTCAGAAAACTGCCTCAACACATAGGTACATCTTAATTGTACATTTCAACCTCTGTTCAAGACCTTGTGGTCCTCTACGGCGTTCGACTTACATTCTCACCGTGGCGATCCGGTCCAAGAATATTTCGCCCAGCACTCTGCTGATTCGTAAAAGGCGAATGAAAGATCTTCAATTCATTCTTTACCTCTATTTCTTCTTTCTTCTATTTTAAGTTTGCTCAACCTTATTCACTTCTCACATTTTAAGACACCAGGCTATGTATGGGTCATAGTTTGGTTAAGCATATAAGCTACGTAATAACTTGAGCAAATCATCCTCCTTTTCACTTTCCCTTATTTTCTTATTCTCTTGCGCATGCCTGGTTCTTGACGGTCTTAGTATGGATCTAGGTTTGTCACAGCCATGGCATGGCTGCTATCCTTTCTTCTCTTCATGAACTTTGTTTCTTCTCTGTCTTCTCCTTACACCCCACCCCGTTTCTTCTTGTACATGCCTAGTATGGATCTAGGTTTGTCATACTTACCAAAATTTCTTAACCACATTGTTCCCGTGTAACCTAGCTATGTCATAGTTGGGTTCATCAACTTCTTTATCTTGCGGCTCTTATCACATTCTGTCCTACCCCTTTCACTCTTAACATACTCCTATGATTTCTTCTCTTCTTGTACATGCCTAGTATGGGTCTAGGTTTGTAACAACTGACTTAATCACATTGTGTTCTTGACGTCGGGCTATGTATGGGACATAGTTTGGGTCATTAGGTCACAATCACTATGCCATTACATCTAATTCATATATGAGACCGTCGGTTGTTGGGTTCACCTTGCCAGCGTATTTCTTCCACATTAGTCAATACATTATATAAGCTCCTCCATGGATGCATTTACAACTAAATATTTGATTTAAGTTATCTAGCATTTCACACGTTTAGGTTACTACGCTTGTTCCTGACTGGCTGGGGAATGGATCCAACCTCTTAATTCAGTTTCAGTATGCAGCTGAGGGATGAGGGGGATTTTGCTATACATCTAAATTGGATGAATGTTGGGAATTGAATTTGAATAGAGTTTTTCAATTTTTTTTTGCTTTATTCACATCTTTAACTTCATTTTCAAATTTAAAAATAAATAACTTCATTTTCAAATTTAAAAATAAATGTAATATTCAGGGTTCCCTACAATTTTCAGTTCACTATATGAATTTTTTCATCTTTTCAATCATGCTTTTGATTCAGTGTTCGTCGTGTAAATATGTTGTATTGTCATGCACTTGTTTTTACGGCGCGCTGGTTTATTAGCCACCGTAATTTTAACGTCAAACTTGTCATCTGTTTTCATTCAGTTTTTTAATTTTGAATGAATTTACATCATGTGAATTATAATTTTACACCCTTCCAATAGGGTATTTTAATGTTTTTATTCCAATAACTTAATCATAACAATGATTCTATCTTGAGCATTGTTTTTAATCAACTTGATGGCTTTGACACCTACTTTTTTAAATGACGTAGTTCAACCTTTTTTAAATAGTTTTTTTCAAAATTTCACAAGCTTTGTAATTTTTCATAGGACAGCTTTGATAATGGCTTAATAGCCGAAAGCGCTTAGCTGGAAAGTAATAAACTAATACACACTGAGTATTCGTCGTTTTCATTCACTCAATTATAAAAAGGTTTAGTAGTACTTCATTAATGTTAGAATTGTTGAATAGTGTATGCGTTTCTGTTGAGTTCTAGTGCTCTAAGCTCTAGAGAAATGCCATCTGACGGGGATGAGCAGCTTTTGAAGCTATTGATTATTAATATACAATGCATAAACGGCCATAAAATGAAGGTTACGTCGAAGAAACTGTGCATAATATTCCGATGAAGTATTCAAAACAGTTTAGAGTGTCTCGTCTAGTTTTCAACAATTTGGTGGAGAAATATTACAACAGTGAATACAATGATGCAGATGCGAACGGTGGAAATGGAAACCAAACATATGAGCAACAGGTGTTGGCGTTTTTGTGGTTTGCTTGTCATCAAATAGTATCATTTCGAGACGTTGCTGATCGTTTTAATATTACAATCAATTCCATAATTTTGAAATTCCATTGTTGCTTAAATACTTATAATTTTGTACTTTACACAATAGACTGATTGCTACACCATACCAATAGTATATTGTACAATGAGCATGAAATGACATAAATTTCCCACGAGTAGGTATATGAAATTTTGCAGTACGAGCGTAGCGAGTACTACAAAATTTCATATACCTACGAGTTGGAAATGGGTCATTTCATGCAAATTGTACACTATACTTTTTCTACGACCATCCGAATCATAAACAAATCTATAATATTAACAATTTTTATTATTAACTTTACTGCCGTCATTGTTGCATGGTTTAGAGAATTTTTTCTCTGAAATTATGAAGTCGGGTTCTTAAAGCTGAACGAACCATATATTTTTTTTCTTTTTGAACCTACCTACGTCGTGAAACAAATAACGTTCAAAATGTTCTTTTCATAACTCGGAAATAAAAATACTTTATGCAGAAAAAATCGTTATAATTCACCTGCGGGAAAAGTTATCAACGATCGTGTACCTTTAAAGAAGTAATATCACCTCCTGCATCTACCAGGATAGTGAGCGAAGTCCTTCTAAAGCAATGGCTAGTTTACATATCGGGATCAGCATGTCAATATCAAATCATCCTCAGTATCGCTACCCATTTTCGATTATTAATTTTTTTTGCAATTCTGAGACTAAAGTGATCACTTTACTCTCACATGTTAGAAACTAACGTGTCACTTTTAGACCAAGGATATAAAGTGGCAGTTAAAATCGCAAGGGATTTAAAGTACAAATAAAACCATACATCTGCGATGCATATCCAAGCATTTTAGAAGTCCGTCCTCGATGCCCAGCCAAGTTAAGTATAAGTCCATCCTAAGTAGTATTTATTTTTATTAAAAATGTATGTAGAATTACCAGAATTGCAAAAAATATTGTATACGCTTCTCGACTAAAGGGACAGTAATCCCTTAGGTGGATTAAATGGGTCACTTTAGTCGCTTGGTGTATAATATACTATTATAAACGAATTTTGTAAACACTGATGTGAAATGTCAAATTATTAGTCAGACGATAATAAACATGACTCGATCATATAATATAATGACACTCTAGTAGCTCATGAAAGTCGTGGGTAATGAAACATTTCGATACAGCTAGCCCGTGGGAAATGAAAGTCTGTACTACAACGTGGTAGGTTTCTTAATCGAACACGCACTTGAAATGTACATTTTTCTTTATGGTCGTAGAAAAACAATATTTTCAAATCAAAGGTCACAATCGGTTTAATTCTAATGTCAAGTAACACTGTCACCTACATTCAGTAACCAAATTTTCCTAACCATGAAAATTGTGTTCCAACACCAACAAATTCCAAACTAGTTCGACATATTATTTGAATCATCATGCGCAGTAAATCAGTTCAAATTATATGTTAGAACTATCCTAAAACTCATTGCTGGAACAAACCTAATAGAACCATTCTAGAACAGTTCGATCAGTTCTTGCTCTTGAGCAAGTATTTCAAATTCTCTCTTAGTCACGCAAGCGCAGCGCATGTTTCAGTTTTGTTTTGAGTTAATTTAAATCAAAATCAGTACATTTGCAACAAACTTTCAAACGAGAATTTTTATATGTTATGTGATTACATGTTAAGTATAACGTAAGTAAGATTTTTTTTTCAATTTTGTATATTTACTTCAAATATAATCAGTTATAAAAAGGTTTAGTACTTCCTTAATTGTTCAATACTGTGGAAATGGAATCTAACATCTGAGCGTGTTGGTATATTGTGGTTTGCTGGTCATTAAACAGTATCTTTTCGAGACGCTGCTGATGGTTTTAATTTTTGGTTGCATTCCAGCACCAACAAATTCCAAACTAGTTCGACTTATTATTTGAATTGTCATGCGCAGTAAATCAGTTCAAATTATGTGTTAGAACTATTCTATAACTCATTGCTGGAACAAACCTATTAAAAAAGAATTTGTCGAGTTTAACAAACCCAACTTTGAATTATCAGTTGCTAAATCAATTCAACAAAAATCAAAGTCAAATAGTCTTATTTTCACAAAAGCAGATAAAGGAAATACGGTAATAGCATTACCTAAAGAAGATTATATATTAAAAACCAACAATTTTCTTCAGGCAAGCAATTTTGAAACCCTTAAAAAAGACCCAACTAATAAATTTCAGAAAGAAATAAAATTAGCTAAATCAATAATTAACGATAAAAAATATATATAAATTATTTTCACCCAATCCGCAACACCCTGAACTTTATTCATTAATTAAACTCCATAAAGAGGGGTACCCAATCAGGCCAGTTGTTTCTTATTTCACAGCACCTTCATTCAAAATTTCAAAGATTCTCATAGATGTCATTTCTAAATATTCTTCATCCAAACCTCGATTTTCAGTTAAAAACTCAACAGAATTAATTAATAATATTCAAGATATAATACCCCATAATTCTAAATTCATATCGTTCAATGTAACAAATCTATTCCCTAGTATACCTCCTAAAAAAACTGTAACTCTTGTTGATAACTTGCTCACATACAATAATAATGTTAATCCTATAATTCACTCTGATATCATTACTTTATTAAGTGTGTTTGAATCAAAATTATTTTCATTTTAATGGAGAGGTTTATAGCAGTAAAGATGGTTTGATTATGGGCAACACCCTCAGCCCCCTACTAGCAGAAATTTTCATGGATAATATAGAAAAAATAATTCATAAATACCCCCTTAGTAAACAAGTTATGTACTGGCACCGATATGTGGACGACATTTTACAAATAGACAATTGGACAGCTTCATTACTTACATAAACTCAATTCACAATAGTATCAAATTTACCGTAGAGTTTGAACAAAATACGTCTATAAACTGTGTAGACCTTACAATTTCAAATATAAATAATAAACATGATTTTTCTATATTTCATAAACCGTCACATACAGATATTACAATTCATAATAGTTCGGTCCACCCATTCAGTCATCAACTAGCAGCTTTCAATAGTATGATACGCAGTCCCATTAAGTACTAATAATTATAACAAAGAATTAAATATCATAAAACAAATAGCAGTTAATAATAATTACGATCCAAATTTAATTGACAATATCATAAATAAAAAGATGAAAAAACAGACTTCAGAACAAGTATTCCCTTTTGATAAAGACAATAATAAACAATTTAAAAGCTTAACATACTTTGGCACACCATCCTTAAAAATTAAATCATTTTTAGAAACTTTAGACATGAATATTTGCTTTAAAACTGATTATAATTCATTTAAACTCATTAAAAATAACAAATCTAAATCTTCAAAATTAAACAAATCAGGGGTTTATAAATTAAAATGTGGTAATGACAACTGTGATAAAATTTATATCGGTAGAACTTTTAGAAATTTTAAAACTAGAATTTCGGAACACAAACGTAGCTATAACAAAAAACTAGATTCTTACTATTCAAATCATTTATTAGAAATCCAACACATTTTCGACCCAAATTTTGAAATTAGAGGCTCCAGAGATAAACAAAAATAAATATTCAGGTAACCTTCTTAACGACCAAATAGATATCAATCACTCTCCTTTATTAAACCTTTTTACCTAGAAGATAGCTTAGGAATGTTTGTAGTGAATGAATTTCGAGGTAATTTCTTTCAATACATTTTGCTAACATTTGTAAATAGAATTCTGTATTTATGCACTGTATATATTAAAACATTTTTAAATTATACCTTCATTCGTTTTGAGAAAGCTACTGTGTTAGTGAAACGCGTCAACCAGTTTAAATTGAACATTATTTCAAATAAATGAAGTTTTATACAAATTAAATTGTTTTATTTCATCGTACATATCTTTAGCCTTCTTGAAGGTCAATTTATCCGCTGGCAGCAGTTTTCTTTTTAGCATTCGTCTATTACACAGACGATTCGGTGACGCGGCATGGTCTCTAAAGTAGTAATGAAACTACAGGATTCCGCTAAATGCCGAAGTTCTTTCAACTAAACTGAAAGGATTCATCCTACAGTTGATCCCGTCGATAAAACTTGAATCGGTTCACTATTTCAAATGTACGTGGCGTAAAATGCTCCGGCAGTCTTTATAATGTCTTTGCACGTTTTCTCTGAAACCGGTGCGATCAAAGACCAAAAGATTTCATATGTTTGAGGTCCAAACAAAAACAGAAAAATTACTGTTTTCTTATCTTCATTTGCAATATCGTTGGCCGAAAAATAGAGTCATTCGTTCGACGTCAAACTCCCAGCCTTTGGATTTGTTTACATTAAATTGATCGATGTTTCCGTTTGCGGTCGTCGTCAAAAATCACTACAAATTTCATTCACACTTTAATCCCATCCTCGTCACCAAAATGATAGATCCGCAGCCTGGTCGTAACAGGGATGTTTAATAACTAACTTTCAGTACTTTCATAGAAAGGCTATTCTATTAACACAAAATTCTAATGAATAAAGATACGATAACCTGTCGTTAGAGACACGGTACTCGAGACGAGACTAACATAAAATTCAATGTCCCTTGACACCAGTGTTGCCAGATAATTTATATGAATTTTCTTCAATTTCACCTCCAAAATTCTTCATAATTCTGCAGTGGTGTGTGACGTCATTTTGGAGTACACACCCACCGTTAGTAAGGCCAAAGTCTACGTAATGAATATTTTATATTCCGTAAAATTTAGTAAGGCCAAAAACCAAAGAAAAAAGCTGCCGAGTTCTGAAGTAGGTAGGTTACGTACTTAATCAAAGAAATTAAAAAATAATTAACTTTAATAACAAAGAAAGAGAAAAAAAAACGAAATCACATATTTACTTTATAGGCAGAACAAAAAAGTGTATAACATAATACCTAATTAGGAATATAAATTATTTGATTTAATCAAATTTAAATGTTTTTTGGTGACAGACATTTTTACAGAATTTGTATCCGTCTCTTGAAAATGACTACGCAATACGCAAAGAGAATTCAATGTATTTTCTTGAAGTCTGTTTCGTTTTTTTTGTTTTCACATCATTCGTTATCACCCTTTCAGATCCTGCATTTGAATGTGGTAGCGAAAGTACGAGTAATGCTAAAGTACCAATGTTAAAAAACAAACTTTCGTGTTTAAAGTCTTTGGTATCTCTTATTTTCTGCCAAAATTTGGAAATTGGCAACTCCAGTAGTTCAACGTCTTCTTCATCAACGAAGTGAAATTGAATATTTCGCCACTCTGCTTCAATTTCATTTTTTTTATCTATAATTGGCTGAAATAACCGCTAAAAGTTGTTGACATTCCTCAGGTCTTTCTAATGCCAAATCAACCTTTGGTGTTTTAAACACTAACTGATTAAAAAAATTATCTTGCATCGGTAAACGATTCTGCATTTCTCTACAACTAACTGTATAAAATTCTAAACATTTTAATCAATTTTTTTTTGCACATTTTGTTCTAAATTTAAAATGAATTTTTCACAGTCAGGCCCTAATAAATTTTCCATATATCGGCAAAATTACTTGATACATTGCAGTTAACATTGATTTTAATTTCATTTGTTTTAATAAAGTTATTACAAAATTTGAAAAAGTTACGTCTGCTTTCTGCTGCTAATTGGTGAATAAGGACGATTTTGGACTGAACGAGCGCATTAAAAGAATTAAGAAAATTTAGAACATATTTTAGGAATAAAAGGTAGGCCTTGATCTCGTTACAATTCAAAGCGTCTAGTATAAATTGCGTTTGTTTAAGATGGTCCTCGGTAGGGGCCATTAGGAAAAAGTGCTGTAAAGTAGACCGCATTTCTAAAACCCTTTCAATGCACTGATGCAGACACAGCTACCTTGTAGAAGAAAGTTTTAAATAAATTTTTGAGGATCATTTCTCTCCTGTAATTCGGATAGCTGAGCAGATCGTTTACCACTAGCGGATACATATGAACTTAAGACGCGTAATAAATCCTCGGGAGCTGCAGGTAAAACGTTGCATATGCAGTCAGTACTTGCTATGAAATATTGTTTAAATTGATTATATAAATTTTCTGCTGTTGTATCAGTTGCATCTAATTTTAAGATTTTTAGTAATTTAGTCATTAAACTACCTGATTCTGGACAAACTAAAATACATAAGTATTTATCCATACTTAAATCTGTGCTTTCATCAACTAGAATGCTAAAATTGATTACTTTTAAGATTGAAATTAGTTGACTTGTCTCCACTTTACATAATACATTATTAATTACTTGAGTTGTTTTAGTTCCTCCAAGTGGTATTCCTTTAACAACACCGAATTTGGTACAAGTGGCTTTAATTAAATCTACAAAATCATCGGCTACAGCAATACCAATATTATGTTCTGCAAAAAAAGCACTAATTCGAATCTTGGCTGTCGCAATTTCGTCATTTCAGTTTTATTATTGCTTTACCTTTATATTCTTCCTAAATTTTCCAATCAGAATGAAACTTTCTTTTAAAAAGTGTTTGTTTTTCGCCCTCACTTAACTCGTCGCGATATTTTCTTTTATTTTGTCGGTGTATTGCTTTTCCCACCTGATATAGTAGAAGCTTACTGCGAATTGTCCAATATTATGGAAAATCTTAAAATATGGTACAAAATATATAATTAATATTTGTTGTGCCAAAGGCATTCATTTAATTAATAAATATGCATACATATTTTAAAATAATTATGTTATTTACCCTTTAGAATCTTCTTCACTTGAACTCATGTTTAAATAAATCTGTAAACTTTCAAATCGAGAATCGACACAAATTACAATACACAATTAGGCAAATGCTTGAAATATGAACACCTTCACAGTTTTCAATGTTTTTATGTTCATACTTCATACTAAACCAATACTTAACATATAACTGATTAAAATGCGGGAGTCGGGACTTGCCCAGTTTCACAATAAAAAGTTGTAGCACACTTAGCACATTGCAATATTTTTATTTTGCTATTGCTAGGGCCATCTCCAGGCCGAATTGCCAATACTTTCGAGTAAATTTACATAAATTCTTCATATTTTAGTGGCTTTCATAAAATATTCTTCTTTTCTTCATTAGCTCTTCTTGAAGGCTAAAATTCTGCATATTGAAGAAAATTCTGCATTTCTGGCAACACTGCTTGACACCGCGTTCGAAAATATCAACTGAGGTGTGGCCAATATACCACACATTCGTGGTCGTATCCCAATACACCACACACTTGGTCGTATTCGTATACGAATTATTTGCCAAGTCATTCGGCGAGTTCCTAAATGGAGCATACTTTTCTTATTGCAATGAAAAAGAAGAATCTAGGATCACATTTTTCTTATAACAAAAAGTTTAATTATTTATTCTGACTATTTTAGATACGGTCATGATTGTAGTTATAATTACCAACTTATCATTATACTGGGTGATTCTTTTGTAGTTCCAATTAGACGTTTCAGTGAAACTTGGTATCCCTACCTGAAAACTGAAAATTTGGGGTATGACTAGAGGAAAGAAAATATTTATTTAGGGCTTCATACTATCTCCGGTCATACCGAAAGTTGACTGAAACTTATTTTAGATATAACACTTTATATATTACGTATTTCGATAAAGATACTTTTGGGGATTCTTACAGGATTTTGCTACCATACTGTTTTATTAGATATGACTAATGTTATTACGAAACAGTGTCTTGTGACTTCATATACATTTTAGTTAGGTACTACAAAAATATCACATTCAATAAATGTTCCTCGTATTATCATTATTTACTTTTCTTGTATGTTGACAAAATGACAATTATTTTATTCATACAATACGCTATCAGATATCGGATATGATATGATGTATCTATTTAATTGTAAAAATAACTTTAGTAGCATAGTAACATTATTTAATTCCCAAGATATTTAAATAAAGTTTGTTGACCTGCTGAAACGCGAATTTGCAAATTAGTTCCGTATGTAAATTTCTTCTATGCCAAGGTCAAAGTTTCGAATGAAAAAATAGTAGACTCGACTATGTTTTGTTCTATATTTTCTCATATAAAAAGTTTTTAAATATGTAACGTGTTATACCGGGTCGGGTAGAGTAACTTGCGTACTTTGACATTCAATAAAAGAAAAAGTAATGCATATTTACACTTTATTCTGTGAGCGTTGTGAGCAATATGAAGTGGGTACCTACAACATGTAATAGTCTAAGAGCTAATGAGCATTTGTCTTTCGTTACTGGAAGTACCTATAGTTTATTTACGATAAAGATACGTTGCAAAACAAAATATTGTGATGTTGCCAAGCTGTAGTTTTTTCCTTTACTTAACGAAAACTAGAAAAGTCAATCTGATGTTAGATTGACAGTTCTTCTTTTTCATTGTTCCGTGCCTCGTAGGGCGTGAGTCAAAAATATTTATTTAAAAATAAAAGGCTTGTATGATAGGCTTGATTAATTTAATATAAATATTTATTCATGAAAAACAATGGATAAGATACAAGAAACAGTAACCAATCATTCTATATTCGAATTAGCATTTAATTATTTTACATAGAAGAGGGTTAAATGACGAACTGTAGGTCCTTATACCTTATTCTATGCTCTATAGAACCATCTTCAAGAGCACTGCAAGGGTTTACGCTAAAAGGAATCAATACAAGCTGTAACCATCTTCATGCAAATCTAAATATTGTTTCTTTATACAATATCTATTATATTTATTATAATAAAAATAGGATGGAAAAGAAAAATATAGATACACAAAATAAAAATTTGTTACAAGATATAAAAATAAAAAATCTCTCATTTTATCAGTATTATTTATGTAGAGATACTGTGGTCGTTATTTTAATTTGTGTATTATAAAATAACTGTACCTAATAATAGTTATTAGTGATTTTGAAAAGGTGGAAATAAAGTAAATTGGATAAAAATATCATGACATAGAAACCAGAGAAGAAACCAACAAAACGAAAAGCATGCTTAGAGTAGCCGAAATGAAAACGCTCAGGACTATAGTGGGAAAAACAAGAAGGGACCGAATTAGAAACAATGACATCAGGGAACAATGTGGAGTACAAGACATCGTAAGATGGGGGAGACAAAGAAGAAGACATTGGTACGCTCATGTGAGAAGAATGGAGGAGAGCAGTCTGCCACGCATCGCACTTGAAGGGAAACCAACAGGGAAAAGAGCACCCGGTAGACCACCTAAGAGATGGAAGGACAGTTGGCAGTCCACCTCCCAGGAAACGATAAAGAGGAACCTTCAAAACTAACAGATCGCAAGATCTTAAATACGAATAAGAAGAAGAAGAAGGATAAAAATATACAAAAAATAAAACACAAGATTTCCACTACTCCACTACAAAATCATCACTATCTTCATCGTCACTGTCAAAATTAATAATAAGTGGAGGCACATCCTGTCTATCAAATACTACTTCTCTATCCCACCCATCTTGTATAATTTTTTCAGTGTGTTCTACTGTCTTTGACCAAATATCAGGAGTCATTTTTTCTAAAGACTTTTTCCATACACCTATTGCTTGTTCTGTTGAAGAATCATCAGTTCCCACATGATCTCTATAAAAATTTTTAACTATACCCCAAATATGTTCAATTGGGTTGAACATACAGTGGTAAGGGGGAAGTCGAAGCACTTTGTGACTATATTTTTCAGATAATTTGTCAGCTTCATATACTGTTGGTGGTTTATTCCTACAAAAATGCATATATTTAAACAAAATACGTTATCTAAGTATTACCATAATATATTGAAAAATGTTTATATCAACTTACCGTTGTACTAAATTCAATAATTGGGTTTTGAGGAAAGTATTTTCAAAAAGGAATATCATTTTGTATCAACCAGTTCTGTATATCAGCCTTTTTGGTAGCTGTTGGTACTTTATTGATCACTGTACTGTGATAACTTGTATTATCCATTACAATTGTGGCAGGTTCTTCCAAGTTCACTAAAAGCTGGTATTCAAACCAATGCAAAACATTTTCTCGGTTCATTTCACCGTGGTAATCACCATCTTGTTTTTTGGAAGAAAAAACCAGCCCTGCTCCAGGAATAAATCCAGAAGAGGAACCAGCATGCAATACTATATACCTACAATAAGGAAATAACAAATTACTACTAGGTTTCCTAGATAGACTGCATAGCTCAAAACAACTATTAATAATTCTATAGATTTAAATAAAATAGTGTGACTAGTAATTATTTGAAATGGTCTTAAAATGGCAGGAATGTTAGTACATCATAAATTGATAGCTAAATTTTATTATTTAATTACCTTGCCCTACCTAATTGGTTTTTTTTCACGCTTCTATGATTAGAATCTTGCCAAGAACGTCCAACAGTACCGTCTTTAAATATCCAGGTCTTATCCAAAAACACAAATTGATATAAACCTTCCCTTTTTATCTTGACATATTCATGTAAAAAATGTACACGTTTTAATGCAATATGTGGCAACTCCATTAAACCACGACGAGGATAATCTTTTTGGTATTTGAATCCAATATTTTTCATTATCTTCCAGAGTGATGTTAAACAACCATTAAAGAGTTTACGCTCCTGGAGTTTGTCTCTTAAAGTTTTCAAGGTTATGTGTTCCTCTGAAAAAATATTGTGTTAGTTAATTGTGAATAAAATAGAACAGTTAGTTCAATATAATCACTGTTTCCATACATTTCATATATAACATGTCGGAAAGCATTTTGATCAAAGTTATCAATTTCAACAGTAGGTTTTATGCGTTGTCTCTTTTTAGGTGGGCTTTTAGGCTGTTACGGTTAACAGTGGTAACGCTAAGTTGTAAATCTTCTGCAACTCTCTACAATATAATTACTTCAATTTAGGAAAGAATAATATATTATCAAGTTTAATTAACCTAACCTAACATTAAAAACATTTAATCATTTACATTTAAATATGTAACAATAATATTAATAATGAATACAAATAGCGAATACTATTACTTACGTCTCTTACAGCAGTAAGCGCGAGAAGCGGGCCCCATTTCGGCATTCTCGTTCAAAATAGCTCAACAAAGATGTTACCATCTCTTGACATTTTTTGTTCAACTGCTTCGGCATTTTATTAACCACACTGCAGATTTTCCTAAATAATTAGTTATGAAAATAACTGTTTTTTTAATCTTGAGTAAGCAATGAATTTAAAAGCACCGAAAAAACTGAAAGTAAATATTAGACGATGATCGAATGTCAATAAACGTCAAAACAAACTGGGGAATTTTACCAGTTGATTTGACAACGTCTTGAAGTTTTGCCAACCCGTTAGCTGTAAATTGCCCTGGCTGTTGAGGATAAATTGTATTCACGGTTGGTAAATTAATATTTATTCTGATAAGCAGAAAAGTAACTAAAAATGACATCATCGTCTTTTTATCGTAAATAAACTATAGTCTAAAAATTTGCAAAAAGGTTGTCATAGGGATAATAAGTTGGCGGAAACTTCGTATTTTGCTTGAATTAAAGTATAGGAATAACTATAAAAATTGTTAGGCAAAAAGATCCTTGAGCAGAAGCCGAACACATATTTTATATATGGAATTTTTATTATTCGGTCTTGTCTGACAATGAAATATGTTATACTAGAGAACTTTTTACCGTGTATTTTAATTGTCAGACAAAATTCGAGACTGCATTCACTATAAATACATAATCTCCCAGCCGCCAGTGACATCAATCGCACCATTTGTTTCAAAAAGAGATTGCAATTACTAGGGCGCGATTATTTAATATCGTACAAACATTAGGTGATATGCATAAAGTTGAGGGGCTATTTAATACTCACATTTTTAAAGAAGCTACTCCATTTGATATGCATAAAAATGTAGGTATAAGCTCCAACTTGTGGGTATCTACTCTTTCTGTGAGGATGTACTAGCTCCTTAAGTACCTACTTTTATTTTTATATGCATAAATGCGAGCGTCCACTGAGTATCTACTTTCAAAAATGCGAGGATCGTTAGTAGCAGGCTCAGCTTCATAAGAATTAGATATCTGTACGCGAAGGCCGAATTTATGTAAATTTATCAGGATCGTAGGAAATCAAGAGAAGTAGAGTATCCTTATATCGGTTTAGCAGAGTTAATGTTCAGTGGATAGCTAACCATTTTCTTGGAGATGCTGAAGAATATAGGGGTGAAGCATTGAGTAATGAAGAAATAATGAGGGCTTTTTCACGTTATGTTGGTGATCCAGAATTCCAAATTGGCCTAGCAGAAGATATTGGTGCCATCAATCGACGGTATGCCGAACCGTTATCAACGTCATAACATGCATTGTGCCGAAATCAAATGTGTGGATCAAATTTCCATCCTCACATAAAGATCTACAGAATGCTAAAACTTGGTGGCAGAAAAGTTCAATTCTCCTTCTGCTTTTGGTGCTATAGACTGTACTCATGTCCCTATACTGAAACAGTCTATTTACGGAGACCAATATGTTAACAGAAAAAAAATTACTGGATGCTTCTTGGCCAGGATCTGTACACGACTCTAGGATATGGAAAAATTCGAACGTATACAACGTCATGCAATGGAACCAGGCTAATGATGTTTTGTTGGGAGACTCTGGATATGGTATAACTCCGTGACTCATGACCTTTTAGGGATGTAGATACACCAGAACAAACGTTTACAAGAGATAGAGTTGTAATAGAGAGATGCATCGGGCAACTAAAACAGCGTTTTCCCATACTATAGTCTGACTTCCGTAATGATGTACCAGGGCATGGCAAACAAGGGATTGAAAACTAAAATGCAGCCGACAGACACCGTGAGGGTCAGTTAAGATGAGACGCTAAATCAAGAATTATTCACGGCTTTCGAGTCTAAGTACCATAAAAGGAGGCAAATTAAAATATTTTATGGATATAAGTTGAAGAATGATCTTTAATGACTAATAACAAAATAAGTAACAATTTCGAAATGGCAACTTAACAGGAAAAATACTAATATAATAACTTAAAAGTAATAAGGGTTAAAGTAATATTTACAAAATACTGTTAATAATCATAGGGCTCTCGCTTGAGTATTTGTGTCCCGGAAATAGGCTTAAAAAAAATTGGATTTTTAGTTTCCCCACTTTCATCAAAATCCTACAGATTTTGGTCAACATTTTTCTGCAAATCAGTGCCCACTAGACTGTTTCGTTTAGATCCGAGTAACATCTCCGTTTTTCGTTATATATTTTATGCATACCAAAACGGAATACGCGCTCACTAAGAGGAGTACTGAAGTTACTCACTACAATACTTCTGAGACTCCACTCAGCTGTATGCATATCACCCAATATTATGCTTAATTTTGAAGTTACACTCCATTCTCCGATTAAGCAATACACGATATCTTTTTCTCTATTGTAATAAATTCAACGCAGCGAACTTGTATTTTATTTCAACTAGACAAAGTTTTGTCTTACAGGGTATATCTGATAGTTACTTAATTCATTGGCTTCGACCTTCGAATTTAATACTTATCCCATGAAGTTTTACTTTTCTGCTTAATACAAATTCCTAGAATTAACTATAACCAATAATAATTAAATATAAATTAGTTTCATTCTTAGATAACACATTGCTAGATTAAATTCCTATATGTTTTAAAGTTAATTAACACCTAAGTTCAGTAGCGGCGCTAGGGGTGTGCGGTCGCACAGGGCCGCGAGTGACGTAAAAGGTATTGGCCACTAAGCCGCGACTGTATTTTAAAGTTTCTTTTCGGAATTACTGAGCCATTTTGTTAAGATAATGAAAGACAAGTAGGTACTGTATTCTATATTTTGATTATATCAAAATGATACGGTTCAAACTGATATAACCTGTAGATGCCTTACTGACCTATAGAAAAATTTACAGTAGCAGGACCCGCAAAAGAAAAATCGTAAGATGGACGATATCGTATACGGATCTATGCAGCACAGACGCGATTACATATGAGATCAATTGTTAATATTCAAAGGCCTTCCAAGAGTTGTTTTTTTAAATTTTGGTATAATGCTATAAAGGAATTTTAGGTAGTGATGTACTGTCGTTAATTGTTGCGTTACAAATTCGTATTTCAACGAACAATAGAATTGTTATTCATTGTAAACAAATATAAAACAAGCTTCCAATATTGAAATACCTTTTTTTATATGAGACAAATTTTATAGAGTAATATGGGAGAATCAGGTAGAGACTCGGTACTGAAACCTCGTCTTATGAGTACATAATAAACAAATCAGAAAAACATTCGCAAACCTGTACCAGGTGAAATGGTCCAGGTATAATTAAATTTGATTAAACAAAAATTCGATATTAAATTCAGTGAATATCTTTCAGAATGGGCTCAGAAAATGTGTTCAATATTAAGACTTGAGCTATTTTCACAAAATTACAACTTTTGTAAACTTGTGAGTTTAGGCCTATATCAATATTTTTCATAAATAACAAGGTTGCACTTAAATGAATCGAAAAAAGTGTTGTGCATAGATTATATACAAGGTGATGGTATCTAATTGCAACAAAAAGTGACAAAACTTCAGAGGTAAAAAATTGCTCTAAAAAGCGTTAAAACCCATATTTTTTACGCTAAATTTGCACCCGGACTCCCCGAACATAGTGCCGCATAGGGCCTTGCATCTCCGCCACTACATAAGTTAAATAAAATTTTTACACGTTGTAAGTCTCAGGATCCCCATAAAGGACCAAGTAATAAGCAGTCGCTCTCATTATTAAATTCGAAGCCAATGAATTAAGTTACTGTCAGATACTCGGTAAGACAAAACTCTGTCTAATGTCGAACCATAAGGCCAGTTTCAGAAAAGACTGATGATCGAGTAAATTGTTTTCACATTAACGCGTATCATCAGGTTCAATATGAATCTGAGAAGTACACAGCATCGTGTTGTTGTTGCTCGGTTCGTAAAAAGATTAATTGAGAAGCGAAAATATAAACGAAAATCCAGAAGGATATGAATCCATCCTCTATGTCTTCACTACTTACTGCCATTTTGCGATGCAACAGAAAAAAGAACAGTAAAACTAAACTGGCTCGCAACACTGCATCATCGAAACTATTACTGATGACTGATTATACGCCTGCGTGTGAAAATTTCTATTTATCACATGGCTCCGATTTCAACCGATGTTCCGCAAACGCCGCGGGCTAGACCGATACCCGTGCGCTTTTTATCACTCGACCCAGGATACACGGACATGTGAACAAAAAAAAAGAACAGTAAAACTAAACTGGCTCGCAACACTGCATCGAAACTACTACTGATGACTGATGATACGCCAGCGTGTGAAAATTTCTATTTATCAAATGGCTCCGACTTCAACCGATGATCCGCAAACGCCACGAGCTAGACCGTTGCCCGTGCGCTTTTTATCGCTCGACCGATGATACGCGGACATGTGAACGACACATATATGTTCAATGAAGATGGCGGATGGTCAGTCCTGATCATCAGTCCTTTGTGAAACGACTCTTGAAAGTGCAATGACCTCCGCCCGTACTGATATAGGTCTTGCCCTGTGGCGTGGACGTTTTTTTTGCGTTGTCAAAAATCGCATTGTTACATTTTCCTGAACCATTCTTTGGACGTGGGAAACAATTATAAAATAAAGAAAACTCTTCAATGAAAAAAAATGGGTACAAAAGAAATAGGTACAAAAATAAGAATTACAAAAAAAATTCGTAAAAGACACAATGTTATGACCTACCCTTTGTCATTTCCCGATTTTTCATCATCACTATCACTATTACCGTCAATGATGATGATGATATTATCTACATCCCACATTTTCTTTTCTTCGTTTTGAACATGAGCAATACACTTGCTCCAGTTTTCTGTTGTCACTCGTTCCAATGCTTTCTTAAGAAGGCGTTTCACATTGGCTAACTTCAACGTTCGATTTTCCCGTGCCATAAAAAGTCCTTTAAATTGTTAACTAACACAGTTATGTACAAAGCTCTAACAGTGGATTTGTTTGAAGGTTTGAATAAGCATGTGTTGGAAAATGATGTTAATCACATTTATGTTTTAATAAAAGTCATATCCACAAAATACCTAAAAATCAGAATACATTTTATTGTTAAGAAGAAAAGTGAAATTAAGACACCAATTAGAATCCATTTAACTAAAATGATTTTGTTCTAAGGGCAATAGGAGATGAGAATACCATGCATTCATACTTTTGTATTGTTTGTTTAATTTTTATTTGTTATGTACTTTGGAGTAATAATATACAATAGAGAGGGCTATTCATACATAAACACGTTTATTTTTGTGGCCAACAATCCAGTAGTAAAATAATGAATGAATTACCAAAAGTGGGGATGGCATTGTAGATACATGGCCTTGGTAATGTCGGTTAGTGTTCTTACAATAACATTAAATTAATTAACTTAAAAGTCACTAAAAGTCTTTGACACAAAAGACTAAATTTTTACTCGCTGCTGAGGATAAACAAAACACGTTTAACATTATTTACTACAAATATTACAGTGATTCGAAATTTTCGTCTAGCCCACTATGGCGATATTTACATCTCTCTTTGCGTGGTAATTAAATAAGGACACAAATACCATGTACTTTACACTAGGCAAATAAAGCATGTACTAAAATTTTTAGCAATCTTTCCACTTTTAGTTACAACAAATACTTGTTCAAAATTTATATACGAATATTATGCCTTTATTAAATAAAATTCAAGTATTTTTAATTATTTTTAAAAGCAGCGACTCAAATGCCAAAATTAGTATGACTTTTTTTATTTGTATAACATTTTAACAAATTTTCAATTAAATTTCTAATTTCATTTTCCTGCAACTAAAGAGAATTTGTAAATATGGCAAAGCGGTTTAAGTGTCCGCAAGTGAGCTTAGAATGTGACTCGATGTTTGGGGCATCAAAAAAATCAAAACAAACATATCTATTTTATGTGTTAATCTCAGTAATGTACATATTTTTATAATAAATATTGTTTTGGTTATAAAAATGTGTAAATTTATACATTGATCACATGCTCTAATTTCAAACTTTCAAGCCTGTATCTAATCAGAAATTGTTGATTACTTTAGGTACTTGAAAAAATTTAATAGATTTTAGATAATACAATTGTTCTCCAACAAATAAAATATTTGAAAGTTCGTAATACTTTTATTTCCATCCTAATTTAGTTTCTGTTTATATTATTGTTCCGCCACTGGTGTTATTTTGTTACTGGTCCTTTCGTCTTTCGTTGTCTAAGGAATGTGCAAAAAAGAGACAGGCGTCTTTCGATCCGTAGTTCAGGCAGACTTTGCCACTATTTGAAGAAAGTTCTTAAACATGAAAAATGGAAGTACAAAGTTTATTTCATAAAAACTAGAGGACCCGTGCTGCTCCGCAGCGTTAGGATAGACTATGTATGAGAGGGTGTAATTGTTACATAAAATCATTTTTTCCACGGTCGTGAGTAGAAATCAGTTTCTATGACATCAAAATTAAAACAGAAGTAGTCGATTATTCCCAAGGGAATATAATGCTCCCAAGGAAGTTTACATTATGGAGAAAGTTTGTCATGCAAAAAAAAAGATAACATTGAAATTATTTATTGACATTTAAATTAAATGTTACATTAGTACAATTTTCAAAATTAATATTAGAAGGAATATTACTATCGCTTACATTTACAGTTCTTGTGATTGCGCTAGTAGTGGTACCTACTAAAACCTGATTAGCAATTTTGGTCTTATTTTCAATGGATTTCTCACATAACCCTCAGCGACTGTCGTTGATTTCCAACCAGCATGAGGCTTTATTGTCGGGATATCCACACCAGCATCTGCCAGTAATGTCGCTGAAGATCTTCAGTAGTGACCAGTATAACATGCAGCATCAAGTAATTTTAAATACGAAGCTACTACACTCCGAATTTTTCCCATATTATTCTTGCCAACTGGCTGCGAACTACATTTTCCTGCTTTGTAGTACAAAAAAGGCGCTTATGCTTGACGTGGGGAGGACGAAGGGACATGTATTTTCTAAACAATTCAAGCATATTTCCCACATCTGTAACCACAAAGGTTCGTGGAATCTTAGTGTTTGGAATTTTTACAATCAAGGAAGAGCCTACATCCTCAATATCATCTACAGTTAAATTGACTAATTCATCAGTTCGACAAGCTCCGGCAATCCCCAAAATTAATCCAACCTATAAAAAATCAAAATACTTAATAATTGAAATACCAAACAACAAAAGTAATCTTACCATAATCATTAAGAATTCTTTGTCATCTGCACTTGATAGAAAACTGTCGATTTCACCCTTTGTCAATATTTCCGATTTTTTCGCTTGATATCCGTCACCGATTTTTTTTAAAAATGCGATCAGCTTGGGGAATTTGATTATATCTATGTTGTTTTAAATGATCAAGCATGACAACCATAGAATATTGCGCCCATAATGTGGAAGACTTGCATTTTTGCATTTTCACTGAAGTATGCCAACAAAACATTCTCGCTATATACTTGAACATTTTTCGCGATGCACCACTTTTTGAACCGATTGTAGGCTATATCGTATAAAGATCTTGACTTCGTAGGCAGCAAATTGCTTATTGCAATATTTGCAGCCTTCACAATCTCTTCCGACTCACAATTATTCATTGTGCACTAAACCAAACTAGCACCTTAATTTGACAATTATTTTTGTTTGTTTATTTTGTAGTTATGACAATAACTCAACGACTACTAAATAAATGCTCAAATCCTAATACAATAATTCTGGTGCTACTTACTTCATAATGACAAAATATGTGTTTTTAAGTTAATGAGACCGTGGAAAAAATAGTATATACCATTCGGGAGAGATGCTATTTTGTCCTCGGTGCATTGTAGCCCTCAGGCTTCAAATTGCACTTCTGCCAAAATAACGCATTTCTCTCCCTTATGGTATAATGTACTATTACAGTACTTCCTTCCAGACAATATTAGCTGTTCGTCGGCCGCAGTATTTGGAAAAAATTGAAAGTAAAGTTGATTGTGCAAACATAACTTTCCTCAAACTCGACGAATTTAAACAGTTAATAGCTCAAAAGAAAGAACTTGATCCACTGAGTGTTCTGAGAGTGAAACGATCAAGATCCATTCATTAGAAGATGAACTATGAGAATTCGAATTGCTTGAGTGAATGTGTCCCATAAGAAATGTACAGGGAAGAATCGCGTTTGAGTATAACTTGAGTAAGGTGGGAGCTGAGTAAATTTCAATGATTGATGACTTATCTGTGTCTAAATACCTTTCATTTAAAAAAATGAAGGAAATCGGCCGGATAGAACTTTTTTCTATGTTACTCATAAATCGTAGTAGGTATTACATACATAACTGAATTTAGAAAAAATTCTAGAAGTTAAAATTATTAGTTCTAGAGAAGTATTTCCGAATTATTCACAGAGAAAAAGAAATTTTAGAATTAAATATGACAACAACGCTATCTATCATCTTTATGTGGACGTTACAAGGTCATTGCATTATTCAAACTTTTTGGTTTTATTTTTTGTAGGTGAAATAAAATCAAATTTATCTAGATGATTGTCAATTTTATATTTTAACGTTCTTTTATAATTTAAATATTCCTAATTAAACTTTTTGGTTTACCTAAAAACGATATAACCTAATTCAAAACTAAACTTTCTCCTATTTAAATTGATCGGTCTTATGTATATTTAAAATTATTTATGTATCTATAAATACACTGTATCCTATTCACATTTTTGAGAATATGTATTAGAAATGCAATATAATATTTCTTGGCTCATTGGTTAAGTGTCAATTATTTTTAGATGTATTACTCAATGTACTGGACTATTAGAGGTCAATCACATCCGATTTTATTGTCGGAAATCGAAAAATAGAACCAATGTTTAAAAAAAAGTTTGAAAGAAAAGCACAATTTATGATTCCATAAAAATATACATACGAAATTTTTGGAAAACGTTGGATAAATTAGTAGATATACAGAGTGTTTTCAAAACTGAAATATAAAAGAATTTTTTGTTTTTAATTTTCAATTTATTTGCAAAACAGTTCATCATATTTGTATTGAACATTTTTCTATTGGTTATTTTCCCTTGAAATATTTATTTAGAGGTTGTCGGGGTCGCTGGATACGAATATAAAGTTGGAAAACTGAAAATTAATTTCCCAATTTGGCCCGAACCTCAAGATAAGATCAATGAAGATCTAGCCACATAAGCAAGATCGAAGACCTAACTCCTTGAGACAATATTTCATACTGGTCTCTATTCTAAGGCCGCAACAAAATTTCTAAAATGTTTAACTTCAATTAACGATGATTTATTTTGAAGAATGATAGTGCTACTTTGAGATGACATAACTCTGATTTGAGAAAAAATATTATCCACTATGTAGCATAACCCCTAATATAGCAAAAATCTTATTTTTTTGCACATTTAGCTTAGGATTGCTCAAAAATTTGACGGGATAGAGTAATTCAGAGGCAAAATAGGATTATGTGCAGAATATTACCTCAAAAGCGAATATTTTTGCGGGCCAGTATAATAAACTTATTTCCTGAAAAATATCAAAAGTTGCATTGATAAGCCCATAGCGAATGAATTCCGTTCGTTTATTATGGGGTGTGACGCCTAGTCTTACCTTCTCCTTGCCTCTTGAGCACATACCAAAAAGTATGAGCTTCAAGCCACAGACATTTAAATATTTGACGTTTAACGAGGTTAAAGGTTAAGACGGTGCCGATTACGATTTAAGCTTATTAAAAATACCTAAATATGCAAAATTATATTAAACACACTATAATTGAGAACTGTTCTTCTAACAACAGCAATAAGGAACTTGTTAAATGTAAATTCATTTGTACTAGAACCTTTTAATGTTTTTTTATGATCAAATATATTAAGTATATATTGTTTTGAAGGTCCCGCTTGCTTTTCCATAATTAATTAATAATAATTTACGTTTAACAAATACAGCAAAGTAAAAGCCTTGTTTATAACAAGGGTAAAAGTAACCTAATCTTTTGTAATTACAAAATCTTTGACTTTGACAAGTGATTTTGAGCACAGATAATTTGAGGATCTTAAAAATCCTGTTCGTTTATCTTAAAAGTCGTTACGACTGAGGTGTCACGCACAAGTGCTTGAATCCCAAATAAACGAAAGGCCTTATTATTAGATGCTGATACGAATATGTCATATAGTTTAAATCTATCCCTTGAAGAAACACAGAGGGCGAAGGAAGGCAACAACTAATAATGTTGGAATATTAGCCATAATACAAATCTTAACTCAAAGAACTATCTGAAACTAAAAATAACAAAATCAAGCGTGGTTTTCAGAGATATCGAGATAGGTTATGTTTATAATTATGTTTTGTTTCTGATTCACGTATGAGTCGACAGATCTCGCGATTCAATTGAGATGTCGTTCTTTTTGGTGCTTACTCACATCACTTTATCTCAGATCACCTTAACTGAAGTGATCTGAGATCTCAGTCAAAAAGAATGCACCTATTGTCAACAAATTCGAACGACTTTTAATTATTATTTTTAGTAGTAAATGTTAGCCAAGTCACGACAGTGCATGGTGCGTACGCGTAAGATAAAAGATAATATAGTTACACATTTATCTGCAGTGTAGAGTGAACGATTAAAACATTTATTTTGCACGAATGTTTTTTGCATTTTTGGGGATTTTTTAAATTATTTATTTTTTAGTCTCCTTCAGTATCTCAATTACTTCAAAACATATTAAATAAATATCTTATACTTTATACGAATAAAGCGTGTATGCTAACTCAATACACAATAAAACATTTTAAATCTGCGAGAAGCTCTTGAATAGTTTTTGATCATGAGCCAGTGCAAACTTTAAACTTACCGCTCTTGTATTTGATTGGTCTGACAAAGTAGAATTTTATTTTTAAAATTTGTTTGAATAAATCGATGTATTAAAAAAAGTATGTTTGACGTTGATTTATTTTCATATTTTGGCCCTCCACTGTATATAGTCATCAGTTCTTATTATATTCATAATTTTATTGTAGAAATTAAATCAGAATGGCAATACGAAGTTCACAAAGCACCTTAACTGATGTTTTGATTAAAAAGACTAAATCTTCCACAATCTCAACGGAAAAAAACTGCAAGCTGCAGCCAAACAGCAAATTCGTTGTTGCAGCAAACAGATGAAACCACAATACCCGAAAATAAGATCCATGAATTAGACATCGGTTGGTGTTTTGATCAAAAACTTAATGATGATTTTAAATATAAACTGTTGACGGCCATGTGGGTTCCAGATGAAATATATAAGTTGCCTATATACACAAAAAGAAACTTAAAGTTTCAGTTAGGGTGGCTAAAACGTTTTCACTGGCTCAGCTATACCGCCAAAGGTGATCAAGGTGCAGTATGTAAGTATTGTACAATTTTTTCACGTGAATTTAGTGGAAAAGGAGATCATCAGAAGCTTAACAAGTTAGTTGCAAAACCTTTTAACAAGTGGAAAGATGCTATCGAGGTATTTGTTCAACACATTCAAAGTGCTTACCACAAAAATAACTCCATTTTGGCTGATAATTTCATTGCAACTTTTAATAGATCTGCGCCAGATATCATAATGCAACTTGATTCCAGCCGATCGAAGCAAATTTTAGAAAACAGAAGAAAGCTAGCACCTCTAATTGAGACAATTCTCTCGTGTGGACGTCAAGAGGAACTTCCGACTCTGGGTCAATAACTTTGGAGCAGCTCACCCATAATGATGGAAATTTCAGGGCGTTACTGCGTATGCGCCTCTCATGTGGTGACAAGAATTTAATTGACCACATTCAAGGACAGTCCTTAAACGCAATATACATTAGCCCTATGATTCAAAATAATATAATTAAAATTTGTGGCGAATAATACAACATGAAATATTGTAGTTAAAATAAACAAACCAAAATTTTTCTCTATTCTGATGGATGAAACAACAGATGTTTCTCGTACTGAGCAGTTATCCCTTTGTGTTAGATATATAGATTTTGATAAAGAAAACGAAAATTCATCTCACATATTGCGAGAAGAGTTTTTAAAATTTGTAGTTGTTCATAACACTACTGGTAACAACTTAGCGACAGTGATGTTAGAAAGTTTACAAGTACTTGGAATAAATTGCATTTACATGATTGGACAGGGTTATGATGGTGCTGCTGCCGTGAGTGGCAGTTTTAAATGTGTTCAGGCTATCATAAGAGAAAAATATCCAGCAGCAATATACGTGCACTGTAGTGCTCATTCTTTAAACTTAGCTCTTGTCCATTCCTGTAAGGTTCAGAGCATTAGAAATTGCATTGGGACGATAAAATCTATAGCAAATTTTATAAAAATATCAGCTATGCGCACTGAAATATTAAAAAGCAAAATAAAAGAACATGTTCCATGTGCTAAATGGACGAAGTTGACATCCATGTGTGAAACTAGATGGGTGGAAAATCATGATGGGCTAATTAGGTTTACTGAAGTTTTTAAACCATTTGTTGAAACGCTAGAAGAACTAACACAAGTAAAAGACATCGAAATTTCTTCAAAAGCTTTGCAATTCGTTAGAGCTATTATGACTAGCGAATTTATCATCAGTATGTTAACAGCTTCCACTTTATTTGCCTTTACTCTACCTTTATGCAGAATTCTACAGACAGTGGATTTTGATCTAGCTAGTGCTGTTGGGCATGTGAATACTGTTATTGGTCAGGTCAGGAATATCAGAGTGAATATAGATGAGGAATTTAAAAATATTTTTGAAAAATCTGAAGCACTTATAAAATCTGTGGATGAACATGAGTGTATAAGAATACCTAGAATAGTTGGACGTCAGCAGAATCGTTCCAATGTCATGGTAGCCACTGCAGAAGAATATTTTCGAATAACAATTGCAATTCCTTTTTTCAATGATTTCGTTGAAGAGCTGTCTGAAAGATTTGCAAATCATAAAAAAACACTTTCATCATTATATTGTCTAGTGCCAACTATGTACGTTACACACACACCCACACACACACACACACACACTCACTCACACACACTCACACACACACACTCACACACACTCAAACTAAAAATTTTGGACCTTGATACGTTTTCTGCAGAATTACAAATATGGAAATAAAAATGGACTGAGACCAAAAAATGCTATTGAGTCATTATCAGCATGTAATCCATCTATGTTTCCCAATATATACATCCTTCTACAAATTCTTGCAACGTTACCTGTATCTACAGCTTCGACGGAAGGATCATTTTCAACGCTGCGACGTGTAAAAGACTATTTGCGCAATTCAACTGGTCAAGAGCGACTAACAGGTCTTGTCCTTTTAAGCGTGCATAGAAACATTAAAATTGAGACCGCTGATGTGTTAAACCATTTTCCGAGGGAAAAGCAAAGAAATATTCCTTTATTATAATTATTTTCAAAATTTTAACGTTAAATAGGTTTTTTAAGTTGAACTTGTTTTTTTTCTTCGTTAAAACCCATTTTAATATTTCCTTTTCAAATCCTCAATTTTCCAAATGCCACTGACCTGACCACCCTTCCCCCCTCCCGACATTTTGGTCTAGATACAGCCCTGGTGTGAGTAGTTTCTAATATATAGATAGTGTAAGCTCCTTGTGAAACAGCTTGTATATATTTACACCTCCAAACTGTATTTAATCTGTTCTATTTTATAAAATATAGAATACAAGCGAGTAACTAATTAATTATAATAAAGTTATCTTGAATAAAATTGTAATCTATGAAAATTAAATTTCCTAACCACAGTTGAGGAGTTTTGAGTACAAACATTTGTGATTTTAAAGTATAATATATTTCAATATTACTTGAAATACATTTGTAAATAAACTTTACAAGTGACATTTCGTTGAAAGAAACAATATTGTTATATATACTATCCAAAAATATAGTAGTATTTATACTTTTTAGTAATATTTTTTAACAATAACAATTCCTTCAACTTATAATTTGAATAAATATAATGTATTTGTTTTAGAAAATGTCTGCAGCAATGGATATGTTTCTTAACGCCACAGACTCCCTCTCCTTTCCAGATATCCTAGATATCGATATAAAATCCGAAATAGATACATTAGTAGGAGGACATAACGATTTCTCAGGGTTCAATTTCAATGATATGCCTCCTTTAGAAATTGAAGACGTACATGACCTTAGATGGTTCAATTCGAATTCAAATCACTCAAATTTAGATTTTAGTGGAGATGATGGTCCCACAATGGTCAATCCCAACGCAGTTATGCCTGTTATGTCTTCAGCACAAAATATCAGGTAATTATAACTTGAAACATGCTATAATAGCGTGAATTTTTTTACATAATAGTAATTTTTTTAGGTCACCTTCCCCTCCGTTAAAAGAAAGTCATCTGACCTTTTCACCTGCTACCATCAAAATTGCTGCTTTGAAACCAGAAAACGCCTCAATTAAGAAGGATTTAACAGGAAGATTAGAAGAAATCGAGAAGAAACCTGTGATCAAAACTGTTACTAAAGTGACCCCCATATTAGCAAAACCAGCTATTAAAACTATCGGCAAGACTCCAACTATACTTACTTTTAGGTGAGAATATGTATAGATAATCTGAAAAATAGTAAGGGAAAATCCGAATAAAAAGAACCTTTAAAAAGATTTGTATCAGTTTTGACGACTGAAATTTTAAGATGATACAATGTTGCTCAGCTAAAAGTTTTATTTTACAACTTGACTGATTAAATGAGATGTGACTCGAGAATAAGTACTATTTTCTCCCATGGATATCACATTTTATGCATAACTCAATTAATTAAATGAAATGACACTAGGACTTTTGCAATTCATTTCATCTACAATTTATATCATTATATGTTTCAGTTTCTCTTACAAGTGTGAGCTGATCTTATTGATTGCAGCATTGTATTTTAGTGATTATATATAGTATATATTTTAAAGTTTAATAAATATAATAGATATAAATTTAAAAGGATACATATGAAACAATAAATGTTAATTTATTCATAAATCCAGTAATTGGTGTGGAAGCTATGATACAATTTTCCAAACTAACTGACAACATCTTATTAAAACTCTTCCTTTTAGTGAGGAGGTCGTTGAAATCCTCTCACAACTTGCTTAATACCAAACCGGCCAAAAAAGATGAATGTTTCGTTGGTAATAATTTTTTAGACATTTCTTCAACACTAGTTATTCATATTAGATGTTTCTGAAACTCTTAGATAGAGCTTGATCAAATAATGCAAAGTTTCCAATTCTATTTTTTTTAATACCATAAAATACACAGTATTTTTTAAACTCATTCTGTTGATATTGTGGCACTTAAGGCGCATAAGCCTTCAAAAGTATCTGGATAATAGCCTTTGGATTATAAAATGAAGCTGTATTTTTGAGTCGACTGGAAAAACAAATACCTCACCTAGAGTATATTGACCCTATCTCTAAAATGTGGTTTTCCGAAATTTTAACAATGTTTAGAAACTAACGTATTTGAAAATGGTGAATCAAATTTATTATTCTTTTATAGAAATGCTGTGAACCGAACATTAGGCCCCTCCATCAACGTAACCCATTTAAATAATATAACGACATTAAGAACAGTTACGCCACCCACAATCAACCGTAAAGTTATGAATTCTAGGCCAATTTACGAAGACGACGAACGTACTTTCCCTAAACCAGCCTACAGTTACAGCTGTTTAATAGCCATGGCTCTAAAAAATAGTAAATCTGGTAGTTTACCGGTTTCAGAAATATATAATTTTATGTGTAGACATTTTCCTTATTTTAAAACGGCACCAAACGGCTGGAAAAATTCTGTACGACATAATTTGTCTTTAAATAAATGTTTCGAGAAAATTGAAAAACCTGCTTTGAATGGAGCTCAACGAAAGGGCTGTTTGTGGGCTATGAATCCAGCGAAAATTAGTAAAATGGATGAAGAAGTACAAAAATGGTCGAGGAAGGATCCTCACGGGATCAAGAGGGCAATGGTTAATCCTGGTAAGCATATATTTTCCAAAATGTTGTTAATTGTTGTTGGATCAATTTGTTATAATGTTATGTCAATTTTGCGTGCTGTACGTTAAACAGTTATTACATAGGAAAGCATAGAACATAAAAACGCAATATGGGTATGAAGTTACTATATTACTTAATAATTAAAAAAAAATTATTTGTTCCTAGCTCTTGCAAGACTTTATGGATGCTTGGAGATGATAGAACCCCATAAATAATTACTCCAAGTATCCAGCACATAAATAATTGATTAGGTATCTAATTCATTTAACTAGGTAAATTGAAGAAATGAACATTGTAGGATAACCTCCATACGTTGCACTGGAAAACAGCTGTATATTTTAGCTCCCGATTACTTTTTATCCATTAGTTTAATAGTAGTTTCAATAAATCCATACTTGTATTATAATTTAGCCTTGTAATCAACCATGAATAAAAACGCCTGAAGAAAGAAAAGTGCATTGTGCTAACCTTCAAGTTAAAAATTCACAAATACTGACTCTTGCACAGTAAACCTTATTGCCAAAGACGTTTGCTTTAGTTCTTCTTTAACCCCAACCAGTTATATCCGTATACACGTGTACAAAATTGTGTAAACCACTATCCCAAATTACACAATTTTAAAGAAATATTTAATAGATCTGCCTACAGCAATCAAACTTATTAAAAATATTTCTTTACCAGTTGTAGGAGAACTAACAATCATTTCGCTTAACACAAAACCTACATTTCAATTCTTCACTCGTAGTCGCTTTACGCATGTTTTTACTGACAAGGTATTTGTAAAACACAACTAGTTCAATTTTTTTTCTTCTACTGATGTTAATTATACCGAATGTCTGAATTAATTAAATGAAAGTGATAGAATGTATTTCTGATATACTTAAATTTATTAAAGTGAGATTATTGGATTATTACTAAACATGAAACATGTTGGTTCGTAACAATAAATCGCAGGTTATATGAGCCCTTGAGATCCATAATGGTACAAGTCACACTTACTGAATTTTGAGAAATAGATGTATTTACTAGATGTTTTATGAAAAATCATGAAATTGATTTGAAGTGTTCTAGTATACATAACTCTTCCATTTAATAGTTAAGACAACATATTATCTCACATAAGGGGATATTTCTATGAATGGGGCGGTGGTTCTGTAAGGACTTATGCATTCATTTTTATTGACTTGTTTAAAACATTGTAAAGTTGCAGCTAGGGTAAGATATTATAAACTTATTAATCTCCATCCTCATAATCATCCTCTGAGCCTGATATAGGGCGCTCCTCTTTTGCAGTTGGTGTTACAATAATGTTGCTGTAGAAATCACGATTAATCGTATGAAGGGAAGCAAATCTTCCATATCCTTTTTCTTATTGCTCTGGACTGCATGTTTTCTTTTTAGTGATGTCTATTTCAGAAAATCCCATGTCTTCATTTAGGCATTTCTTCTACAGGATCTTCAAAGGGATTCTTTCAGATAAAGCAACGACTGAATTTTTAGCCAATTAATGGGTTGTTGAAGGTTATTTTGTTTCCTTTTTGTTATATTCCTTAAGAGATTTTCCATGGACTTGAAGTCTGCCTGTGACATAATTTTCAGGTGGAATGGTTGTTTTTTCTAAGCTTTTACAATACTGTCATACCAGTCATTGGGGTCATAAATTGGTTTTGTTTTGTTGTAAGCTTCGATGACATTTAATTAATTATTACATAAATTTATGATCAATATCTTTAATGTTATGGTAGTCTTGTGTGATAAAGCGAATGAAAGCTACCGCCGTTTTTATACTCTTATTTTGACCCCTGCAACAATCACTAATTATTACAATGTGCTCTACTTCAGGAGATATTACTTATTTTAAGTGTTACAATACACAGGAGGCTATTTCCTCGTATCCACGAGATCCTACAGTTTCGTCCCAAGCATACATAAATCCACACCTGGAAGATGTTTTATGACAACCGAGGTTGTACACATACATATTCCGTTTGTAATGTGCAACTGAAACTGATAATTTAGGAAATGGCAACGCCTTTTGCAGATCAAAAGTCCTTAGGATTTACTTTGCTTTTTTCTTGTAGATTAAGGGAACTTCTAGCGGATTCTGCCTTGCGAAGATGAAGTTCATGTTCCATCTCAAACCTTCTTTTTTTCTCTAAATCATTTTCACTGGCAACTTTAATTTTTTAAAGGCCACATGTATCTTTGTGAGGGTGTTTGAAGTGTAAATTGAATCTTGTATGAAATATTTTACGAAACATCGTTTCAGTAACTGAATTCCCTATAGTGTTTTCTTTACACTCTAAATACAAATGGAACATATAGCTCTTACGTTTAAATATGGTGATAGGTATTGCCTGTTGGGATTGTGATGACTTGTGTAATATGATTTCACAGTTGGAAAACTTCAAATGTGATCACACAGTTTTTATTGTATCTTCTTTGGTTTTATTAGCTGGAACACGTCTACCTCTTCTGTCACTTCCAGGCTTATCCCTTTTAATGCTTTTTTGTAGCGATCGCTGCATATGGCCATTTGATATTAAAAAGGTTTTTTAAAAGAACTGCTTGCTAACCTGAATTGTAACCGCCACTTCATTAACATCATTGAACTTCAAGAAGTATTTCACAGATTTTTTTCTTTGTATTACTCCCTTTCGAGGACGGCGTGTTGTGGGGTAATTTAATGACAAACACCGTTCAGGTAGGCGTTTTGAGTGGTAAAAGATGCAGTTTTATAAAAAATATCAAATAAATCTTTTTCTATTATCTTCAATAATATTTCCATGACACTTCATTTTGCAATTGCAAGGGTCATTTAAAATTCTTTCTTCTGTACTGTCTTACTTTTAACATTTGTGTACTGCTCACCTTTTGTTTTTTCCTTAAAAGATTCCTGTCGAACTCTTTTACAGGTTTTTTAGCTCTTTTCTATAGATGTTTTGTACCAGTCTCCGAACTTGAAGAATCTGTTCTACCAGCGCCAACTGATGATTGTGCGTCTCCTCCAAGGACAGCAGTTGAAATGCCAGGCTTCATCAGTGCCGATATTGTCGTCATCCACAAATGTTTCTGGAAAAAATGAAACACCTTAGTTTTGAGGTTAGATACCTACTAATAAAATGTATTTTTGAGCAGAGCTTGGGTCAAGAGAACCAGTCAAACTTGGAGTTCAATCAGAAGATAATAGCCTAAACAAAAATGTTCAGTTACCAATAGGTTTATTGGGCCATAACAGTCTCAGGCAGTCAATTAAAAAGAATAATAGGCAATATTTTCTATTTATAAGATTCTGGCTAGTAAAGCAGTAGGCATAGGCCATAACATGTGCTTATTATAAACTTAACAAAATATATAGTCATAGCATAGGCTTATGCATAGATAGTACCTACTTTTTACATATAAACAAATTTATCTTATATTAAACATCATACAAGATGGTTATTTTGAAAACAAAACATTGCCAGTTTTAAAAGAACCATTTTTAATCGTTCTACACCAAATAAACACTACAGTGTTTTAAATATACAAAAAGTAAAGTGTTGTATAAAGGAGAAAATAAAAACGTAACCTCAATTTTCTACTTCCTTCTAAATAAGATTGAACATATTCTGATCCCGAATATTGCAGAACAGATAGCTAACTTAATGTATCTTCGTCACTAAAATTCATCTTTCTGAAAAGTAGTAACACTGTTTAAAAAACTGCAGTAAAGCAACAAATGTAACTTTGTTATTTATGCACACTTAGTATCAGCCTATGCAGTGGCAGAGTGATACAAGTCAATTTGGTTTCAGCTACAGTGGTATAAGTTAGACTAGTAGCACTATGGTTGCTACGGACACCAGCTGATGAGCAAAACAAAAATTCCCTCATGAATGGTGACGTAATTTGACTTATATCACTTTGCAAGCCAATAGAACCAGAAAAGTGCTATCCATTGGTACCAATAACCTGAATAAAAAAATGACATAACATTATAGATCTCAAGGGCTCAGAAATCATCCACAGCTTAAATTAATGCTTTTCAATTTATTTTCAAACAAAACCTTATGTACGACATCAGCTTTTAATTTAAAAACAAAAATTTTGTTAACTTATATATTCCTTTTGTAATTATTTTTTTGTACCTTTGGTGTCCTATATTTCACGCAGTAGTATTGGTCTACTTTAATAAGAGAGTTATGAAATTTTTTCTAAAAACTGATTGGAACTTAAAAATATCTTCCTTTGTATTGTAATTGAGATACATTTCCAATTGTTTCGCCAAATCCATTGTTTGTTAGCTTTTGACGCTGCGTTAGCTGGTTTATTTGAGATTAGCCACTGAAGATAGTTATACATTTTCTTTGTTATAGAACATCTTGAGGCACTGGAAAGAGGGGAAATGAAATTCTCTTGTTCATATGACGAGGCAGATCACTTTGGAGATTCTTGCGGCAGTGCTGAAGAACAAAGTGAAGCGTCAGATTCAGAACAGGAAGTTGAAGAAGAAACAAATGTTGTTAGCACCCAATATGAATATATACAAGTCAAAGAAGAAGATATATCAGATTTGGATATAGAGGTAAATATTATATATTTTTTTTTCTGCAAAATTTATTTATAAATTCATATATACATTGTATCCTTTTAAACATAAATAAAATATATATTATTCAAAATTTTAAAACATATTTTGGATTCTTCCTGATCCATTTGTAGGTTGAGTTTAGTGTTGATATGTTACGGTCAATGACAATCTTTGGACATTCACGTTAATGGCCAGCCATTGAAGTAAATGCCCATTTTTGCAGGCCAATAACGTTATACACTGGACATTCACGTAGCCCGTTTTTAATATTTTTCATATGAATATTTTTGACCAAAAACAGCCGGACAATGTCGTTCATTATATAAATATCGTGATGATTATAGAAACTATGCAATATGAAATCTTTGATTTTTTTTGTTCGTAAAAAAAAGATCAACCAGTAGGAACACAACTTACCAGTAGGAACACAACTTATCAATAAGCATTTTTGTTTTGGCTAGAAAGTGACCCATGGCACTTTTAATTGCAAATTTTCTTGTTTGCGCGACATGCGCATTTATTATTTTTGCATTCTCACTTGCAGTGACAACCACTAAACTCGGATCTGGTGAGCTTATGCTTTAAAACACCTAAAATCTCAACATTATTTTCTAAATTAAATTGTTAACCGCATTCTTACCAAGCTTATAAAGACCATCTTTCACACTACTAACAACAGCTAGAACATTGCAGGGAGGATCACGAGCTCTGTCTATGTCCGGTATGGGTACTTGAACCTTAGTTCCAACATGAACCTCAGAGAATTTTTGATTATATATTTTCAGCATTTTGGTGGCTTCTTTTTCCAAAGATCCTTTGGATCTTTTACGCATGAGTATATGTCAACATTGTCCAAAATAAAATGGCCATTCTTTTTTATCATTGTGTAGCTCTAGCTGTAATGTCTCAGGCTCTTCCGTTACTGTTTTATTTCTTAGTTTCATGTATTTGCGTTTTGCTTCATTTATCTCCAACCCCACTTCTTGTGCTGTTGTCAATAGATCTTTTGCTATTTTCGCCAGTTCTTCATTGATAATAAAACCACATCATCTGCATATGCCAAACATTGGTGGCTTTTATTCAGTAAAGTACCCTGACGGTTGATTTTGCTCTTCCTTATAACATCTAATGCTATATTAAATAGCATGGTAGATAGGGGGTCTCCTTGCCTCAGTCCTTGGGTTGCATCAAATTCTTCTGATTCTTCCCCTTCTACTCTTACTACATTTCTTGTCTGCTTGAGTGTCATTTCCACCAGTTTGCATAGCTTCTCTGGGATTTTGTATTTTCTTAAGACTCTCAATAGCTTAGTCCTGTAATGTGTCATAGGATGCCTTAAAGTCGATAAATAGCATATATGTAGGAATCTCGTATTCGTAATAGTGTGTTAATACTTGTTTCAGTAAGAAAATTTGGTCTGTTGTTCCTCTAGCCTTACGAAATCCACACTGGTACACGCCAGTTATCTTTTCTGTATAAGTTTCTAATCGTCTTTTTATTAGTGTGGCTAGTACTTTGTACATGCTATCAAGTAGTGCTATTCCTCTGTAATTGTTGCAATGTGAAATGTCACCTTTCTTGTATATCGGTAGAATTACTGCTTTTTTCCACCCTTCTGGCATATGTTCAGTCCTCCAAACCTCTTGTATTAACTTAGTAATTTCTCTTTCTAATACAATACCTCCGTATTTTCTGCTGTAATACTATTGGATCCTGGAGCTTTATTATTTTTCATATTGCGAATAATCTCTTCTATTTCTGCTAGTGTAGGTTCTTCATCTTCTGTACGGTTTTCTTCTCCCAATGGAACGTATTCTCTTTCTTCTGTTTCTACTTCTGCGTTTACTTTTAATAGCTCTTCAAAATGGCTTTTCCATCTTCTTATTATTTCAGTTTTTGCTCCTAGCAGTTTACCGTTTCCATTTTTGATGTATGGTGTTTTTGGCCTGTGTCATTTATTTATTTCTTTCACATCCTTGTAGAAATTTCTAATTTCTTGTCTCCAGTATTTTTCTTCCATTATTTTTATTCTGTTTTCATCGTGTTCTCTTTTCTTAGTTCTGCAAATCTTTATTGCAACTTTCGACTGTTCAATGTATTCCCGTTTGTACCGTTCTTTCCCGGTCTGTAGATATTTTTCTCTTAAATTTCTTTTCTTACTTATTTCGTCCATACATTCGTCGTCAAGCCAGATCTTTCTTTTGGTAGCCTTTATGGCGTTTAAGCTTTCATCTGACGCTTTCAAAATTGCTGTTTCCATCCGTGATAACTTCTTTTCTACACTCTGTCCTAATTTTCTTTCCCTAGTTTGCTCTAAGTATTTGTCGATTTTAGATCTGTATTTACCGGCTACTTGAGGATATTGCAATTCTTCCATGTTATATTTCACCGTTCTTCTGATTTTTCTAATTTTTCTTTTATCCGTTTCTGTTAGTTTAAATTTAGCCATTATTAGAAAATAGTCAGAGTCTATATCGGCACCCCTATATGATTTTACATTTTTTATTGATTTGGCATCTTTTTCCCCTATTAGCACGTGATCAATTTGGTTTGATTCGTTAGTGCCTGGAATTATCTAAGTTCCTTTGTGTATATTCTTCCTTTTAAAATGTGTACTCATAATCTTCATTTGCTTTTCTATAGCCATATTGATTAATCTAAAACCATTATCGTTACTCGTATTATGTTTAGTGTTTTTAAATGAAACTCACGGTTTCTAGTTAATTCCACAATATAATAAAAGTTATTGAAAATTCTAAAAAATTGACAATTGTTTCGATAAATCAATATCATCGTGAGTTTAAAAAACTAATATGAGCAGATTCCACGAAGTAAGGGTCGTATTATGTTTGCTTTCGCCTCCCGTTATAGTTCTAAATATGTCTTCATTTCCTACTTTTGCATTTGCATCTCCCATTATTATTTTTACATTGCCGGTTGGTATTCTGTCAATAATTTCTTCCAGTTGTTCATAGAATGCAGCTTTATCTTCGTCAGTTTTCTATTCTGTAAGTGCATGAAAGTTAACAATTGTTATGTTTTTGTCATTTCCAGTAAACTGTAGTTTGCATATCCTGTCTGAGATCGCTTGGAAGTGTGTGATTTGTCCCTTCATATTTTTACTGACTACAAAGCCTGTACGAAATCATCTTTTTTCCTACCAAGAACTATATGTATCTAGGTGTTCTAATAAATGATAAATGTGAGGAAGAAGCAGAAATCTATCTTAGACTGGCCAAGGGCAATAGATGTGCTGATTACTCAAAATCCTGAGATCAAAACAAGTCACACGAGCAACAAAGAAAAGAACTTATAAAACAATATTAAGACCGACAGTGCTAAACGGATGTGAAACATGGGTTATGAATAAGAAGCAGAAATCCAAACTCGAAATCTGGGAGAGGAAAATTTATGGCGAAAAAAAAACAGAAGAAGGATGGGAGAGGCGCACAAATAAGGAGTTGTATGATCTATACGATGACTCAACAATAATTGAAGTAATCAAATCCAATGGTTAGGTCACTTAGAACGAATGGAACAGTCAAGAGATGTAAAAGAAGTAGCATGGAAAAGACCAGAGGGAAAGAAGAAGACAGGTAGGCCCAGAAGAAAGTGGAAAGAAGCCGTAATGCAGGACGTCGCGGAAAAGGGAATACGGAACTGGTAAAGCGAAGCAAGAGATAGATACAGATGGAAAATTCTTACACGACTATAGACCCTTGGGCCTGTCTTATGCCTATATATATAAAATGGCCATTCACGTTATTGACCGGTCAGTGATGTGAATGCCCAATAAGGATGGGCATTCATTATGGACCGACTATTCACGTTATTGGCCAGATTGACGTCATTGCTCGTAACAGATATATTGCAACAAAGTAAAATATTTTGTTCAATTATTATTTTCAAATTTTTCATTTATTTAAAATTTTATATTTATTCCAGGTATCAGACAATTATGAAGAAATAGAAGATGATCAGGAATTATTAAGAGTAGAGATGGCGTTAGCTCAAAAAGAACTATTAGAATATGAAAGGACTGTAAATAACAAAAGACGGAGGACGTATATCCTGCAGCATTAAGGAATCAACTATTAGGCATATTATCAAGAATTTAGAAGAAAAAATAATAACTAAATTCTCGGTGATCTTTTTTGTAAGCAAAAGAGCTAATGGGTGATATACAAAAACTTGTAAATAACTCTTCATTCTTTCCTGCCTGTGTAATTTTTTAAGGTTAAGTGTTTGTTTTCAAAAAAACAATACAAGACTGCCATTAATTTCTTACTATGTCCTGTTTAGGGCGAAAAAACAGTTAAAAAGCGTGGATTTATGTTCATGGTATTAACAAGATCTGACTACATCTCAATTATAAATTATGCTGTAGTTAGATTTTTTTACAAGACATGTTTTGTGGTTATTTTAATAAATGATATGCTCGAATATATCTTAAATTGTAATAAACGTTGAATTTTACATCTAGTTATGATAGCATCTATAGAATATTTTTAAATCTATAATCCAGAGCATTTGTATTGCTTTATTATGTCAATAACTGTCACTTGATATTGGTATTAAGAGTTAACGTCAATTAAACCAGTAACATTATTTCATTTTATATGATTAACCATAACCAGATGAAAAAACGTTTACGTTTCTTTTTTTATTAAATAGGGATGGACTGATGGCAATTTTAGAGATGACAGCTTTACTAATTAATGTTGGTAATATATGAACTATGTGTAGAAAATGATGAAAACAATGTTTTATGTTTGCTTACAGTTTTTATTATTAGTCAGTATGAGGCGTTAGTTAAGCTTTAAACAGCAATATTCATGTGAATAACGAAATATATATAAAAAAATAGAATTTCTGTACTGTTGTTAAACATTACACTTTCATATTATTGCACTTGTACGAACTCCTTGAATAAACCTAAATATTTAGTTATGTTCAGCTCTGATCTTCTCAATGTAGTTTAGAAAATTTCTGTTGGCTTTACCTTCTTCATTGTTCTTTCTACTTTTTTATCTGTTTGTCAGTAATTGGAAATAGATTCTGGAAACAAATTATTCCTGCTGTACTTGCGAAATATTTATTTTTAAATTTATTAATCTGAAGGATATTTTATGATAAAATAATAAGCAGTAGCTAAACTATCAAATAGCGCTTCTGTGTTTTGGTTGTTGCTTTGTTTGCTAAATGATGGAAAATGGATACTGCATTAATTGTAATAGCTGCTGACGTTAATATGAAATATGTACAGAAAATTAAAACTTGTAATTATTGAGTAGATATGAGTAAAATTTCGGATCTATGCCTAAATGAAATCACACAGCTCTGTTTAGCAATATACAAAAAGGATAATTTCATTACCTAAGGCAGTGATTGACAAACTTCTTCATAGGGGGCCAGAAAGTTGAAAACTCGCAGAGGTCAGAATTATACCAAAAATGTATTTTGTTTGGATATTTTTGTATTATAAACATTCACACAATTGCTCATTAGGTATACATTACAATTTAATTTGTATTCGAAGATGTAGGAGTGTGAGACATATTAAATTGCTTTTTATTTGCCTAAATATATTTGAATGCAGGATCGAGAAGTAACTTTTAGCAACAAGAAAGGGTCGAAAAAGTCTGTTTGCACACATACGATGACCCAAACATCGCCATAATTTTCTGGACGTGAGCAGTCATCTGGATATTCTGCTTTCAGCAGTGTTCTGTAAAAATCTAATTTTGTGTGTTATCCTACATTATACTGCTGTACCGTCAAATTATAATTATCGGGACCCGAGATGGTTCGCGGGCCGTGCTTTGCCCAAGGATTGGTATTATTTTTTTTCCATTGATGTTTATTCAATGAGTTTCATTTTCAACTAGAGCCAATATATGGAATGTATATTTTTTATTTTTGGACAAATGTTTCGTTGTACATTAGAAAAACAATGTTTATTGCAAATTCATGGATTGTTATTTTATATTTTGAAAAATAAAACAAAAAAGTTTACAATGATAAATGGCTTTATTTTATTTTTCAAAAAGTTTTGAATGCAAATGTATTAAAAGTAGTGAGAAAAAAATTCTGATTTTATGTTCAAGAATGAATAATTATTAGTTAAAAGCATCATTGAAATAATCGTATTTCAGATGTAATAAAAATAATGATGGACTCTGTAAGTAAACTAAAAACCATAGGAAAGTATAAAGTATGATTTAGATGTTAGGTTAAATAATAATAAAAATGGTCATGTATACGAAAAGTGTAAAGTAAATACTGAATTTGTTATGAAACTACACATAGTGTAGCAATCACAAATTCTGTAATTATTATAATGATTAGCTGTCATCGCATAAGGTAGTAAATGTAAAAATTGTGCCTTGGCTCCTCACTATTCAAAAATTTAATATCTGTCTATAACCCTCACTCCTCATTCGAAAGGGACCAGTTTCAGACACGAAAATATTTGTTAGCTCTGTGAATAACATTAATTTGATAGATTTTTTTATTATTTCAATAAGTGTTTATTATTTGAAATCAGATATTGTGATTAAAAATAAACATATATTTTACTTTGAATATATTTGAAATTATTTTTAATATTTTGAACGCTATGTTTTACCTTTACTTGCATCTCTTTTCGTTTTACCTTTACTTGCATCTCTTTTCGCTTTACCGTTACTTGCATCTCGTCCTTTATTTTTATTGCAATTTGGTCTTCCAGATTTTTCTAAAACCAAAATAATTTAATCGGTTTTTTAAAAAGATTTTTCTTATCAACAATCTAAACGTTTGAAAAATGGCAAAGGCGTATATACATTTTGTAGAAATTTCAAAATTGTTGGAAAAAAAATATTGAAATTGGTGTTTTTCACAGGACATGGAAATTCCTTTAAAATTAAACAAATTTATTTCATATTTTTTTTTATTTTAAATCTCGCAATTGTGATATATAACCCATGTTTTCATGGCCTGTTACAAGCGTAAGGGGATTTTGCAATCATTTTTGTTCAATTAGAATTTCTTATAATAAGAAATGTTTGACTTGTAATGATTTTAATACGTTTTGATTAACGCCAATAATTGTCAATCAAAACTTATTGAAAAGTGCTGTTTTATCTTTGTTGTTTGTATGTTTGTGTGAGATGTAGGTAAATGATATTGTAATTATAGCATAAGTTATATAGGGCAAATGATGTTAATCCCCCTTGTTTGCAAAATTTAACTTTAAAGTTTTGGGACAATCACGGTAAGGTCGGCTAAAAAACATACGAGAAATGAAACTTAATTTGATTTTGGATACTATGATAGTATTTAAATTGCGCCCTTTTTAATAAAACGTTTATTAATATAATAGCGAATTTGAAAATTTTATAAGGTTTTCAGTTATTTCGTATCATAACAATTTTAAGTTCACATTCTATAGTGCTAAATCAAATTTGTATAGCACTGGTTTGAAAGATATATAAACAAGCATGCATAGAAATCGGCCCACAGTAATTTTTTGACTTTAACTTTTTTAGAAATTAACAAATACAAAAATGCTGTTTGAAAGACAATTTAATGTGCTTCTATATGAGTTTAAATTTGTCAAGAGTGTTTATCGTTTATACGCATAGCAACCGGTAAACCAATAGAACATTTATGGTGATTCTAAGAAGAATAACCAACTTATGACCGATTGAAAGTATTACGTTTGCGAGTGAAATTTTCGTTTTCCATAATTTGATTAGTTTTCATCTGTGTTAGTGTAACTACACCGAAAAAAACCGCCCAAGTAATGGCTTTAATCGAAAATGGACTTAGTCAGCGAGCTTTTGCTCGACAACTGAATATGACACATGCAACGGTTCGAAGAGTATGCCAACGTTACAAGGAAACTTGATGATAGGCGACCTGGAAGAGGCTGAAAACGATATGCAATGGATCGTGATAACTGCTTTATTATATTGACATCATTAAGTCAAAATGTCGTCAATATCTCCGTGAAATAAGAGGAGTGGCTATAAGTCAGTGGACAATAAGGCGAAGGCTGCAGGAAAGTACACTGACCCCTAACACACCTGCGAATGATCCAAAACATACCACAGTTCATCGTCAAGAATACCTGTGTTGACAGAAGAAAAGTATTAAAGACCACAAAGACCAGGAGAGCGATTTGCAGAATGCTGCATGAACATTCGTAGACATGACTGTGATCACACATGCTAGGTACATTGAGGAGATTTAAGCAGTTCATTGGTACCCTACATCGACTACATTGGAGATGAACTTATTTTTATGCATGACAGTGTGAGGGCGCACACCGCAAGTATCGTGCAATATTACATTACAGAAGTCGGTTTGCAAGTTATGGAGTGGCCACCATGCAGTTCCAACCTAAATCTGATGGAACATTTATGGGATGCGCTAAAACGAAAAATTCGTGCCCCAACCTCGATCGCAGAGCTTATTGTCACAGTAGAAGAAGAGTGATTTAACATCCCGTAAGAAACAATATCGAACTTGATTAGGACAATAGTTAATCAAATGAGATACGTTATTAGTGCAAGAGGGGGTCATACTCATTATTAAAAATTAATTGTTAATAAACCATACTTCTTTCAATAATAAAACAAGTTAATTTGTATCATGCATTAATTTAACAGGTTTAAAAGAACCCGCAATAAAGTTTAATAAACCTAAATTCATATCAAAGCATATTAAATTGTCTTTCAAATAGTATTTATTTTTTTACAGTGGGCCGATTTCTATGCAAGCAAATTTATTTTTGGCAGCCACTTTTTTCAATGTACTACGTACATGGAAATTTTTTATTATCATATTTATATTCTTCATTTATTAGATTCATAAAGTAACTGTAATTGCGTTGAGGTCTGAGCCAACTTTCTTAATAGATTATAACAATTTATATTGGCTACAAACTTCCATACGATTGCAGCAATAGTTTCTATAGTGTGCAGATCACCTCGCTCGAGTAACAAACGTTGATTCTCTTGTTTCATTCAATTTAAATCTGAAACATAATCCTGCAGAGGAACATCGCAAATTTTGTTTAATTATACGCTTTGTCCATATTTTTTTAAAATATTTTTATAAATTTCCTTGATCATGAATTACTCTTTAGTTAATAATTTTTCCTATAAGTGTTCCTGTATGTACAGAGTTATTTGTTACAAATTACACCCTCTATCATTGTTTGTTGCCCATACATAAAACAAAGTTTCATATAAAAGATGTGTGGTTAGGATTACATTTTCTTAAAATGGGATACCCTGTATATTATTACTTTTTGTGGTTCTTTCCTAATTTATTCCACATATGAAAAAGTTGATTTATATGGTTTATGTCAGAACTTGTCTTAAATGGTTTGAATAGATTACTTTTATAGTTTACAATATACTTTGGGAATCCCAAAAAATAAATTTACGTAGGTCCTGCATTTGACATTTAATAGTTCCTTTATTTTCTTATACAAATTGGAAATTCATTACTAAAATTGTTTGTAGCAGGCGTGACACTATAAAGAGGTGCCCTATTCAAATAATATTATGTTCAGCTTCCAGAAAGTTATGTAAAATACTATTTCCTATCTATGTGATGTTTCCGGTAGGTGACTCGTATACTCATATAATTTTGGTTCTGAAAATTCCACGCTTAAAGTTGATAATTTTTCTTCCTGATTTTGTATTTCTTTTCATGAGCCTCTGCTGAACGCTGCATGGATAAAATTGTACGTGGGCCGATAAATTATACATTCAGAATTTTCTAAAAATAATACAATGTTCCAGAAAAGTTTATTAGTCAATAAATAAATATAAATGGGATATTATTCGATAAGAAGCAATGGAGCTATTATTTCATCTATGGTAAATATTTTTGAACATACTTTCCGATGGTGGACGATTTGGATAAAAGTACATTAATCTAGTGTATATTTTGTATTATCCTGTAATCTGCACATCAATGTCCTTTTAATCTCATTTAGCCTTTACCACATGCATTTTGTACAACTCCTTATACAGGCAATAATAATAATAAAGTGTGGGTAATTTATAAACAATAACCATGTACTCATATCATAATTGAAAATTAAGTTACATATATTTACTGGGTTTGTTGCTGAAAATTGCAATATTTCTTCTTCTATAAGTGAGTAATCACGATTCTGATTATTGTAATCAGTTATAATGAAAAGAAGGGCGTTCCCAAATACAATGAACTTGTTCAATATATTTATACCTGCTTTTCGAAGTAATGGATGATTGATAAAATTGTGGAGTTTAGGTATGTTAGTTTTACAGTAAGTCTTCTTCTTGTGCAATGTCCGTGATCGGACGTAGACGACCTCTCACATCTACCTGTGTTGGTATCTCCAGTTAGCACAGATAGAATGGATCAACTATTTAACGACGGATCCTAACGTCTAAATTGAGAGGCCGTATTGGGCAAAGTACTAGCGGTGGTTTGCCATTGCCTTCCGACAGGTGGCGCGCCGAATTTTTATTTTTCGATGTTGTTAGGATCCGGTTTCTTGGTTAGCAGACAGAGCCCATTTCGTTTGTACCATGGTAGCCACCTTTCAACTAACAGTAGTATAATTTTTGTTGTTGACATACGAAGTGACGTTTAGACGAAAAATTAAGGAAGTTCAAAAAGGAATTATAAATGTATTTATGTAAAAAGTTTGAACAAATGCTAATTTTTTATCAACTGTGTTGAATGTTACAGTTTACCTTGATGTTGCTCACCAGTGTGCACTGGTGAAGTTGCATTGCAATAGAGGTAACTGTGATGGAAAATTCATAAAGAATCTTCAAACCTATTTGCACCATTTTCTGCTGGAGACAGTATTTTTCACGTTAGGGATACTGTTACGACGTTACAACAGTAGACTGCATTAAACTGGCATGTAAAAATTTGTTTCCATTTACGAAATGTTTTATTTCTCGAAAAAAATCTTTAGACCAACCACGGAAATCAATTGCAAATTTTTATAATGATTATCAAAATATAATTACGTGAACAAAAATGATTTTTTTATAATAAGCGGACAGAATGGCTCGGGGTTGTGATTTTAAGCAGCCAGAAAGTGTGTAAATTTGTTTTTTTTTTGGATTTTTATGGAAGTCCAATTATTTTTGGTTGTATAGAATTGTTTGAAGTTAAACACAAAAAACCCCAAGAATAAGAAATTTTTTATAGTTTTACTAAAAAATAATTGGAAAAACACCTAAAAATTCAAAAAAACTTCAGTTTTCAGTAAATTTCGTACTTACCTGTAGATGGTGAATATAGTTGTTCTTAGAACAATTTAGAGTAAATATTTAATTTGTGATATACTTATATACATATATTAATCAGAAGTATAAAATTGCGTGTTTTTATAAAAATTAGGATCAAGGTATCCCGACATAGTAACAGTTCATTAAAATATATTCTAGAAAATAGTACATTACATTGTAGGAAATGACTGATTGTGATTTTTTAAAAACTAATTTCCACGAGTTTCTGAAAAATTGCTAATATAGAATTGAATTGACTATATTTAATTGTGTACATTATTATTTTTTCTCATTTTTTTTTAAATATAGTGTACCAGTATTTGTAATAAGTCCATGTACAAATTTTGTTAGTGTTAAGATATATTTGGTAAATAAAATGTGATTTTTCATAAATATACTTTTTACTTTTCCGACCAACCTATCTAATATGCGAGAAAAATATTGGTTTACCCACAAAAAAATTGAAATTTTGAAACAATTTTTTGAGTTATTTTTACGTTTTTCATCAAGAACACGAAAGAATGGTTTTTAGAAAAAAAATCCTGTGTGTATGTCGTGGGCCACTTCGTTACATGTCTTGTTAGCACGATACAGCCTCCAGAGTGCAACACATCACCAATTTTATGATTGAATATATTGTTCAGGACATCTCACAGATGAACCCTATTGATTTTCAGCTCACAATAGCCAGTACAACGGATGCTATGGTACTTGAAGTACGGCATTTTTGTAATTTTTTGAGAAATTTCAGTTTGTTAGCAGATACAGCCTCCGGAGTGCAAAAAGTCACCAATTTTATGATTGAATATTATTCAGAACATCTCACAGATGAACCCTATTGATTTTCAGCTCACCACAGCGAGTACAACAGGTGCTATAGTACTTTAAGTACAACATTTTTGGAGAAATTTCAGTTTGTTAGCACCTCCGTAGTATATACAAGTGACCGATTTTATGATTGGATATTATTCAGGGCGTCTCAAAGATGAACCCTATTGAGATTCAGCTCACTAAAGCCAGTACGAGTGCTATGTATGGTACTTGAGGTACCAAATTTTTGTCATTTTTGGAGAATTTTCAGTTTGTTAGCACGCATGTATACAAGTGACCCATTTTATGATTGAATATTGTTCAGGAAGTTTTATAGATGAACCTTATTGATTTTTAGCTCACCAGAGCTAGTACAACGGGTGCTATGGTACCTGAAGTACCACATTATTGTCCTTTTTGGAGAAATTTCGGATTTAGTACGATACAGCCTCCGGAGTGTAGACAAGTGACCAATTTTATAATTGGACATTTTTCAAGGTGTCTCACAGATGTACCCTACTGATGTTCAGCTGACTATAGCGAGTACAACGGGGTCATATAAATCCATATATACTGCGTTTTTGGTTACTTTTGGAGACATTTCGGTTTGTTAACACGATACATCCCCCGAAGTGTATATAAGTGACAATTTTATGATAGATTAATCAGGGCATCTCACAGATGCGGAAAAGTTAGCTTTAATCTTTAAAACCGTTTATTTTATAACTATCTGTTCCACTCAAGAAAAAATTGAACTTTCAATAGCCTTAAAGACTGATTTTATTCACAATTTCTACTATCATTTTAAGCATGCGATTGTAGTTCTTGCTTTCCTTCGAGCCAATTTACTCAATTTGTTCTTATCCATAGCTAGTCAATTTTCATCTCTTCTTCAATCAATTTTCTCTTGCTTTAAAATTTTCTATTTCCATTACGTTCATAACAATGGCTTAAAAATTAGGATATCTTTGTTCAAATTTTCTAAATATATCACTTGTACTAAATCAGTAATAATAACCAATAGTAATAAAAGCAAAAATTCATTTAAGCTATTCTGTTTAAAAATTATGCAAATTATTAAACCATTTTAATGAAAGTAATATTTCCAAAAACTTGATTCGGCACACTGAAATGTAAAAATAAATGTTAATTTCATCTCCCACGCATTAGGTTTCCACCTTGAAACATTATTCTATTCAGATATTTGTAAATAAATTGAGTAAAGAAAACTTAGTGGTCTACTGGAACTATGAATTGTTAAAATAGTGATGGCACACACCTACATAAGTATTGGTGTTTTTAAATGAAACTCACGGTCTCTAGTTAATTCCACAATATAATAAAAGTTATTGTTATAGTTTCGATAAATCAATTGTTCAATTTTTTAGAATTTTCAATAACTTTTATTATATTGTGGAATTAACTAGAGACCGTGAGTTTCATTTAAAAAAAAACACTAATATGAGCATATTCCACGAAGTAAGGGTCGAGACAGTCAATTACATAAGTATTGTTGATTCTTTGTTAATAACTGAAATGGATCATCCACCTCGTCTTTTAGGCTTGTTTCAGAATGAAATATCTACCAACTTTTAAGTGAACTTTAAGACTTTTGCTCTTTCGGATTTCGGCAATATATGCTAGTATATTATATAAAAATCATGTGTCACACTTTCTCTAAGAGTTTGTTAAATTTTTAGCCGGGAAGTATGCAACACCATTTACATTTCGTTGATGCGTATTATAGGTGCGGTATAGCCCCGTCGGGGTTACATGTTTTCTGCGGTTTCCCTGTAGCATGGTGAATTTATTCACTAGCCAAATGGACCGATGATAGGGAATAATACAGCCGCAGCTGTTCCCACTTCCATTTGCATGACGGTTATTATTGTTATTCAACGTCGAACCGCGCATAAAATATCAAATCCCCGCAAGCTCGTCTCCACAAACATATTCAAATCCACCGCGGCGCCATCATCTAATGACTCAATGTTTCAAGTAAAATTCTAATAAATCATAAACTCTTGCCAACTCCTCTCTCCAGACGACTGATATATACCAAATCCACGAAATCAACATCAAACTCTCTACTTCTAAAATTTCCGACACCTAGCCAGCCCAATATCATAACTGTTCGAATTTGATTTAATTACCAAATTCTCCTGTGATTTTTATTGTCAACTTCCCCTGTATAATACAATTCAAATATTTTGCTCAAAACATATAACTAAATATATCCTTCTTCTCAACATTTAATATTTCTTTACATCAACAAAAAATTCTTTTTAACTTTACTACCACATAAGAAATACAGATAAATATCGTTTTCTGAAATTCCAATGAATATTTCAAAGTACTCGACACCTTATCGCTTCATGAAAAACTCTGTTATCTGTATCTACGAAACCTTTTCAGGCCACAAAAAATCACCCTACTGCAGAATTTTCACTCGCTGTATCTGACCGTTACGTTTCAAATTATTTTATCCCATTGGCCAGATCCTAATATTTTGCTCCTTCCCCACACCCACGTTAACCGACATATAAATACGAATAAAACCTCAATTTTAGTCACTTCCCAGTCGTCACTCGTAAACTTCCCAGTCGTCACTCGTAAACTTCTCTGTCAGCGTTCATACAAACTTCCCAGTCGTCACTCGTACACTTCGCAGTCGTCATTCATACATTTCCCAGTCGGCATACACTTCCCAGCCGGCATTCATACACTTCTCATTTATACTTCGTTCTCTCTCTTCATCATTTAACCGTCGTACATAATGGTACTCATGTTATAAGAACACCCGGCGTTGGTCCCGGTAAACCACATGTGTAATTAATCATTAATAATTACTCCAGCAGGTTATGTGCTAAATAATCAAAGTGTAACACGCGTATGATCCAGTGAGATTCTTAATTGTCTATGCAAAAGAACACGTTATAAATTCCTGCAATATAGTAACATGAAAGTGAAATAATTGTTTAATTTCTTCATCCATCATACATCCTACACCATAAGTGAATACAATATACGGTCCTTCGAGAAAAACATTTAACAATAAAGAACTTTCCATTCCATCTATTAGCCCAAGTGAAAAAAGGGTTAATTAGAATAATAACTTTCCGCAACACAGCGTGGTTCGTCGTCTCTGAAGAGACAGCAAAACCTCCGACTTCTAGACACTTTTTGTCACCACATCCTATACACTTTTAAAACTTCGCTGCTTCCAAATATCAACCCTCGTTGCTGGCCGAGATAACCTTTCCACCGGACCATTTTCTAGCGAAAAGTTCACCCCAACGCACTCAATCGTATACACTTTTTAAAAAATTCTATTTAGATACTTTTTTCTCTCAGTCTAGACATTTTTTCCCACTCGGCTGTTTCTCAGTCGACCCTCCAAAAACACCAAACTCAACATATGAACGCTGCATTGCGACCCCCAGTCCTGCAGAGGAAACTAATTCTATATCAGGGCAACGAAAAAAAAATCAATTCCCAACTTTTAAATAAAATCCCCTATCTAACAAATATTTTCAAACTTTTGTCTCTCTCTCTCCTGTGTTTTCCTTCATTTGGTAAATATGTCGGCCTCATCGAATAGTGAAAGCAGTGAACCAAAAATAGTAAAAAAAATTAAATATTCTCAAAAGTACAAAGAGGAATGGGAAGCAGTACCGGAGTTTAGCGAGTGGATAAAGGAAAGTAATAAAGTTGACCAATTTGCTTACTGTAAACTTTGTAATAAGCACATAAATATAAAAAGTGGAAATGATTCCATAATTAAACATTCATCAAGAGAAATATACAGAAAGAGAAATGTAAGGCTCTTGTTACACAAAAATCGATTGTTTCATTTATGAAAGCTGGTACATCTGCTACAAGCCAGGAAGAAAAAGTTAAGGTAAGGTTTATTTTTCCTAACACCGTAAATTTTACGTTAACGCATGATTTATTATTTTTTAGCGGAAATTCGTTTGGCGGCGTTTATCGCTGAATACAATTTGTCATTTACAACCATGGGACATCCTCCAGATTTAATAAAAACAATTTGTCATGACTCAAAAATTGCTCACAGGGGCTAGCAAGTCATCGAACAAAAACAGCAGCTATAGTAAAAAACGTATTGGGAATTATAACTTTTTAACAGCTAAAAGTATTTTTAAAAACTTTATTTTTACTATGTAATTAAAATTACAATACTTGCTAATACTGAACCGACAATGCTAAGAATGAACTAAATATTACCACAACTTATATTCCAACAACAACTTGAATAATAATGAATATATATGTATATGTATATATATATATATTTTTTTTTCAATGGAGAGGAAAATCTTACATAAGACACCAGTGATGTTGTTGCTGGTAGTGTCGGATTCTTACCGACTAAAAACCTCTCCCCGTTTTCTCTGACACACCACATTGGAACCGCTCTCGCATTACTTCGATGTGGTGGCAGGTATGCTGTTCAGCTCGCTGAGTACATCTCTTTTTCCTTGATCTCGATAATTGTTCTTACTACTTTATATGAACTTTTCCATGTATTTTCACCGTCAACTAAGTCTCTTGAAAACTTTTCAATGGTAAACAAGTTATTTCTCTCTTCTTGGTACCCTGCTCTGATCTCTTCCCATCTGGGACAAAGGAACAACGTGTGCTCTACGTCGTCCACGTTCTTACAGTACTGACAGCGATCAGTGTCCGATTTCTTCCTCTTGTAAAGGAATGACTTGAAGCAACCGTGCCCTGAGATTGCTTGCGTCAGAAAGTAATCGACTTCGCCACAGAATCCGTTTATCCACTCTTCGATATCTGGAATTATTTTGTAAGTCCATCGTCCCTTCGTACTAGTTTTCCAGCGCTCTTGCCAACATGTCTTTAAGGATGTACGTGCAACGTTTCGGTCCACTCCCTCGTAAATCGCCTTTCTTTCTTCAATCAAGAGGTCAATGGGGGGGATACCAGCTATCACTCCCACTGCTTCAGCAGATATTGTCCTATACGCACTAGCCACTCTGATCGACATCAGCCTCTGTATGCTAACTAGTTTTCTTTTAAGTCTTTTATTATACATAACCGCGCACCACGCTGGGGCGGCATAGAGGATCTGAGATTGAGCCACAGAAGCTAAGATTCGCCTTTTTGAAGCTTTTGGGCCTCCCACATTGGGCATAAGACTGGACAAGGCAGATACTGTTTTCTCCACTTTCTCAATCGTACGATGTATATGTTCTGAGAATGAAAGCTTTGGATCCAACCATACACCTAGATATTTCACCGACCCCTTTGGAGTGATTTTATTTCCATGAATGTTGAAAGATACAGGACTCACTCGAGTTCTTCCAGTAAGCAGCACAGCTTCTGTTTTCTCCGGTGCTAGACTGAGAGAGTTATTCTTCATCCAATTTGACACCATCAGAATTCCCAGATTTGCTTTTTCCATAAGGCCTTTCTCTTGTTTATCCACAATCACCATTGCTATGTCATCAGCGAAGCCTATAAGGGTGACGACTTTTGGCAAGTCCATCGTAAGCAGATCATCGTATAGTATATTCCAAAGTGTAGGGCCAAGAACCGAACCCTGCGGAACACCGCTACTTATTTCTATATTTTCCTCAATGCCCTCATATCCGATTATGATTTCTCGTTCGGAGAGGTATGATGCTATCAACGCAAGTAGGTCTTCATTAATGCCTCTATTTCTTAGCTTATTTAAGATTATCTGCCAGGCAGCACTATTAAAGGCATTCCTTACGTCTAAAGTTATCACAGCGCATATTTTTCTATTTTGTGGAGAGAAATCCCAAGCCTGTTTTGCAATTTTTATGACGTCTATGATAGCATCTACGGTTTGCCTTTTTTCCCTGAAGCCGTACTGTCTTTCAGCAAGGCCGCCTGTACGTTCCAGTTCCTTCTTAAGTCTAGCCAAAATTATGTGTTCAAAAACTTTTCCTTCCACATCTAAGAGACATACGGGTCGATATGAAGAAGGGTCCTCTGGTGCTTTTTTACCTTTGTCAAGCAGTACCAGTCTGGCCTGCTTCCATTCTTTCGGAAAGTATTTTGTATCGCCAAGTGAGTTGTAGAATCTTAGAACAAAGTCCGTCTTGCTGTCAATGAGGTATTTCAGAATTTCTGCGGGGATATTTCCTGGACCTGGTGCCTTGTTTGTTTTTAGCTTCTGATTTGCCATTTTCAGTTCTTCCTCCGTAAAATCTAGGGAGTAAGGGGTTTTTCTACATTCGAAATGTACCTCCTCATGTATCGGAAAGAGGTGCCTTACCACTTTATGTATAGTATCTGCCGCTAGTTGGGGTTTCGGAGGGTAGCCAATGATCCTCTTCATAGCTATTTTATATCCATTGCCCCATATATCGGAGTTTATACCTGCACAGATATTGTTCCAGCAGACCTGCTTGGCTTTTTTTATAGCATTTCTCAACTGTTTTTTGGATTCTTTGTACTTATCTTGTAACTGTTGTTTCACTTCTGGTTCATATCTTCTGTTGTTTCTTGTGCAGATTCTTCTTTTTCTGGTGCATTCCTTTCTGAGGTCTGCGATTTCCTGCGACCACCAATATACCGGATTACCTCTTGGGTGGCTCTTTCTTTTTGGCATCGAGGCATTGCATATGTTCGCGAGTAATTCATAAAAACTTTTTGAATCTGGTGTAGGTGCATTTACTGAAATATTAGAAACTATTTGGCTCAGGCTTGCAGTATCTAGCTTCCTCATATTCCACCCACTGTCGACTACTTTCTCACTTAGTTTGTCCGATTTTCTGTTCTCATGTACCTCAAACAAAATGTAGTTATGATCGCTAAGGGTCTCTCTGTCACTCACATACCAATTTTTTATTACAATATCATTGGTTGATAGCGTTATGTCGATGATTGACGAACTTTGGTTTCTCTGGAATGTAGGTCTATCTCCATGGTTTTGACAGACAAGGTCGTTTTCTGCCATCCATTCCACTAGGGCTTCTCCCCTTTTATCTGTATTCCTCATTCCCCATTGTGCAGATTTTCCATTGAAGTCTCCTACTATAATACTTTTTTCTTTATGCCTTCTGAGATGAATTCCTATTTCTGTTAAGGTTCTCTCAAGGTCGTCTATTTCTATATTTGGGGAGGCGTAACAACTGTATACTGTGAAGGAATTTGTTACAAAATATGTAAATCCATGGCCATGCCCCTGACGTTTAACTGCTACATTTCTATCCAGTACTTTTATTGCTGTATCCATTTCTTTATCAAACATCCAGTCCTTCCTGTCCTTTATGGCATTTTTGTTTGGTTCACTAATCAAGAGTATGCACACATTTTCTTCTCTTGCGGTAGCAATTGCCATGTCTTGTGCTCTAAGACTTCTATTTGTGTTTATTTGCATTATTTTGGTTTTCATTTTGGCTTATTTTATATTTATGTTTAGTTTTCTTGAAAGTTAGGCTTCTTTTTAGAAACGCCTTCTTTGAACTCAGAACAGCCACGACTTGCCGTTTGATGGCCTTTTCCCTTGCAATTCAAGCAGAAGGGTGTTCTATCGCAGATAGCTGCTTTGTGCCCGTCTTCTCCGCATCTCATGCATAAATTCTCCCTGCTGGGTCCTTTGCACTCTTCTTTACTGTGTCCGTACTCCCAACATCTGTAACATCTGTCATCTTTTTGTCTCTCAAGGATCCGACAGTCCACCCAACCGATCCTTAGAGATTTCAGTTCCAGAAGTTTGTTGGCGTCTTCTTCGCTTGTAATTATAGTCACGTTTTGTTTATTTCTGTAGGAGGGCCGTAAGGCTCGTATATCAAGTCGGTTTTGATCGATATTCACTACTTTCGAGATTGCTTCCCTTATGTCCGGTACAGTTGTGACCTCGTCCATCCTTTTAATATGAATCACCTTCTTAGACACTAACACCGACACCATTGCATTGGGCATTTTGTCATTTATCTCCTTCTTCAATATCTCCGCTTTGGCTGTTCCATTGCGAATTTTTACCATTAGGAATAATAATGAATATATATGTATATGTATATATATATATATATATATATATATATATATATATATATATATATATATATATATATATTGAAGTAGTCCTCTAATATATAAAAATAATACACATATGTGAATGAATATTAAAAGGTTTTTTTATATTAATACGTAGGCCCAGCAAACACAAAAACATATTGAATACATATATGTTACATATTTTTTGAAATATAAAAGTCGCAGTTATATAAAACTGAAGTCACAACTAGATAATATTTATGTATTAAATACTGACAAAGGCCGGCACAGCTAGAGAACAATAATGATATAAGAAATACATATTATAAATTATATCTCAAATATTTCCAAATTACTATGTAATATATATGTAAAAATGAGATAATATCTAGAGAATATTTATGTATTAAATATTACATAATATAGATGTAACAAAATTTACATAATTTTTCTTTTACCTCACCCCTTACCTAAAATATTTTATTTCATTGGATCTATGAAAAAAGTCAGTGAAATCCTTAATTTATAATAAATTCAGAAAAATCTGTTGAAACATTATTTTTCATAGATGAAATGAAATACAATTTTCTTAGTAGTGTTGAAGGCCAAAATATTAAGAAACTATTGTTTTTATATTATTCAATACCTACCTTATATTTCAAACGTAAAGCAACTTAATACAATTTAATATTAATATATTGTAAATGGTATTTATCTATCTTTGGAATTTAGTAGCTGGTACTTAGTTACTAAAAAAACAGCAAATAGATGCATATAAGTACATTTATTTTATTAACATAAAAAAGAGAAACTAAAAACAAAACACATAATGACAAAAAATATTGCAAACATAAAAATATTCAAATACTAAATGATAATAAAATATAAAAAAAGAATGCAAAACAAATGAATATTCAAAAACAAAACAATAATGAACCACGGAAAATATTCTCTTAGAAGACTTTTCGAGGCCCACTTGTAAGCGAGTTGGCAATATTAAGAGATATTATCCTTTGTTTTTTGGAGGGTTACAGTTTCGGCCTACTTTTCCCTCTGGAGTCTCTTTACTTAGCCTTATCCACACCAAGGTGATTTGATCAAAATCAGTGCATGTCATATTAAACTGTTTCAGCAAAGTTTCTAAAAATGTAGGTGTATATATTAAGTATATTAAATAAACAAATCATATAGTAACAATACCTTGAAATAACTAAATGTAGGTGTATATATTAATTATATTAAATAAACAAATCATATAGTAACAATACCTTGAAATAACTAAATGTAGGTGTATATATTAATTATATTAAATAAACAAATCATATAGTAACAATACCTTGAAATAACTTATTTGATTTCAAGTTCCTTATTTTCTAGTTAGTTCTATGTCCTAACCATGAGTGAGATGTCTCTAAATTATGTATTTCTGGTTCACCGTCACCATTGTAAGTTTGTACTCGTTTTTCTGTCTTATTGATAAATCACAGAAGTCCTTCAATTTTTTTCATTTAAACAATTATTTTGCCTAAAGTTATAATTTTTATTAATCTAAGTATTCAAATATAAATAACTCAACAGATAAGTGTTAATTAATCCATTTCAAGATATTTTGTCTTGACTTACTACCTATGGTCAGAGGATTAAAGATGTGTATTTTATTTGATATTATTACAAATCTACTTGAGCCCTAAGTGCATACCTGGGCGGCGATAGTTGTTTCGGATTAACGACTCCCTACAGAGGGAATTATTGTTAAATCATGTCTAAGTTGTAAGTTAAAACAAAAATATTATCTTGAAAAGTCCTTTAGTGAGATAGGTATAATGTGATTTGTAATTGTTTACTTCATTGTATATTTTAATATATATATAGTTAACCTTTTTAATACGTTTGTTAAATAATCTTTTGTAAACAACAATGAACGGCTTCATCGGCGATGCCCCTTGCCTGTTGAAAATAATAATAATAATAACATTACATGATGTGTTCTCCATTCCTCTACAAACAAAACTAAAAACAAACACACAGACAAAACTAAAGAAAAACCTTTTAGAACGTTATTATGAGTTAGTTTAAACTGTGAGGAGCAATTTGGTACGTGGACCATATCGTGGACTAATTTAGCTTAGAACATAAGTGTTTATACTGACTGTTTTTCTGGATTAAAATAGTCGTGGGTAATACCACAAGAGCTCAGATTTAGCCGGATATTTTTTGTGGTTGTTTTCGAATACTTACTTTCATTGGCAATTTAACGAGAGCTGTTCTGGCAAAATCACGAGAGCGTAGCTCGAGTGATTTTGCCTGAACAGATCTACCAGGTTAAAATTAAATCAATTAGCATCATTCAGACAATGTGAATTTTAGTAGTAGTAGTAAATATTCAATAGAGGGAAATAATCCATAAAGATATAGTTTAAACATGTCAAGAAATATTTACGAATAGTATACAATTGATAAATTGATTTAAGAGATTACTATTTAATTTAGTACCTATTTTTCTTTAAAGTATATTTCAAAGTACAGAAAATATAACAACGACAAGTAAATTACGTCAAACATAATTTTGTACATAATTATAATGATCACTGTATATAGGATCACATGAATTTTGAAACAAAATTCAACTATTATAATTTTATATTTGTAAACACTTTAATTTTATATTTGTAAACACTTTCAGAAACCCTGTATATTGCATAAACTTTTCAATTATTTGTATGAAACGTCAAAATCAAAATATCAACGCGGAAACCAACGTTCTGTTAATAGTTCGGGTAGAGTGATTCGGAGTGACTATAGAAGTGCATAGAAACACAGTGAATTTATCTACTATAACGCAGAAATAGATATTTTAATTTAATAAAAACGATGTTTATTTATCTACAAATGAACAATGAAAAACAAAAGGAAAAACATTTGAATGTTGTTGATTCTGAGCTTGGGAGACGCCGTGTGAATTAAATAGATGGAGGACGTGTTAAATTTTTCTTCTCCAAAATTTTAAGAAACTAATATAATTTAAACAAAATCATAAAGAAACGTTAACCAAAGTGTTTAGCAGAATCTTGAAAAGTAAACTAACTAAAAATATCATTCGTATATTAATAAATAAGTGAGAAAATTGTGATATCGTCTAGATTTGGTAAGGTTGAACAATTACCTTATTAATATAATTTAGATGACTATCCATATATCTTGCTTTTGATAAGATATTTATACTGGTGAAATAATTCACATCTCATCATTTCCACATCCTGAGTTACGCTTATTCGATCATAGGCGATCGTTTTCTCCAAATGCATCACATTCAGGGTCAAGAAGAACCAACTATGAACACTATTCCTCGTGTACATATTGAACTTCTCCTATAAAAAACATTCACAGATATATTTATATGTTAGGAGATTACTATTTAATTTAGTAACTATTTTTCTTTAAAGTATATTTCAAAGTACAGAAGATACAATAACGACAAGTAAATTACGTCAAATATAAATTTGTACATAATTATGATGATCACTGTATATAGGATCACATGAATTTGAAACCAACATTCAACTATTATAATTTTATATTTTATTAAACACTTTCAGAAATCCCGTATATTGCATAAACTTTTCAATTATTTGTATGAAACGTCAAGGTCAAAATATCAACGCGGAAACCAACGTTCTGTTAATAGTTCGGGTAGAGTAATTCGGAGTGACTATAGAAGTGTATAGAAACACAGTGAATTTATCTACAATAACGCAAGAAAAGGTATTATGATTCGATAAAAACAATGTTTGTTTATGGACAAATGAATAATGAAAAACAAAAATAAAATCATTGGAATGTTGTTGATACTGAGCTTAGGAGACGCCGTGTGAATTAATTAGATGGAGGACGTGTTTAATTTTCTCTTCTCCAAAATTTTAAAACTTGATATAATTTAAACAAAAACCTAAAATAAAGTTAACTAAAGTGTTTAGTACAATATTGAAAAGTGAACTTACTAAAAATATCATTCGTACGTTAATAAATAAGTGATAAAATTGTGATATCGTCTAGATATTGGTAAGATTGAACATTACCTTATTAAATATAATTTCGACGACTATCCATATATCTTAATATTGATAAGATATTTCTATTGGTGAAATAATTTCACATCTCATCATTTCCACATCCTGAGTTTCGCTTATTCGATCATAGGCGATCGTTTTCTACAATGCATCACATTCTGGGTCAAGAAGAACCAATTACGAACATTATACCTTGTGTATATATTGAATTTCTCCTATAAAAAACATTCAGATATATATTTATATGTTAGGTTATATTATTTTTGGTATCATTTTATTAGTTAAACATTAGCTTTAAACATTCAATCTCCACTTATATATCGGACATGAAACACTAAACTCATATTAAAAATAAATACTTACTAAATTCATCAAATAAATAAATAATATATTCCAAACACGCCACACATTTTTCTTCATTTTGTAAACTAAATTATGTCAACCACAGAGTAAAACACCACACGACGATCGTATTAGCAATAGCGACAGTTGGGATTAAACGTTATGGATGTACATTCAGAACACATAGGATTAAAATAATTGAGCGAAATTTACTTGCGTTTGAGGTAAATAATATTATAACTCAGAAAATCGTATATCAGAAGATTTGCGCTAATAGCATTCCTTTGAATTTAAAGATGTATCGCCAATTTATTGATTGATAAAATATTTCATTATTTCACCGTTTATATTTAATTAAAAATTGTTTGTCTATGTTCGTCTTGCGTTTCTTTGATACCTTACCTATAGTTTCCTGTTGCTGACAATCGTCAAGTGCCAAATCTCATCCCTGAGATACAGTGATAAAAAGATAAAACAAATTTAGAGTATCTTTAACTTATATATTATTTTTGAATTGTAGTTCGTGGTAAGCGAACCAATTCTGGCGTCCATAAACAACTAAATCAAATAAATTAACATTAATTAAATAAAATAAATTAACGTAATTATAAAAAAAATACAATAAATGGCATTCCAACGCTGGTGCATTAAATTAAATTAATTGAAATTATTTATTATATACAATAAATGGCTCCCAACGTAGAGGCACTATTAAAAAAATACACAAATATATATATATATATATATATATATATATATATATATATATATATATATTATTATTTTATATAATTTTTATAATTTTATTTAGTTTATTTATGTTTATTTATGGGCGCCATTTTATAATTATTCCTTTGATTGACTAGCTCAAAATTTTTAATTAATTATTTATTTATAATGTTTATTTAATTAGTCGGAAGCATGAGAATCCTCCCTTTGAGTTCTGGATATGATAATCAAAGATTGAGGAAATATTTTCTTAATCTTACCTTTAACTTATAACCTCTGAAAGAAACAATATCTGTTAAATAAAACGATTGAAATACGACAACAATGATATTGATAATTTAATCATGGATGTGAGAATAAAAAAAAATCAACACATAAATGTAAAGCTGTTTAATAAAATAATTTGAAAATTTTTAACCTGATTGGAACATAATAAAATATTTTTGAAACTATTAATTTTCTTTGAAAATTTATTCTTATAGAATTGTGCCACCCTATATCATACATGTATTCTCTATAACAAAATGTTCCCACTACTGCGTCGGCGCTAAATCTCCAAACGCATGCGCTACTACAATATACATGAAAGAAGGAGGTTTTCCTTCCATAAATAACGTTTCACAGTCAACACGACGCTAGCGTGCCTGTGATAAAAAAATTTGTTAAACTTATCAAGTTTCTATAATCAATTACATATAAGTGATAATTTATAAACTATATATGTGTGTGTTTAAAGGTCAAGAAAGTGATAGTTTAAAGTTATACATGCAATAGCTGGAAGGAAGGTATAAGATTTAATGTAACATACATGATGCACGTGATATTTCAAGTAGATAAATTTACAAAAAGTGAGTACACTAATTTTATAGATATTAAAGATATAATTCTCTATAGATAAATTTATGATGCATCATATTTTATTGTTTTTGGCCTTTTTATGCGTTATGCAATTCGAATTTTCAACTAAAGATTTGAGTGTACACTTTGAAAATGTTAATTGGAATTCCAAATAAGTTTAAGCAAAATACACAGACCTTATTTTTGCTATCACTGCCGGCTGCACTCGCATCTCCAAATCTTGCAGATATCTCATAAGAGACACGCTCCTACTGCACTATTCAATCCTTACACATGATTGAATACTCCTATGATTAGTTTGATTTAACTTTTTTTTATAATTTTAACTTTTAAACACCTTTAAACAATTTTATACAGAGAGCAATCTTTTATCGACGCATCCTCTATCACCATCATAAATCTACCCCTTTTGTTTTCAAAATCAACAAGTCTTTCAGCTTCCCTAGTCCATAGCTCACTTATTTGTTTTTTTATCACTAAAATTGTTATTATCCAGTCTTTTAGTTACTATTTTGAAAAACATAAATTTATTGTCCTGGAGGGTAATAACACTAATTCACGTAGATTTCTATTGTATTAAGGAATTTTAATTAAGTCCTCTTTTCCTCCTACAATAGTCAATTTTCTTATATTCATGTTATTTAGCTAATTTGAGAAATGTTTATTTTTACAAATTTTACAACCTATATTATTAATTAACCTATATGTAATTGATTCTATTTTAGTTTGAGTCTTGTTTTATAGTTATTATACATAAACTCCTGATTATTTTTGTTTTTGTAATTAAATTTCATATATATAATCAATAAGCAATGATTTTATGTTGGTAATGAAAATTCCCTAGCAGGCATTACTTCTTGTGTATATTCATTTCCTTTTTATACGTTTGGGCTGTGTTCCAATTATCTTTTCCATCTAGTTTCAACCCTTTGCAATGAATAAATGATTACATGGTATTCTAAACCTTTGCTACTACTAAAAAAATTATGTAAACAATGTTAAGTTATTGTTAAACTGATTATTCTTTTCTCTTAATTTAGGTTTCAAGCTATTATATGACGTTTCGTCCTGCAGAAATTGCTATGGCTGTGTTCAGTGTAATACGTAATTCCGTGACTTTGACAACCAATCAGAATTACTGGTACAGGTAATATTTACTATCTATTTAACTAATATAGTGTTGGAATTTTTATTCTTCATCCCTTTTTAAAACATTCACATCAATATTTCACCCGATCTATTCATATTTCAATCTTTTTATATTTTAATATTTTACTTGTTATTGAGTTTATTCTAATGGTTGTGTCTACTGACACTCCTTCCGTTACAATAAGACCTTTTTATTATGTTTATTTATTTCAATATATTTACAAAACTAGATGACTAGTTCAATATATATATATATATATATATATATATATATATATATATATATATATATGTAATTGTATTGTTCAATATTGAATTATGTATTGATGATTTTTAATGAAGTGATAAACGTTAAAATTATCACAAATAACACAACTAACGTTGACTGTGTATTTTACATATATATTGTCGCATGGAATTATAAGTGAACATCCACTTCTCCTATGCGCCGACTCAATCGTTTAGAATTCTCAGTGCGCATGACTGGAGAGAATGCAGGAGCGGTATAGGAATATTTTTAATGTGAAAAGCATTTGAACTTTGGTCTCAACAACTTATTAAATAATTTATCTAAAGTGTTGGTATTTTTTTATTTATTTTAACATTCATAATACATGTATAAAAATATACTTAATTCATTCATTCTATGCAATAACATTTGAATATATAAAAACAGAGGTAAATATCTTGATCGAGGAATGAAATATTTGAGGTAATTATAATATTTCAAGTGTAAATCACAGTTTGTCTATGCGTCCAGAACTCAAAGGGAGGAGTCTCCATGCCACCGACTATAACTTAAATTTAAAATAAAGCAAAAGTAATAAAACTTCTTTAGGAGCTAGCCGAAGGTGAGTCAAATATACAAACAAAATCAAGACGACGACTATATTGTATATCAAAACTCATAAATAAATATTATAAATTACAAAATTAATAATTATAATATATATATATATATATATATATATATACATATTAAACTAAATTTAATTAATTATTTATAATTTTAATTGTTTGATAGATATTTATTTATATATTTGTTTGAATTTTTGTGTGGCTAGCTCAGTTGTTTATTATTTGATATATATTATTATTTTATATTATATTGGTTCGGGAGCATGAGACTTCCTCTACTCTTTGAGTCCTGGCTTTGTTTAATTACATTATACTTTATATATATTTCATTTCTCCCTATCTCATAATAATAAATCATATCATATTTATATAAATCTTTGCTTCCATATTTCATTGTTACTTATCTCCATAATTCCTATAAAAATTTATTTGACATGAATATCTCAAATTCTATATCTTGATTTAAAACTTTCTTTCCTTTCCACCTCTTTTACTATGTTATTCAATTGATAACGAGCTTGTCCTTCCTAAATCCTACCTGTTCTTATTAATAAGTGTAAATTATGTTTCTTATCCCCTCTACCTAATAAATTCTCACAACATTTCTTAACATTATATTGTCGCTTTTATGTCTGTCTGTCTTTGATTTTATATATTTATTTATAACAGATTGTATCTCTATTTGTTTGGGTTTTAATTTATATAGCTACTATAACTTTCCTTATGATTTAAATGTGGAATTATCCTACTTCTACTCAAAATCATCTATTAGCTTTTTTATTAATATTTTTTTCTTTTTAGATTCTTAACTATGATAATGAAAACCATCTATATGTATCCTACATATGAAAAAATGAAAGCCTTATATCTACCTAGTATCTAATATTTTATGTTACATGGAAGTGCTACTTATGCAGAACATTGGAACCATTACATCTACCTGTAATACTACTATTTATTTACATGTAAGTAACATAATATTATCTATTCCTCTTTTTCTTATTTCATTCTTGTATCGTTTATTGAGAGTTATATTTATAAATTGACTCAATGTTAAAAACACCCCTGACCATGTTTGTTCCCGGGTATACCAATTTATAACTGTTTTGTGCATTTTCAGTTAATACCTCATAAGGTCCCTCGAATGGCAATTGCAATTTAATACATTGGTCTTCTGCTTTATTAGATGTTTTTAGTGCTTTGATTATAACCAATTCTCCTTTGTTAAATCGTGTTATCTTCTTGATCTTCTTGTTCCGATCCCGAATATATTTCTCAGCATTCCTCCTGATTCTCATATTTACCTTTTCTAATATCTCTTCTAGAGTATTATCTCTATTCACAATCCAGTTTCGTTTCGGTTGAATACCTTTCATCAAATAAATTGGACTTTCTCCTGTTACTCCATGTGGTAAATTATTAATAAATTCTTCAATTCTATCCATGTTTCCATCCCATCGAATATGTATCCCTTGACAAAGTATTCTTAAATATTTCAAAATTTCTTTTATATATCTCTCTGCTGGATTGGAGCTAGGTCTTCTAATACTAATAAATTGTAATTCTATTTGTTCCTTGTCACAATATTGTTTTAATTTTATACTTTCAAAGTATGTAGCATGGTCGAGTATTATTCTTTCAGGTCTTCCTACTTCTTCTATATATCTTCTTAAACATTCTATCACAACTTTAGCTGTAGATCTCTTACTCGGAAAAGTTTTAATTAATTTGGTATATACATCTACTATAACTAATAAATTCTTATTGCCCGATTCACTTCTAATTAAGATTCCAATAAAGTCCATTGCCACAGTCTGTAATGGTTTATTTCTTATCATAGGTTTCGCTGTCATGCAGTTATGGTAATTTTTCTCTTTGGCCAATTGACATAGTTGACAATATTTGCATACTTCTTTCACCACACTTAAATCTTTCTTCGCCACATAATTTTCTCTAAACAAAGTCCATAATTTTCTCGTTCCTATATGTCCATTCTCCTCATGTAAATGACTAATAATTTCCTTTGCAAACTCCTTACTTATCACAAATACTTCTCTGTCCTCCAATTTATTATATCATATTTCATCGATTTTATAGGTACCCTTAACCTTCTTATCTTTCTACATGGGAGTACTACATATGAAGCAAAATGGAAAAACCTTACATCTACCTATACTATAATTATTTATTTACATATTCTTTTCTGTTTCAGATTACTGCTCACTATGAATAATGAAAAACATCTACAAGTCTACTGCATATGAAAATTTCAAAAAAAATATTAGATCTACATATTATATTAATTTCACTATACTTGTATTATCTGTTTATAATAAATTTTCAATGTAAATCTATTTTTGTATCCTTTTCCTGTCCATTCCATTGCTTTTTCGTTTCCAAAGTTCATTCTAATTCTCATGTGATACTATTTACCTGGCTATTCTTTTTCTTACTTTTTTCTTATGTTCATCTCTCGTTGTTTGAGTCTCAATGTTTTTCTGTAGCTTCTTTCCGTTCTCCATTATATCTTTTCTAGTTTTGTAGTCCCGTATTTCATTCATTCCTTCCAATAAATCCCATAAAATCTGCGTCTCAAATTCTTCCATATTATTCATTTCAATCCTTATTAATTTCATCAAAACATTTGTGTGAATTATATTCATTTTGTTGTCACATTTTATTCTTGTTACTACATTATAAAATTTTCTGGAGCATCCTATACCTATTTCATGACTTCTTATATTATCTTCTATTTCGTCTACTGTGTTTCTTAATCTTCGGTGCATCTCTTCGATTTCCTTATTAAATTGTCTTCCCATGATTCCACTTCTTCTAACGCATTTGTCTGTTGATTTTTTAATTCTGTCATTTAAATTTATAATTTCTTTATTCATTTTTTCTTGAGAATGTTTCCTGACCTCTTCACTTGCTTGTCCTTGTAATTTTATGCAATCTACTTCTTCAGTTTCCTTCTTAATTTCTTCTGTCCCCTCTGTGATATTTGTTAATTCCTGATTATTCTTCTCAATATTCTTAATTTCCATGAAACTTTCTATTTTTACTTTATCTATTTTCTTTGTTAACTTATTAGCTTGTTTTGATAATACTGTTTGAATATCTTCTTTCACCTCACCTATCTTCTTTTCCAATTTATTCATGTTTCCATTCATTTTATCCATCTTCTCGTTTAAGCTTCCCTCTATTCTATTTATATTTTCATTCAAATCGTCCTTCATTGTGTTCTTGTCTCCTTTCAACTCTTTCTTCATATTGTTCATATCTCCCTTCATTGTCTTTATGTTTTCATTTATACTCATCAATATTTGCTGCATCCATTGTTCGTTGGCATTAGTTCCTCCTTGTTTTTCCCTGCTCTCTTGTCTTCTATCTTCTCTTTCTTCTTCCGCTTCTTCATCTCCTGTCGCACTTTCTTCAGAAGCATGTCCTTCAGCTTGCTGACCTTGGATCAAATATTGAACCTGGAAATCTCCCATTCCATGGCTCCTCTCTTCTCTCTCCTCTTCTGATCCACTATCGTTTCCAACCTGTTTCCCGTCTCTCAACATCATTTTCTTGTCCATGATTTCTTTGTTTGTTATTAATTAAAGCAATTTAATTATTTATATTCGCCCCACGTTGGGCGCCAATTTATTATTATTTTATATAATTTTTATAATTTTATTTAGTTTATTTATGTTTATTTATGGGCGCCATTTTATAATTATTCCCTTGATTGACTAGCTCAAAATTTTAAATTAATTATTTATTTATAATGTTTATTTAATTAGTCGGAAGCATGAGAATCCTCCCTTTGAGTTCTGGATATGATAATCAAAGATTGAGGAAATATTTTCTTAATCTTACCTTTAACTTATAACCTCTGAAAGAAACAATATCTGTTAAATAAAACGATTGAAATACGACAACAATGATATTGATAATTTAATCATGGATGTGAGAATAAAAAAAAATCAACACATAAATGTAAAGCTGTTTAATAAAATAATTTGAAAATTTTTAACCTGATTGGAACATAATAAAATATTTTTGAAACTATTAATTTGCTTTGAAAATTTATTCTTATAGAATTGTGCCACCCTATATCATACATGTATTCTCTATAACAAAATGTTCCCACTACTGCGTCGGCGCTAAATCTCCAAACGCATGCGCTACTACAATATACATGAAAGAAGGAGGTTTTCCTTCCATAAATAACGTTTCACAGTCAACACGACGCTAGCGTGCCTGTGATAAAAAAATTTGTTAAACTTATCAAGTTTCTATAATCAATTACATATAAGTGATAATTTATAAACTATATATGTGTGTGTTTAAAGGTCAAGAAAGTGATAGTTTAAAGTTATACATGCAATAGCTAGAAGGAAGTTATAAGATTTAATGTAACATACATGATGCACGTGATATTTCAAGTAGATAAATTTACAAAAAGTGAGTACACTAATTTTATAGATATTAAAGATATAATTCTCTATAGATAAATTTATGATGCATCATATTTTATTGTTTTTGGCCTTTTTATGCGTTATGTAATTCGAATGTTCAACTAAAGATTTGAGTGTACACTTTGAAAATGTTAATTGGAATTCCAAATAAGTTTAAGCAAAATACACAGACCTTATTTTTGCTATCACTGCCGGCTGCACTCGCATCTCCAAATCTTGCAGATATCTCATAAGAGACACGCTCCTACTGCCCTATTCAATCCTTACACATGATTGAATACTCCTATGATTAGTTTGATTTAACTTTTTTTTATAATTTTAACTTTTAAACACCTTTAAACAATTTTATACAGAGAGCAATCTTTTATCGACGCATCCTCTATCACCATCATAAATCTACCCCTTTTGTTTTCAAAATCAACAAGTCTTTCAGCTTCCCTAGTCCATAGCTCACTTATTTGTTTTTTTATCACTAAAATTGTTATTATCCAGTCTTTTAGTTACTATTTTGAAAAACATAAATTTATTGTCCTGGAGGGTAATAACACTAATTCACGTAGATTTCTATTGTATTAAGGAATTTTAATTGAGTCCTCTTTTCCTCCTAGAATAGTCAATTTTCTTATATTCATGTTATTTAGCTAATTTGAGAAATGTTTATTTTTACAAATTTTACAACCTATATTATTAATTAACCTATATGTAATTGATTCTATTTTAGTTTGAGTCTTGTTTTATAGTTATTATACATAAACTCCTGATTATTTTTGTTTTTGTAATTAAATTTCATATATATATAATCAATAAGCAATGATTTTATGTTGGTAATGAAAATTCCCTAGCAGGCATTACTTATTGTAAATATTCATTTCCTTTTTATACGTTTGGGCTGTGTTCCAATTATCTTTTCCATCTAGTTTCAACCCTTTGCAATGAATGAATGATTACATGGTATTCTAAACCTTTGCTACTACTAAAAAAATTATGTAAACAATGTTAAGTTATTGTTAAACTGATTATTCTTTTCTCTTAATTTAGGTTTCAAGCTATTATATGACGTTTCGTCCTGCAGAAATTGCTATGGCTGTGTTCAGTGTAATACGTAATTCCGTGACTTTGACAACCAATCAGAATTACTGGTACAGGTAATATTTACTATCTATTTAACTAATATAGTGTTGGAATTTTTATTCTTCATCCCTTTTTAAAACATTCACATCAATATTTCACCCGATCTATTCATATTTCAATCTTTTTATATTTTAATATTTGACTTGTTATTGAGTTTATTCTAATGGTTGTGTCTACTGACACTCCTTCCGTTACAATAAGACCTTTTTATTATGTTTATTTATTTCAATATATTTACAAAACTAGATGACTAGTTCAATATATATATATATATATATATATATATATGTAATTGTATTGTTCAATTTTGAATTATGTATTGATGATTTTTAATGAAGTGATAAACGTTAAAATTATCACAAATAACACAACTAACGTTGACTGTGTATTTTACATATATAATGTCGCATGGAATTATAAGTGAACATCCACTTCTCCTATGCGCCGACTCAATCGTTTAGAATTCTCAGTGCGCATGACTGGAGAGAATGCAGGAGCGGTATAGGAATATTTTTAATGTGAAAAGCATTTGAACTTTGGTCTCAACAACTTATTAAATAATTTATCTAAAGTGTTGGTATTTTTTTATGTATTTTAACATTCATAATACATGTATAATAATATACTTAATTCATTCATTCTATGTAATAACATTTGAATATATGAAAACAGAGGTAAATATCTTGATCGAGGAATGAAATATTTGAGGTAATTATAATATTTCAAGTGTAAATCACAGTTTGTCTATGCGTCCAGAACTCAAATGGAGGAGTCTCCATGCCACCGACTATAACTTAAATTTAAAATAAAGCAAAAGTAATAAAACTTTTTTAGGAGCTAGCCGAAGGTGAGTCAAATATACAAACAAAATCAAGACGACGACTATATTATATATGAAAACTCATAAATAATTATTATAAATTACAAAATTAATAATTATAATATATATATATATATATATTAAACTAAATTTAATTAATTATTTATAATTTTAATTGTTTGATAGATATTTATTTATATATTTGTTTGAATTTTTGTGTGGCTAGCTCAGTTGTTTATTATTTGATATATATTATTATTTTATATTATATTGGTTCGGGAGCATGAGACTTCCTCTACTCTTTGAGTTCTGGCTTTGTTTAGAGATATTTCTCTCATTCTGAATAAAAAGAAACACAAAACACAATATTTTCAATCATTTAATTTTATAATGAAATTTTTTATTTAAATATATTTTAATCAACACGGTTACGCCTATGGAATTTACCAACACAGAATTATCAAGAATATACACTATCTTATGCGCATGCTCAACTAATAACGAACATAATCGAAACGGAACGAACGTTTCTTAACGACGCTCTGCTCCTGCGTGAATATTAAATACATAGCATAATTTCCTTTATAATCATGCTGATGGATTTGCATAAAAGAATTTACGTTGGAAATTATATACATACATTAAATAAATTATTCAGAAGAAATAGGTTACAAAATTTATATATATATACTAATGGAAAATTATGTGAATGAAATAAGATGCATCTTTCTTATATGATTTGAAAATACGTAAGTACAAGCATTATTATATCATAGAATAGGCCTTTTTATATAATATTTAGAATTTGACTAGTGAATAAAATACATAAAGTTTTTTTTCTTTTTTATAGATCGATCATAAAGACGCTAAAATTCTTATATATACATGAAAATAGTAACTGAATTGATACTCAAAAGTTATTATTCTTATTATTGGCCAATAACATCTAAAGAAGCACTGACCTGATGCCTGGATACTGGATTTATCCCGTCTGGATACAGGACTACGCCTTCCGAAGTTCTAGCTGCTCGATTTATTGAGAAATTTGGATATTCTCACGGGAAAAACTGGTTATAAATACATGTAAGTGTTCTAGGTTTTATCTTTGTTAAGAATTTGTGGCTTTTATTATGAAAATTTGTAATTTAACTTGAAATTTCGGGAAAAGTTTCTTATCACATCCTCACTATTTCGACGCCAAGAACCAACTTCCAACGCTTCTATTTGATCGTCAATTTTTTAATCAACAACCAATATATTGTTTCTAAGCACACTAATTATCAATAAGTTTTTTTGTTAAATTTTACTTAATCGAAATTTGTCATGTCACTTTCCACCAATCACATTGTTTCTGTAGCTGTCGAACTATTTTCACAACTGCTACACTTTAGGAGTTTTTGGAAACATATATAAATGTAAATTCCACCCGAAAAGTATCTGTTTTCTTTTATCTGTTTTCTTTTACTGTTCAACTAATTTCAATAGAACAAATCTTTTACTGATAGTGGAATTCCTTTTATATGTCGACATGGCAATGTCTGATTTTGTTTTGACATATACATATGATAATTTGGAAATAACATTTATTTTTATGAACATAAATTCTTTTATAAGATCTTTTGCTCTGATTATTTATATTATTTAAGTTCTCTAGTAGCAAATATTTCTTTGAATCCATCATCATTTAATATTCATTAATTTCATAAAATTATATATATTATATATATATATATATATATATATATATATATATATATATATATATATATATATATATATATATATATTGAACCATATATCTTATATACGAAAGAGTATCAGCTGTTTGAAAATATTTTGCTTATTATTTGAAATGAATTGAAACTATGTAGTTAAAAACACATTAAGAAAAACACAATCATAAGTAAAAATGCATATAAAATCAAAATTGTAGTAATAATTTTATTTAACAACAAACAAAAATATTACTAAATGAAAATAACATGAACTATTTAAAGTATATAATAATACGTAATCCGTGTTCGCTTCTACCCTTCACCATGCTACTATGTATAGGACTAGGTTACATCACTATCGGTGTGGTGTAAGGCGATTCGAGTGGCGCCATCTTACCATTTATAACAGAGTCTCAGACGTTGTGCGGGGCCTATCTACATGAAGGTGGTACTGTAGATAGAGCTGTATAGCCTGGTAGGGATCGTTCTGCTATAACCTCCCCCTCTAGCTTCGAGATCGTCCCGATGAGAGGCTAGCACACCAAGCAGGACGATTAAGGTTTTTGTTTCTTGGGTCTACCTCGTAATCCTTTCTTCCTTAGGGGTGGATTGGCAGGTGATGCTACTTCCTCCGTGGTCATTGATGGAACTACCTTCCGGGGTCTTCCACGTCTTCTCATAGCTCTTACCGGCACGGGGGTCACATCTTCATTCTTATCTCCGTGGTACAGAGAAATAGTGGACGAGGGATGGACGCCTAGAGGTACAGCAGGATTCTCAAGGTCAGCAAGCTCGTAACTAGTAGGACCGTGTTTGCGGATGATAACGTAAGGTCCATCACGCCGAGGTGCAAGTTTTGACGAGTAACCTTTAGCAGCGTTACTAAGGGTGTGGGTGGTCACCCAAACTTTGTCCCCTGGGCGATAACAAGGATCGTTCCGTCGATGCTGATTGATTCGCGTTTGATTCTGGTCTTGGCGCGACTCGGTAGCTTCTTTTGCCAGTTTCAGGGTTTCCGCCAGCTGGAGCAACTTTGGACTTATTTCAGCTACAAAATTTTCTGACTCTACAATAGCACTAAAGTCGTCAGCGATATCTTGTACGGTTCTCAACTCACGTCCAAATGTTAGGTAAGCAGCCGTGTACCCGGTGCTATCACACCGAGCGCTATTCATTGCGAATCTAATTGCGGCCAAATGTTTGGACCATTCTTGATGGTTATTCCTAACAAGGATACCAAGTTGTGTTTTTTAGATCTCGGTTTTTGCGTTCCACCGGATTTGCTTCGGGATGATAAACCGGTACAAATGCCTGCTTGATGGCTAGGCAGTAAGTGAGCTTCTGCATGATAGCCGAGATAAACTGAGTCCCGTTGTCACTAATGATTTTTCGTGGCAGTCCATATCGCAGAATTACTTCATCTAATAGGGTATGGGCGCAAGTCTCTGCCGTAGCTTCGGTCAGGGCAAATAGTTCAACCCAGCGGCTGGCAACATCTTCAATGATGAAAATCCATCTCTCTCCGTCTTCGGTGGTCGGCAAGGGGCTGAAGAGATCTATGGCTAGCACCTCGAATCTCTGGTTAGTTGCGGTTGTCTGAAATAAACCGGCTGGCTTTAGATTGGAAATTTTGTAACGTTGGCACGGTACACATTTAGCTATATGATAGGCAATATCACGCCGCATTCCTATCCAGTAATACCTTTTCGAAATACGGCTGATCGTCTTGTCGACGCCGTAATGTCCAGCAGTTGGAGAATCATGGTAAGCGTGAAGGATATTCTTTTTTTCGTTCTCGGGTACCACCATTCGGGCATTTTCGTCATCCTGTTCTTCTACGTATCGGTAGAGTATTCCTTTATTCATAAAATAACCCCGCTGAAACCATTTCTGAGTCTCCTCAGATGACGAAAGTTCAAGAGAGTCTATTATTTGTTTTAGATTACTGTCAAGTAGCTGTTTAGCTCGCACCTGCTTTTCACTATTGCGGGGCAACTCAACTTCCACTCGGCAGATACATAGTTGAGGATCGCAGTGGTTAGCACATGGTGGTCGAGATAAGAAATCTGCTACTATGTTGGTTCTACCAGGAGAATAAAGTACCTTTAAATTATAAGGTTGAAGTTGTAGTGCCCATCGTGCAAGGCGTCCCGTAGGTGTTTTCAATCCTAATAACCACTTCAACGGCTGGTGGTCAGTAATGACAATTGTTTCGGAATTTTCGATATATCCTCGAAATTTCGAGATAGCCCAAACAATTGCTAAGGCTTCTCGCTCCGTAGTCGTATAGTTCCTCTCTGCACTCGTTAATAAGCGACTCGCATACTCAATAGGGTGTTCGGTTGCTCCCTCCCCCTGGACCAAAACTGCACCGATGGCATAGCTACTGGCGTCGGATTTAATAGTGAAGGGTTCACTCTCATCTGCTTGTTTGAGGATTGGAGCAGTTATCAGACAGTTCTTTAATTTGTTATACGCATCTTGCTCAGTTGTCCCCATTTCCACGGAGTATTCTTCCGAGTCAAATTTGTAAGAGGTTTTGCAATGCTGGCAAAATTTGCAATAAATCGGCGATAGTCGACGCAGACCCTAACATCGCCATCTTTCTTTGGTACCATGACGACGGGGGAAGTCCACGCTGTTTCACTTTCCTCGATTATTCCATTAGCCAACATCTCGTCGAGTTTGTCGCGTAAAATGGTTTGCTTGGTGACATTAAGACGATAAGGCGCACTGGAAATTGGCCCACTAGTGCCTGTGTCTATTCGATGCTCCGCCCGCGTGGTAGGAGGGCCATGTTCCTCAAATAAATTTGGAAATTCCTGCAGTATTGCATTCAGCTGGTTTCGATTAGTCGGGCATAGCGTTGCGGCTTCGTTTGGTTGCAGGGAGACATCGAAACTAAATAACTCAAGGATTTTTCGCTTGGTGCCTGTTTTCTTTTGTGGCGAGTAAGTGAGAGGTAGGCTGTCACGAAAAATTTCATCTATGTCTTCCGGTGCATACGCATTACTCGTGTGCTTGTTTTCTTTAACATTTGGGAATCTGGAGTCTGGAGCTTCCCATAACTCATTCCATAAGGGTGACGTGAAAAACTCTAAGAATGGAGATAAAACGTCATCATTCTCGTCAACGTCCGTGATGTTAAGTTGTATTCTAGGATCTGGTACCTTAGTTGGTTCGCTTTCGATATTTAGAGATTTCTTCGGCTTCTTCGATTCTGCTGATTGATCCCGTGGTCTTTGTATTAGTCCTTGGTACTGTGGTTGAAACTCAAAATGCTCGAAAGGCCGGTCTGCGTAGTACCAGCACCGTTGTCCTAAGTCTAACACGATGCCAACTTTTTCTAGGAAATCTATACCTAATAAGGTTCTGTTGTCCACGGCGTTAGGCAGCACGACAAAGTTGATATTATGAGTTCTACCGCCTAACTCTATAGTAGTAAATGTTGTCAGTAACTCTGTTTGCTTTTGAAGTCCATCAGCGAGTGTGACTCGGGCTGTGGTTTTGGTGAATGCACAATTCTTGTCTTTTAAAAGTTTGTAGAGGGTGACACCAGCTACGCTTGTTTTAGCCGCAGTATCTATATGTGCTTGGCCCTTAATACCACATATTCTTGCAGAAACTGTTGGGACTTCAGGTGTAGATCTTAAAAGCGTATTTATCGAATAGAAGTGGACAGCTTGGGCATCGACAACTTTGCCGACATTAGTGCAATTGGGACAATTGCTGCGGAAGTATCCAGCTCTGCCACATCCGTAGCAGTGAAGGTGACCTTTGTCGGTTTTGGTAGCGGTTGATTGTGTAGGCTCCGTATGTGTCGCAGTCGTTTTAGGTTGGTCTTGCTTCTGCCGTTTACGACATTCTTGTATGCTGTGACCTTTAAAATTACAAAACGTGCATCCTAATTTGGTTTTCTTTACCGGTAGCGTATCGGTTGATTCATTGCGTCGTAAAGTAGACGTATCCTTAACTTCCATTTCTAGATGCTCAACTTGTCTAGCTTTTGTCAGCAAGTCAGTAAACGTAGTGATTTTTCCTCTTGGGATTTTTTCCCTAAGTCTAATGTGCATAAGACCGTAGATTAGATCAATCTGTGTTTCTTCGGAATATCTTCCTTGTGGAAGTTTGGAAAGGAGTGCTCGTTTTTGACAAATAAATTCGTCAGTAGGTGCCGAGATTCCTTGAGGGGACTTGAAGATATCTAGGTAAATTTGATATGCAGGAGTTGCCGGAGAGAAAGCGGCACGGATTAATCGAATAGCATTATTCCAGTCTGCTGCTTCTCCTTTTATGCCTTGCCACCAAGTAGCTGCAGTGTCAGTAAGTAGTAGTGGCAAGCCTTTAATTGCGTCTTGGTCTGTGATTTGTTCCATATCCTTATAGACTGCTATGGTGTTTAGGAAATTGTCGACTGTCTCATGACAACGTGTTCCGTCGAATCGGGCCGTGCATTTGCTCAAACTCCCTTTCTTCCGATTATCTGGTTCTGTCCTTATGCCGGCTACGGCTTGTAGAAGCTGTTGGAATTGCTCTGGAGACATCGCCATGGTTGTTTGGCTTGCAGCAATGCGTTTACTTCGACGCGGAATGTTTGGTGAAATCGGACGGATTGGATAAAGTCAACAGCGAATATTCCTGTCGTTATAACTGGAAAAAGCCGGACTGACGAAATTCCAATCTGTCAAATGTGACAGTTTCGATTCTACAAGACAAAAAAATGTCGAAGTATTCACGAAACTCTCACTTGCATTCAGGAATCCTTAATTCGGGCTCCACGTCAGGGCGCCAGTGTAGTAATAATTTTATTTAACAACAAACAAAAATATTACTAAATGAAAATAACATGAACTATTTAAAGTATATAATAATACGTAATCCGTATTCGCTTCTACCCTTCACCATGCTACTATGTATAGGACTAGGTTACATCACTATCGGTGTGGTGTAAGGCGATTCGAGTGGCGCCATCTTACCATTTATAACAGAGTCTCAGACGTTGTGCGGGGCCTATCTACATGAAGGTGGTACTGTAGATAGAGCTGTATAGCCTGGTAGGGATCGTTCTGCTATAAAATATATTAAATCATTTGTTTATAATAATTAAAAGAACAGCAATAAAAATAAAGAAATTACCTTAATAATTGTCTGAAGTTAGAAAATGCTTAACAAGAATAATGGAGAACATGAAATCTGCCCAAATATGGATGTTTAGTTGTCATGAAGAAATCAGCTGTTTCATCTGAAATGAAACGAGTTTTAGTTATATAATTTAATAAGTATTAGTTGAAACAATAATAATATAAACAATTTCCTATTTAGTATTAAGAAATAGATAAATTTATAATATAAAAATATCAAGACATAAAGATAATTTATATGTCATAATGTATATAAAATTTTATGAAATTAATGAATATTAAATGATGATGGATTCAAAGAAATATTTGCTACTAGAGAATTTAAATAGTATAAATAATATGAGCAAAAGATATTATAAAAGAATTTATGTTCATAAATATAAATATTATTTCCAAATTATCATATATATAAATATGTCCAAACAAAATTAGACATTGCCATGTTGACATATAAAAGAAATTTCACTATCAATAAAAGATTTGTTAAGTGAAATTAGTTGAACAGTAAAAGAAAACAGATAAAAGAAAACAGATACTTTTCGGGTGGAATTTACATTTATATATGTTTCCAAAAAACTTCCTAAAGTGTAGCAATTGTGAAAATAGTTCGACAGCTACAGAAACAATGTGGTTGGTGGGAAGTGACATGACAAATTTCGATCAACTAAAATTTAACAAAAACTTATTGATAATTAGTGAGCTTAGCAACAATATATTGGTTGTTGATTAAAAAATTGACGATCAAATAGAAGCGTTGGAAGTGGGTTCTTGGCGTCGAAATAGTGAGGATGTGATGAGGAACTTTTCCCGAAATTTTAAGTAAAATTACAAATTTTCATGATAAAAGCTACAGATTCTTAACAAATATAAAACCTAGACCACTTACATGTATTTGTAACCAGTTTTTCCCGCGAGAATATCCAAATTTCTCAACAAATCAAGCAACTAGAACTTCGGAAGGCGTAGTCCTGTATCCAGACGGGATAAATCCAGTATCCAGGCATCAGGTCAGTGCTTCTTTAGATGTTATTGGCCAATAATAAGAATAATAACTTTTGAGTATCAATTCAGTTACTATTTTCATGTATATATAAGAATTCTTGCATCTTTATGATCGATCTATAAAAAAGAAAAACGACTTTATGTATTTTATTCACTAGACAAATTCTAAATATTATTAAAAAAGGTCTATTCTATGATATAATAATGCTTGTACTTACGTATTTTCAAATCATATAAGAAAGATGCATCTTATTTCATTCACATAATTTTCCATTTGTATATATAAATTTTGTAACATATTTCTTCTGAATAATTTATTTAGTGTATGTATATAATTTTCAACGTAAATTCTTTTATGAGAATCCATCAGCATTGTTATAACGACAATGATGTTATGTATTTAATATTCACGCATGTGCAGAGCGTCGTTAAGAAACGTTCGTTCTATCTCGAATATGTTCGTTGTTAGTTGGGCATGCGCATAAGATAGTGTATATTCGTTATGATACTGTGTTGGTAAATTCCATAGGCGTAACCATATTGATTAAAAAATATATTTAAATAAAAAATTTCATTATAAAATTAAATGATTGAAACTATTGTGTTTTGTGTTTCTTTTTATTCTGAATGAGCGAAATATATCCAAACAAAGCCAGGACTCAAAGAGTAGAGAAAGTCTCATGCTCCCGAACAATATCATATAATAAAATAATAATATATTATTATATATATCAGCTAGCCACACAAATAAATCAAATTCAAACAAATATAAATATCTATATAAATTAAAATTAAAATAATAAAATAATTAATAATATATATATATATATTATTCCCTATTTATGATAATAAATACTTATTTACTTATTTTTGTAGATGATTATTATTTAGAATTTTTGTTTAGTTTGGCTAGCTCAGTTGGTTATTGTTATTTTGTTTAGTAATTTATTTTAATTTTATTATTCGGGAGCATGAAATCCTTTTTCTCTTTGAGTCCTGGCATTTTATATTGTTGTAATTGTTTAAATAAAAAGAAAACACATTATTTTGAAATCAATTTAATTTTAAATTTAATATTTTATATATTTGATAAAAATAATATGAGACGCCACTGGTTGTATTGTATCTACTTATTTATTTTAATCATTTCATCAATGCGCATGCGTGAAAAAACTAGTCATGCGCTTTAGCATAAAACGAACAATTCTTATACATAAGAAGCATCTATTCATATTATACCAAGTTTGTTGAAGATGCAGACAAATGAATGGTTCAAACACATAAAAGAATTTATATATATATCATAGTTATATATGATACAAATTGCTGTGGGAAGAAAATAGTTATATACATAGATAGAAATATAGTAATTATATACAGATGGACATAGTTATAACATTGATAAATTTTCAATCATTAGATTTATGCGGTTACAAGATGGCGTAAGTACATATTTTAATTTATTTAAAATTCGGCCTTTTATTAATTTTAACTATTTATGCAATTAACTAACGATATAAAGTCTGTACTCTTTCTTTTTCAGATCGATCATATGTGCAAAAGTTTATCAATTTATGAAATTAAGTACTTAATTGAGTATTTGAGTTTTTACTCTGATTATTGGCCAATAATGATTTAAAAACACTGACCTGTTGCTCTTGAATTGGGATGAAAGTCTCTGGATCCCAGGAACACTCCGCTGAAGCTCCAAAAAACCAAAATTGATGAAAATTTCGTAGATTCTTGCCGAAAAACTTGATATAATTGACTGTGAGTATTACTAAGATTGTATTTAATAGTACTTTATAGGTTTAAATGTCTTAAACCGGGAATTTCTTGAAATTTCAGGAACACCATCACACACACTCCTCGCTTCTTGACACCAGCTTCCCTTATTCTTTAAGCGTCCCCTCGATTCTCTACTTTTTTCAACAAACAGTCTTTTGTTCTTTTTCAGGTCACTATTTCAAAGTTTATTTGTTGATTCACAATTTGTTCTGTCATATTTTATAACCAATAAAATATTGTCTTTTGCAATCAGATTAATTGAAACTTCTTTCACTTATTAAAAATTTCATACATACACTCTTTTACATTATTAATTCATTTATAGAGTTCCTATGAGTTTTTTCATCATACAAATAAATTAAAATTGATTATACATAGATACATTTACATGGTACAACATTCAATATTGGTATTGATAATATATCCTTGTTACACTCATATTAATTATAAATATAAATTCTCTTGTGTTATTTGTCTAAACTCTTTGCATTATATTATTTATAATAAACTTTAACAAATTACTATTTATTGATTCAACGTTCATTTTATTTACCATATATCATTTATCTATATGTCATTATTTGTTTATCTATGAAAATCTATTGAATTCTATTCTATTCAATATTTGTATTTGTTTTTTATTCTTAAATTAATGATTATAATGAATTATCTATAATAATATTTGTATTCTAATGTAACTACTTATATCTAAAATTCTCTTGACTTGACTATATAATTGTTTCTTTTTAGGTGAACAGCTGGTTATGGTATGGAAAATATTCTTCGTCTTAGGCAACTTTATTTACATCATTACATTGGTTAGGCAATCTCTATATTTTGTATTATTATTGAGGTAATTCTTTATTTATTATATTGTTATAGGCTATTATTTAATATATCTTTATTTGATATGTTGTTTAAATTAAGAAAAGTGTTTCCTTTTTACCTGTTTTCTTAAATTATATTATATTCATATGTTTTAATACTAGCAACATATTTTTATAATACTAATTCTCTTATTATCTATGATATCTGGTTCAATATATATATATATATATATATATATATATATATATATATATATATATATATAATATCTGCATTTCTTATCTTATTAACAGTAACATAATATTCTTATTTATTTATAGAAATTTCTAGTTCTATAACTTGGGACGTCAAGGTTTTTATTTAACTTGCCAGGAATTGCTAAAGAAGAATGAATCAACTGACAAAGGTACAATACATCATTTGTGTGTGCTGATGAGATATGTTAATGATTTTAATCATATTCAGGACACATTTTTGGTTTTAATTCAATTTTCTGGGGCGGATGCGATCACTTTGTACAACCATATAGCTCAATTTTTTAATGAAAATTATATACCTTATAAAGATTATATAAAATTTTTTATTTAATTCTTCATTATCACTCATTATCATAATAAAAATTTTAATTAATTTTTGATATAGGTACATTTGAAAATCAAAATTATTTGACAGTTGTAAAATTAAGTGTCACTTTATTTTAAAAAGTAAAACTTGATTCTCTTGGCTTAAAATGCTGTATTGTAATGAAAATCTGTAATAATGAACTTCATCAATATACACGTTTAATTCTTTTAATAAGTGTATTAATACAGGAGTAGAAAAATTATTTCTTTATGTTTGTTTTTAACATATGTATTATAGAATAAGAACTTTAAGTGCTATTAGAATATTTTTTTAAAAATGGGTAATATTGGTAAAAATTTAAATTTCTTTAATAATAATGTAACTATGACAATTAACTATACTATACTAAAAATCCAAAGATAAAATACGAATTCTAAAGTTGATAATGTATATAGAACAATATATAAATTATAGTCCTATGTTTAATAGACAAATATTTTATTAATTTTTTTTATGTTATTATATGTAGGTGTTAATAAAAAATGTAAATGTGTACCCTTTTCTTATTTATCTAAATTATTTGTCTTAAAATTGTTTATTGTAATTATTTCATCAGAAAAAATGAAATATAATTTTATTTTTTGTAATGAAATAATTATACCTAATAAACAATTTTAAGTCAAATTGTAAAATTTACCTACCCATAATCGATACTAACAAGTTTGAATATCCCGGCTGTAAGAATTAGTTCCTGTACCCATAACTAGTGGCAGTCCGATCAACGTGATACCAACTGATAATACAGGAACTCTCATTATACTTTTCTCTATGACTCAATTTGAGTAACACAACCAGGTCACAGCCTAATATAAATATGCTGTGACCAGGTTATCGTTATCTATGAATACAAGCAGACTCACTTCAGTTAATGTATTTGCATATTTTCATTTTAAATGACTATAAAGTTAATATATTGGGATCATTTGTAACCTGTATCGACATTAAAGGCAATATTATAGTTGTGTTAGCTGACCATTTTTATAAAAATATTTATGGAAATTTTAACAGTGGGACACGCATCCATTTTTATAAAAAGTTTTTATGTGACATAATTTTTATAGTGGGACAGGGGCATTTAATTAGAGGTGACTACTAAAGGTGGCGTTACATGCATCCGTTATCCGATGATACGAAGATCCGAAATGAGCCCTGTTCGAATTTGATTCTGCTCAAAACATATAACTAAATATGTCCTTCTTCTCAACATTTAATATTTCTTTACATCAACAAAAAATTCATTTTAACATTACTACCACATAAGAAATACAGATAAATATCGTCTTCTGAAATTCCAATGAATATTTCAAAGTACCCGACACCTTATCGCTTCATAAAAACCCTCTTCCAAACTCTGTTATCTGTATCTACGAAACCTTTTCAGGCCACAAAAAATCACCCTAACTGCAAAGTTTCACTCGCTGTATCTGACCGTTACGTTTCAAATTCTTTTATCCCATTGGTCAAATCCTAATATTTTTCTCCTTCCTCACAACCACGTTAAGCGACATATAAATACGCATAAAACCTCAATTTTAGTCACTTCCTAGTCGTCACTCGTACACTTCCCAGTCGTCACTCGTAAACTTCCCAGTCGTCACTCATACACTTCGCAGTCGTCATTCATAGACTTCTCAGTCAGCCTTCATACGCTTCCCAGCCGGCATTCATACACTTCTCATTTATCCTTCATTCTCTCTCTTCATCATTTAACCGTCGTACATAATGGTACTCATGTTATAAGAGCACCCGGCGTTGGTCCCGGTAAACCACATGTGTAATTAATCATTAATCATTCATTACTCCAGCTGATAATGTGCTAAATAATCAAAGTGCAACACGCTTATGATCCAGTGAGATTCCTAATTGTTTATGCAAAAGAACACGTTATAAATTCATACAATATAGTAACATGAAAGTGAAATAATTGTTTAATTTCTTCATCCATCATAATCATACATCCTACAACATATAGTGAATACAATATACGGTCTTTCGAGAAAAAGAGTTAACAATAAAAACTTTCCATTCCATCTATTATCCCAAGTGAAAAAAGGGTTAATAAGAACAAGCCCTATTGGTCAGAAAATTCAAATGTCATTTTACTTCCGATGAACTTCAACTTTCATACGATATCGTACAGAGTTAAAATATTTTCTATTTCTTCCGATATCGGATAAATCTTAACCTCATTTTTTTTGCATTTCTAGGTTAGATTTCGGATTAATGTAAATCAAGAAAAACTCTCATAATAAATTTTGAGTACTTTTGGATCGTGTCGTCGGATAACGGATGCATGTCGGATAACGCCAGCCTTAAGCAGGAGTCCCATGCATCCGTTTTCCGACGGTACGATGATCCGACTGATTTCCTATTGGGCGAAAATTTTGGCGCCAACTTTCATCCGACTAATTTTAAGAAGTCTTACGACCTCGGATAAGTTGGATTTATTTTAACTTTTGTCCGATATCGTACGGTTTTTAACCTAACTTTATTATATTTTTAATAATAAATGATTAGGAACTACAAGAAAACATTAATATCAGGTAACAGGCATTGAAATTTAAAAAAATAAATTTCACTGGTCACAGATTACAGAAGAAATTGGGCTTTTGAGGATTTGAGGTTATGATACCGTCCTCTTTTATTGTACGTTGGTCGTATGCATAGGACATGCAACAAATTATCGTACGAAATACAGCTTTTTTTCGGAATCGTGCCATCGGAAAACGGATGCTCGGAAAACGGATGCATGGGACTCCGGCTTTACACATTTGGTAATAGCAAAGAATACACCTTTGGAAATAGCTTTGTTCGTTATATACCTATAAACATACAGTAGTAACGTAGTTGATGGTAGGTGTTTGTCACCACCCGTGTATATAATATTCTCTTATCTATGGTCGCCACTCATGAAACGAACGTAGCTGTCGAGTATACAAAGAATACACTAGCTGCGTTCGTTATTTGCGTCTGATCAATCTTTTTTGTCCGAATCGTTCGTTTATTACATCTAGAGGTAGGCAGATAAATCTGAACCGTTCGGTAATTCCGCTCGGATCAGTCCTATGTTAATCTTTTTGCTCGTTATTTGCGTCTGATCAATCTTTCCAGTCTGAACCGTTCGTTTATTACATCTAGAGGTAGGGAGATAAATCTGAACCGTTCGGTAATTCCGGTCGGACCAGTCCGATTTAAATCTGTTGGCTCGGAATATTTTAACCGACGAGAAAAATTAATTTGTTTACCTGTCATGCTGTGAGGTTATGTTGTGTCTCTTAGAAAACGTTTTGTGTACAAACATTTAATTTTTAGATTTTATTTGTCCATTCTCCATGTGTTTGGCAAAAGAGACCGAAATTGAGGAAGACAAAGTATATAAATTTCCTGTATGACAAGAAAATTATAATGACATTATTGCTGGAGGTACATTATTTGTGTTTATGCAATGTTTATCACGTAGGTGTATCCAATTTACTTAGAATTTGTCTGAGAAAGCCCATCTCTGCAAAATGTATGACACAAATCACGACATATCTGGAGCTTGGTAGAAAAAGGGCCAATGTCCATTAAGACACTTTAGAGAAAATGTAAATTAAGAAGTTAGAAAGACATCTTCATTAAATTTATATAATAACTCCACTACTCGCCAATTCATAGGGGCATACAAAAGACCCCTCGTAAGGGGTGAAGTTATAGCCGGCGGTGTAGGAAACTGCATTCCTTTGGAACAGGTTCCAGTGTTATTTGCTTCCAGTAGAATTAAAAAAAACCAGATGAAATTATATATCACAATTTAAATGGAAGAAGTTATCCACATTACCTGTGGAAAATGATATATTTTTAATAAAAAAACCCAATCAATCATAAATATTATTTGATGAAAACAATATGTGAAAAGTTTTTAAATGTCAGAATATATTTTATAGGTAACTAAAATTGAATCCCAACAAGAAGATGGGGTTCAAAGCCAACTAACGAAATTATTTCGAGGACAGTGAAAACATACTGTTCTTGAAATAAATGAATTTCGTTAATTAAATAAAATAGGTTTAGAGAGTCCTTTTTTGTATTATCTTATAGTTATAGTATAAGTTAATATGTATGGGTTAATTTTTATCAAATAACGGTTGATAAGAAATAACAACTATTGTATTTATACTGACATCACAGTAAAATTGTACTGATTTCAATATATTTTTTCCATTAATACATTGTTTTATTTTTGTATATTGTCATGTATTTGTTACTCTTTAAGTAGATTAGATATACCAAACCATATTATTGTTAGACACTGATGTATATAAGACATTACTTATATTCATTCACATAATCCAAAGTTGAATTACCTATTAATCATACTCTTTAGTTAAATAGTATCAAATAATATGAATCCATATTATATTTTGTTAAGTAAATAAGTTAGTTTAAAATATTTAAAATGTATAAGATGTGTTGTATTTTTATGAAAACAAGTATGACTAAGCGCATATCAATTCGATAACAGAAAGAAATAAGGTATTGGATATTTTTAAGCAGGCATTCTATTGAGTTACAGCGAGAACAGTTGTAAAATTATTAAATAGTGGTTTTTGAAGAATATTGTAATTATTTCAACACCCGTGTAATAATATTCATATTCTACAAATTTGAAATTAAATAAAAGTCCTATCTAATGCATTCATATTTCTTACACCAATAAATTGACCAACTTTATTTGAATTTAGTGCTTCTCAAGCAATGTAAAACTTTTTCATAACTATAATGGCCTTAAGTTGCATATAATATGTAAAAACAGTTAATGAAAATATTTTGTAAAAAATAGTAATGTTTCACACTAAAAACATAATTAACTTGTAATATTTTCGTTCCTAATTGATACGCCCAGCGCGCTACTCACTTTGAGCACGGAATAAAAAACAATTGTTTTCGTGTTCCATGGTTTGGTGCAAGTGGTGGTTTCATTGTCTAAGGTATATATCTATGGCTTCTGTAAGCTTTACACTGTCGTTTATTTGCTCGAGCCGTTCGTTAATGAAATTTGCTCAGATTAATCTATGATCATGTGACCAAAAATCCGTCGCGTCTGCGATGCAAATACCGAACGCTATTGTTGGTGTATCCTTTGATATATATTTAGTAGCTGTCAACAAATTTCAAATATCTACCGATTGAAGTGAAGTATAGTGTATAGTATAACGGTCATTGGCGATACTGATACTGATACCAAAGAATATACTGTATTCTTTGCTGATACTACTTTTAAACATTAATATTGTTTTTTTTTCTAAGAACATATTTAATAGACTGGTTCACAATGAATATTGATCTTACCAAATCGTATTTACAAGCCAGGGACCCTGGTATCATATCTTACAATAGGACCAATTTAGATTTAGCTAATCTCATGAAGAGTAGTAATAGTACAGAAACCGAAGCTGAGGAAAAAACGGTAAGTAATAAAGGGTTTTTGTATCTAATCATGGGAAAGTTAATGTAATGTACCAACTGTAAGTGTTTAATTAATTGTAAAAATTTCATACAGTGTCTTATTTAAACTGTACAGTACATAAAAGGCAAATTAATGTTCAAGAATTTGTGTTTTATGGAAGTGTCGTGTTGTTTTGTATGTAATATTTGCAGGAATTTTAGATGGAATATTGCGATTTGATTTTGAATGTGATGTAATTTTGGAATTTTAACTTAAGTTTGTTTTAAAGCACAATGCCATGTTTTTTTATATTATGTTGTAACATGTTCAACAACATGTTTTATAACTGATTTGAGATTTTGTGACATCAATATATAAAGTTTCATTTATTGGTTAAACATTCAATATTCAAAATTATTTATAGTATACAATATGAATACTGAGAAATTTGCTTCTTAGAAGAGGAAGAAGAATATTGTATTTTGTTGCTGAAATTTTTCAAGTTCATTTGGCTTATTAGTTTTTTAGGGAAGTTAATAATTGAGGTGGGTTTTTTCTTCTTGTTTTTTCTTTGTAAAGGTTTAATTGCTTGTTGGTATTTTCTTTGATAGAAAACTTTTTTATATTAATAGAATTTTAAATTTGATTTGCAAATTATTTGGGACTTGGAATAATTTTTGTTTTAATACTTAGAATACTGGGTGATTCAAATGTAAACCTGGAATAACTTGTTCTTGGATTTATTTTTAAACAGAACTTAGTTAGTTTTCATTTAAAATAAATTAAATTTATTGAACTTGCATATATCGACGGCTTAATCTGCAAACAAGCCAACTCCGTTGACGCTAATTTTTCACTACCGACATAAAACAGTTTAAACAATTAAAAGTCGAATTTGTTTTACGTATTTCAATGTTATTTGTTTTTACTTATTACTTGATGTTGAGAAAAATTGAAATAAAGTGAATTGGGTTGCCCAATTATTTTTTTAATGTGATAAAAGGAGTTAGCTTCATTGCATTTTTATTTATGCATTTTATTGAATGGAGTTGGCTTTTTTTTCTGGGAATATTTAATCAAACAGCCACTAAAAAATAATGTTTTATTTGGTAATACAATTTTTTTAACAAAAGTTGTCAAACGTCATGTTTAATAAAAAAACATAAATTACTTATGTGGTAAATTATTATAATATGAATGGTAATCAGAAGGAATGGTGGCTTTTAAGTCCTGAAGGCCTTGAAATTTTCTAGCCGTTAATGGCAACCTATTAGAATGCAAAATCGGTAGTTGATCAAACTCCTTTGATTGAAGCAATTCACGACTTTGCGGAAGTAATCTCAATTCCTCTGTAAACCTCAGTTTATAAAAAACGCTTCTATTAGGTTGGTACTGCAGGGCTCTGATATCATTCACCTACGAGTATAAAAAATTGCATAAAGGTGAACACGGAACTAAACTTAAGAGAAGTAATTTGATTTAAAGAGAAAAAACTCACCTTTGAGTCTCCTTTCATTTTTCCAGGTCTAATGGATTTAATGAATTTGGTATCATCAAAAGACTTGAAAAATGAATGTGTTAAATATTCTACATTGTAAGGTCTTGGATTCTTTCGAGCACTTCGGCAAATACCAATACATTCAGCAGGTACATTGATTATTTTATTTCGGAGTTTTTTCTCGATAGAAGCATGCATAGAATCCACTTCCATTTGCGTATGCCCTACTTCGAGATATTTCTGTTCAATTGTAATATTTTTAATCATCGCTAAGTTTATCAGAGCATTGGAAACTGTTACGTTTCTATTTTGGGCAGCGCATCCATCACTGTAAATGATAATTTTTTCTTGCATGGTACCTGTTGGCATTTGAGGAAGAACTTTATCCACGAGGAGGTGCGTAAGAATAGAGGCAAATTCTTCTGCGGATACCCCACCTTCTGTCTTGTTCCACAGGAAACAATAGGCTTCTTTAGTTTTTAAATTAAATGCACAAAAATTATGCACATTCAGCTTTGACTTATAATATAGTGATGAAACATTGGATTTGAGGGCTGCTAGCAGAGCTTGGACGTCGACAGCAAACACAATATTATTATCTTGATTTTTTTCATTGTCTTTTTCTGCACGGGCCTCATCTTTTTTTGTTATGTGAAATTTATGTTCGTCCGTACAAAGCCTAGTTTAAATGACATACATTTTTCGCATGCATCTTTTTTGGGTGAAATAAAGAGATTTTCTCGGACTCCAAAGTATTATTAAATTTTGCTACATATAGAGGGGGTATGTTATTTGAAGAACACCAGTCTGAAACATAGTAGTCATACAGTGCTTTTTTGGATATCCATTCTGGTAACAGATAATACTTCGAAGTCTCTTTTTGGCAATAATGGGATTCCATTTTGGGCAAACCTTTAAGAAATGTTTTCAACTAATCAACTTCATTTTGAAATGGATTTTTTCGAGTTTTTTATATTGTTGTTATCTCGGTAATAGACTGGCTACTTTTTCTCGCAATTGCAAAATTTTCTTTTGAAATGTGTTTCCAGTTCCATATAGCCGTTTTACCGACATCTAACGTATTTAAGAACATGGTCTTACAGACTCTAAATAACTCTTCGTTTACTTTTAAGTGATAGTACATCGAATAAGATCTTTTTGACGATGATGCGTCCTTCCTATCTCTTGGTCTAATGGTAGGCATCATTTTAACCAGGCCGTCAACGTATATCTTTTTTTCTCCCCAGCTCAATAACCAGAAAGCATTAAATATTTCTTTTCTGGTTTCGTCTGCTATGTTGCGACATTTAATAACACTATTTCTTGATGAACACGAACAGCGAGCTTCAATTTTTCTGGAATTTCTCATTATTTTGTTGTCCCATTTGCTATCTTTTTTTTTCCTACCAAAATACTGTTGTCCTTTTTCTCTTTTTTTGCATTGCAGCGATCAGTCCAATTAGAGTTGTCTACTTCACATCTCTTTCGCCGTTTTGTATTATTTTTTTCTGGTTCTCCCAAGGAGTGGTCCGAGTCGGTATAACCACTGTCACTGTCTGAGTATGTCACCAAAGGTTTATTTTTAGGCTTTTCAGCACTGAATGTAGTAGTACCTGGATGACCGAGCTTTGCTCGTTAACCGATTCATATCATCCTCTACTTATCGCATCATTATATATCCCTGTGCATAACGATTTTGCGCTCGAACGATAAACTCCAATAACTCTCATCATTGAGGTAGTAATTCCTGAATTGAGTGGATGGTTAACTCTTTCATTCACGGCTTCATCAGGGTCTAAAAAGTATAGTTGTCCATACTGTGGCCGTTCAAAGACACCAACATCATTTTGGGTCGGATGTGCTGCCATATTCATTTTATGATATACTTGTCTGCAAACAATAAAACTATAAATTCCATGGCTATTTATTGTTCTATCATCTTCTACATTGAAGAATGCTAGAGCAAAAGATGCGTTTATCTTTCTTATTTTTTTATGAAATTCTTCCGAATATGGGTGACGGTTTAAAAAGAGACGTACTAATTCATTTGAAAATTTTGGTTGCTCCATTACAATTCGTCCATGCAAACAACAGTCACCAAAAGAATTTCTATTTATACAATTAGAAACGCGTTCCTCAGCGAAATGGAATGCACCACAATGGATACACAAAATTTCAAATGGTCCTAAGGCGTGATATTGCACAGCTGCAGTAACGGCACATTTATAAGTCGGCAAACAATTATTAAGTTCTAAAGCCCTACGTCGTCTTCCGTCTCGACGTCTTTGTTCTTCTAATTGGTGCTTTCGTTGTTCCTCATTTTCATTAGCTACACGTTGTGCCGCACGCTGCCGCAAATCTTGCAGACGTTGATCTCGTTGTTCGTCATTTTCAGTAGCTACACGATGTGCCGCACGCTGCCGCAAATCTCGCAGACGACGCTCTCGTTGTTCGTCATTCTCAGAAGCTACACACGCTGCCGCAAATCTTGTAGACGCCGCTCTCGTTGTTCGTTATTTTCATTAGCTACTCGTTGGGCCGCACGCTCTCGTGAAACATCTAAATCATAAGACCTTTCTGCTAGTGTAATTTCAGTCAAATTTTGCAAGCATCTCACTTCAGCAGCATGTGTGGGACGAGCAGAAACCTGATTATGTTCTGTATTTAATGAGTCTTCGCTGTGAGAAGTTTGAGAATCCTGATCAGTTTGATGACGATGCTCTTCTAGGTGTTCTTGAGACGAGTTGCGGCTTCGTGAAGTTAGATTGTTTATAAGCGTTTTTTTACAAGATCGTTTAGGCATTTTTAAGTGAACACGTGCATTAAGAAGACACAAATAACATAAATAAACAATTGATTTTAGTCTAACCTCAAAGCAAACACTCATTGACTTCGTGTTACTTAACAACGCCATCTGCTGTCGTGTCGTTAAAGCAATTAGTTGCTCACAAAAAATAGTATTATTATTCGCCAATAGATGTCAGGAAGAGTCATATTTTTCAGTTGAGACTACTCAAACGCCTCCTTTTTGCTCCAAGTTTAAGTTGATTATCGATAAAACACGAATAAAATGACATTTTCTAAAAATGATTCCTAGCTAGATCGATTTATCGTCCCCGAAACCCCCTATATACTAAATTTTATGAAAATCGTTGGAGCCGATTCCGAGATTTCAATTATATATATATATATATATATATATATATATATATATATATATATATATATACAAGAATTGCTCATTTAAAGATATAAGATAAGGCTATAACAGTACATCTGGAACGATTGTTGTGTTTCCTACTTCACATCTCTTTCGCCATTTTATCTTATTTTTTTCTCTCTCTCCAAAGGAGTGGTCCGAGTCTGTATAATCACTTTCATTGTTCGAGTAGGTCACCAAAGGTTTATTTCCTGGCTTTTCAACACTGAATGTAGTAAGAGGTTCCAACAGTACATCTTGAACGTTTGGCAGGTTTTGGTCGGGTAAAAGTAAGTGATCTGAATTAGGAGAGACTTTTTTTGGTATTATAACGATTTTATCGCAACAATCTTTTAAGATATTCAAAGATTGGTCTGTTTCTAGAAGCATAGGTGTAGAATTATCTTGTAACGTTATGGTATTTTGTATATTGTGGTCAGCTTCAAGCAGGTACGTCGATGATATAGAATATTTTTTTATATTACTACTCGCATCTACTCTTTCAGGGAAATTATCGAAGTTCATAGTATTATTATTGGATTCAGTAAGAACTGATTCAGTGAAATGATCTTGAGTGGCTCTAATATATTGCTGTTAAATTCTGGAGATAATATAATATCTGATTCACCATCATTAAGAAATATAATAGGCATGTCTTCAATAGCTATAGAGCTATTTTCTAGTGCAGACTCCAAGTTTGTCTCTTCTCAGCCATCTGACACGATTTCTGACATTTTTTGTAAAACTAACTCAAGAATTTTTCTAGAACGCGACATTATCTGCAAAAAAAAATTGAAACTTTTTTATGTAATCTAGTCTATTGATATTAGTGCACAAACTTAGTCTTGTTTGCACGAAGGAGGTGACGCAAGGAGCGGATAGTAATCTAAAATTTTTTAATAATAACGCTAATTAATTGACATGAAAGTTCATTTTAGTAATTCAGTTAGAACAAAACGGTTAACTCCATATCAATATTAAAATTCCTCAATTTCAATTTTAATGCAAACAAGCTAACTCCAATATTTACAATAACTCTTTTTTAGCCAAAAATAAATTAAATATCTAATCGATTTTGTACTTAAAAGTTAGAGTAACTCACCTTGTATAAGTTGGTTGAGTTTTTATCAATAGAAACACAGTAAAAACCACTGAAATGAACGTAAATTTAGGGACAACCGGTAAAACAATGTTAATAATATGCAAAATGGCAGACTGACTAGCAGTTGGCGCTTTTCTCAAAGCAGTGTGTTTATGAGGGGAGTTGGCTTGATTTTGTGTGCGCCGTTGTCACACTTTATGTTTAGAATTAGGAGATATCGTTTTGTAGAACGGTAGACAGTTAAACGTCATAGTGAATGATGAAATAAAACTATTTTTCAAAAAAAATGGAGTTGGCTTGTTTGCAGATTAAGCCGTCGATATGTAGTGTGGACATTACAATTTTTTCTATAATAAAATAAAACGCAGGCAAACCACTTCAAGTCATAAGAGATCAAAATCAGAAACGAAACTGTTCCTGATACATTTGATGAAAAATGACCGGGTCTTACTGGTTTGTTAGTTCAAGAAAAAGCAAACCATATATTTTCATTACCGGTAAATACATTTGAGGAAGATCATTTGGAAGCTTGTAATACTATTCAAGATTTAACTGAAGTAATTAATAATTTAAATGGAACTAAATGTGAACCTGTTTATTATTTCACTTAACTAATACGATTAATACATTAAATATTGACACAGATGATGAAGAACAATACAAATTAAAATTTCTTTGAATAGAGAAGTACTTTTACTTGAATCTGTTTAGAAACTCCATTTCTTGCTGTTGATAGTGAAGAATCGCATAATCATGTTCCTCCTGTTCCATCATTTTTATGTTCTTCAGTTCCACACACTTGTCATGATCCAGTATACTATACAAATGGAATATATCTTTCTCGGGAAAAAACGAATCATTTCATCTTTTTGTGGAAAAAGTTGAGTTAGGGTTTCTAGAGGTATTTCTGATATTGAACTATTTTTACAGTCTTGTGAATTATTTCGAGGCAGTACTTTTACACGGTATCTCAATAGTCATAGTAAATTCACTTCATGGTCTTGAGTGAGAATGAACACATTGCTGTTTATAGTTCTTCTATGACAGGTCTTTTTAATTGTTTAATGAATGGTGTAGATGAAAAATGTTGGGTTGCAAATATTCGGAGAAATATTTTACCTTTTTTTTTGTTTCTGCTTTAGCATTGCACAATCCCAATACTGTTTACGAACTTACTGGAGTTTTGTAAGAGGATTGAAGAATCCAGCGTTTGGTCTGATCATTATCAGCCACCTTCTTAAAAAAATTGTCTTTTACTTGAACTTGATCTTGCTTGTCTTTATGTTTCATCTAATTCTTCTTCGAATAGAAAAAATTCTGTTAACGTTTCTGTTTCAAAATTAAAAAAGTCTGGTTATTTTGTATCTTTCTCTTAGGTTGTGCACACATTGCTGTTTTATCATATCGTTCTTGTTTTTGGGTTTTTGAAACGTCAAAATTCTGAAGAGAACAAACTTCCATGAATGTTTCAAATTTACTGAGATTTTCTTGCTTTAGGCATCTTTATAAATCAATTTAGTTTGGAACAAACATTATGTTCAAATATTTTCTTGACTTCCTTGCTTCAGGCAATTGTTGGATTCAGATTATTTTGTAGCTGTGTGTGTTTATTTGTTGTGTGTGTGTGTGTACTGAGAAATTATCTTTTTGCTTGGTAGCATTTTCATTCTCAGTATATATTTTTATAGTCCCTGTATTTTGATACGATAACACGTTCTTTTTGTTTGCACAATTTATCGATTATTTTGGTGTATTGATACCAATGACATATAAAAGATAGACCAGCCTTCACACATTATTACCTATACAATGTTTTGGTCGCAACATAAAACAGGGCGAGTACATTGCACAGTAGCGTATCATTTCGAAAGGGTTCATTTAAACTATTTTATGAAAATTGCTTTTATAGACTAAAAGATGTAGGTACGTTATTAAATTTTCGTTTCAATAAGTGGAAATTATGTAAAAAACAAGTAATTTATTTAAAAGATACTTATAGAGGATTTTGAAGTTAAAACAAGTTTTGACTACAGATTATGAATATATGTTAATATAATATGGAAAGGTTTTTTATTTTTTTTATATTGATTTTACAAAACTAATAAGGAATAAATAAGGGTATTAAAATGGTAAACAATAAAATAGAATAATTATAACAATAATCATAATATTAATATTTATTGTTCTTAAGAATTATTTACAACCATATTACAAAATAAAATTACTAGCACAGAAAATTGTATAAAAAAATTAAAATAGCAATTACTGGTTTTGAAATAAAATAGAGTTTGTAAGCATACTTCTTACTTTGGCTTTATTACAATTTTTTAATTTATTGAATTCATGGTGCAGTCGAACATCTATATATTTCTCCAAAATTAGTTTGGTTACAGTGATGCAGTGGTCATGGAGTGGTTCAAAATCAAATATGTGATTTGAAAATACATCAAAGATATTTGAAGGTAAATATCTTATTGAGGTGTTTATAATCTTTTTTTTTATATTTTCAATTTTAATAATATTGCTAACATCTAAATTCATGGTAAGTGTCTTTAAACATTTCTCAGCTTCACTACAAACAGTAACTACAAATTTAGAAGCTTTTTTAAGTTTTCCACAAGTTTTATTAATTTGTAGTTTAGACAAACTGCAATCACCTTCTAAAAGTGTAGATAACAAATTGTTCATGAAATAGACCTTTCAATTACAATAGATAAGTTACCTTGTTGTTGATGGAGGGTTTTTTGCTCCAATAGTCCTGGTGTCTTGAGCTACATCTTCCAGAATCCTTTAAAGAAAAATGTAACAATTTTTGTGCTAACTTGAAGTGTACATAGTTACAAATTAAAAATACCAAGTATATTACTTACTTGAAAGGTGTAGCATCATGTTTCAAAACATGTTTGCCACTTAAATTAGCACATATGTCCGTTTTGAAAAAATGGTCAGAACACACCAAAGCAACTTTAACTTTGAAAATGTCCTCTTCTACCAAAAATAAATTCTGTAACCAAATTTCACGGCGAGCAATATCTCTGGGAAACCTGATAATAAAAAAATTATCAATATTATTATGAAAACAAATATTGAATCCCTTGTCTTATACCTATACTACGCTTGTGCTAATATAACCTTACCTGTGAAACGATCGTACATCATTCTTATTCCATGTATTTTCACACACAACACATTTTCTCACCATCATAAATGTCTTAAAATCACTTTAATTTACAAATATCAATCAAACACCACATAAAAGCACAATTATAATTAAAATCTTATTTACAGATCTCACCAAAATGACAGAAGTAGTTCGAGGTTGCCAAACTAAAAATTTATAAACTGTTTTACTTATGGCATTGATATATCATGAAAAATCCTAACCGAAAAAACATAGTGAGCTGGACCGTGGGTTGGTCATACCTATTTTAAATGCTTCCCACTTTTTTCTTACTTTTTAAACAGAAAATACTGCTAAAATCTTGAGTATATTCATCAATTACTATTTTTGTTAGAAGAAATTTAGCATCATGTAAAAAGAATCTCATCCTAAATATGTTGGGGACAACCAAAATGTAAACAAGGCTAGTCTATCTTTAATACGTCGTTGATTGATACATAGTATTTTATGATGCGAGAAAAGTATTGGTTTACCCCAAAAACAGTTGGAATTTTCGTTTTTTTTTTCTTTCTACGTTTTTCAGTAAGAAAACACAAAAAAGGGTTTTAAGAAAAAAGTCCTGTGTGTATGTCGTCAGCCACTTTTTGTAATTATGACTTGTTAGGACGATAAAGTCTCAGGAGTGTATAAAGTCGCCAATTTTCTGATTGGGTATTGTTCCGGGCATCTCACAGATGAATCCTATTGATTTTTCAGCTCACCAGAGCCAGTACAACAGGTGCTATGGTATCTGAAGTAACACGTGATTGACCATTTTTGGATAAATTTCGCTTTGTTAGCACGATACAGCCTCCAGAGTGCATAAAGTCACAAATTTTATGATTGGGTATTGTTCGGGGCATCTCACAGATGAACCCCATTAATTTCCAGCTCACCATAGCCAGTACAAAGGGTGCTATGGTACCCGAAGTACCACATTTTTTGAGAAATTTTGATTTGTTAGCACAATACAGCCTCCAATGTATATACACATGACACATTTTATGATTGGATATTGTTCAGTGCGTCTCACAGATGAACCCTATTGATTTTCAGCTCACTAGAGCTAGTACAATGGGTCTCATAAATCCAAATATTCTACATTTTTGGAGAAATTTCGATTTGTTAGCACAACACAGCCTCTGGAATATGTAAGTGCGGAAACGTCAGTTTTAATCTTTAATCCTTTCACTACGACGATCGCATCCATCCAGCCATTTAGTTATTGTGCCTTGTATTCCGGCAGTCGTCAATAGACAATCCAGACTTTTTAAATCAGTCCGGAGATCGTAAATAGAGGATTTTAATTGCTGAATTACAAAAAATGTGTAGTATGTTAATTCATTTATTTATAAGTACAACAAATAATAGTGTTTTTGAAAAATAAGTTTATTAGCTTTGCTTTGTACGAGGATATATTGAAAAATTCTTAGCCTACTATAGAACCAAACAAAATTTCAATGTCAAAATATTTTATTACTCAATATATTCTCTTAATTGGATACATTTATTACAGCGAACCTGCAACGTCTCTAGACCTTTAAAAAAAATGTTTCTTCTTGCTCTGCAAACCAGCACAGCTTTTATTACCTCTTCGTTGGAAGAAAATTTACGATCTTTTAAATTTTTTTTCAGTTCAGGAAAAATATGATAGTCAGACGGAGCCAGATCTGGTGAATAAGGGGGGTGTTCTAGTAATTCAAACCCAAAATCACGAATTTTTTGCATTGCAACATGAGATTTGTGTGCAGGGGCGTTGTCTAAAAACAAAACACCTTTGGATAGCTTTCCGCATCTTTTTTGTTTAATTTTTTCCCGTAGAGTGGTCAGTAATGTCGAATAGTAATCTCCAGTTATTGTTCTATCCTTATCCAAAAAATCAATCATGATTACTCCATGACAATACTCCATGGCAATCCCAAAAAACTGAAGCAAGAACTTTTCCAGCAGATTTTTGAACACGAAACTTCTTAGGTCTTGGAGAACCAGAGTGTCGCCATTCCATCGATTGTTGCTTTGTTTCTAGATCGTAGAAATGTACCCAAGTCTCATCCATAGTAATAATTCGGTTTAAGAAGTCTACATCGTTTTCAAATCGAGCACAGTTCGAGCGCGATGCTTCTACCCTTGCACGTTCAAACATTTGGGGATCCATTTTGCAGCAATTTTTCTTATGTCCAAATTGACGTGAACTATATGATGAACGCGTTCGTATGAAATATTCAGTGCTTCAGATATCCGTTTTAGCCCAATTCGACGGTCTAATAAAATCATGTCATGAACTGCATCGATATTTTCGGGGACTGACACAGAAACTGGCCTTCCCGATCGGTCATCATCTTCAATGGAATATTTACCTCTTTTGAAGCTTGCAGACCAATTTTTCACGGTCGCATTCGAAGGACATTGATCACCGAGGGTATTAAGCATATGTTCGTAAATCTGCTTACCTCTTAACCCTTTTAAATACAGGTACTTGATGACGGCTCGATACTCCAATTTTTCGATTTTCACAATTTCGGTGGACATCTTTTTTCTTTTAATTTATTGCGTAACTCTGGTTTACTTTTATGACGTCAAACTTTACACTGACACTTCTAATAAGTTATTGTTCGTTGCATGGAACTGGTCTAGGCTAACTAGATATCAATACATCCTCGTATGTACTTCTTTACCTGTTATTTTTGATATTTTCTTTCCGAGCTGTTCAATTTATACTTTTGTTTTACAAGTGTAGGTACTTATTTTTATATAGTTTACAAGTGAATTTATCGATCAACCACCCACATTAACAAGAAAGCGTGAATTTTAATTCGGATATCTCTAAGCAACTTTTTAAAAACTTTATTTTTACAACTTAAAATAATATTATAACAATTATGAAACATATATGTTTTTAGTTTGAAATCTAGTCTACAACTAACTAAAAAAATGAGCGCATCGTCCATAAGACACCTTCGCAATCTTGTTGAATTCCCACAAAAGTCGAATTCGGAGAAACTAAACTCTGTGGGATACACAGCGTCAGCATCTTCTTATGGGAACCAAGCGAGGTGACGACATAATTCCTCCCCCCATAGTCTCGGCTTCCGAGGGTTAAAGAGGAAGGCGAACATCGTGGTGGTCCATCTGTGGGGGTGTTGAAGTCCGAAATCTGTTGGTGAGCTTCTTGTAGATTAAGTAGCAACTTGTAACAATCAGAAGTCCATAAATCAGGATCGTCCAGGCACTGGGGACGTAAATAGGACTCTCGAAATGGAGATTGGGCTGATTTTCGATCACTTGGCTGCGGATTTCTTGAAGTTCGTCTAATCGGAGGTCTTCTAAATCGATGCTAATATTAATCTATGAGGGCGTCGGAATGGCAGCGTCTATATCGAGGAACAGGATCGGCTGCTTCGGGTTCGTGTATTGCTATTCATTGAATATAGTCAATTGATCAGTGGTGAATAGGCAACCAGTAGGGATTTCGATGAGGAATGTGCCCATTAATTTTCGGATTTCTTCTTGTCTGGAGCATTGCAATTTTATTATTGATTCCTATGGAAAGAATCCGATCCATTGGTTGGATGCGTCGAGCTGATTTAGCAGTGGTTGGGTCAAATGGACTTGAGTCTGGCGGCATTTGGGGATGTTTCTGGCCTCGAGGAGCTGAATTTCACAGGGACCATCTTCGATTTCTTTTAGCTCTTGTTTGTCGCAAATATACCATTGAGGAAGAATTTATTTGCAAGAGTTACTCATAAATGTAAAATACATTTGGTTTTTTATCAAGAATTTATTTTTTGGAATAAATTGTCTTAAACTGATTCTCAGAATACTGAATAAAAATGATATAATTCAAAATCAAAAGGAAAAGTAATTGGAATATGTAGAATATATGTGATTTTATTATTTAGTATGTAGCTATCGATTTTAATGAGTTTCTCATAAGCTTCAGTGTTATTGACATTCACTGGAAATGGTAGTTGTTTCGATTAGGTTTGATTGCTTAATTTTCTAAGTTCGATGTATAGGTCATTTATTAAAATAATACTCGGGTGCATAATTTGTAATTTTGAAAAAGTAATAGAATTCTCGATGTCTTGTAGAATTGAATTAATTATTTCGTACATATTTATTATTTGATTGAAAACATCTTTTATTAACATTGCATTTTCTCTATATGTATTGTTTTCAACTATCAAACTAATTTGGTTTATTTTTGAAGTAATCAATTGTTCCTTATGATTAATTTTTTGAATTGTTTTATTGAATTGATCTATGACATTCAGAGATAGCGAATATTGTTTTCCCATATTTGACACTATTTGCTTTTGGTTTGACTGAGAAATCAATTTTTCGTAGCGTTGACCATCATAAGCGTCTAAATTTCCGGTAATGGATTTGAATATTGAGCCCAAGCCATCGATTAATCCTCGTTTACGGATAATCTGATGCGGGAGAATGTTTTTCATTTTTGATTCAACTTTGTCTTCAGTGAATTGTAAGATTTTTAGATAGTTTGATGTATCAAAAGAATAATCTTTATTTGTGAGTATTAGCCTGGTTATGAGATTTCAATCTTAATTTGTAGATTTCTGTAATGATTGGATTCATATCGTAATAGTGAATAAGTGTATGTGTGTATTGTTCGACTTTGGCAGTTCCTAATTTAACTGGAACAAGGCCGGGATTGTTTTCTAATTTTTTCCTGGAGTCCGAGGATCCCCGGGAGTCTGAAATAGCAGAAATGAAATATTTTATCTTTTGAAAGTATAGGTTTGTTTAAGTGGGCGTTTTATATTATCCATATGTATTTTCTCGTGTGTTGGAGTTGAAACTGTTTTTCAATCATTATTTACTGTTGTTAGTTGAGTGGGTTTGTCAAATTTATTTGCTTGTTTCTGCCTTATATGTTTTTTCACGAAAACCTTTTGTTCTGGCTGAAATATTTCAGGTTTGTCTCGGTTAACATTTAGTTTTTGTATAGTCTTTGATTTTAGAGCGATAAGATCTGAGTTAATTTTTGAATAAAGTAATTTTGATTTTTCCCTATGATCATTTATATAATCATTTATTAATATTTGATCGATTTCCATTTTAAAAGGGTTATTATCTGTTATATGTCCGTTTATAATATCGATTGGTTTGAATTTCGTTGAAGAATGTAGAGAATGATTATAGGCCAAAATTGCATAAGTGTTCAATATTCTGACATGTTCGATTATTGTCGAGTGAAACCTCTCAACAATTCCGTTTGACTGAGGATGATTTGGACTGCAAAAGTGAGTATCAATTCTGTGAAGTTTCAGTAATTCTGTTACGACAGAGTTTTTGAATTCAGTACCATTGTCAACTACTATTTGCTTAGGTGTACCGTGATGTGAAAAGAATTTTATTAAATTATCAACGATTTCAGTTCCACAGGATGAGTTCAAATGATATGCTTGAGCATATTTGGAAAAGCTATCCACGATAGTTAGGAATTTTGATTGTTCCAGAGTAAAGGTATCTAAATGAATTATTTCAAACGGTTTTGAAGCTGTTGGAGTAATATTCATTTCCATTCGTATGGGGTGTCGCTCGTATTTACTTTGCTGCTGGCAAGTTTCACAATTATTGATGTAAGTTTGAACAGATTCTTTGATATTTGGCCAATAGTGTTTTTCTTTAATTCTTTTTACTGTATCGTCGATTCCGCGGTGGTTTGTTTTACTTTCATGATAATTCGAAATTAATTCTTCAATGTCATTTTTGTTTGTCACGTCAATTAAAAATTTGTTACATCTTTTAAACTTAATAGAAGGCCATCTAAAATTTTTTTGTAAAACTACTGAAAATTTCTCATAGATATTTGGGTTTTGAAAATAAAGATAATATTGAACATTTGGTGCGATATATTCTCTGATAAAATTCGTAATTTCATTTTCAAAATTATTTTCCGATATTTGGACTTTTAATACGTTGTTTTCTTTCGAATAAAATCGTGATTTTTGGCTTTGCTGGGGAATGTAGTACTGTTGATATAATAATTTGATTTTGACCGAAATTTACAGGTGTGTCTGATATTGGAATACCTACAACAGGATTTTGATCGGCTTTGGAATGTATAGTCTCGTCTTGTTCTACGTTTTGAACAGATTCGTCTGCTTGTACTTGCATATAGATGTTGTCCATGTCTCGTTGTTTATTTGCGTCTTGTGATTAGAATATTTCTCGAATTATTTGTTCGTTTTCAAGATTATTAGGATCATTTTTCATGTTTCTTACTAAATCTTCTATTTCGTCGGACACTGTTTTGGTATGGATTTCTACGCGCGAAAGTGCGTCGGCATTCGAATTTAGTTTACCTTTTTTATATTTAATTTTATAGTCGTACTCTTCTAATTTTATTCGCCATCTTGTTAATTTGGAGTTGGGTTCCTTAATAGAAAAAAGCCATTCTAGGGGTTTATGATCGGTTACGATATCGAATTTTCTACCAAACAAATACGGTCGAAAATATTTCGTAGCCCAAACTATTGCGAGTAGCTCTTTCTCGATAGTTGAGTAGTTATGTTCCGAATCATTCAACGTTCGAGAAGCATAAGCAATAGGTCGATCGATACCAATCGGACCTTGGGATAAGACGGCGCCCAAGGCAACGTTACTAGCGTCTGTCGTTAAAACAAAAAGGCTTAGAGAAATCCGGATACTGTAGTATCGGCTCGTTAATTAAAATATTTTTACAAGTATTAAAACAGTCTAAAAATTCTTGATTATGTTCAATCTTCGCACCTTTTTTTAAACACTTTGTGAGAGGTTTGGTGATTTTTGCAAAGTTATTTATAAACCTACGATAATATCCTAGTAAACCTAAGAAACCTTTTATCTGTTTAGTACTATTCGATATAGGAAATTGCTTTTATTTTATCAGGGTTGGGTTTTACCCTCAGGGGTTACAACGTGACCCAAGTATGCGACCTCTTTCCGCAAAAACTTGGATTTATCAAGTTGTATCTTGAAATTAGAATCACGAAGTCTTTGGAAAACGCATCTAAGCCTTTCTATGTGTTCTTGTAACGATGTAGAGAAAATTATTATATCGTCCAAGTACACTAAACATTTCTCATTTTGAATTACACGTAATATGTTATCCATAATTCGATGAAAAGTTGCGGGAGCATTTTTTAACCCAAATGGCATACGCAAATATTCGTAATGCCCATTTTCCGTATTGAAAGTTGTTTTTTCTATGTCTCTTTCATCCATCTCGATCTGGTGAAAGCCACTAGCCAGGTCGAGAGTGGTAAAGTATTGACATCTTCCGAGTTTATCGAGTTGGTCGGTTATGTTCGGAAATGGGTACCTATTTCCAATCGTCTTTTCGTTAAGCTTCCGATAATCTACCATAACTCTCCATTTTTGTTTTCCGGAAGCGTCGGATTTTTTTGGAACACAGCAAATTGGAAAACTCCACGGAGAACTACTAGGTCTTATGACATTTTGATCTAACATTTCCTTAATTTGCTTTTCTACTTCTTGTTTGTGAATAAATGGATAACGATAGGATTTTGTATAGACTGGTAATTCATCTACTGTTTTTATTTGATGTTTAATGCGGTTAGTAAAAGTTAAACGATCCTCTTCGTTATAAAATATGTCCGAAAATTCTTTACACAACTTAAGTACTTCATTACGTTCCTCATTATTTAAGTGATTTACTCTAATTTTTGTTGTATCTAAATTTTTGTTAGGAAACTCGTCAAAATTATTTAGTTCGATTTCTTGTACATGTTTACGGTCAAACTTTTCTACAGTTAAAGGTTCGGAAAAATCTAATGTTACCTTATTTTGTGTATTATTCAAAATAGTTGTCAAGGCTTGGCCGTTCTTTGCAATTGTAAGACATTCCGGTATTTCACAGTTATGAAATTTGTGATGCGGAATAATTATTTCGCCATTGTTTATGAACGTTTTTACTTTAATAACTTGTTCTGATCTTGCATTCACAGTTATTAGGTTTAAATCTGTTTGTGTTTTTTGGAATAGTAGTTTAATTTTTGTGTGTGGTGTAATTAAATATCCCTTATCAAAATCAATAGTAGCTTGTAATGATTTCAAACTATCGAGTCCAATCATTATGGAACTTAAATAGATAGTATTTCAATGTTTTATTTTTTGTAATTTAAATAACTTTGAAGCTGGAATACATGCACTAAATTTATGTGCTGATTTTTTAAACACTGTGGATATAACAAATGAGTCATGCCTGATCAAATTAGGGAAAAACTTATTAGCTATATCTGGGTCGATAAACGATTTTGTCGAACCAGAGTCAAGTAAAACTTTTATATTATATTCAGGTAAAATAACATATGGTAATTCACTTGCATCTGTAGTATTAAATGGAATGATATTTGATACTAAATCGGGTTCCTGTTGCAAAACGTTTTCTAAAAATTTTGATTCGTACCGGCAACGTTCTCACTATCGAGTGCTTGTTCTTGCAAGTCATCAGTTTCTACAATATCCTACTGTTCCTCGAAATTATCGTAATTTTCATTGAATTCTGTGTTATACAATTCTTCTGAAACAAAAGTTCGTCTGGGTTGCATTGATTGATCAAATGATCGTGAATTTGAATAATTTTGATTATTTTGAAAGTTCGTTGGTGGAGGTCTCGGAGTGTTTCTTGTATGTATTCACACTCATTGGCGTGGGCCTAAATGTATTTCTAGTGCTTACGCTCATTGGCGTAGGCCTGTCGAAACTATTATTAGTATAATTTGGTTTGAAAACATTTCTATTTTGTTGATTGTACCGAATACTTGAGCATTTGTGAAAAAATTTTGTTGGCGATTATTCTGTTTTGGTTGTATATTAATAGGTTGAGAAGGAAACGACATTTGTGAATTTTGATTCCTATATTGATTAAATGAATTACTAACATTATCAGTGTTTTTAAATGAAACTCACGGTCTCTAGTTAATTTCACAATATAATAAAAGTTATTGAAAATTCTAAAAAATTGACAATTGTTTCGATAAATCAATATCGAAACAATTGTCAATTTTTTAGAATTTTCAATAACTTATTATATTGTGGAATTAACTAGAGACCGTGAGTTTCATTTAAAAACACTAATATGAGCATATTCCACGAAGTAAGGGTCGATACAGTCAATTTCACTAAAATTATCGTTCGAATAGTTATTTGAAAATCTTTGTTGTGGCGGGTGCCTTGTGGAAAAATGATTTTGTCGCGCTTTTGTCTATTTTGGTTTGAATTTTGAAAATAATGTGTGTTATCTTCTTGGGTAACGAGTTGTAAGGCCTCACTTAGTGTTTGTGGTCTCATACAACGTATCGTAGTACCAAGAGGATCTTTGAGACCTGACAAGAATGTTTTTAATGTTAATTCATTGTACAAATTGCGTTTCAGAACTTTTGCTTCTTGGCTTGTTTCATGCATATCTACATAGCTACAAATTAGATTCAAAATTTTAAGACATCGATCGTAGAACTGTTGCGGTCTTTCGTTTTGATTTTGTCTTAACATTACTAAATCTCTGTTGAGGCAAGCTTCGTCTCTTTGGTCAGAAAAGTTTCTCTGTAGCGTTTCTTTTAGTTCTTTCCAGTTAGTTGCTAATTGATTATTTACAACTAGTCTAGCGTTGCCCGTGAGTTTAGAAATAAGCGAATTTAATAAGTAAACATTATGAAAATTAGCTGGATTTGCAAAATCGTAAAAATTTTGAATAATGTGGTCACAGATCGAAATATACCGATTTAATTCATTTGGATTCCCATTGAATTCGGGAATACAATTTAAATATTCTGATTTAAATTGAGTCATTATAGATTGATTTTTTGAGTAATCAGGTTTTCTACGATTAATTTGAGAGTCAGTTAGAGAGTCACCCAAATTTAAATTTTCAAGTATATCAGATCAATTCTCGATAGACATTCAAATGTACTTACAGAAATAATAGAGTTACTTCAAGCATATCCTTCCTAACAGCTATAAGGAAGAGCCCTGGATTTGCGATTTATGTCTCCTCCAGAAGTATCGATCCTTGCAGAAATGGACAATGTAAGTTCCAATTCTCGATGTTCCGGTGACGAAGGGCTTCAGACGGGTCACTGGTAGACGGTCCTCTTCAACACTTCACAACGAATCAACTATGTTCGGTATCCAGTTAATCGTTAAAACGAAATCACCACGTTCGATACGAGATAACCCGGATATCCTACTGACTGCGCCAATTTAAATTCGGATATCTCTAAGTAACTTTTTATAAACTTTATTTTTACAACTTAAAATAATATTATAACAATTATGAAATATATATGTTTTTAGTTTGAAATCTAGTCTACAACTAACTAAAAAAATGAGCGCATCGTCCACAAGACACCTTCGCAATCTTGCTGAATTCCCACAAAAGTCGGATTCGGGGGCACTAAACTCCGGACTGTGGGATACGTAGCGTCAGCATCTTCTTATGGGAACCAAGCGAGGTGACGACATAATTCGTGGAAGATTAGAAGAAGTAGAATGTAGTGATAATTCTACAAATGATGAAAATCTCACCACTAGCGACTTTGAGAAAGTGGCAATACAAATATTTCAAATAGATATACAGGAAGTAGTAACGAAAATGAGAATATCTCTTTTAGTGAATCTAGTGACAGCAATAGATTGGATTATATAAATTTTTGATGGGAGGGTTGTTATTCATTTCAACCGGAAAAGTCATACCACTTTTATAATACAAATTCATATGCTACTGATTTTTCCATATTGCCAGATGATGCTGAACAATGTGAATATTTTACAACATTTTTGGGTATAAACAAAGTGAACTTGAGTGAAACAAATAGCTATTATCGGATGATTAGAAAAGGTTTTTTTACTAAGTAAATGTCTAGAGATTGATTTACTCAAATTTTGGAGCACATAAATTTCGCAGATATAGACAACCCTATAGAAAATGATAGATTGCAGAAATGTTTCTAAAAACATAAATGACAAATTTTCCACATTTTTTTTACTATTTCAAAAATTATGCATCGACAAGCAACTTGTTATATACAAAGGAATTCAAGCAATATATCCCATCAAAGCATCATAGATTTGGTCTGAAGTTATTTTTGCAATGCGACTATGAAATGGCTATTATGAACATTTTAGTTTTTACTGGTTCTGCACGAGATATACCATAAGATGATCCAATTGGTGTTTCGGGGGCTGTTCTAAAAAACCGATGAACTTCAATTTATCAGAGAAAAAATCATATTTTGTATGCCGATAATTGGTATATCAGTCCAAAGCTAGCAGCCTATTCGGTCCAAATTGGTATAGGATTATGTGGTATAGACAAATAAAAACCAAACATTTACAAGACTAAAAGGTGCAGTGAAATAAAATTGAAGAAGTGCAGGAAATTTTAATTTTGAAATGGAAGGATAAAAGAGATATCCATTTTATCACCACATTGCATATAGGAAGAATGGTGAAAATAAATCATGGAATGTTTATTTTCAATATATTTTTGGCAAATATTTCTTTTTCTATAACCTATCTTCCTAATTATCAGTATAAATGTATAAAATATAAAAAAGTTCAACTTCCCGTCTCAACGGTCAAGAGGTTGAATTTTGAAGACTGTTGAAATAGGTATTCAGGAAAATATTTCAGAAAATTCGTTTTAACTGTAAGTAAGAATCTTTATTTAGGAAACCCTAATATACATAAAAATTTACAATTCAAAAAAAAGAATTACAATATCGTAGTTAAATACAACTTACACACTAAGTATACACTAATACAAATGAGACATAATAATTAGTTTATAATAACGTTGAAGGTACTGAAAAGAACTGATTCAAAATACTAAAACTTATTGCAAAACAGCGCAATTCAGCACCCACACAAATGTACTAAAATGTTTTATATTCATTTCTATACAAGAATGATAAATGTCTTTTGAATTCAGAAAGACTTTTTGAATTTTTGATATTATTCGGTAAACTATTGTAAGTAATAAATCCTTTAAAGAATAAAGTTTTCACATTATATGTACTACTTTGAGTATTTACATATAAATTATTCTGGTTTACATTTACATACATTAAGAAGCTCAATAGCTGATGATATTGTATCGCAAACTTTAATTATTTGTTTTCTATTTGTTAGGTATCCCTTAATACAATTAAACACTATACCCTTTATACCATATTGCTCCAATTTTTTAAGCAGTATTGCTCTATTGACAGTCTCTAATGCTCGTCTTAGCTCCAATGACACTGCTATAGTATACAAATGTTTGCTAATGTTATTTTTCCACTCAGTGACAGTCAGCTGAACAGCTGACTCACACGGATGCTTGGATCTAAAACCAGACTGGTTAACAAATAATAAACAATTTGAATTAATATGCTCTAATAGTTGTTGGTAAACCACTGATTCCAATAATTTTTCCACAAATGGTAACAAATTAATTGGTCTGAATTCACCACTTTTAATTGTATTAGCAACCTTTTCAATAGGCGTGACAATACTAGTTTTTAATTCCTTAGGAAATGTACCACTTTCCAATGATACATTTACAAAGTGACACCACACATGCCCAATAACTTCAAAAGAATTTTTTACGATTTTACTATTTAGTTCACAAATTGTATTTCCTCTATTTTCTAAATTTCTTATAACTATTCCTAAATCATGTAAAGAAACTAACTTAAAACTACTAAAAATATTCTCACGCATTTGAATATCACAAATAAATTCAATATCTTCAATACTAGACACCATATCATCAATACCATTAACGAAGAAGTTATTAAAATGTTCAGAAAGCCCACTAGCATCCCTTAGAAAAGCAACCTGGCCATTATTCTCGAATTGAACACTGTTAGAGAAGTTATTATTAAGTTGTTTCGGATTGATTAATTTCTTCAACGTTTTCCACATTAAACGGGGATTCATCACATTTTTATCAATATGATTATAATAGAAATTATTTTTTTTCCTTAATCAAATTAACAACAGCATTATGTTTTTGTTTATAGCTTTCCCAGTTAATATTATTGGAGTTACTTTTAAATGTTTTATATGCAACATCTCTATCTTTACTTAGTTTTTTTATATCATCATCATACCAAGGTATATCATTCTCACAATATGTTATTCCTTTTATGGGTGCAATCTCATTAACAACTGTTTGAAAAACACATTTAATATTATTATAAATATCGTTAACGTCAGTACTATTAAGTAAAAATTGACTATCAATTAAATTTATGGTAAATAAGTTTTCATCAGTTAATTTTCTAACCATTCTAGTACATTTCTTTGTAATAATAGATTTATCTACCTGAAAATATTTAACAGTTATTACAGAGGAGTGATCAGTGAATTTGGGCTCATCTAATACATTAACTAGTAAATTGTCAACATTTGTTAGTACATAATCTATTAAAGTTTTACTGGTATTAGTAATTCTTGTATATGTTTTTACTTTCTGACATATTCTCTGAGCATTAAAAATATCTTTAATTTTTTTTACATAAGGTCGTTTGACAAAAAATCTAAGGTAAAATCACACGTTAAAATCACTCGAGAATTCTTACACAATACCTCCTCACATATAACCTCCAATTGATCAAGAAACGCTGCATGGCTACCACTAGGTGAATGATAAAGGTATCCTATTACCCATTTAGCACCACCATAACTTATAGATATAAATCTGCACCAATAATTTTCATTGTGAACATAAGTTTTAACATTAGAAAAGTGTATATTGCTTCTAATATACATAATTACTCCTCCTGTGTGTCTTGAGCTAGAATCACATCTTATGAGTGAATAGTTAGATATTTCAAGTTCAAAATTCTCTATTTCCCTTGTAGTTCTAGATTCGCTTAGCAAGATAATGGCAGGATGGTAACAAACAATGTCAGCCATCAATTGAGTTTGGTGTGCCACCAAACTTTGAATATTTAGGTAAATAATATCTGAATTGTATTCAATTGACGAAGACTCCTTTTTGCTAACTTTAGTATTTAGTTTTTTGAGAGATCTTTATTTGCTATCTTGGGAACGCCATTCACATATTTAATAATTTTTGAATTATCACCAGCAGCAACTAATTCATTTAACATAGATTTTAACTGTTTATAATACTCATTCTGTTTTACTGTTTTATCTGCAAATATTTTGATAGGGGGAATTTTCTCACTAATTTTTTTACGGTTTTTTAGAATATTTAATACAGCCTCATTAGATTCCAAGATAACCTTTATAAGACGCGTTTTTCTTCCATCATATTTTCCAGTTCCTATAACTTTAAAATCATTAAGTGTAATATTCGCATTTGATAAAACCTCTCTTATTGTTCTTTTCTCCTCTTCTATTCTTTCATTTCTATTCGCAGTAGCCGATTCATTCACATTAAAAACCATAATATTGTTTGACCTCTTCTTTCATCCACTTCATTCATGACCTCTTCCATATCAGTTGATGTCATTTCACTATTTTTTATCTTTTGCACTTGTTCTTCCAATATTTTCTTTTCATTCTTTAGTATATTTACTTCATTTTTTAAATCCTTACATCATTTTTGAGATCCTCCATCTGTCTTAATAATAATGGAATTTTTTTAAATGCCATTCGACAGTCATTACAGAAGAATAATAGCGATCTGTTTTGTAATATAACATCCCTAAATTCAGATGCTGCAAGATTAGTGCAACCATCAGTAGCAGGACATACGGAGTGGCAACTGTCACAAGTAACCAATTTATCCTTATCACTCAGATTCACTTTGCATGTTGTACATTTATCTCCCATCTTTGTTATAAAATTCGGCACACCAATGCATACACCAAACCCAACTAGTATAAATGTTGCTTATCAAGACTTGTTTTTATAGTTTTGAAGTAATTAACAAAAATAAAACAAATACAATTTTCACTGTTTGTACACAAGCAGGAATAACACAATTGCAACAATGATAAAGGTCTTCAATTACCAATCATTTTAATACCAAATTTATTATTTACTGCTGACTTTTTAATTAATTAGAAACATTTTTTACGGACAATACTAATGTACGTGCACACTCGACGTTAAAATTGTCCATGATATCAGTGATCTTGGAGCCTTCAACAATTCAATTTTTTGAATCCTTTCCTTACAAAATTTCAACCCTATAATTTGCCCTTTAGGGTAAAAATTTAAAATTTTGTGAAACAAATTTCTTATTGTCCTTCATTTTGCTTATGTATAGGTAAAAATAACATTTATATTAAAATCGATATTTTTCTCATGTTTTTGTGTTTGGTATTGTAATCATGTCCACTTTCACCCGTAGTGAAAGGGTTAAAACCGTTTATTTTGTTTTTATTTTTCTGTTGTTGACAAAACAATCTTTTTCAGATCTATGTGGTTTGAAATATCACACTGTATAATTTCGTTATCTATTGTAACGAAAGTATTTCCAATTTATAATGTTAAGCTTATTTTGGTTTTGAGTATCTTGTGTGTGTTATCGCTAAATTATTAGTACTTGGTTCTGTCTTGGTGGGTTTCTTCTCTCCGAACTTTCCGAGAGTAGGAAAGGAGGGGAGGACGGGCCATGCCTTGTTTTTTTTTCTTATTATATCTTCTTTGTATTTTCTGAGCACACATATACTTTTTTTGAGTCACATTAGAAAATTATCCTTATGTCCTTTACCATGTTGTTTTTTCAATAATAACTCGCAATAGTATTCCCATCACAGAATTTTTAGAGGTTTCTGCTCTCCAAGATAAGTCCTTAAACTTACTTTCAGTATATATAAATTTTGAGTTGGTTATATTTATTGTTAGACTGATTTTTATTCGAATTGTATTGTGAATACATAGATAATGTGAATTTATTTCTGTGTAATTAATTAATCATTACTCCCGAAACTTTTTACCATATCCCAGTGGAGGTAATCAAAAATACTGTAACGAAGGCCGAATACCACTTCCTGAGACAGAGTTTCTTAACCGACAAGGTTTTAGGTTGCAATGTGTGATTTATGTATGTTTTTTTATTAAATATGCTTTTATTTCAACAAGTGTACAAAGTCACAGTACAATGTATGAAAAAATAATCTCTTAGCCCATCACATGTTCAGACTATAAAGGATTCTTAAAACTAATTACACCTAATTACAATGTTCAGGACAAGCTCAATTAATAGTCTCGAAAAAATTTCATACCTACTTACATACGCATACATATACACATATACGAGTATATACACATACATACACATATACACACACACACACACACACACACATATACGTACAACAACAAAACAAAAGAATATATGTATATAATCATAATTTTTGTGAAGCATTGTTCCTAATAGCAATAAATGCTGGTACCGGATCCTATATATTTTAAGTTTCATGGCCATTTACAAATTGCATCATTTCCGTTTTGAACGAGGAATAACTATCTTTATTTTTTATATAGTTTGGCAAAAGCTTGAATGACTGAAGACATTTAGAAAAGGGATTATTTAGAGCAATGTTCGTTCTCACCTGGGGTAGATACATTTGGTCTTGACTTCTAATTTCGTAGGAATGTATTTCATTATATTCATTTTTGTGTTGTATTTCTGTTGATTTTTTGTTATTTTGTAGATAAATTTACATTGTTCTATCTCTAGAATTTTTTCCAGCGGTAATATTTTAGTTTGATGGTAGATCATTTCTGTATTAGCCCAGTAATCATAACCAAATAAAGTTTTTACCACCTTATTTTGCAGAGTTTTGATTTTTTTAAATAATGTCTGAGAATATACTCCCCAGTTTGTTATCAGATATCGGAATATAGAAAGAAAATAAGCATTATATATCATAATTTTATTCTGTAGATTCAGGTAGCTCTGACATCTATAAAGAGCTCCAATCATTGATACATTTTTTTTTGTCATGTGCTCTGCATCTTTGTGCCAATTTAGTTTGTCATCGATTTCCAATCCTAGATCTCCAATTCTGATATCTGGGTCCCAACTTTCTTTATTTTTATTTTTGAAGAGCATATACACTGTTTTACTCACATTTATTTGCAACTTGTTAGCTAGTAGCCATTTACCATATAGTTGTAGATCACTATTTACCAAGTCTTCCAGTTCTCCCAAGTTAGATCCCTTATATACTAGGATGGTATCATCTGCGAATATGTAATAGCGATTTTAAATGAAACTCATGGTCTCTAGTTAATTCCACAATATAATAAAAGTTATTGAAAATTCTAAAAAATTGACAATTGTTTCGATAAATCAAGATCATCGTCAGAATGACAGAAGTTACATTTCATTTTATGCCTACCTGATGTTTAGTAGTTATTTTTGGCTAGACCAAGAAGTAACCTAACTTGTGATTGGCTTAATATATGTTTATAGAAAAAAGAAGATGTGATATTACAAATATTGAAGCTTAGATATTATTAGCCCTATGGTGATATCCTGGATATCATTTTTCCAATTAAGATCAGTATAACTGTGCAATGATATAGAAAACCAGGAAAACTATATCTGCTGATCTTTACAATTATCACATCTTCTTTTTTCTATAAACATATATTAAGCCAATCACAAGTTAGGTTACTTCTTGGTCTAGCCAAAAATAACTACTAAACATCAGGTATGCATAAAATAAAATGTAACTTCTGTCATTCTGACGATGATATTGATTTATCGAAACAATTGTCAATTTCTTAGAATTTTCAATAACTTATTATATTGTGGAATTAACTAGAGACCGTGAGTTTCATTTAAAAACACTAATATGAGCATATTCCACGAAGTAAGGGTCGAGACAGTCAATTTCATGTAATAGCGAGCTTTAAGATTTGCCATTTTCAGATTTAGAGCGTGTAGTGAATATAATAGTGGCCGATTTCATTATTTACTTTATGCAGAGACACATACTGTTGCCGATCCTTTAGATATGATTTTAATATACTTGCACTTTTTCCTCTTATACCTAATAGGTACAATTTCTCGAGTAGTATTTCATGATCCACTACATCGAATGCTTTATGTAAGTCAATAAATATTGTTAGCACAAATTTTTTGTCATCCAAGCTGGATACAACATGGTTCAGGAAGTCTGTTGTATCGCTTTGGGTGTTTGAGTGTTTCTGAAAACCATATTGTCCAATTCAACATACCTAGTAAGAAAGTGCATGATACGTTTTTTGAAAAGAATTTCCACTAATTTCGACCATGCACACACTACAGTAATTGGAAGATCTAAAACTGCTGACGATATTCCATATGCAACATATATTATAGTCTTCAGGCCTCATAGGAAGTGTAAACTGTTTTCAATTATAAACAAACAATTTTTGAAGTTTACCCATTAATCTTTATTAACTTGCCTTTTCTGTCAAACATAAATATGTGATTCTGTATGGCAATGTATCATTTAAGTACAACTCATTAAGGATTTGATTTGTCTAATAGAATTTTTAATAATACTTTCTTTGCATTTTATAATTCTAAGAGGTTTTAAAATTTTATTTATGTATTGAAAAAAAATTCATAACTGTTTTTTATAATGGCATTTTATCTAAGTTGGAATTTCTGGAACCATTGGTGATAGTCATACTGAACACTTTATTTACCACAACTGCACCAACACTCACAATTATCCAACCAAAGGTTTCTGAAGATGATAACTTTGTTATTAAAAGCGTGAATCAGACATTGTAATTGTGAGTGTTGGTGTAGTGATGGCAACTCATTTATTCAGCATTGTCATTTTATGTGTATTCTGTGATTTTTTTTAGGAAGAAAACAAGTTTATCAATGTTTATCTCAGAATAAGAGGGGATATCGATATAAGTGACATTTACAAAATAAATGGTACTAAATTTACCTGTAAAGTTCCTGAAGGTTCATATGTTCTAAGAAATGTAAAAGGTGGTGATAGTATGAAAAGAACTTACACATTTACAAATATATTTGGTCCAGAATTTAACCAAAAAACTATTTTTGATTGTATTGTAAAACCCAAATTAGTATCCTTCATTAATGGTAGCAATTCTACGTTATTCACATATGGTGCTTCTGGATCAGGTAAGACATTTTTTTATTTACTAGTAAGCATAATTACAGGTTATGAAGCATTGTAGTTGTGATTGACAAAATCTTATACTTTAAGATGACCATTTACATCTTTAATTTTTAAGTACGGTCAACAATGTGAAATAATACCTATATACCTACTTGTTACAATTCAATATTTATCAAATGGATACAGAAATGTTGTTTTCTGTTTGATTTTATATTTTTGTCTGTAAACCTAATGATTTTTGTTTTTAAAGACGATTCTTTTTTGTTAGGAAAAACATATACTATAGTTGGTACACCAGAGGAACCAGGATTTATTCCCAGAGCATTAGAATATGTATTTAGATCTTTACCGACAGTGAGTATAGAACCTGAAATTAAACCACTCCCGAACGGTACCGCACAAAATATTACTCCAGAGATGAAGATAGAAAATACAAAGTATAAAAATTGTATTGTTAATCCCAGCGTGTACGATCAAACATTTCACATTAGCACATATAAGTAAGTAGTAATTTATGATTCAAGTGATTGTTTACTTTTGCACTTATATACTATTTTTGACACAGCAGTGGATAAGGGGTATAATCTGAAATTTCACACCAGTGAGGTGTCCGACAGTATTGGGTTCAAATATAATATTGCCATGGCATTATGTTTGCAGTTGATTCCATCTTGCTTATTTTAAGAGGAACTCTTAGTTTCATAATTTTGTGTGGCATAATATTTGTTGTAACTGCATATTTTGTCATTTATATTTACAGGGAAATGCAAAACCGACTAAGCATGGACCCAATAGCTGAGGTGACAGTTGATTCAGATGTGTCCGTCAGTGCATGGATTAGCTTCGCAGAGATCTATAATGAAACAATTTATGATTTATTGAGCTTACCTAATACCAAAAATAAAGTTCGTCAAAGATTAGCCTTGGGAAAATCTAAAGATCACAGAACATATATAAAAAAATTGACTTATTTACATGTGACTAATGGCATAGAAGCTTATCAAATTTTACAATATGGTTTGCACAACCTTAACTATGCAGCTACTGCGGTTAATTCACATTCTAGTAGATCACACTGCATATTTACACTACATTTGGTACAATCATCAAAAAGCAGTAGTGACGTGTATATCAGTGATTTTAATTTTTGTGATTTGGCTGGCGCAGAGAGACTTAAAAAGACTATGAATTTCGGAGATCGCCTAAAGGAGTCTAACAACATAAATACATCATTACTTGTTTTAGGTAAGTTGGGTCATAAATAAAATTCGCTTTGTATGTTTTACAATAATTATTTAAAATTGAAACCAGGTAGATGTATGGATAGTATCAAAAAATGTCAACAAGCTAAAGATAAACGACTAATCCCCTTCAGAGAGTCAAAGTTAACTCAGATTTTTCAAAAGGCATTGATGGGCTATGAAAATGTAGAAATGATTGTGAACGTAAATCTCTCTAGAAATATGTTTGATGAAACCATCCATGTCTTGAACTTTTCGGCTCTAGCTAATACAATCATCGTTGAAGAGGAATTGCCTAAACCGATAAAAAAAGAAAACCGGTTTTCGTTGATGATGCAAAAAGAAGAACCACCAAAAGACAATAAAATAACCATTAGTAAGTACAGAAACAATATATTACTCAATTTTGTAATATTCTTATGCAATATACTTTTATATCAAGATAGTAGGAAATCAAAAAAATAAGATCGAGCTATTATAGGACTTTATAACTCGGAAATCTGAAGTATTCACAGGTGGTAATATAATTAACTTCAAAAAGTAGTCAAAATATAAGTGTAGTTTGGCATTTGAGAGTTCAAGGGTTTACATCTCAGATCGTCAGTTAACATTTTCAGAAAATGTTTTATTTACTTAACATATACTCCATCAAACATGACCTTTTGTAACATGCCAATCAGCCTGTTATGTTTTTCGTCAAATATCTTCTTTATTTGTTAACTTATTGTGGCTCAGTAGCGACTTCCATCTCATAGTTACTCCAGAAACAGAAATAAAAATTGATTTGTATATTCTCCTTTTCCTTTGAGTCATTTCTTACTTGGTACTGAAAGTTCATTTGAAAATGTATTTTCTGTTGCTACTTCCGAAGAAGAAACAACCATCATTAAATTGTAAAAATATCACTACAGTGATATTTCTTTATATTTGCTTCTTTGCAGTTGTTAGGTCACACTAGGAAATGTCTAGGTCACCACTAGGATACCGCTCACGCTTTGATCACTCTAGGATTTTGCTCATGTACCTTCTCTTATCTCCAGCTTATTTAGGTCTAGAGTTTTTTTTAATATGTATAACTGCGATATATGAGTTCTGTATTTGAAATACTCCGTTAATGCGAATTGCTGTATATTTCAATAGATGTATTATTGTTGAAGCTTTTTGTATTGATTCCATCAATAGAATAGAATATATTTTTCATCTATGAGAATCATACATTATACAAAATTTCATATAATACACAACTCTATCAGACTAGTCAACTAAACAAACGAAATACAGGTAATTAGAATAAAAACATTCACATTAATAAAATCGATTATAAGCCAAATACTAAGTAATTTTTAAAATATAGTATTAATATGTAAGAAACTCCTCAACACTATAGAATGCATGCTGTAATAAAAAATAATGAAGTATATTTCTCAATTTCCTTGATGTTCCCATGTTTTTTTCTGTATTCAATATATTACTGAACTTATAGCATATTATTCCAATATGCCTTGGACAATGTTGCCCTATCTCTAAACGTAAAAATGGTTCGTGGATATCACTCTTCTGTCTAGTGTCATGCGTGTGTATGTCTTCATTTCTTTCAAATGAACTTTGATTATCTTCAACAAATTTAATTATTTGGAATATAAATAGACTTGGTAGAGTTAAAATTTCAGCCTTATTAAAAAATGACCTACATGTCCCTCTTGGAGAAACACTGTACATAGATAGCTCTTATAGCCTTCTTTTGAACTTTAAAAGCCCTCTCAAGAAAGGATGATGCACCCCAAAACATTAAGCCGTACTGAAGAGTTGATTGTATTAGTCAATGACAGTTTCTCTTAGATTTCTAATGATATAACAACATGAACTTATTTTTGCAATCACTGCATTTATATGAGACTCCCAGCTGAGCTTGGGATCTAGTATTATTCCTAAGAATTTGAATTGATCGACACTCTGAATGGATTTTCCATTAACATGTAAAAAAGGCTCAATATCAGGCACAACATTTCTTGGCAAAAATCGCATAAAATGTGTTTTTGACACATTCAACGTTAAACCATTTCCTATGAAATATTTATTCAGTTCAAAAGATGCTACATTAGTTTCATCAATGAGTTCTTCAAATTGTTGATTCACCATGATAATGTTAGTGTCATCAGCATATTGAATAATCTTTTGAGAGGTTAAGCAAATTTTGTTAATATCACTGATGAAGATAATAAAAAATAATGGGCCAAGAATCGATCCTTGTGGTACTTCAGTTTTAGAGGGAATAGGATCAGATGTTGTGTTGTTAACTGTAACTACTTGAGTTCTATTGGACAAGTAAGATTTTGCCCATTCATGTGGTTTTCCACGTATTCCAATTCCTTGAAGTTTTATTAGCAAAAGTTCATGATCAACTGTGACAAATGCACGGCTAAGATCATAAAAAAGCCCCAAAACATGTAGCTTTTCATTAAGCACATTATAAATGATTTCTATACAAGCAGCAATGGCACTGGATGTTGATCTTTTCTTTCTAAAGCCATTTTGAGATTGAGGTAGCATGTTGAAATGTTGAAGATAATTAACGAGACATTCAGAGAATGCCATTTCAAATACTTTAGTTACTTGACTTTGTATACAAATAAGACGGTAGTTATTTATTTCATTTCTTACCCCCTTGTTTTTGTAAACTGGAATTCCTTTAGATACTTTCACATTAGGAAATGTACCTGAGGTAAACGATTCATTAATTAAATGAGATATGGGCTCAGCAATAAACCCAGCTGCCGCTTTTATTACCTTACCATTAATTTCATCAACCCCTTCTGCAGGTTTGGATGTGGTTTTATTGATGATATATATAATCTCATCAGGAGTTGCTGGAAATAGAAACAAGTTTGTATGAGATGCATCGAGTTGCATATTATAGTTAGGAATAATGTTGTTTTGATTTACAGTTACAAAATATTTATTGATATAATTTGCTTTTTCTTTAGGTACTAAGTTATTTTCTCCCTCAACTTTTATGTTCACTACGTTGCTTTTGTTGTTTTCCCTAGCTTCGTTAATTATTTTCCAAGATTCCCTCATTACATTACCACTGTTACAAATTCTATTATTATTTTTTTCTTAGTATGTGGTATTATTTCTTGAACTCTGTGTAACATTCTGTATAATTTTGATTGTTTATTACTTTTCTCAATCTGTTCATTTCACACAGCTGATCATGAAGTTCATTAATGTTTGATGGAAAAGGATTTTTATGTTTATATTTTTTAAGACATTTCTTTGTTTTAGTAAATATTAAATCATAATAATATACAAATGATTCATAAAATGCTGCAAATTTCTCATGAAAATTTGTGGCATGTAACTATGTTAGGATCACTTAAGTTTATTTTATATATATATATATATATATATATATATATATATATATATATATATATATATAACTGATTTCATTACTTTCTGAAAGAGACATATTAAAATAACACATTTGATATGTATGATCAGACAAGAATGTATCACACACTTTTACCTTATCTATATCATAATTGGTGAAGATATTGTCTATACATGTGGAGCTGTTACTGGTTATTCTTGTGGGTACGTTAATATGGTGTTCAATGTTAAACTCCTTAAACAAATTTATCAATGTATCTTTTTGGTAGCTTTGAATTAAAAAAAAAATCCGTCATATTCCATTTTTCCACCACATACTTCAAATTCACCTTCAATACAAAATTTGTTTAAATTTATTTGTTGGACATTTGCGGCATTTAATAATATGTAATACATAGAATACTTACATTTTCTTTTTCTAAGATTAAATTTAAATCTGATCTTTTTTTCATTAGTCCACTCTGTATGTTAATGTACATACACTCCATATTTAATGTATCTGTGCTTTCCTTTTTCTTAGAACTTTTAATTTTCTTATATCTTTGTGAAGGCTTCTTCAATTTTGACACTAAGTTTGTATTCTCTTCTGTCCTCACATTGGTAAAAACGAAGCTGCATGTTGCTGACTATTTATTTCAGATTTATAAGAGTTTAGAAATCTTTGTCCTCTCCTAAAATCAAATCTTTCGAAAGCGATATTTTTTGGCCAAAAACTGGATTTGTATACCTCCTCTTGAAGAATGGGATTTATACCAATCTTGAATGACTGGTTATCAGCTTTTGTTGTGATTGTACTTAACTTTGTAACTTCTATATCATTCACCTGAACATTGGCCGCGTGTGTTATATTGGCTTTAGAGTGGATAAAAGATTGTACATCACTTGCTTTTACATTATCCGGAACTCTTGTTATGAACATCCAGATTTTTTTAGTGGAGTTATTTCTTCCTTGAAAAGTATTATCTCCATCACCACTTCCTAAGTTACGATTTCTCTGTCTTCTTTTGATTTGCTGAAATTCACCTTCATCCTTGTTTATTTTAATTATGTTATTCATCATTTCAGCTTGGTCATTTACTATACTACTCTGTTGACTATCTTTACTATTATTAAAGAAGATGTTCGGAGATGCTGTAGATGGTTTTCTCTTGTACAAGTTAATATTTGGCATATGACTTAACTTTGCTAAATGAACATTTAAATTATGCTTTTTCATATCCTGATAATTTTGAGTATTTGAGACTGATGCATATGTTGTGTATTGTTCAGAGTTGACTGCAACATTGGTAGATCCATTTCCTTTAGTTATATTAGTCATTTAGTTTTTTACTGGTAAAACATTCTGATTATTTATAATTAGCTTCATTTTTATTATTTCAAATTCTTAGTAAATTGGGTGATCGTGTTAGGGGATCATTTATTAAAATTTAATTTAACGTTAATTATTTTCAAGGCTTTTCCAGCTTTCCACCATTTTTTTGTTTTGTTGATTTCATCCCATTAAAAAGTTGGTAGTATATAGTTTAATATAAATTGTTCATACCACCCTAGTGTTAGCTATAGGAATACTTTAACTGAGACCGAATACCACTCCCGGGCCTTTTAGGTTTACTTTACACTGACCTCATACCCAAAATCCACTCTATGGGAAGTCGTGTCCGTAAATATTTTCACTATTTGAATATATAACCACCTAAGAACAGTGAAAACAAAACGAGTTCGCTCAGGCACCGGTATCCGTTGATGCATTGGTGTATCAGTATTCGTGTTCGTTCGTATTCGTCCTCATCCATATACAATCTTTGTTCTCGAGAACTCAGTACTCAGATAAGTATTCGATTCCTAAAATAATTCGAATACCATGTATCCGATTCTTAAAAGTATTCGATTCTGCCCATCACTAATTGGCGGGAATAAAGTTTGGTAGTCAATCAGTGACGTCACCCGCGATTCTAACGTGTTATATGCATATGTAGTACATTGCAGTGGACGAAATGTTGTGAGCTTAAAATATTTTTTATTACTTATATACAAGGTGTGAAAATTTTTACACTGCAGTGGACGCGTCCGAAAGATTTAATGTAAGATTAAAATTATTTATTATCTATCCCAAACATACTGTTCCATTTAACTTTTTTCGATAAAACGAGTATTTACGTCGTAAATTGTAAAAAAACACGGTGCATGTCTTGCTCTGTTGTGCATTATGCTTCGCACTGGTAGCGGCGACCGATGAGTATCTAAACTTCTCAACAGTATACCTTCCAAAGATTTACTTTATATCATATGTAAGGGTTAGTGTTTTAAATGAAACTCACTGTTAGTAGCTACTTCCACAATATAATGAAAATTGTTGAAAATTCTAAAAAACTGACAATTGTTTCGATAAATAAATATCTTCGTCAGTATGACAGAAGTTCATTTCATTTGATGCCTACCTGATATTTAGTAGTTATTTTTCGCTAGACTAAGAAGTGACCTATCTTGTGATTGACTTAATATATGTTAATAGAAAAAAGTAGATGTGCTATTACAAATATTGAAGCTTAGATATTATTAGCCCTATGGTGATATCCTGGATATCATTTTTCCAATTAAGATTAGTATAACTGTGCAATGATATAGAAAACCAGGAAAACTATATCTGCTGATCTTTACAATTATCACTTAAGAAGACAGTTTATTAGTGGAGAACTCCCTAGATTTATTTGTTCATTGACCACTTCATATTGTGGGTTTCTTAAATGTCTTTCACAAATATGCAGCACTTCTAGTTCTGTGTTAGGTGTCAAGTAGATGTTTTGCGTAGTGGGATTTATCTGGTTGTTTTAATCTGTATGCTCGTAAGTGTTCACTGTATCGGATTTCAAAATTTCTAAGGGTCTGACCCAAATAGACAGCATTACATTCTGGACATTTGAGTTTATATATACCTGATTTCTTTAATTTTGGTATTTTTGTTTTTACATTTAACAATTTTGTACTTACGTTACTTTCTGTTTTAAAAGAAATTGTTGTATTCGTTGCTAAAGATATTATCTTTGAAATATTATTAGAAATATTTCCTGCATATGTGATGGTTTTATAAGTTTTTATTTCATCAGTTTGTTTAGGAAATACTAGTTGTACCCACTTTTTCCTCTTTTTTATGAATTAGCTTATTTATCATATGTAATGGATAATCGTTGGATGTTGCTATTTGTCTAATTGTATTAACCTCTCTATCAAAATTACATTTGTTCATAGGAACTGAAAATGCTCTATGTATCATTGAATTAAATGTTGCTAGTTTATGTGACATGGGGTGATTGGAACTATATGGAATTGTCACATCAGTGTGTGTTGGTTTTCGGTAAATTGAATAATCAAGTACATTATTAACTCTTTGAATTTTTAAATCAAGAAAATTGATTGGGCTATTTTCTTCAATTTCTAATGTAAATTTAATTTTTGGGTGTAAATTATTAATGTAGTTGAAAAACACATCTAATTGTCGTTCACTACCCATAAAACAAGCTAATATGTCATCTACATTTCTATATCAAAATAAAACATTTTTCGAAATATTACTTTCAAAGATCTTTCTTTCTAAACTGTCCATAAAAATGTTTGCCAAAATAGGTGATATCTTATTGTCAAACGTGAAATAATTCTGATTAATACATACATCAAATAAATTAAGTATATCTGATATTATTCCTGGATTAATATTTTTATCTTCTAGTAATTTTCTTACAAGTATTAGACATTCTTTAGGAGGAATTTTAGTGAACATATTAGTAACATCAAATGAAATAAGTTTATAGTTATCTTGCAAGTTGATCGCTTTTAATTTTTTGATTAGTTCTATTGAATTTCTAATTGAGTATTTAGATGCGTATCCGTAACTATTAAGTATATTGTTAAGCCTCTTTGCCAATATATTATTAGGAGTAATAACATAAGAAACTACAGGTCTAATTGGTTTCGTTATTTTATGTAATTTAACGGTTCCATATAATTGTGGACATTAAGGATTCTTATGTATGATAGACCTCTTTTCGTAATCACTTAAAAGATAATTTGAATTATTAACAATATTCCTTACATTATTAGAAAACTTTTTTGTTGGGTCTGCTCTAAGAACTTTTACATCGCTAGATTCTATAAAGTTATATATCTTTGAATTATAATTTTCAGTTGTCAATATAACAGTTGTGTTCCCCTTGTCGGATTTTGTAACTGTTAGGTTATTATCTTCTACTTTCTTTTTGATTGCATTTAAAACTGTAATGTCATTTTTTGTTTGATGTTTAACTTTTGAAGGTTAAATATTTTTGATTAAATTGGCAATTTTTAATTACTCATAAAGAAAATTATTTGAATTAGATTTTAAAGCTATTTCCGACTCTGTAGCTATAATTTGTTTAATATTATTCGTAAATTTTGGTGGTATGCTGTACTTTAAACCTTTATTTAAAAATTCTATTCCACTTTTATAGTCTTGGGCACGTACTTTCAATAATATTTAAACACAACTTTGATTTTTGAACATTTTATTAACTTAAGAAAAAAACACCTGTTAACCCCAGCGACGACATTGTAAAACTGCCGCTGGTGGCCTCAGATAGCAAATATGGCCTCGTTCAGCCGGCCATCGGGAAGTAAGTGAAAGAAGAGTAGAAGCGGCGCGAAGTTTAAAATTATAAACGTTAGTGTCTACAGTTCGGCCGTCCCGACTCTACTGATTGCCCTCAATCGGGAGAAAATCAACATAAGTTTACAAAAACATACAAACATAGTGAATAGGTGTATAATAAACAATACTAGTTTCAAAGTAACATAAATTTAGGATACATAATTTTCAAACTTCTTAATAAACATAAAAGTGACACAATCATAAACATTTCAACATAAGCCTTTGAACATAAAAGTGACATAATCATAAATATTTCAACATAAGCCTTTGAACATAAAAGTGAAATAATTATAAATATTTCAACATAAAACAACATAATATGTGCTATAGAATTAACATAATTTTCAACATAATTATTGTCTAACCTAGTCACATCAAATGTATCAAAAATTAAACATTGCATTCTGAATCCATGTAAATTATACCATAATTGGACTTGTAAAAATCAGTAAGGTACTTGATGTGGTGATATGGCATAATAGCCTCGATACTACACAATCCATTGATTAAGCTCAGTGCATTAAACATAAGAGTTAAAGACTTAAAGGGCCACATTCATAACACAACTAATTAACTAATTACTTTTTGGTATATGCATAGATGTACTTAATTTTATGAGTTATATGGTTTCATCCTATTACTGTCTATTATGCCTTCATAAGGAATTTGCGTGTTTTGGAAGCCAATGATATAATTGACCACATACCTATCGTCAGACAGTACTTTTACTACTTCCTAAGGTCCTCTAAACTTTGGTCATCTGGGCTATTGCCAAAATTGCTTATCATTTTTGGCTCTCCTTATGCTTAGCATTATAATTCTCATTGGCTTTCTGTGCCTTTTTAATTATCTCCTCCGCATCTGATCGTAGCTTGCATAAGCCCCTTTCCTCCTCATTAATGGTTTCTAGAACCTCCTTCAAGTTATCCCTAATTTTTCCTACCTGATCTCTGCCAAATAGTAATCTAGATGGGGTTTCACCTGTGGATTGGTTAACGGTGTTATCGATGCAGAACTCTACTTCGCGTATAGCAGAGACCCAATCGATTTGTTTTTCATCTACTATTTTACCTAATAATGGGGATAATAACCTGTTTATGCGTTCAATTTGTCCATTTGCTCTGGGGCATCCAGTAGCTATCAGTACATGTTTGATATCATTTTCAGCCAGAAATTCCGTAAAATTGTGAGAAGTAAAGCATGATCCTCTATCCGACACAATCACTTTAGGTGTGCTATAATTTGAAAAGTATATCAAGTGTCTGATGACTTCTTTCGTATCTGTTGATTTGCATGGGTAAAATTTGACTAATTTAGTGAACCCATCAATGATTTCGAATAAATGTTTATTACTGTACCGGGGTTTAAGTAGTCCTTAGTGGTCTATATGTATAGTCTCAAATGGCAAATTTCCCTTTGCTATACTGTGTAGGTACCCTTCAGCCTTACCTCCCTTTGGGTTGAACTCAATGCACTTTAAGCAGGTGGCAATGTGATTTTTTATTTTAGTTCTCATCTTTGGGAACCAATATATTCTGGAAATGTTTTCAAAGGTTTTGTCCAGTGCAAAATGTCCCATTTCATTGTGGTATTTGTGAATTATAGTAAATTCCATGCTCTCGGGTACATAAAAAAGAATATTGTTATGGGCTTTCCTGTAAACTAAACCATTGCTTAGCTCATAAAAAGGGTGTTCTGAATTTTCAAGGGTTTCTTTTATTCTCATAATACCATCGTCAGTGCTTTGTTTATCTGCAAGCGTTTGTTCGATAGTATTTCCTTCGAGGATCAGGATAGAATTGGCACGGCTCAACGCATCAACATGCTGCATGCATTTGTTACCTCTATGTTCGATTGTGTAATTGTACTCCTGTAAGTAGAGGCACCATCTCATAATTCGAGGAATGATGTCTTTCTTTGCCAGGGTTAACCTGAAGCTGTCACAATCTGTCACTATTTTGAATGGAATTCCCTGGAGGTAAACATGAAATATTTTTATGGAATAAATGATAGCTAGGCACTCTAATTCATAACTGTGATATTTGGATTCATATTCACTTGTTCGTTTGCTAAAATAACAGACAGGGTGGAACTGGTTATCTTTCTGCCTTTGCATCAATATTGACCCGAAACCTGTAGAACTGGCATCACAATGCAGTTCAGTCTCATAAGTAGGATTGTATATTGACAGAATGGGCTGAGACATAAGTTTCATTTTGATTGTTTCAAATGCATGAATTTGTTGTGTATTGAATATAAATTTAACATTCTTTTTCAGTAGTTCGTATAATGGTTTAGCTAGAGTAGAAAAGTCTTTAACAAATTTACGGAAGAAGCTAGACATTCCCAAAAATCTATGTACTTGTTTGACATTTGTAGGCACCGGAAAGTTTTGTATTGCCTCGATATTTGCAGGATTAGGGCGTATACCCTTGTTACTTACTAAATAACCTAAAAAGACAATATTTGCTTGTAGGAATTATGGCCTCGTTCAGCCGGCCACCGGGAAGCAAGTGAAAGAAGAGTAGAAGCGGCGCGAAGTTTAAAATTATAAACGTTAGTGTCTACACTATCTGTAAAATTAGTGTCTGAAAGGTTTTCAAATCGTGGTGCAAAGTGTGTTGGTATGTAGGTACTTACTAGAGTATTGAATTCTATGTTGTGTGTGTTCAAGTTTCTGTAGCTTTTGTTCTTGTTTCTTAAATTTCTTATGCTTCTCTAATTTTGTCATCTAAACTGTCAAATTCTACTGAATGTAATTGGAACGTGAGTTCTGAATGTACTACTTTTATGTAGTTGTCTAAGGAGTCCCTCACTTTAAACCATTTCTCACATTCTTCTTTGATCCTCTCTCGAAGATTTTTTAATGAAATTAACTGTCTCGACCCTTACTTCGTGGAATCTACTCTTATTAGTGTTTTAAATGAAACCCACAATATGAAGTGGTCAATGAACAAATTAATCTAGGAGGTTCTCCACTAATAAACTGTCTTCTTAAGTGATAATTGTAAAGATCAGCAGATATATTTTTGCCTGGTTTTCTATATCATTGCACAGTTATACTGATCTTAATTGGAAAAATGATATCCAGGATATCACCATAGGGCTAATAATATCTAAGCTTCAATATTTGTAATATCACATCTTCTTTTTTCTATTCTTCTTCTTACAGTGCCATATCCGTGATCGGACGTAGGCGACCTCTCACTCTTTTTCTATTAACATATATTAAGTCAATCACAAGTTAGGTCACTTCTTGGTCTAGCCAAAAATAACTACTAAACATCAGGTAGGCATCAAATGAAATGTAACTTCTGTCATTCTGACGATAATATTTATTTATCGAAACAATTGTCAATTTTTTAGAATTTTCAACAATTTTCATTATATTGTGGAATTAGCTAGAAACCGTGAGTTTCATTTAAAACACTAATATGAGTAGATTCCACGAAGTAAGGGTCGAGACAGTTAATTTCATATGTAAGGGTCTTAAAGTTTAGAAAATTGTCTCCTCTTTAAAGTTCCATTGGAATAATTCAGTAATTTGAATAAATAATTAACGATATAGCCAGGTAAACAGAAAAAACGTGGTTTTTGCCGAACAAAAATTCAGTTTTTCGCAATTTTAACGATTTTTTTGCTTGAAGGTATGTGTTTTTATTATTTTGTATGAACGTTGGGATCTTTCCGAAAAAAAAACGTGCCTGTTGAAGTATGTAGGGTAAAAAAACTTTTTCTGATGCTTTGAAAAAAAAATCGAAAATATTGAATTATTTATTATTTATATTTTATATATCCAGCTTGTTTTTTCAAACATCTTTCTTTAAATAATATTTTTCTGGGTTTTAAATTTTTTAGGTTCACAATTTTTATTTATATCGCAATATCTTATATAAATTGTTTATATTACAGAAAACTCGATTGTTCATATATTCTATTGATATTTTTCTTAGTATAGAGACAACAATAACAAATTTGTATATTTTGTAGGTGAACATATTGATTACACAAGTCTCAAAAAAAAATTCTATGAATCGCAAAATGAAATTAGAAGACTAAAAAAGGAAATTGAACATTTAAATTTATCAATTACACAGAATGTTATTGATCCAAATGAGGAAATTGAAAGATTGCACAAAGCGATCGATACTATTATTGATGAAAGAGACAACATAATTGCAACATATGAGAAGATGATAATAGAAGAAAAAGAGTCCCTAGCTGCAATATATAAAGAGTGCAAAGAAAGGCATGTCAAAATATACGAGGAACATCAAGAACTTATAATAAGAAGGTAAGAAAATTTTGAACAAACGGAAAAGATGTAATTATTTTTTGACAATTTTAACCCCTTACTGCATGATTTTTTTGATTAATATTATTTTAATTTATATAATGTATTATGACCTAAGAAGATCTGGAAAAATATTAAAAAAATTCTACTGCATGTTTTTTTTTCTTATATTCAAAAATTTTGACATGTACTAGATATGGAACAGCTTTAGGTAACATTAATAATAAAAAATATACATTTTAATTTTAGTAATGAAAATATAAAAAATATTTCTTATTCAGTATGAAAGCGATAAAAACAGTTACGGTCCTTATTAAGACACAAAAAAACCATACATTTTGCACAATAAATGTGTGATTTTCCCTTGCAGTCTATATACTTGCAGCGTTGGCGCTCAGTAGGAGACCAATCCGGTAAGTGACCCAAGTTATCAGTTCTAATTTCTTGAGCGGGTATTTGCGCAAATGGGTATTTTTTCTTTTTTAATTGCAATTGAGTTTGTAAGTCATTGCTTGGCCTTCCTCTTTTTTTTGTAGAACATTAGCCCTGGTTAGAATTTCTGCTAGTGCCAGTTTGAATTCTGCTAGAGGCAAGTACAATCGTCAGTTTGAGAGCGTCGCCATAAAATCCAACTATTGACACACAACATATCTATAAAATGGTAAAATACTCTCATATACCACTTCTTCGACCTGATCTGGATTCTGTAATAACCCAACATTGAATCTAAGAGATCAACACCACCCATATAGTTATTGTATATCCCAATACACTTTGGACGGGGAATCTCTATATGGCACTTTGTTTTTCTACAGAACCGTTTTACGTCGGACATGGGCATGTTGGCAACTTTTTCTGTGACAGCACCTCGACTTTTCTTCATTTCTGCTTCCTTAGGAAACTGGAAATCTGGCACTCGATTAGTTCTTACGGTTCCAAGAGGTAAAATACCCTGTTTTGATAGGTATACTAAAAGAGGGATACTAGTGAACCAGTTATCGAAAAAAAGTTTATAATGTTGATTTTTAGGAATAGTCGATGACAGTTTTACCACTACAATAGAACTCGCGCCTAAATTGGGTACGCCGTCTTCTAGTTCAGTAGGTCCACTATAATAATCGAAATCATAGCTAAACCCAGACACCTCACTCAAAACAAACACTTTGTAGCCCCACTTGTGGGGCTTTCTTGGGTTATATTGTTTCAAACTCGACCTAGCTTTTGTCGGGATTATTTGTTCGTCAACAGCCATATGTTCTTCCTTTGGAACAAGCAAAAGTCTTTCCCTAATTTTGTTCAACAGAGGTCGAATTTTATAAAGTTTGTCATATTTAGGTTCTCCAAGTCTTGGTTGATTCATATTATCGTTCAAATGGAGAAACCTTCTAATTTGTTCAAATTTATTGCAACTCATAGCATTAGAAACAGAAGGAATATCTAAAGAACTGTTCCAATAATTTCTAGTAGCTGGCAATTGAACAATTGACATATAAATGCATATGCCAACAAAAACTTTTATTTCTTCCTTCGTGGCTTTTCTGGCCTACATTGTACACCAAAAAGATTTGATTGTTCCGTTATACAAGTAACAATTTCATCCGTAAATAAAAAATTGAGGAATTGGATGATTCCATCAAGATCCTGTATATTGTTGGGTAGTGATTCAGAATCTTTGAATTTGATGCCATCTTCAAGGAATGGCAATTTTTTTTCTTCCCATTTGATTTTCTCTTTTTCAGATTTTTTCCCCCGTGATTTCTGCCAAACGAAGTGGAAGGTGTAGAAGATTCATATACTCTCTGGTTCTGAGATGCCTTTTTGATATATTGAGCCCTAGCAGACTCAAGACGGGAAACCAAAGGAACGTCATCATCAGTGTCATCAGTTTCGTCAATAACTTCTCCTGTCACTGAGAAGTCAGTGTCACTCTCAGATTCATAGCACAAAACTTCTTGTCTTATTTCTAAGTAATTTTCATCGCCGTCAGATAAGTTTTCGTCATCGCTTATGTCAGTAACCGGAATTATGGCCCTTCTCAAGCTATAAAAAGTTTTTGTATGCATCTGAAAATAAAAATGAACCCTATTTATTTTTCCACTTACTTCGGCCTGTGACAAATATGGGACATGTAAACAAAGTCATTTTTCAGCAAACAATATGTTGAATATGTTTATATGTTCAAGAACTTGTAATATAAACTCTACCTTTCGACCACTTATTTTAGTTTCGTAAAATTTTAGCCAATATTCCATACAACAACAACAGAACTTTCAATAAATAACAACAACACCTGTACTCCAACAGACATAATGAAACTAAATCGTGTACGTCTATTTTGGAAGGAATTGGCTACCGCGTCGCCACAAACTAATAAGCGAGTGTGTCATATATAGCACAATTTGAGATAAGGTTCTGAGTAACGTTAATACTTAGAAAAAAAAATAGAATTTGGTGTGTGCCATATTTGACACGGGATGCAGTAAGGGGTTAAGTATTGTATTTTAAAACTAGATTAATATACCCAAATTATTGTAGCTAATAATACCTGGCAACATTAATTTTCAGATTACGAGCAGAATATGAAGAAAAAATTGCGGAAATGCAAACTATAATTATTTCGAGTGATGATGACGAATCCCCCCAAAAATCTAGTAGTGATAGATATCAAAAAGAATTGGAACAGTCAGAGAATGTAAGAAAACTACAAAAAGAGAAGTTGGAATATACAGAAACTTTGTTACAAGATGCAAAAGAAGAGTATCGGTCATTGCAGTTGGAAATAAAACGGTAATTATTGATACTTAATATACTGGGTGCGGTAGATAAACCTACATTCTTAATTAACTCAAAAATACACATTTTTTTAACTTTTAATGATCTACAACTCTGGTCCAACCGTCTGAGTTGTTTCTTAAAACAAAAAAAAATCCGCTGTCACCAAAAAAAAATTATATAACCGAGCGTGAAAGAAAAGAAAGTCCGAATTAGGCGTGGATCTCCTGGTCTTAAAACGGGTAATTCCTTTGCCAGGACAGGGTTGATGTTTTTGTCCAGCCTTGTATCTACTGAACTGTTCACTCTAAAGGGAAAGTTGAGGTTGGAAACTGAATAAATTTCGGTACCAACTAATGATAGAAAAAAATGTATATATTTCACTAAATATGACAAAAACACTTACTCGTATATCCATAATTTTCAATATTTGAATGTACCTCTATGATTCCGTCTCTTGCTATTTTCGCTGAAACGTATAACGTCTACGGCTTATGTGTCCTGCCGCAATATAAGAAAACGTGTCTATTTACAGAATACTATTCGACCGGTGCTAATTTCTTTTATTGCCGCATGTCATTGTACTCTAAATAAAATTGGAAAAAGAATATAATTCTGCTGATTTGATAATCGTAGTTATAATCAGTTCTGTACGTACTACAAATTCAGTGTTGCAATTTTGCTTCCGCACGAAAAAAATAAAACCTTTCTAGTTGTTAGCGAGGATTAAATGATACGACCGTGTCTACAAAAAATTTTACTTAAATGCTGTGAGGATTAAACGATAACCGGATTACGGAGACAGAATCATATGTTCACGGTAACTGCTATAAATTTACAACTGGCCTCGCTTCTACCACCTGTCTACGGGGTGGGCGATAACTGTGTGACAAAAAAAATTATCTAAATCCTGTTAAATTACATATACAAAAAAAACCGTTCCCGCTAATCGTGAGTAAAAACTTACTATAATATGTCACCCAAAACAAATACATATCTACAAAATCTGAGCCAGGACCTACCGATTAAACTGAACTCATGAAATCGCTTCCTCCGGTTTGCTCTTTCCTGAGCGAGTGTATAGAAAATTATCCAATAGCAAAATCAAAAACAATTATATACTCCATCAATATAATCATCTATACATTATATCAAAGTTAGAGCAGCGCACACAAAAAAATAAAATTTCCCAATTAATATTAGACGTATTCAAAAAACTTACGGCGTGGAATCTTCCTTCCTCCCGTCTCTTGCTGCTGGCTGATTTCGATATAACGTTCTCGAGAAAATTAGCTAGAACGACGGCGACGCTAGATTTCTAACACAAGGTTTCGGGGTATGTTGGTTAACGGCTGGGGAGAGTTTACTCCGTGTTTTTTTCCAGGGGGACAGTTTTCACTGTCAAGGATACCTGAGTATCACTTTGACGCCCTGAACACTTTCTCGATAAACCCGCGAACACTCAAAACCATTGGTTCCCAACGGGGGCGATACCCCCCCCTGTGGGCGCTGCAGCCTTTTAGGGGGGCGGTAGCGGATTCAGAAGCAAATAATAAGCAGTCAAGAGGAGTGGTGAAACAAAAATGATTTAATAAGGATTAATAAGCAGTTTTAAATTAGCATTAATAATAATACTAATAATTATAATAATCTCTTTTAGTTCAGAATAGAAGTATATGACTTGTCCTCGCACGTTGATAAGCGAACGCGCGATGTTCATACAAAATAACATGTTTCGACATGTTCGCACACAGACCAGTTGAATCATGTACGAAATGAAACGTATAAAAGCAACAGCTCTACGAATTTTTTGTTAGTTAGTTGTATGTGCTTGGCCGCGATATATAGTCGTGAATCATAAGCTCTGCCGTAGTAAATAATCGTGAGTGGTGTGTCATTTTATAAACATTACTATCTATAAATCTATTGAGAATTTAATTTTTGTATGAAAATGGTTGAATCTACTTCTAAATTAAAAAAAAGCCGGCAATACAGTATTGAATATTTAAAATATGGATTTTTTCAAATGAAGCTATGAAACCTTCTAGGCTACAAGAGCATTTACATAAAATGCATCCTGATAAGAAGAACAAAGATATATCCTATTTTCAAGAACTCGAAAAACAGTATTTTAAACAACCAACTATATCAAACCTTTTTGCATCGTCTTCTAAGCGAGACGATGATGGGCTACGAGCCTCATATAACACCACACACCATTGACGAGGAATTAATATTGCCGGCAGTCGAAGAGATATTAAAAACTGTTCTCCATCATAAGACACCATTTGATATTATTAAAAAAATTCCTCAGTAATAATTCAGTGCAAAGAAGAATAGATGAAATGGCAAATGACGTTGAAATATCATTATGCGATTACCTAAAGACTTGCAAATTTTCCATTCAACTCGATGAATCAACTCTACCAAGTAACGAAGCTCTACTCTTATCATACGTACGATTTATAAAAGAAGAAAAAATTCATCAAGAGTTATTATTTGCTAAGAATTTGGAATCTGATACAAAGGGACATTCTATATTTAATATCATGCAAGAATTTTTTCAAGAGAAAGAAATTCCTATTAGCAATATTTTGTCTGCTGCTACTGATGGTGCTCCAGCAATGACCGGGCGTCATAAAGGTTTTATAGCACATTTGAGAAAAGCTGTGCCAAATGTACTCGCTGTACATTGTATTATTCACCGTCAGCATTTGGTTGCAAAAAAATTAAATGAACGTCTGCATGCGTCCCTCAATAACGTTATTAAAGCAATCAATATCATTAGAAGCAATTCATTGAATGACCGTTTGTTTCATAAGCTTTGCAATGAAAATGATGAAGACTACAATCGCTTGCTGCTGCACGTTGAAGTACGTTGGCTCTCTAAAGGTGTTTGTCTGAATCGTTTTTGTTCTCTTTTATAGGGGGCGGTGGTCCAGAAAAGGTTAGGAACCACTGCTCAAAATGAACTAGCACCCGTCACCCTGGTAGGGAAAGTACCTTTTCCCTTCTCGTTTTTCGCCCGACTCTCTGTCTGCTTTGAACTGACTTTTTATCACTCCCCCAAATTTTTCGAGATTTTCTGCTGATTTGCAAAAGGTTACGTATTTTGTTTTAGAATGGACTTCGATTTTTTTTTATTTGAAATAAAACATATATTTTACCGTGTGTTATGAAAGTTACTGATGTAATTTTCCCTTTTTAATATTCGCATTTATTACATTGATATACCATGTTAATTTAGTTTAAAAGCATTTAAGAATCATTATTAATTTGAAAATAATGTCCATTTTGATCAATGCATTCTTGGAGGCAATCTCTAAAATTGTCCATTACATCGCGATGCATCTGCTGAAGGATTATTACTATTTCCTGGCGGATCCCCGCCTTCAGTTCTTCAAGAGGACGAAGCCGTTCTTGGAAAACTTTGCTCTTTAGGTAACCCCACAAAAAAAATCACATGCAGTGAGGTCGGGTGAAGGAGATTCACACCGGCCGTGTGGCTTGTGGTTCCATCTTGTTGAAATAAGGTATTATCATTCAGTCCATGTTAACGACGACGAGGAATGACGAATGTACGTCACATTTCCGAGTAGCGCTCCGCATCACGGTAACAGCTTGCCACCTTCCATTTTTTCACAAAGAATGGGCCTATTATTCCCGTTGAAGACATTGCGCACCCATATGCTACCTTGGACGAATGGAGAGGTTTTTGATGGAGTTCTTGAGGATTTTCATCGCTGGAATATCTAAAATTTTGTTTTACACGCCCGGAGAGATGAAAATGCGCCTTCTAGCTCATCCAGAGCAACGTGTGAAGTTCCTTGTTTTCTTCACGAATTTCCAAAAACGTTTCACTAAGTGTCGTCGAACAACGGTCTCATTTTTATTTAGAACCTGAACCTCTTGAATTTGTAGGGGTGACAGTGTAAATTTAACTTCAAGATCGTTCGGCGACCCCTGGTTGAAATTCTAAGGCCAGTACTATATCGACTCGCTGATGTCAGAGGACTTCTTGTCACAGAGACTCTTACACGTTCAATAATCGCAGGAATTCACACTGCTACCTCTTCTGTTTCTCGTTTTGCACCCACACCTTTATTTAGTTAACGGACGGCACGGGCCGATTACGATTAATTTGGAAATGAGCACAGAAGCGGCTGTATAACTACCGCTCTGATAAAATACATTCACAGCAAAGGACCGTTGTTACTTCGACCACTGTTCCATGCCTACCAGTGTTGCCACATGTCTGACAACAGAATACCGTACTAGTGCTGTCGAAATTACCGTATTTGCGAAAAAATTACCACCGTACATTGCAAAAAGTACAAAATTAGTAAATAAAAAACAATATTGATTTATGGGTATGACTTTTAATACAAAAATAAAATAATTATACTTATAGAAAAATGACAAAAAACTTAAAACAAAATTTACATAGGTACATGTACATAATAAAACAAATTACTTAATCTTAGAAGAAAAATGTTTACTCATCAATGTCAAAGTCATCCTCCTCTTCTGGAGCGTCTAGAAGAGAATTTTCTTTGGCATATAGATTTGAATAAGTCATTATCGACAACATATCTGCATTTGGTCTAAATTTTACACAATTGCCTTGTTGAGTATATTTTTGGCTAGCGCAACCATTAATTAATATCAATCTATTTCTAGATTTTGTTTTAATAATATTTACTTTGATAAACAGTCGCTCATAACTAGCATTTTAATGAGGAAAAGTCAAAATATTGAAAAGAAATGCAGAAAAATTTTCAAATACTGGAAAATTTGCTTCATTCTTCATTTGATGCTGTTTTGCCCAAAGTGCATCAATTTCATCATGAATCTTGATTTCATTGGGGGGAGCAAATACATAATTGGGTAATAACCTCCATTCGTCATCTATTAGTTGTTCATTGCCTGCAGTATACAGTCTTGTTCATTTTTTAAGTATTGGGGCCAATGTAGGAACACTATTTCTAGTCTCAGAAGAGATAGAATTTTCCGGTTTGCAAATATGTCATTGTAGAAGCAAATCATCATTAAAATCATATCTTTAATGACATAATTTTGTTTTTAAACATTATAGGAGTTACTATTTTGCTGGACAATTTAACTCATGTATAAAAAATCGCATATGCCACAGTGCAATTGTCACTTTGACAGCGGCAAAAGTTAACTTTAACTTTTACTGCGACAAATACACTAGTGGTTTTTTCACTTATTCATTTGTTCATCAAGCTCTAATAAAAATAACAGGACACAGCAATTCATCATCAATAAAACCATACTCACAAGTTGACAAAGAGTATATCATTCAAGCATTATTCAATCAATTCGTTAGGAAAATGAAAAAACTTCAACATCTACTACAGAAACGATTAGCTGTGGCACCTGCAGCGATATCACTGTTCCTAGTATGAATTTCAATAACTGCGTTTTTAATAATTGTACATTAAAATAAAAATGTGTTTATTTTGAATGTTTCATAATTAAAGTTTGCATTGATATGTTTCCAAATTTCTCATTCATTAAATCCTGCCGAATTACACTCGAGGTTTGTATTGACATTGGGTAAATTTGGGTTGTTTAATGAGAAACTGTTTCCTAGCAATTTGACGAGAATAACTGTCAACTATTAAAAACACGACACCGAAGGTGGAGTGTTTTTAGGTTGACAGTTATTCGAGTCAAATTGCTAAAGGAAACAGTTTAGAATTTGAACAACACAAATTTACTTTTATACTATATTCTAATTTAAACTTAGTTCGTGTTAATTATTTAAGTTATAATTCATATCCATTTTCTACTTTCATATTTTTTAATGGTTAATATTACTTCCTTTTCCCCTTAGGATGTGAATTTCGTAGCATCCAGTGAAATAGTTCAATACTTGGTACAAGTACTTTGCGAAGTGAGTGTTATACACCTTGAAGTTATCTAAAGAGTGTCTGCCTTTAGGGATCACATTATTTTTTCCTTGTGTTTAACAGAATTTCATTCAATGTTAGCAGTTGTGCTGGTTTTTCTGGCTAATTTTGTACCAGTCTCGCCTATTTTTAAAATTAACTGTCGAAACATTTGCCATTTATCAGTGACCATAATTATTCCTAATATTCCATTAAGTGCTACTAGAACCTATTCAAAGTAATATATTTCGTCACATTCTTGAAATTTATCAAATAATTTTATTTCCAAATCAATTTCCTTATCCATTAATTTTGTTTTCAACTTCTTAGAAGCTTAAAAGAATCCTTTCCTTTATTTTTCATTTGTTTTAAAATAATTCAATACTCGCAAGAGTGTAACTGTTTTGTCAATAATTTACTTTAATGTTTCAAAAATTTTGTTTCAGTATTTCCCAGGAAAATAACCACCTGAAATCAGAAGTTGTTGAATTAAAAGAAGAACTCGATTCATTGCAGTTAGAACAGATGCACAAATCTATGAATTTCCTCGATGAAGACTCAAGTGGTCCAGAAGATAGCGAATCTCAGGAATCTGTACAAACACAAGATAATTGAAGGGAAATCTGGTTGCTTAGAATCCCAAATGGGAAGGTTTTAATTAATTCCAGAGAACATTCAGTGCTAGGAGGTCTGGGAAGAAATGATAAAATAAGCATATTTATTTGATAGCTGTACATTTTTTAGTAAATTCTTATTTATATCTGGCTTCTTGATTTGTATTATAATCTTCGAAAATAGCTTTGTAATTGACTGAAACTCGATGTATAGTTTTAAGCCATATTATGAAATCTGTGATATTAGACTTTATAAAATTATAGTTGAATAAAAATTTATGGAGTTTTATTTGTATTAACCTATAAAAATTTGAATTCGTAAAAGGGAAAAATATCAAAAGGAAATTAAAAAAAGTTCACTAAAGCTCAAATATGTTTTTAATGGTTTGTGCCCATACACCTGTAAACTACTTTAAGTAGCTATCAACTACCAACAATATTTTCAAATTATTCATTATCAAACAAATAAATACTTGACTTAAGTATCACTATCCTGATTTTACACCTTTCAAGACAGTAATATTGATAAATCAGTCTATCAGTCATCGTTTCTTTGATAAAATCATGAAAATTAGGATACACAGTTATTTTGCAAACCGCATTAAAAGACTCAAAGTATCGGCTATCATTTATGCCATTCATTAATTTACAACTTATGTAAATGAATTAGGAAAACTACATCCCTTTTGAATTAACATGGTATATATTAGTGTTTTAAATGAAACTCAACGTTTCTAGCTAATTCCACAATATAATGAAAAATATTTAAAATTCTAAAAAATTGACAATTGTTTCGATAACTGAATATCATCTTACAATTTTTTAGAATTTTTAATATTCTTAATTATATTGTGGAATTAGCTAGAAACGTCGAGTTTCATTTAAAACACTAATATGAGTAGATTCCACGAAGTAAGGGTCGAGACAGTTAATTTCATGGTATATATTGTTTTGATCTCCTAACAATTTTCTTAACTCGGTGCAAAGTCGACGAATATGTACTTTTCATTGATTAAAACAATTAATATTTCCCTAATTGGCACATATGCATAAAACATTAAGAAGATAGGTTCAGAAACATTTGATTAACCCTTTACACTAGACTTTCCCTATAAACTTATATGATCAAAGCTAGTTGTCACCTCGAAATGTAAATGAAACAAAAGCATTTTGTGAAATACTTCTTTTTTGATAGCATTTCAAGTTTTAACATTTTGTTAAGAGCATCTTTTAAATTTGGAATGCTAGCAAAAAAGGTGTATTTCGCAAAATATTTTTTCATTTACAATTTGAGGTGACGACTTACATTTCGCTTTATTAAATTTCTCGCGCAGTCATAAGTTTTAAATTTCCCGTGCATCCAAAAGTCAATTTTTAAATATCCCACGCAAATCAATTTTCAAATATTTCGGGCATATATTGCGTTAGCATGGATCTGAACCTTTGTACAATTAAAATATACGGAAGAATATATAGATGGCACTGGGTTTCTAATGTGCTGTAAAATGACCTAAATTTTGTCGCAAGTCACGGGTGCCAACTGTTCCTAAAATGTGAGGCCACAAGCTATACTGTACCAATGGTGACGTCACATAACCGTTCCCGCACTCCACCAAAATTTCCAACTCCCGTTAAATGGAACCATGAACTGAGCAATCCTGTCTATCTATATTCGATGGCGACAAACAGCATTAGTTTATTTGTTTTGACCTCTTTTAACAGCTGACATTTAAAAAAATCTTGTCACTTGTCACTAACATATACAGCTAAAATTTTTGTTGGATAGAGACTTTATGTTTCATTTTTTTGTTATTGTATTAACTATTAGACAAATTTGCTAATTAAATTGTTCATTAAACTGAAATTACTGTTTAGAAGTCTTCGTATACACCAGACCGTGGAGCTTTCCAACTTGTGTAAAAAGTGCGTTTTCGGTCGCAAATGCGTAAGGTTCTTATTGGTCCAATTTGAAGGATTTGAGGTGCCAGCTGTATGCGAAATTCTCGCAATTGAGTCCATCCCGGTAGTTAAATAATAAATTTAGTTATTTATATTGTTTCGCTAGAATTTATGTGTATTTTTATTATCTGGTAGATTTTCTCATTTTCTGAGTTTCTATATGATTAAATTAAGTATCGGTAGATTCGTAGATTTTGTTTCATTTCGGTATATCGGCAAAAATGGTAGATCTACCGAAAACTCTGTAGCCCTGGCAGCACTGCGTATTATAAGTACTGGCTAAGTTCGAGAACATCACACTAGTGTGAAATTCACTTATTTTTGTGTCCGAGTACGTCTTCTAGTTGTCTACTACCTGCTGTCCTAGAACTCGTTAGAGCGTCACTCGAGCGCCGCTCACATTACAGCAGTCCACACTCTGTTAAAAATCGCACCTGTCGGTTTGTTTGTCATATGATCTGTGATTTTGTCATTTTGTGGTTTGAATTTAGATTATGGAGGGTAGAAGGTAAGGAGGACCAACTCAGTACTCAGTGTATGAAAAAGTGTCCGCTGACAAGAAGCAAATTAAGGTGGCGCCATAGTAGCAAATGGAAAGATTTTAAAAACAGCGCCATAAATTATTAGAGTAGGATACTAAATTAAAAAGGAAAGAAAGACTTCCGCTTTGTTCTTTTTAAAATAATAAGCCGTAAATTCAAGAGAGTAACTTGGCGTTTTTTCGGTTCGCACTTCACTTCGCTTGCAACTGCTAATTTCAACTCGCGTCTAGGGGGACCGAGATATTCTGTCAGATTGGCTTCTTCACATATATGACAAGAACAAAGGCAACTATTTTTCACTTATAATTGCACAAGTGGCTTGTATTTTATCGGGTAAATTTGGGTTGTTTAATGAGAAACTGTTTCCTAGCAATTTGACGAGAATAACTGTGGAGTGTTTTTAGGTTGACAGTTATTCGAGTCAAATTGCTAAAGGAAACAGTTTAGAATTTGAACAACACAAATTTACCCGATATCAATACAAACCTCGAGTGTAATTCGGCAGGACAATTTAATGAATGAGAAATTTGGAAACATATCAATGCAAACTTTATTTATGAAACATTAAAAATAAACACATTTTTATTTTAATGTACAATTATTAAAAACGCAGTTATTGAGATTCATACTAGGAACAGTGATATCGCTGCGGGTGCCACAGCTAATCGTTTCTGTAGTAGAAAATTGTCGCCAGATTGATGATTACGTCGCAACTGTATTAGTAGGCACACATGTATTAACAATTTTACTAATTTCGGCGTTCGTAGACACACCGAATCAACTCATTGTTAGTTCTTGAAAATTCAATAAGTTGTTGACAAACATGCCAAACTATTTATTCTGGTAACCAACACCGCGATAATTGATGAACAAATGAATAAGTGTAAAAACAACTAGTGTATTTGTCGCTGTAAAAGTTAAAGCTAACTTTTGCCGCTGTCAAAGTGACAATTGCACTGTGGCATATGCGATTTTTTATACATGAGTTAAATTGTCACAAAAAAAAAGATGAATGAAAACAAACGTTTAAAGAACATCATTTATGGACATTCAAGAAACAGCTATTAAACTTTTAAAATAAATGTTTTTTAAATAATTAATATTTTAATATGTATTATTATACAATATATTCATAAACATTTCAACATATACCATGAATAATAATTAACAAGCTATTTCTTCTCAAACTCATTTTTAGGTTTGGAAGAATCTTGTTTGATTGTAAAAAAAATTAAATACTAACGGAAATGATGTACCTTTCACTATTACTTTCTTGCTTCTTATTTAAAACTTTCTCAAATATTGTGAAAAGGGGCTACTGAAAAGATGGTAACCGCAGACATGCACGTTTCTTGCTCATTAGTCGTCCTAAGTACGGTATAACCAAGTCAGGGTGTAAAACCTGGGAGCAAAGCTATTGACTGAAACTTGAGAAAATACAACAGATTTCAACAGGACAGGTGGGAGAGTTATATTGTCTCGAAAATTCGAGATGTTCCAATATTGATGTCACAAATATTGCATTTGGTATTTGGCAAAGGGCAAAGGAAGAAGTATGCAAGACCATGTGTTTACATTGAAACAAGTAAGAGACAAAAAACTGAGCATAAATAAAAAATTGTACCTCGGTTTTATAGATATACAAAAAGCACTTGACAGTGTTCCCAGAAATCAAATATGGAAAAGTCTACAACAAAGAGTAGTTGAAGCAAAATTGAGAAATAACATTAAATGCATCTATATCTATAAAACAACCAGGAACCGGTTAAGAAAAGATAATGAACAGTCCGATGACTTCATGATAAAGGAAGTATTAAGACAGGGAAGAGTACTGAGCCCGGCGTTATTCATAATGATAATGGATGATGTACTAAAGGAAGTTAAAACAAAAGTTAAACAAATACAAATAGGATACAGAGATATGGAAATAGTGGGAATATCCGAATGTGTTTTTGCCGGCGATTTAGTACTGTTCGTTATATGGAGAAGACAAAAATAAAGGTGATTAGACAAAACGCAGAGAACCTTAATGTCGAAATAGATGAAATATAGTTAAAACAAGTGAAACGTTTCAAATATCTAGGAGTCGATATAGAGACTAATGGAAAACAAGAGGAAGAAGTGAACGAAAGAATAAGTGCAGCAGTCAAAGATTATTACTCGTTAAATAGAATAGAATAGAAATTACAACTAAAACCAAATTGAACGTGTACAAGTCAGTTTTTCGACCAGTCCTTATGCATTGTAGTGAAAGTACACTCAAAAGTAGAATACAAGCAACCTAGATGAAGTACTTACGCAGAGTCAAAGGTGTCACCAGAAAAGATCGAATACGTAATGAAGCAATAAGGGAAGAATTAAACATAGAATCTATACTAAAAACAATTGAGAAACAACAACTTAGATAGTTTGGACAGATCTGTAGAATGGGGAACAACAGACCTATAAAATTAATCTGGCAAGCTAAAGATGTAAGCAAGGGGAAAAGAGGACGCCCGAAGAAAACATGGGATAGCACAGTAGCAGAAATTCTACGGAAAAAACAAATTACATGGCCAGAGGCTGCAAAAAAAGCTAGAAATAAAAAGGAATTGCGGAGGTTTGTCCTAACGAATGTTTTTGAAAAGGTGTATAAAACAAATGACTAAATTCTATTTTCTCAAGACTGCTTGATTTGCAATAAAATAAAAAAAATATTTCAAGCACAAACCATTGGTATGTTAATAATTTTTTAACGATAATATTGCTTGAACACTTGAGTTAACCCTGTTTTGGGGGAGTAGGAGGGGGTATACATTTTTATCTTTTTATTTACGTAACTAACAGTGGGTGTAGTTCGAAGGGGGTGTATTTTAGAACACATGTTTATTTGGGAAATTCTTATTTTGATCCCAACAATACGTCCTTGAAATATCTATATCAAATTAAACCACCTTGTATAATTATAAAAATAAGAAATGATAAGGAATTGTCACTTCTTTCGTTATAATCGATATACCACAACCATATACAACGTGAAGAAAAACATTCAAATGGTCGACTAAACGCGCGAAATCAAAGTAAAAAAATCCCATGCTTCAAATATGTCAAGAAGCCGATCTGCCAGAGTATCTCGGTCCCCGTAGACGCTAGTCTAATTTCATGTCCTTTCCACTCGCTACGCTGGCGTTATTGTGGTCGGTTATTGAACTGTAATTTGCTGCTCCTTACTTTCTACCGTCCATAATTTAGATATATGAATGTTTCTTAAATTTTTAATTTTAAAAAAAATAAATTCATGTCCTATGAATGTATACATAACGAAGAAGCATATTTATTTATTATACGTAATATTAGGGTTAAAGAATTAAGAAACATTTTTCTGCTGCAATTCTAATGTTAGGGTTAAATGACGATTTTTCAAAAAATCCCAAAACCTAACACAAAAAACCTTATTCAAATTTATCAACTTTAATGGTCAATTCATACTACGAAAAATTGGGTCCTAACATAGATCACTTATGAACTACCACTAACAAAGTTAACTATCCAATTTCACATGTTTGTATTTGTTCATACTTTACATATAATAGTTCATAGTACTTAACGCAAAAGTAAGAAGTGTGAACAGATACAGTAGAAATTAGGTATAAACTCAGATTAATAAATAAAATAGATATGTTTTGACTTTTTCCTGCCCCAAACATTCACATTCTAAGCTCACTTGCGGGACACTTCCACTGCTTTGCCATATTTACAAATCCTCTTTAAATGCAGGAAAAATGAAATTAGAAATTTTATTGAAAATTTCTTAAAAAGTTATGCAATTAAAAAAAGTCATAATAATTTATGCATTTGAGTCGTTGCTTTTAAAATTAATTAATAATACTTGAATTTTATATAATAAAGGCATATTCTTATATAAATTTTAAACAAGTATTTGTTGTAACTAAAAGTGGCAACATTGTTAAAAATTTCAATACCTGCTTTGTTTGTCTAGTATAAACTATTTAGTAGTTTTGTCTTTGTTCAGTTACGATATAAAGAGAGATGCAAATATCGTCAGAGCGTTCTCGACTAACATTTGTATTGGATTGTAGTATTATCAAAACAACAAAAAGCGAATGCCGGCGTAAATCCTTTGATGTTTTGGGGGCAAAATTTCGTGACCTTGAAACTGACGTTGACAGATAACTGAGCATCGTTACTTGATTTTACACTAAGAAAAGTGTTCAAAAAATGTAAATTAAATCTTACCTACACGCAAAAAAGTGAAACCAAAGAATCTCAAATAATTATTGTTTATATTTATGGCTTGTTTCGACAAGATTTTAATTGTCAAAGAAAGATTTAAGCATCCAACCCTGTAATATTTTGAATGTTGGTTGATAATTGGTGAAAACTCATTAAAGATGAAGAAATACCAAAGTTCAATTTTCACAATAGGTCTGTTAAACTTAATTTATGAATTGTTAAAGTTAATTTAACAGCTAAACATACAGTTTTAGGTTCTGTTTTTGGAATTCCATCCATTATTAAAAATAACGAGCTATTGTTTAACCAAATGATTTTTATTTTCTATATTATTATCGAAATTATATGTGTAAGTATGTATTTAAGTAGCGCTGTATGTATGATAGGGTGAGCATAAAAACCAATACAATAATATAGATTATATATTTAGAATACCGGTTTACAATAGAAAGAATTTCAGTAAATGATGATATGAAATTACAATAAGTATGGCACTTGAACACAAAATTGATATATTTAAAAGTTACACTTCACCAGAATCTGAATTAAATATTTTACAAGAGAAAATATACTGATGTATGTGACAAAGAAGTTATAAAAAAGTAGCGACAGTAAACTTTTCTACATAGTTATGGAAGTTTTGTTGCGTTTTTCAATTATTATCTTATTTTGTGCTTTTTTCTGGTTGAACAGTTTATGCTGTTTTTCTGGTAATCCCTCCAATTAATATTACGATATAACTTAGACACACATAATATAGTACTTCTTGTTGCACTAGCTTATTTTTTGTGATCGCTTGTAAAGGAGAATTTGTATGCTTATGCCGTGGATGATCCTCCAATACTGGAGAAGGGATGAGTTTTGTTACTATCCCAAAGGACGATGTTAGGTATGTGTAATTTATAATGTTATTTAGTCAAACCATAGCATTATATTATGCTTGCCAAACCCATAATCAAAGTACTGTTAATTTTTAGAACCTAAATATATAAAAAATTTCTGCTTTTCAGTAACATTTTATGTTTAGTGTGTCTACAATAAGTAAAAAGAAATATATACAGTCATTTTTCTTGTCAAACAAAAGTAAAACATATATATGTATTGTTGTTAGGGTTCTGAATCATGTACATGTACATTTCCAAAATATATTATATTTAATATACTTTTATAGATCCACAGGAAACTTATGTTGTAGGCACCCATTAGAAACAGCTTACTCTTGAAAATTCTCCAACAACTTCCACTCAAACTCCTGCTTTCTCAAGTTCTGGACACCACAGAAAAGCAAGGTGAAATTAGTGGTTATGGCTGGCTCTAGGGAAACGAAATTTTGCAAAGGACACCAGAGAAAATAAAGAAATATGCACTACTAGCATGAATTGTAAAAGCGCTAGTACTACTGAAAGGCAGAGAACCTCTAGGTAGAAGGTATTTTGTAGTACACAAACGATTTACCTTGATGCAATATTTTTTGGGATCACAGACATACAACTTTATGATTAAATTATTAGTCTTCCAACAAAACGAAACCTGCAAAGAAACACCAAAAAACTTGCTTGCAAGCCTTGTTTAGTTTACGATTCAATATTTAAAGCTGTAGAAATAAAGCTTCAGACAATGTCCAATGGTAACAAACAGTATACCATATGTATTGGTGGGATGTCACTGAAAAGTCATGTCTTCTATAGTGCTGCATGAGATGAAGATACTGGACTAATTGATATTGGGACTGGATCAAAAGTCCTTTGTCTTGCAAACAATGAACTCTTAATTATGCAAAAGGACTGTAAGCGAACTGGAGGCAATCGCATTTTTTTGTGTGTACCAAATTAGCAGTGAGAGTTTCTTCCTATCATTGAAACATGCATACTAAATTAGGAGAGCCGAAGTTTGCATGTTGATGGTGATATGGGGTGTTATTTCATTAAACTAGCCAATTCCTTTTTAGTAACTCCTGATAATCCAATATTCACAGTAGATGTCAAGGAGATTATTTACTTTTTTGATTCTAGTCACTTAATTGAAGCTACAAGAAATAATTTGAAAATAGATATATTTTGTTTTGATGGCAAACAAACATCCTGGTCATTTTTAAAGTAGTTTTACGGTCAAGACAAACAGGTGTATTATATTAGATAGTACACAAAAATTAACAAACAGGCAAACTTATCCATTGAATTTCGACAAAATGAAAGTACGTCTACCAACTCAAACTCCAATGAGCTAGGGGGCAGTTCGTATTATTGGAACCATTAAAGTAATTGAGAAACTTGACAGACTTATTTCATTCCACAAAATTCTAAGAAATCTGTATGCTCTAGGTCCTAAAAAATACAAAGTGAGGGCAACCTTCTTTAATTCATCAGAATAACGTCTGCCAAGTGATTTTCTGTTTTTCAAATTAATTTGGGTGTTGACAATGTCTGCCAATGGTTTGGTCAAAAAATGATCACACATATCTCTAAAGAGTTTAGGGCTATATTTTGGTGTTGCCTCCACATTACATGTTTTCTTGAATAACTTTTTCTTTATTGTTTTCAATTTAAACCTTAACTTTTCCTTTCGTGGTGTGCCAAAGGTCATGCTTTGTGGTGTTTGAGTTGAAGCTGAGGGATAATGTAAATGTATGGGTTCCTCCATCTCAATAAGAATTTTAGAAGATCTAGTATCTGAAACAAAAAAGGAAAATAGAGGAAGACTATATGCACAGGATTTATTATAGACAATGTGTTGTTCTATTCATCCATCACATTTTTCAGTGTCTATTTTCTGAAGACCAGTAGGAACATTTTCTTACATTGATAGCAAGTGAACTTTGAATGAATAACCGAACATTTTTCCATTTTAGCAAAACCATAAAAAAGACTATTGTATAAGAAAAACAAAAGTTAGGCTAAATGCAATCTAATTATAAGAAAGTCATCTATTTTGATGCATATTATCTACACGAGTTAAATCTAAACCATGATTATATTTACCAAGAGATGGAGAAGCATCACCAATATGTCTTGTGGCGGCTTGAGACGAATGTCCCACTTGCTCAAATGGCATGGTATCTGTAATTATAAAAATAATTGTAATAAACAGCAATTTCAAATAACCAGTTCAAAAAATTTCAAGCATTCTTAGACTTGTCACTCTACACTCTAAAGAATACATAACATTTACAGTGCAATTCTATACAGCTGTTTAAATACAAAGCATATGGCGATTCACAGATAGGCTAAACGCAATCTAATTATAAGAAAGCCATCTATTTTGATGCATATTATTCAAAAGAGTTGAATCTAAACGATGATTATATTTACCAAGAGATATAGAAGCATCACCAATATGTGTTGTTGTGGCTTGAGACGAATGTCCCACTTGCTCAAACGGCATGGTATCTGTAATTATAAAAATAATTGTAATAAACAGCAATTTCAAATAACCAGTACAAAAAATTTCAGTCATTCTTAGATTTGTCACTCTACACTCTAAAGAATACATAACATTTACATTGCAATTCTATACAGCTGTTTAAATACAAAGCATATGGTGATTCACAGATAGGCTAAACGCAACCTAATTATAAGAAAGCCATCTATTTTGATGCATATTATTTAAAAGAGTTGAATCTATACGATGATTATATTTACAAAGAGATATAGAAGCATCACCAATATGTGTTGTTGTGGCTTGAGACGAATGTCCCACTTGCTCAAATGGCATGGTATCTGTAATTATAAAAATAATTGTAATAAACAGCAATTTCAAATAACCAGTTCAAAAAATTTCAAACATTCTTAGATTTGTCACTCTACACTCTAAAGAATACATAACATTTACATTGCAATTCTATACAGCTGTTTAAATGCAAAGCATATGGTGATTCCCAGATAGGCTAAACGCAATCTAATTATAAGAAAGCCATCTATTTTGATGCACATTATCTAAAAGAGTTGAATCTAAATGATGATTATATTTACCAAGAGATGGAGAAGCATCACCAATATGTCTTGTGGCGGCTTCAGACGAATGTTCCACTTGCTCAAACGGCATGGTATCTGTAATTATAAAAATAATTGTGATAAACAAATAAACAAAATGCCAATAAGGTATTAATGAATCCTGTTGAAAAGTTCTAATTAATTCTGCACTAAGGTGGCAATAATAAGTATCAATAACAACTGATTGTAATATTTACTTAAATTTAATATTTACCAGACTGAATAGCTATTTTTGTTGGTGTATCGCTCAATATAACATGGCCCTTGCGTTTTAACCATGGGAATATTGTAGGCACAGCTTGAAGACATAGGTACTTTTTACGTCCCCTTTTGGAAGTAAATTTATCCTCAAAGTGGAGTTGACATAACTTATAATTGTTATGTAAAGAGTCTAGGGTTTTTTCAAACAAATCTCCACGGTTACATGTATCCAACCATAACTGTGCTCTAAAATGTAAATAAAGCTAAGTAAGTATATTTATATTTTTATTTATCATATGTGTATAAAAGAAATAAACTACTACCAATTTATATTGAATATTGTGTATTATTATTCAGCATATTCAAGCTGAACTCATCAGCAGTGACGCTTATTGTAGTGTATTCATTGATTGTAATATTATCATTATTATTTATGTTAACAAAGACACAGAGACAGAGGAATGTTAACACTCAAAACATAGATTCACGCAACTTCCAATGTATAGGTGCAATGGAAGAATAACATATTTAAAAAAAGAAATATATATCTATAATTTATTGCATATAGAAACAATTCCTCTTACCTTACAGGATCTTTAGGAAATCTAAACATAGTTGTTCCGTCTCCATCTCTTGAATGACACCCACGAACTGCACAAGCCATAACTGATATAATAGTTATTGAAACAATTAAAAACACAAACAAAATATATATGTTATATTGTAAATAAGGAAAAACCGTACAGCAAAGAATATTCTTTGTTAAACATGTAAACCAAAGAATACTGTTGGTGTATTATTTGATGTAAACAATAAAATCACATATCACATGACATTGACAGATGACTGACTCTAACTCAGACATGCGAAAATGAATTCTAAAATAGCACAAGCTTCGTTTCTTGGAATTATAGTAAATACTGTCAAACTTGGTTTGTTTATTACGAGCGCCATTAGGACTAGCACGTAAAAATTGAGTTCTTTCGATGTTATGTGTGTTTTTCAAGACTTTTAGTGACAAACTTTGGTTTTAAGTCAATTAATTTAGTGTTTTTTATTATCATGGTTCGTCAGTGCCAAGTCTGTCGGAAAAACGACCGAAATTACCCCGAACTGTCAACTCTCATACCACAGGTATTTAAATATTTGAACGGCTTTCCAGTGGCGGCGACTTTTATTATTCATTTCAATAATATTTAAAATGCTTAAAAGTGTTTTAATTATAAAAAGCAAATTTCTATTTGGCGTTGTTTTATTCTAGTTTTCCCACCAATTTGGAAACAAGAAGAATTTGGTTTGCTTTACTGGGTCTAAGCGAGACTCATGATCTACCAAAACGACCTGAAATTTGTTCGGAGCATTTTAAACAATCTGATTTTATATATAAGAGTAGTGGTCGTAAGTTTCTAAACAAAGATGCTCTTCCCATGTCAATTTTTGAATTTAATCCACCAGATGTAATGTAAGTACCTACACATTTTCTTGGTACAATGGGCCCTTAAAGTAATTCCCAAAATAAAAAAGTCGCTGTCCTGATAAACAAAATTTCCTTTCAATATAATAAGTTCTTTTTATTACAGCTGATAAAGCGGCCATAAAAGACAATTTTTAAACAGTTTATTAATTATAAGTCATTACTTTATTGGGCGACTGGTGACACTCTGGGCTGTCTAGATAACTATAGTTCAGTTCCAATATAGTAGGCACTAAACTAAACTACAATTGTTCTTGGTTTAATGCAATATTTCTGAGAATTTAATGCCTACTATTTTGGAACTGAGCTGTATTTAAAAATTAAATTATTATTTTAATTTTTTTAAGAGGTCATTTGGCCACATATGATCCATTTTATTCAGTTAGCAATGATGACTGAGTTAGTTGACTTACATTAATTTGTTAAAAGAATATGTCTATTTTAGGTCTTCAACAAATAACTCAGATTGCCATCAAAAAGATTTATCAGCACAAAATGTTTCCGAGCAAGCTTCTAGTGCTACTCTAAGTGATGTCGAAAGGTAAATATTTAAGTAATTTATGTTGAAATTAGGGAGTATATTTTTTTAAACTGCTTTTTAATAAAATTTACTGTTTCGACCTTTACTCTGTGGAATCAACTCATATTACTTTTTTAAATGAAACTAACTGTTTCTAGATAATTCCACAATATATTGAAAATATGTTAAAAATTCTAAGAAATTGACAATTAGTTTCATTTAAAAAAGTAATGCTTTTTAAAAGTTTGTTATCAAAACAAAAAAATTGTTAATTGTGTTTTATTTTTAGTTTACCAGTAGAAGAAGTTGTTGATGATCTAGTAACAGTAACTGAGAATCATTCATTTATGAGCGGTGTATATATCATTGCTTACTTCAGATTCTCGTATACTTGCATATAGGTTAGTTTTTTAGTTAGGTTTGTTGTAGTATATATTTTCTCCTAAATGTTTAAAGGTTTTTGTAATAGGCAATAAAATTTATTTACAGTTTGTTCCAGTGACTAGAATCAACAACCTATTCTGATTTATGTATTTTAGGTTTACAGAACCTGGTCCTTCAGGACTTTTTAAATATAATACGCCAGCTGAGTCCTTATCTCCTACTACCAGCACTGCTTCTTCAACTGAAAAACAACTTTTGGGAATCCTAAAAGAAAACCCAAGTAAGCTGTCCGAAGATGCTGTAGGCCCTTTATCTGATTTTAGAGGTGCATTGAAAATGGTGAAAATAACAAAAAGGTAAAATTAACCCGGGAACAGTCACGTTGTTAGATTTTGTCTAACGTTTTTAGGTTTTCTCTTATAATAACTCACTAAGTAACTAGAATTCTGTCGCCATCTAGGAATGCCTCCAGGGATGACACATACCAACGCTTGCAACAATGGAAGGTGTACAGATAACTGTTACGAGAAATAAAGGCACTTGTTACTGTAAATCTATCACGCAATCGTTTATTTATTCCAAATTTTACGTGTGTGTATATGGGAAGAAAGTTGATCCAATGTGCATAAAATTACAAGGTTATCAATCTAAAATGATATGCAGATACTGTCTTGACAGAAAAACAGATTTACGATACAACAATGTGGAACATATGCCTCCCCGATATGTAAAGAACATGAGTACCATAACTACATTAGCTACATGTACCAACTGTGCAGCCCATGGTGAGAATTCTGACGGATAATTGAATGAATACTGTGGGCAATATATGCCTTTACTATTTTCTATTTAAATCAAAAATATATAGACTTTTTTTCAGATGAGAATATGTTTGATCAAATCTAACACGCGACATCTTAAGTTATGGTTATTAACGCGACCGTTCCCGGGTTAAGTTTGTCGCGTGATTTGAGGCACTCGCCTTACGGCTCGTGCCACAAACTTCAGCACTAGTGGAAAAAGTGAACGATATAGAAGTTGATAAGCTGCAGCGCTACCTGTTGGAATGGAAATGTCAATGTCAAATTTTATTTTGACAATCTAAACTTATCTTTGTAATGAATTACAATTAATTCTAACTTATTATCAAAAAATATAGACCAGGCTAAACAATTCAAAATTATTCAAATATTATTAACTGTACCTAGGCTTAACTAATTTTTCAATATTCATTTTTTAAATTATTTCTGTTCAAAATTTTAATAATACACCTATATAAGTTACTTTTTCTTTGATTAATAAACGTGATCGTAGAAAAAGTATTGTGCACAACTCGTACGCAAATCTCTTCTCTCGCTCCATTGATTTTCAGCTCTCGCCTTACGGGTTGTGCCACAAACTTCTGCGCTCGTGGAAAAAGTAAACGATATAGAAGTTGATATGCTGACCTGGTGGGAAGGAAATCTCAATGTCAAAACCCATTTTGACAATCTAATATTATATTTATAATGAATTTCGGTGACAGATATTAATATTAGAAGTAATTAAAACTTATTATTAAAAAAGAGACCAGGCATAACAATTCAAAATTAACTATACCTAGGTTTAACTGTTTTTCATTTTTTAAATCCTTGCAGTTCAACGTTTAAATAAAATACGTATATAAGTTACTTTTTGCTTTCATCAAGAAACTTGGTCGTAGAAAAATATTGTGTACAATTAGTATGCAAGGCATTTTTTGCACTCCCTTGATCTGCAGCACTCACCTTACGGCTCGTGGCACAAACATTTGTGCTGGAAAAAGTAAACGATATAGAAGTTGATATGCTGCAACGTCTCCTGGTGGGAAGTTACAACAAAAAGGATAGAAAATACATATATATGCCTATTTTGAGGGTAATCGGTTGAACGGTGTAGAATTTTATATGCTGCAGCGCTACCTGGTGAGAAATTACAACAAAGAGAATAGTGTAAAAATCTTCTCCGTAAAAAAATACATTGATTAAAATCAACAAACTTTAATTTCATCAAATGAAATATTTATAAACACCAAAATTCCAATTATATATATATATATATATATATATATATATATATATATATATATATATATATATATATATATATATATATATATATATATATTATCTAACTAGCTTTATCAGTCCCAATACGTTAGTCAGACAACCTTAGACCCACTGGAAATAACGTGTTTTTTGGAGTGTATATTTGATAATTAGATTTAAGATTCAAATACACACCAATGGAACATGAGAGGGGTAGGTTAAAATAATATTGAAACTTTTAAATATATTCTACAAACGGTAACCAACCCAATAAGCACTGCAGTTATTTCAAACCCAGTTGTGTATAATTTATAAAGATAATGCACGTTACTAGATCCAGCAGTGATGCCGAATTTAGGGTCACTGGTAACGTCGGATGAATAACTGATGCTTATATCAAGTATCATTTAGTGTTTGGAGTTGAAAGGTGAGAGTTTAAAGTCGGCAAGACGATTAAAGTGCTAAATTATAAAGTTATAAAACATGAGTCGTGGGAGAATTTTAGTGGAACTTGCAAGAAAAGAACGTAAGTACATGATTATAATAAAGTTTTGGCATGTTGTAATTATTTAATAATAATATAATTCCTAAGCTCCAGTTTATAGTATGTATCATAATAGTACATGCCGTTTATATAAATAACAAAAAGCCGCGAAAAAATTATTATTTAGTTTTAAGTAAAGAATATAATATTCACATATCAATTTTCAACTATTTTAATGGTTTCTTATATACCTATTCATTACAGAAGACCATCGTCAAAATTGTGAACTAATTGTTAATTCAGAAGAGGTAAGTGGCATCTTAACTTAAATAATACATTTTGAAGCCAGCTCTGGAAATTAAATTTTTTTAATATATACCCAGTAACAGTTCTTTTAAAATTCAAATTTGTAAATTTCAAGAGTAATTTTATCTTAACAGTCAGACATGAACAGAATAATTTTTTTAAAGGAATTTTTACTGTGTTGACACGGACGTACTACCTTTTTATTTAAAGAATAGGGTTTTGGGTTTCCCCATAATTTGCTGAATTTCATGTGATTCAAGTCGACGTACTGATCGTTGAGTAACTGATATTACCTTTGAGTAACTATAATGTCTTGTTAAATGAAAACGTAAATTGAATCGTCTAGATTCATCTTAAATTGAAATATTATAAAATTAACTGTCTCGACCTTTACTTTGTAGAATCTACTCATATTTCTGTTTTAAATGAAACTAACAGTTTCTAGATAATTCCACAATAAATTGAAAATATGTTAAGAATTCTAGGAAATTGACAATTGTTGCGATATTGCTATCATCGTCTGAAAGACAGAAGTTACATTTCATATGATGCCTACCTGATGTTAAATAATTATATTTGGCTATACCAAAAAGTGACCTACCTCATGATTGACTTAATATATATTAATAGAAAAAAACAGAAGATATGATATTACAAATATTAAAGTTTAGATATAATTAGCCCTATGGGGATATCCTGTATATCTTTTTACCATTTCAGATTGGTATAACTGTTCAATGATATAGAAAACCAGGAAAACTATATCTGCTGATCTTTATAATTATCACTTAAGAAGACAGTTTAAAATTGGAGAAATCCCTAGATTTATCTGTTCATTGACGACTTCTTATTGTGAGTCTCTTAAGTGTCTTCTAATTCTTCAAGGAAATCCAGTTCATGTTTCTTATCACAAATATGTAGTACTTCTAAATGTATGTTAAGTGTCAATGAATGTTTGATGTCAAGCAGTTGTTTTGCATAGTTTGATTTATCTGGTTGTTTTAATCTGTGTGATCGTGAGTGTTCACTGTATCTGATTTCAAAATTTCTAAGGGTTTGACCCAAATAAAGTGCATTGTATTCTGGACATTTATATATACCAAGCTTCTTTAATGGGAATAGTTTTGTTTTCACATTTAACAGTTTTATACTCACATTACTTTCTGTTTTGGAAGAAATTGTTATGTTTATAGCTAAAGATAATATTATTAGAAATATTGATTGTTTTGTAATTTTTCACTTCTTTAGTTTGTTTAGGAAATATTAGTTGTAATGCCACTGTTTCCTCTTTTTTATTAGGTAATTTATTTATCATATGTAATGGATAACCGTTGGATGTTGCTATTTGTTTAATTGTATTAATTTCTCTATCAAATTACATTTGTTTATAGGAACAGAAAATACTTTATGTATCATTGAATTAAATGCTGCTAATTTATGTGAGATGGGATGATTGGAATTATATGGAATAGTTACATCAGTGTGTGTTGATTTTCTGTAAATTGAATAATCACCTACATTATTAACTCACTGAATTTTTAAATCAAGAAAATTTGCTTGCATTATTCTACGTCTAATGTAAATTTGATCTTAGGTTGTAAATTATTAATATGGTTGAAAAATACATCTAATTGTCGTTCACTACCTATAAAACAATCTAATATCATCTACATCTCTATACCAAAATGAGATATTTTTTAAAATGTTACAATCAAAGATTTTTCTTTCTAAACTGTCCATAAAAATGTTTGCCAAAATTGGTGATATAGGGCTTCCCATTGGTAAACCTTCATTTTGAGTATATCCCTTATTGTCAAAAGTGGAATAGTTCTGATTAATACATACATCGATTAAATTAAGTATATCTGATATTTTTCCTAGATTAATATTTTGATCTAGTAATTTTCTTATAAGTGTTAGACACTTATTAGGAGATATTTTAGTAAACATATTGGTAACATCAAATGGAATGAGTTTAGAGCTATCTTTGTTTTTCATTTTTTGATTAATTCTATTGAATTTTTAATTGAGTATTTAGATGTATATCCGTAATTATCAAGTATATTGTTAAATTTTTCTGCAAATATATTATTAGGAGCTGTAACATATGAAACTACAGGTCTAATTGGTTTCGTTATTTTATGTAATTTAACGGTTCCATATAATTGTGAAGAATGAGGATTTTTATTCACGATGTATTTCTTTTCATAATCACTTTAAAGATAATTTGAATTATTAACAATATCTCTTATATTATTAGAAAATTTGTTGTTGGGTCTGCTCTAAGAATTTGTACATCGCTAGATTTTATAAATTTATTTATTTTTGAATCATAATCTTCAGTATTTGACATAACAGGGGCGTTCTCCTTGGCAGATTGTGTTAATAATATGTTATTATTTTCTACATTCAATTTTTTTGATTTAAAACTGAAATGTCAATTTTTTGTTTGACGCTTAACCTTAGACGGTTTAATATTTTTGATTAAATTGGTAATTTGTAATTTCTCATAAAGAAAATTATTTGAATTAGATTTTAAAGTAATTTCTGATTCCGTAGCAAATATTTGTTTAATATTATTCGTAAATTTTGGTGGTATGCTGTACTTCAAACCTTTATTTAAAAATTGTATTTCACTATTTGTAAAATTAGTGTGAAATATATTGCTACGAATATGAATTTTGGATTTTATTTACTCTATATATTGAAAATGCATGCATGTAGGATATTCTTACCAAGACAGTTTTTATCATTAGTAGATCGATGTGAATCACATACATAGGATTCAGCAAATTCTAGCCGAGTTCCGAAACCCTATATAATTAGTTATATCAGTATCTCTCTGTAGGTCCTTAACAATATAAATAAAGTTTCAACCAAAAATAAGGTATACCATTATCTTCAGTCTATTCCTTTATCCACTAGTAATGAGTCAAGGAAAGAAAACGATGATCCTTATTTATTTGAAGAGGATATCCAAATGGCTAAAAATACATTACCAGGTATTCTGTTTAAAACTAACTAACTCTAATTAAGAAATAACCAAACTTTGAACCTTTCTTACAGGCAATGCAAATGCAAAATTTTATTTTACATTATTCATTTGGTAAAGAAGATATTAAAGAGGATGATACATTTAATAGTCGAGAATCGTTTACTGATTTATCCAATGTTGATGATGATATTCTCGATAAAGATTATGCTCCTTCGTTATCATCGATATCTAAATGTTCTAGTAGTACGAGCGAACAAAGCGATTTATTACAGAAGACAATTGTAGAGAATTTAAGTACAAATGGGACCAGTCATTTTGATATCACAGATGTACTAACTTTAATATATATTCATTATATTTATTATTTTAGCCTCTCATTTTAATGTGCGCGTTCAAAAATCCAAAAATTTTAACCTTGTTGTAGGGTTTGACTTCGCAAAAAAATTACAATAGTCCTTCCACTTCCGGCAGTAACAATAGCTATTCACGTAATACTGACGATGTTGAACAACGTAATTTGTGTCCATTTTGTTATGAACTAGTGGGACACTTTGCTCGTCACTTGCAGAGAAAACATTCTGATCAAGAGTCTGTTAAAACTATATTAAAATTGGCTCTTAGCTCAGCCGATAGAAGAGCGGCAATAAAAGCCCTCAAAAAAAAGGAAATTTTTATTTAAATCAACAGAAAAGCAATATCCTCAAGGTAGTGAGAAAGCCTAATAAAACGTTTCTGCAATCTACCGACAATAGTCAATATATACCCTGTGTTCATTGTTTGGGTTACTACAAAAAAAGTTACCTTTGGAGACACAAGAAAATATGTAAATCAAAAAATAACTGTGTACAAAAAAATGTAGAAACACAACATGTAAGTGAAGCTCAGACGTTTCTCATAGCAACTGGCATGCTAGGAAATTTTCTAAACAAAAGTCGTCCTAAGAATGAAGTTCTAGATATGATGAGACCTGATGAAATTAGCGCTGTGGCTAAGGCTGATTCGTTAATATGCCTATACGGTGAATCTTTTTTAAATAAACACAAGAGGAAACAAATGAACGTTGTTGTTTCTAATAAAATGCGAGAAATGGCGAGATTAAAAATTGCTTTGCAAAAATCAACTACTATTAAACTACTGGTTGATATTTTAAAGCCAGATATGTACAACCATATTGTTTCAGCTGCAAAAATTATCTCAGGTTATCATGTTGACACTGAAACATTCATTAGCTCTTAATTTTGGTACATCCCTAAAATTCATATGTGACGTGGCCATAAAGGCCATTATTACCAAAGATCCATTATTTACTATCTCAGATGACCAGGAACGAGATAAGAGACGAAAGGAAATATCTGATCTTCGTCAAATGATATCAAGTCATTGGTCCAATGATATTTCTAGCTTGGCTCATAAAGTTTTAAGCGAAAGAAAGTGGGAAAAAACAAAATTACTTCCCGTAACTGAGGATATAGGTTTATTTAAGAATTATATTATATGTCAAGGAGCTGCTGCATTTGAAAACATAACTAATGGTATCAAGATAGCAGAAAATTATAAAGTGTTAGCAGAATGTACTTTATGTATGATATTAGTTTTTAATCGCAAAAGAATTGGGGAAGTCCAGTTTTTAGATCTAGCAAGTTACAAAAGAGATGTTTCAAGTACAATACAAGAGGAAAGTCTAAGTACGCTGACTGAAACTGAAAAATTGATGTGTTCAAATTTTAAACGAATAATAGTTTTTGGTAAAGGTAGTAAACCTGTTCCGATATTGTTAACACGTCAAATGCAAACATTTGTTGAGAAACTTTTGGAAGTTAGAGCACACACCGACATTGTTCCATCATCAAATCAGTATGTATTTGCAAATCCTGGTTCAACAGATAGGTGGATGTGTGCTGCATCAGTATTACGAAAATTTGCCAAGAAGTGCGGTGCCAAAAACCCAGAGATCCTAACAAGCACTAAATTTCGAAAACAGATCGCTACAATTTTGCAATTATTGAGTTTTGAAAAAAGCGAAATGGAACAAATCGCACGTTTTATGGGTCATACTGAAAAGACCCACTTGGAATTTTATCGGTAAGTGATAGATTAGGTTTCTTTCAACTGAAGTGAATACCGTTTTTGTATCCAACAATTTCAGTAATGCAGCAAATTTGATGTCAATTACAAAGACTTATTATATTTACTAATCAGCAGTCAACTGGATTTGTATCGCACATTGTACGGTTTTCGTGTCAGTTGGAACAGACCTATATTATTACCAAAAAGTAAAGCATCCAAAGAAATGTTAAGACAACAATAAACTAATAAAAAAAAATATGACTACCTAAAAATATAGCTACTTATAACCGTTAATGAATAGAATAATAATTTTTATTAAAAAACAAGATGTAAGTCAAGAACCTTTTAATCAAATTTTTACTATAAACGTTTCATGTCCTGAAAATTAGAATTGATTTTTTTAAAATAAGTTGAATACAGCATAAATGCAAAATTTGTTCAATTGATTTTTTGAAATCTAACGTTCAGTGCCTAGATATTATCTAATTTTTATTAAAAAAAAACACAGAAAATGGCTCTTAGAGACATTGTCTAATATTTTCCAAATTAGAGTTTTGAAGTATCTAATCAATGGTGTATAAACATGAATTATAGTTAGTTTATGATAGGATTTTTAGGTAAAAAGTGACGCTTGCGTGACAATGAAATAATTCACAATAGTAGTAGTAGCTAAATAAAATGAACAATTAATTTATTAAAAAAGTAGTAAAAAACATGTTTTGTGTTATCAATACTGTTAGGGCGTTTTTATATACAAGGTAAACAAAATGTAGAGCGTTGCAAATGACTTTTCGCCTTCATAAAAATGAGTGAAAATAATATGTACAATTTTGATCATATAATTGTAAATATATAAACAAATTAGGCAATTTGTCTAGGAGCAGATTTATAAAAAAATGTTTCCATTATATTCTTATTAATCAAATACATATTAATCTTTAGAATGACCGAGGACGTATACCAGACAGCAAAAGTGGCAAAAGTTTTATTGCTCTTAAATGCTGGGAAAGGTAGAGACTTAAAAGGGAAGAATTTAGTAGATATAGAAGTTCAGGAAGACGTCCTTGAAGATGAGGAGATTGAGAAGGATAAATTTTTTTCCGAACCTGCAGCTGAAGAGTTAGAAATAAATAAGGAAACAATTAAACAAAGGCATGAAGAAATATATTATTTGGAAGATAAACAACATGAAATTTCATTAAAATCAAAAAAAGATAAGGAATCGGGTAATATTAAAAAAAATTCCCGTCATTGTTGGTCCGAAAATGAAAAAAAATGTGTATTGAAATATTTTTCTAGACATGTAAAGAAGAAGATTCCACCTAAAAAAGGAGAATGTTTAGAATTTATTAAGCAAAATGACACATTTAATACGAAGGACTGGGTTAGAATCAAAACATTCGTTTACAATACCTACCGACCTAAATAACTTGATTTTTTTATTTACTTGAATAAGTTTTAACAAGTGAAAGGTTTTTATGGAAATTTTGGCATGGTGGTCAAATAATTAATTTTGTTTTTCGTTTATTCTATCTTATAAATAAATTTCGGAAAACACATTAAAAATGAGCAATCAAAATTATTGGAAGAAGACTTCTGAAAATTGTTTAATAAACGAACAAACGAAACATTAAGAAAAGTAATTTTTAATTTTTTTCAGTTAACCGCTATATCAAAATTTAACCGAGAGTCGGTGTCGAACCTTTGTACAGAACAGTTGTGCGCTCCGAAACGATTTAATTAGTAGTTAAAAAGTAATTAGTGTATATTTCAAAGTGAACCAAAACAAACAAGAACATTTACAAGGTAAAACAAAAACTTTTTGTATCGTCACATAGTCATAAATATATACATTCCATACCTAATTACCATCGGTTATCTGTAAATTCCAAAGGAAGACAGGGCCGCACTTAACAGGCAGGTCCATGTCATTACTTAAAAATGGATGAATATCCGCCTTTAGGAACTTCAAATGGGGGAGTTCAGAACATAGCAAGCACATCATCACTGCCTTATTCATATATAGCCAGCCAAAGCAATTCAACCTTCCCCAAAAAACAGCAAGCAATTGTATTTAATGCACTGGACAATACAAAATTGGAAGAATATATATATGCGGTGGGAGATATAATTACGCCAAAAAATATTTTGTTCGCTTCTCGGATTTCTAACAATAGAATATGTATTTACCTCACCAATGAAAAAATTGTTAACGACTTCGTATCTACTAATAATGGAATTATCACAGTTAACCATCAACGTATTCAAGCACGAAGATTACTAAACCCAAACATACGATTGATTATTTCAAATGTGTGTCCCTCCGTACCACATAACATCATTGAAGCTGAGCTTGTTAATATGGGACTGAATTTGGAAACTCGATTGAATTTCCTTAAGATTGGCACACAAAATCCGGAATATAAACACATTTATAGTTTTCGTAGACATATTTACATCTCTCCTCCTGATCAAATCATAATACCTGAATTTCTGGACTTCAACTATGATAATACATCTTACCGAATATTCCTATCTTTAGACAATGTCTGTTTTACTTGTAAACAACCTGGTCACACTGCAAATAATTGTTCTCACTCTAAATTACTTCCAAATATGGTATTACTGGACTCAACTCCCAAATCTCCAGTATCCACAAATAAAGTTAAACCAACAGATATCCCTACTCTTGCACATTCACATTCAAGCTGCATTTCTAATCAAGATAACCTCATGGTTCCTAACGTAAGGGAATGCTCTAACAACCATATAAGTATAACAAATCTAGATATGGAGCCAGATTTTAATCCATTAGATAAGCCATCAAACACATCACTTGAAATTACCAAATCCCCAGAGCAATCGCAAAGGCAATCAAATTTATCACTTGACATTCCTAACGAATCTGAACAAACTAAGACGATTTCTGCAGCTTGTAAACGTCAAATCTCTACTTCACCTGATTTAGAAAACCAAAAACCTGATGAAGAATCTTTTAGACGTCCGAAATCTTCAAAAAAATGTAAAACTAAGAAAAACGCAGAAGAATTAACTCACCTTTTAGAACCTATAAAAGATCTCCTAGTTACTTTCAAACCACCAAATTTTATGAACTTTACCGAATTATGTGATTTTATAATAAATGCATCTGGGTCTAAGCATGCTGCAAGCATAGCAAAAAATTACACCAACGACTTACACAATCTGAAAAATCTACTTACATTCGTTCATAAAAACATCGATAACACATCTGTAAAAAATAATATAACAAGGATTAAGAAAAAATTGACGGAAGAAGCTGACCTAACATCAACTGACGAAGAAAGCGATATCTCTTCTCACTCTGGTTTTTCAAGATAAAGTAATGGCTTACTCAAATTTTATTCTTCAGTGGAAAAACATATTAATAATATCGGACTCCTACAGTGCTCTCAAAGGAATAAAACAACTATTTCCTTCTCACCAAATACTTATAGACATTAAAGAAGAACTTCACAGACTTCAGCTGACACACGTTAAAATAGAGTTCCTGTGGGTCCCTTCTCATGTAGGCATACCATTCAATGAAAAAGTTGACGAAATCGCACGACACTCTATAGGCAACAAAAATCTACCATATTTTGAAAAAGTTCCAGCTGCCGATTTCAAATCAGTTATAAAAGATTTTGTATGGGATATCTGGCAAAAAAGATGGGAAGAAACCAATACGCTTCTTAAAGAAATCATGCCATCAGTAAAATCCAGACTTCCTCTTCCACAGAACAGAAAAGACCAGGTTGTTTTAAACAGGTTAAGAATAGGACATTCAGCCCTCACACACCAGCATTTGTTAAATCAAGAACCACCAAAGCAGTGTTTTACGTGTCATGTGCCTCTAACCACAAAACATATATTATTGGATTGTACAAATTTAAGTGTTACAAGAACAGTTAACAACATTCCGTCTAACATGAACCGCGCGTTAAGTGAAAACTGTGAAAAAGTGCTCAAATTTCTAAAAGACTCCAATTTTTATCATAAAATATAAGTACCTATTGTATGTTTTTTTGACTATAAGTACCTATTTGTATGTTTTTTGAAACCCCGCTCATAACCCTCGAGGTTGATGCGGTAAAATAAAAAAAAAAAAAAAAAATTAACCATTTTAGTTCATCGATTTTTCGTGTACTTATATAAATATTGATAAAAAGGAGGTAAATTTTTTGGCGATAGAAGAATAACTACCTGATTTGCCTTATTTCCTATGATATTTAATGAAATATTTCGATAACTTTTTGTTTTGAGTTATTAATAATCTTTATTTTTTGATTGGCAATATTTTATCCTAATGTAAATAAGCATTCATAATTCTTCAAATATTTTGAAGTTACAGTAGACGGCACATCGCACGTTATAGTCCACAATATGTAGATTTATTTTCAGTGTCTCAAGTTTTTAAAATATATTTGAATACAAACCAGACATGTCAAAACACTGTTGCCACATTCTGGAACTGATAACGTTGGTCACACGTTTAAAATTCGTGTCAGAAAATTGGCTATATACAATAGCAGCCCGCGCGCCTCTACTGAGCAAACAGATGAACTACTAATGTATAAAACTGCATAAACAACCTCAAAATCGGTCCCAAATTTTTTTTTCAAGTTGAGTTTATAGGTAATAGATGAGTGAAAGGAGGCTAAATACAAAGGAAAACGTTAACGGACCCGAAGCTGGGTTTGATAAGGTCACTTTTGTCCTATTAACGTTGGTCGAATATATCGTTTTGGGACTGTATAAGCGGTTAAACAAATATATATATATATATATATATATATATATATATATATATATATATATATATATATATATATATTTGTTGTTTTTAAATAGACTTCGTACGCCTATGCTTTGACGATGACGCCAAGGCGATGTATCCACAATACAATCCCCACTTTTTGTAATTCATTCATGATTTGACTACTGGCGTTTAGAATTGTTGACCGCAATAATAAACGTGTTTATGAATGAATAGCCGTCTCTATGTATTACTACTTTATATTCTAAGATTATTACTCTAAGGGTATAAATAGTTAACTTGTTAGTGGTAGGGTTCATGGTAATAATTTTTTAAAGTATGAATTGAATTAATTTCCTTTGCCTATTCAAATTTGGAATATTGTTGAGCTAATTTGTTGCGGATTGGCATGCCTAAAGGATTTAAAAAGTGTTTCTGTTTAAAACTCTTGGCGCCGGATTCATAAATGTTAGTTTTTTATCCATATTCTCTACATTTAAAATAAAAAAATTTAAAGTTAAACTATTACAATCTTGCGTTTAAAAAAATATTTACAGTAATTTAAACCTGATTAAAAAAGTATGGTAATAGTTAACAACCCCAGAGAAGGTAAATCCGTTCGACAAATCATTCAATAGAGCGTCGCACTATGTCATCTTTCACCCCCACCAATCAAGTGCAAAATTTAACCACAGTGTGACGTTCTCGAACATAGCCCTGCTTCTGCACCCATATACGTAAAAAAAATCACAGACAAAAATGTATATGACTGCACCAGTGCCAAGTGTCAGTGTAATTTGTGTGGTAAAAAACGACATGACATAACATGATTAGTGACAGTGACAAGAGAAGTTATCTGCCATAAATAAAAATATTTGGAGAAAATATCTAAATTTTTTTATTCATTTTATTTTAGATCAAAAAATATTTTGATTATGGGATTATTCGGCAAAACACCAGAAAGAAATCCAAAAGATATGGTAAATACCTATTTTCTGTTGATTTTATGTTTTTTATATCACATAATATATTTAACAGGTTACAGAATGGAATCATAAATTAAGAAAAGAAGGTTATCAATTAGACAGACAGATTAGATGTGAGTAATTTTTGCAAATATTAAAACCCTGTTTTAAACATTTCATTTTACTATTCCTAGCCATTCAGCGAGAAGAAGAAAAAATTAAAAGAACATTAAAAGAAGCTGCAAAGAAAAATGACAGGGACATCTGCCTTATTTTAGCAAAAGAAATAGTACATTCCAGAAAAGCAGTAAACAAAATTTACACATCAAAAGCTCACATTAATTCTGTTATGTTACAAATGAAGAATCAATTGGGTAGGTACCAACTAGGTTTTGATTATTTATGTCACACTCTATAAAGGAAAAATATTTTAATAAAATTACTCACATTTATTTTTAAATTATACTATGTAGTCAAAAAAAGAAATTTGGTATAAAATAGTTGCAATTACAGTGATTAGTATAATATAACATAATAATGTTTAAATACTGGCTATAATTTAAGTGTATCTTACTTAGGGTAGAATGTGCTTTTTTATCTTGTGGATGGGATACTTATATTGCTATTTATTTTTATAATTATCTATGCCTTAAAAGACCTTTTGTCAGCATCTTTTCATATTTTACATAACCATGATTTATACAGATCAGGTTCTTTATACCAACATCATAAATTAATGTTTTTTAGCAACTTTACGAGTAGCAGGTGCTTTACAAAAATCAACTGAAGTAATGCAAGCTATGCAGCGTCTCATTAGAGTGCCTGAGGTAGCTCAAACCATGCAAGATATGTCAAAAGAAATGATGAAAGCTGGAATAATTGAAGAAATGTTAGATGAAACAATGGAAGATCTAGATGATACAGAAGAAATGGAAGAAGCAGCGCAAAGCGAAATTGATAAAGTATTGTTTGAAATAACAGAGGGCAAAATTGGAGAAGCTCCACTGCCTCCCACAGAACCTGCAGAAAAAGCTACGCCTTCACCATCAAGAGAACCTGAAGAGGAGGATGAGGAAGAAATTGAAGAAATGCAAAGTAGACTGGCTGCACTAAAGTCTTAAGTCTAGTGATAAAGTATATGCAGCTCTTAATCACATTTTAAACTTCTAGATTTTACCTAATTGAAATATTTGGATATCTTGTATTATTTTTTAACAATTGCGAAATTGTAAGATTATGTTTAAGCTATAAATTGATATCATATATTACTAGGTCAATAATTACAGAAAGCCACAACTGATTTCTTCTAGGCTGTCGATAACTTTCATTAAAAGGCTTAAATACCTTATAGCATAGGTATTTTAAAAATTATCAATACACCAGATATTTTTTTTATTTTTAACCATAATTAATAGAACTGTATTCAATACTTCATTAACTTTAAGGCATTTTTCTTATCTTCTTTAAAAATATTAGTTTTTGGCATTAAAAGCTACTTGAATAGTGAATTTGGAAAATAATGGTGGTACTTACATTTAGCACTTAATTTGTTACTAAATCTCGAAATTTTACAATGTTATATACTTACGAACAACACTATACTTTTGCCAAAGTATATGATTTTAAAATCATATCCTTATTATCAGCAGTTGGTATCTTACTACAACTGGATAGTGTGGGAGAGAGTACCATCCTGTTGAAAATATATTTCCAGAATCCAAATTGACTTTTTCTACATTTAAAAACATTGTTCTGACTATGTGGATATCTAATATCTCTGTCGAAACATTAGTTTTTTCTGGATAATACGTATGACTCTCTAGAAGAAAAAATGTGTTAGGTAGATAGATAAATTTATTGGTCTTTGTGTATTATTTACATGACATAAGACAAGTCATACAAAGTCAAACTTAATATTCTAAGGTAAAAATGAGTTTATGAATAGTATCTAAAAAATCTTAATAAATGGTAAGCAATAAAATTACAAAATAACATTTGCACAGAATAAAATTACCCCGAAAATTATGAGTCTGATTAAGTATTGTTAAAATTTGTAGGAAAAAGAAATATACAGAAATTAGGTGTTATTGTTCCAGCCAATAAATTCATCAGGAGAGTAAAAACAATTTTTAGTTAAAAACAATTGTAAACTTTTCTTAAATTTGTTAAAATGCTTTATTTCTTTGATTGAGTCTGACCGCAAATTAAAAAACTGTCCTCATGCATACATTGGAGACTTTTTTAGTTAGAATCGATTGAATTTATTTAGGTGGATATCACTTTTATTTCTCATTTTTAATTATGGACTTACTTTTTAAATGAAATTAACTGTTTCTAAATAATTCCACAAAGATGTATGATTATCGCGTGATATTTAAACAACAACAACAAAGAGATTCTTGAGTAGTTCACGCAAAAAAGGGCTACTGAAACAGAGTGGTAACCACAGACATGCATATTTCTGGCTCATTTGCAAAAGACCAAAAGAGGTAAATACGCGTTCTACTGAAGCTGAAGAAGCAGTTGCACACAGGAACTATTTTATTATTGGCAACTGTTTCAAGATTTCCGGCTCATCATTTTGTGATAACCACCATTGTAGTCCGTTTACATTTGTTATTACTTCGTCCGAAAACATAACTTGTTTAAATGGAGCACTGCGGGCATTTAACTTTGTTACTAAAGGTAACAATCCAGTGTTTTCATATAACTCGTTAATTGTTTCTAAAGCTATATTCTTTTCTTCTGGTGTTAACGGGTATTTTGTGGATTCAACATATACGCTATAAAATGATATGGCGTTAGTGCTTGCTTATATCGATTATTAAATTCCATACAGCATCTGCGATAGTAGCATTTTTCCTCTGCACAGTATCAAGAGCAACTGATATAGGTTTTAAAATGTTCAAATAATCTTGTGCTGCATGTTTAATCGCAATATTTGAAACTTTTTGGTAAATAGTGGAATCAATCTCATTTTTATTTTCTTCGCAGATTTTTAATATGATGTCCCACTGAGTGACATACATCTCTAAGCAGTCGCCAAGGCTATTCCATCGCACATCGCTTGGAAGGACTAAAGTGCTGCCTCCTGCTTGACTGAATTTAGCTCTAGCCCAATGGTTATTTCGAAAATACTTAACAATTTGGACCATATGTTCTTTAACGTCTTTAACTTGAAAGTCCTTGCACAGTAAATTAAAAATATGTGCAGAGCAGCCATAAGTTATAACTTTTGCGTTCGTTTTGACCACCCATCAATTGACATATTTATGGACTATCCTGACAGGGAGGAGAAACATTTTTCTTTTTCCTCTTCACAGATTTTGTCCAAAAGACTTGTTGCTCTCGTTTTTCTCGAGGGCGGTGTATAACCAGGCCTTAATAACTGAATGGCTTTTTTCACCTCTAAATTCTCAATACATCTGAAACTCGAATTAGTAGCAAAAATAGCCTTTGCTATTTGTTAGTCAATTTTATGTTTTTCAGCAGTTGAAGTCCGCATTACAAAACCACTCATGGTAGGCTTGAGTTTCAATTGCTTTCTTTTTTTGGACTGGCTCAAAAGTTGTTGGACTTGTTGATACTTTCAGTGGAGTTTTTCTAACATATAAACTATCCGTCATGAGTGAACTACAACTTGAGGCAAATGATGTGCTAGCAAAACTGTCAAGCGACATTCGACTCTCTGGAAAGAGAAAAAACATAATTGAAAATTGAAATTGATTAATTGATATAGTATTGATTTTAAATTAAAGTGAAAATGTTCAATAGAGATATAAAAGCAAATTTATTTTTTTAAGTTGAAAAAAATTATAAATTAAGTAACTATAGAAGAGTAAAGATAATCTGTAATTAAACTGGGAAAGGTCGCGTTAAGAAAGTTACATTAAAGGCCACGTGTTAGATTTCACCTAACATTTAAAAACAATCCTATATGCCTAAAATCTATATCCTAAAATATCTATAAATGAATACTTAAAAATTATATTATCTTTGTAAAAATAATATCTATAAAATTTTTTTTTAAATTATCTCAAAAATGTATCTTCTTCTCATTGACTTTCAGATCTTTAGGTCCATAGTCTCCCTATTGGGATTCCTAGCCTCATTTTTACGGCAACGGTGGCCAGCCGCTTGGCCAACCCTACTGCTTTAAATCAGTAGGGAGTTTGTGAATTCGGTGATTTAGTTGCCCACCTTAATTGTTTACTTAATATTTCATTTGTTATTATTTGACTATTGAATTTTTGATTAACTTCGTAGTTTCTTAATATTCTCCATACTCCATTTTCTTTAATTGGGCCGTATATTCTCCGTAGTATTTTCCTTTCCCAGATTTCTAATGTATTTTCCTCTTTTTTTGTTAAATTCCAGGTTTCTGCGGCGTAAAGTACGACTGGTCCAATTACTGTCTTGTATTAATTTTTGTGTTTGTAGACAATATATCTTTGATTTAAATGTGTCTTTTAATGTATAGCAACATTTGTTACTCTGCTGTATTCTGTTATTTATCAAAAATGTATCTACTTATAATATAATACGTATATATTTAAAAAATATTTCAAAATATCTCAGAATATATAATTAAAAATTACACTATGTTACTTAACTTATAATTAATATTTATGTCTCAAAACTTTCACTAAATTATCTCAAAAATAAAATATCAAGTGCTTGGAGAATCAACAAAAAACAAAAAATGTTAGGCAAAATCTAACCACGCGATCATTCCCGGGTTAATAATAAAAATCTTTATTAAATATAAATAAAATTAAATTAATAATTTAATTACCTGTATTCCTCTCTTGATAATTACAAACATCGTGGTGTGCTCTAAGTCTTTGGACTAACCCTTGAATATCTTTCTTGCACTTTCTACAAATAGCCCTACACCCCAATTTATTTGGATTTGTTGTCTTAATATAGAACTGCCATATTGGGTCCTCTTTTCTTCCACTCATTTTACTTTATTTATGTTTTCACTTCACTTAACTAACCTAATTAGCGAAATTCGTGAAATTTTTGGGCAACGTCAATTTATAGGTTGAGAAGGAATATTCTTGCAAAAAGCACAACAAACGCGTTCGTGCCTCACTCGGCAGTACTCGGCACTGTATAGTGAGTGTATAGGACAGAAGGAAAACAAATCGGGACAAGAATTTTCTTGCAAGAAGCGCGACAAATGCGTTGTCACAAGTTTTTGAGCCGCAAATTGTATTATAATTTTTAAACTTATACATTAAAATAATTAACAATAATTTCAAAGAATCAAAATGTTCAAATTTTATATTCAAATTTAACCCGTAACGGATACTACTCAAAATACGCAACGTAAATACTACTAGAGGGTCCCAGGGACCCAATAATTAAAAAATTCATGACAATAATGTTTTTTGTCAAAAACTTTATTTCTTACATTTATTTAACCAAGATATGCCTCTATTATAACATAATAATAAAAAATAATAATTAAATGCATTTTGGGCACATTGTGGCCGCACATTTTAAACATATGGGAATTTTGCACCTAGCGCAGTAATTAGTTGTTTTTCGGGCTTTTCCTGGCGGGCAAACGCGGCATCTGGGTCTTTTCGACCTGCAAGGGTTTTCCAAAGGTACAGGTGGTTCCTCCATGACAATTCCTAAAATATCAGCGGCCATCGAACGAAGTTTGCGAGGTACATGCATGTTGTATATTCTAGCCGTCATGTACGGAGTATACAATTCACGTCCTAGCTGTTTGAGGAAATTGTACCTGGAAATTTATTTTCCTTGTTGGGCGAACTGGTATATGATCCTGCTATTTACTCCAGCAATATTTAGTATGGCGTGGAATAATGACATAGGCCAGCTGCGAGTTCTTCTTGACGTCGAATAATTAGCACATTTTTTCGTCAAGTGCGTCAACACCTGCTTTAGTGCCATTGTAGTATAAATTTATTTCGGGTTTTGTGCTAACATCATCTACGGAATTATCGTGATGCATACTAGAGACTAGGATAACTGCTTTTCCTCGTTTTGGAACATGAGAAACAATAGTGGTTTGAGCTGAAACCCAAATAATGAAGATTGTACATCTCGGTTTCTATTTGGTTGGAACTCTGGAGGGATCTGTCTCTTATTTTTTCGCATTGTGCCCACATATGTTAGACCACTTTTAGTTCATCAATCAACTCAATAGAAGAATGCCAGTTGTCTCCCGTAATGTTACGATTACTATTTGCAGCGGGTGCAATCAAACGTAACACTACTTGCGTGGGATGCGACAATTTACTTTTTACACTCGTAGGTTTTGGATCTTTACCAGTATAAACTTCGGCATTTACATATAGTGGGTTTTACTGTCAGCTAATACTTGCACTTTTATCTCGTATTTAGCGGGTTTGTTGGGGATGTACATGCGAAATGAACATCTCCTTCTAAACGGAACTAGCATCTCGTCTATGGTGAGATTAGATCCCAAAGCATAATTTTCTTTGGAATTGGTTACGAACTGTTCAAATAAATCTGAGATTGCAGCTAACTTGTTGCTTTTTACCCTTTCAGGTCTAGTTGTAGCATCATCAAAACGAAGACAGGCTAATAAATATGAAAACCGTGCCAATGACATAGTGGATCGAAATAGTGGCCTTCCGGTTCCATCAGTAGCCCACATAGGTTTCAGATCTTCATGACCTGACTTGAACAGTCCTTGCATGTATAGAAGCCCTATAAAAGCTCTTATTTCCAATTCGTCTGTGTTTTGTACAAATGTAGGCAAAAATGTCTTTCTGCTGTTTCTGCATGTTTTAAATTTACTGTAATAAGCTTTCATTTCGTCGATTTTTAAATTAGTGTTTTCAACAATAATTTGAATCATATTGTCGGTAAAGAGTAACTTCCAAGCTTCCAACGGAGTTTTCAAACGATTTGCACGAGCTGGGCCTTTCAGACCAGGTAACACATTTTTTATAATATTGTGCTGGAAAGTTTTGTTACGAGAAGGAACTTCTTTGGACCATTTAGTTCTATCCTTTCCGTACCACGCTTTTTGAGTCGGTAAAGCGTTTGAAGTCGAAGCGGTGTTACTATCAGTGGAAGAATCTGTTAGATGTTCTTCTTGGTAATCATCTTCACTTGAGTCAGCCTCAACTTCGCTTTCTGAATCATGGTCACTAAAAATTTCGTTATCTTCTTCTTCCGGTATAGGTACGTCTTCAACGTTCTGCGCATTGTTATCATTGTCCATATCTGTCCAAAAAGCGTCATCGTCTAATAATTCCGCCAACTGGCGATCCGAAAGTAGCTCATTGGTTGAGGCGTTCATAACTATAAAAATTAGAAAGTATGAGTATTTTACAATATAATATTGCTTCATTATAACCATACTCAAGAAACTAGTTAGCAATATACAAATATACATAAATTTACATGCCTACTTACCTAAATTATCCAACTTTACAAACTAACATTTATGCTACTATAGGGTCCCACGGACCCAAATATCGTATTGCTTTGAAAGTAAACAATATAGACAACCACTCACAACAGCATTCGACAAAGAACTACTTGACTGGAGAATAACTGGAAGCACGATTTCCCCACTCTAATATGTCTGGGCTATTTTCAAGAATTTAGACGTCGCTGGGTCCTTAGGACACGATAGTAGTAGTTACGGGTTAAAAAATCAAATAAATCGTGATTTTTAAAAAAAAAATCAATGGTTTTTGATTTTTTTAATAAAAATCAGATTTTACCCAACCCTGGTACAACTATATTGCAGCTGATGCAGAGTACATAAATGCGTAATAAAAGTAGGTGGCATTGACAAAAATTTGATTTTAGATTATTGAAAGCAAAGCGTATTACAGAGAGAGTCAATTTGAAGGTTAAAGTTTAGTTTGGAATTTAATTCCATTCTAATAAATTTAGTATGTACCACAGCCTCAAACTTACTATTATTTAATGTAAAAGTTATGTTGTTGCATGATGTGAATTGGATAAAAATGGTTTCATATTCATTGATAATGAGGTGATTTTTTTACACTAATGAATGAACTCAATCATGATTATTTGTATTTTCCTAAGTAACTTATACAAACCATCAGCTAGAATATACAATTGTTGTCTCATCTGCATATATAAAAACGTGTCCATTTGTTATACTTAAGGGTAGATCATTTATGTAGAGGAGAAATAAAACTGGTCTTAATACTCCACCCTGCAGAGTTCCAATAAAAGTACTATTCTCATCAATCTGCACTTTGAGTGTACTGCCAGACATATATAAGTTAATCCAAGATTCAATTGGACCTCTAATGCCCATTACTTCAAGTTTTATTGATAAGTAGGTGGGATTAATTGTGTCAAATGCATGGGTTAGGTCGAAAAATATTCCTACTAAATAGTTGTTCTGATCGATATTTTCATGGACATATTGTACAAAGTCGATTAAAGCAGCTTTAGTGATTATACTATTGTGGTCTAAATATTCAATTAACCCTTTGATTCAATAATATTTGAGAAACGGCGAAATATACATATCATTCTGTAATTGTCGACACATTGAGGATAACATTTTTTAAATAAAGGAATCGTTTTATTTATTTTTAGATCTTTTTAGAAACTGGCCTTGAGTAAGATAAATTGGTAACATGAGATAGTTTGACAAAGATTGTTTCTACACATTCTTTCAATACAGCAGCTGGTATTTCATCAATACCAGCAAATCTTTCTTTTTAAATGTTTAATCTCGTCTTCAGTAGCGGTGCAAAAGGCAATGAATTCCGACCACTTATCTAACTTGACATATAAGAATTAAGGAGTAAACTTAGGCCTTTCATCTTATTAGTAACTGAATTTGCAAAGTAGTGACCGAATGTGTTTGCAACCTCTTTTTCCCCGTTATGTTCCATCCATTATTTAACAAATTATTTTTGTTTTGTTTTTCTATATCCAGTTTTGAGTTTACCAAATTCCACAAAGATTTAGCCTTCTTATTTGAGTTAGTTTTTTTTCATTGCAAATTTTTATATCGATCGTTTTTGTTTTTTATAGTATTCTGTTAAGGAAGGGTCATTGGCTTTTTGTATTAACCACTACAAGTCTTTCCATTGTTTAAGTTCAGAGTGTAGTTGACTCAAAAAGGGTATTTTATTTACGTGTTTAGTGCGCTGCATTATATTATGTTTCGGAAACGCTACCTCAAAGCACCACTGAAAATGTAACATGAAATCATCCAACACATCCAACAATGTCCTTCAATTCTATGTCTTCAATTACTGGCGTTTTTTCGTATAAGGTTTTAAATTCTAATAACGAGTTTGTATTAACATCTTGCCTTACGTGTTTGTTCGCTATATGATAATTTCACTTTAATGTTAAATTTAAACCAACTGTTCGAAAAACAAACTCCAGACGAAAATATGTCCAGGCATTGTATAGCATTGTGTGACAAGAAATTGTGGTCCTATTTACTTGGTTTCTATATTGCTTTTATCTAGAACAACTGACTTTATTAAAAAGGCAAGTAATAATCAAGGCAGTTTTAATTTAGAAGACCAGTTGCAAAAACTTAATTAGAGTATATGTTCCGTGAGCATTATCAAACAACATAAGATTTGACAAGGTTAGGCGTTTGCTTAAAAATGGAAGGAAGCAACGTTGTACCAGAGAATATTACAAATCAATAATGAATACTGGTTATTTTTGACTACGAAACATTACCAGTTTGAAATAAAATAGATTTTGTTTTATTATTTTTACCTTAGTTTTGACAATATATTAGTTATTGTGTTGAATAAGAATACAATGTTTGCTATTATGTGCGGGTAGAATAATATGGTTCGTCCATGGCATAAATTATATTAAGTTTGTATACTATCAGTTGATGAAAACTTATTGCATATTGATTATTTGTAGAAATACATCTATGATGAACAATATTTTGTAATCAATAAAAAATGTCATCATAGGAAGTAGACATTCGCAATAGACTTAACGGTTCCAATTTTTTAATTTTTTCGTGAAAAATATCAGATAATTTTAATGATTTTAAATGCATATAATTCATTAACAAAGGATCAACATATATTTAAATGCCACTGTAGACATGTTTGCAGTTAAACAAAATATTTTCATTACACTACTTCATGTACTAGTAGCTGATTTCCTCATGTATTTTGAAAATAGGGTATTTTACAAAATAGAAGACATAAAAATGTAACGTCCTTTATTTATATCGCATAGATTAATCATAGCATAATGTATAGTAAAGACAACATGTATACTTTTGTTTGTAAATTATGCTTATTGTTATGAATACGAAGAATTTTAATGTATTTGATAATATATACAGATTTTGTACAAAAAATATATTTACAAAACAAACATCTAGTCTAAAATTATTTTCAGTTTGTTTATACGATATTATTTTAATTTGATTGTTGTTTAATGAACATTCCAAACCAAAAACTTGTATTAAACATTTCTTAGCATACAATTCAAGATTTTCATAAACAATATTTTTGAGGGATCGACAATTTTTCAGAAGCAAATATATTCGCTTTTATAGTAGATAGATATGTAGGAAATTAATATAGTATTTAAAATTATTCACAAAATATCTCTACCATTTTACAAAACAGTTTATGATTAATGCATATAACTCTTTATATTTCCATAGGCAATAAAGAATATTCTACGCCTAGAATATTAATTCTTGCTGCGAAGTTTGAACCAGGCAACTCAATTTTGTGAATAAATTTTGAATATATAAAATATGAACTAAGTAGTCTACAGTACAAACAATACGTTTTGAGAATAATAGTTTAATATTGTAATTATTTACCCCTTTTATTACTACAAAATGTGAGTTGATTTAGAATGGAATTCATCATCTACCAACAAATCCACCTGCATTTATTTGCATTAATAAAAAATAACAATTCAACTAAATAAAAATTAACATACAATATGAAAATGTATCTCCTGCAACTTTACAGTTTGCCAAATCGATGTTATGGACTTTTTTGATGTTTTCCAGTATAACAACATCTTTTGGATCAATGTTCTTATGACCATGTTTAAATTCAACCAGCCAGATAATTCGATCGATTTTCTTGGTGCAGTCTGGATAACTTTTATCAAGCCAAGCTTTTTTCTCAACCGCGTTTTTTCTCATCAAAAAACAATGTTTTCTCATTGTTTAGAAAATATAGTTTCACCAAAACCACTTTAATTTATTGAACAAACGTCAGATAATTGAAAATATTTTACAATTATCTTTTGAAGGTTAGTACTTACTAAAGAAACATTCTGTATTTTTAGCGTCATTTGTTTGTCAGACGGAACTTATCAGCATATGTATGCCGTTTCAGTAAATGTAACCTTTTTCTTCATACTCAGTCGAAAATACGTACTTTCCGCTTTGATTTGGATGCAGAAAGTCTAACATGTCTGCATTGGCAGAAACGCGCGCCACGTTCTACTGCAGTGGGCCGAAAGTAATTATTCATGCACCGACACTGATACACGAGATGATCGGTAGTTAGCTATCGTCGATTAAGATGCAGAAAGCATACCACTTCTGCATTGGTAGAGACGCACATATGCTTTGCTAGAGTTAGCCGAAAGTAGTTAATTCATGCACTGAAACATACACGAGACGGTAGTTGGTCAATCACCACTGCTCACTCGATACTTTCGGCCGGGTATGAAGTAAAATAGTATACTCTACACGGGCCGACAGTTTAGGAGCCCTGGACGGTGCGGGGTGCAGTAGTCTAAAACTTTCGGCCCCTGTAGTGTAATATATTATGTAGCCCCCATAAATATTGGTAATATATGTAATTATGTGATAAAACGAATACGCAATTGTTAATTAACATATATAAAAACAATAAAACTGTTTTGTAAAAAGGTAATGTCTTACTTTCTTGTTATAACATGTATATTTGAATCTTTATTTATTTTTTTGTTAGCTTATTTAATACACTATTTTTGTATAAAAAATGAAAAATTATTTAACGAATGTTAATCTGTACATTTTGTAAAAAACTAATTTTGCTAATATGCTTTACACATTATTTATGTATAGTGACTAAAGAAAAATATAACATTTAACAATTTGACATTTTGTGGTTTTATATCAGTTGAGAGCAAAAGGTATATCAACCAATAATATCTAAAATTGCTCTTACTTAAATACCCCAGCATCATATACAGGGTGCGGTAGATAAACGGTCAATTAGAAATATCTCGAGAACTAAAGATATCTGAATTATGAAAATTGGTATGAAGGGGTTTTGAATAATGCGCTATTTAATGAAAATATTGCTGTCACCATTCTACTTCCGGTTACACCGGAAGTTGCACATAACTTTGTAATTTTTAATGAAAGACCCTGTATATTTTTCAATTTTAGAAATATTTACGTTATTCTGAACATTTTTTGTTAATACTTCCCTATACCTATTTTGAACCGTTTTTGAGTTGTAATGTTTTTTATGTGAAAATTACACTTTTTTACTATGTACATATAAAATTCAATATCCTCTAATGTAATTTGAATAAAAGTTTAAATTTCTTAGGAACTATTTACCACATGCCGCTTTATCGTTTATACTGTGAAATCACCTTTTTTATTATACAGGATGCTGTCAAAATTGGAATAAAAACGGAATCCACAATCTTCGCGTAATTCCTTTTTTTCAAATGGGACACCCTGTATGTGATTATTTATTTTAGAAGAATACGTTGCCCACTATCGATATGTATTACTATTCCCTATACCTATCTACTGTAGTTTTCAAATAAATCAGCTTTATACATTTTTGTCACAAAAAATTAATTTATCAAGTCGCCTATGGAATATTCTGACAAATGTCAGTTATTGTTAATGTTTAGTAGTCACCTTGTTGTATGCCATTGTGTGAAAGGTATAATAATAGTTTGCCTTTAATTTTCTTGACAAAATAATAATGGCACATTTAGGATATGCAAATGATGATTTTTTAAATTTACTTATGATTCACGGTGAGTATAACAGAATAGTATCCAGAACTTGCCGTGTGTTTGCTGAGAGATATCCTGAAAAGCCTCAACCAAACCATAAAACTGTAAAACGTTTGCTGCACAACTGTTCCCAGTTTGGTCAGTTTCAAAGTAGAAGAAATAAGCCCAAGACCCATGTCGATAATGAGTATTTACAAATAGACAACCTGGGATATTGTGCAGCTCATCGAAATTCATCCTTAAGGGAATGTGAGAAACTGTTAGAGGTGTCGACTAGAACAATTCACAGAATTTTAAAAAAATCATTGGACCCTTTATTCGTATACACTAGCTCAGCATTTACATCCTGGAGATTATGTAAGATGTGTAGAATTTTGTGAATGGATTTTAATTAAATGCTAAGAAGATGAAGATTTTACAAAAAAAATTATTTGGTGTGATGAATCGAAGTTTACTAAAAATGGTTTGTTTAACCGACATAACAGTCACTTCTGGAGTGACGAAAATCATCAAGTCACATGGGATAGTAAATTTCAAGTATTGTGGAAAATAATTAGATATTCGCTCTCATGATTTATGACGAACATTTAAACGGAGAGTGTTACTGCAACATCTTACGGCAAGTAATTGTACCAGCAATGGACGCTTTACCTAATAATGAGGCTAACGATAGATGGATAGCTAATAAATGCCCGTTTCTCTGGCCACCAAGATCCCCACAATTGTCACCATTAGATTACTATATTTGGGGATATGTTAAAAGTAATGTATTCTATGAACCTGTCACTACTAAGGAAAATATGATAGACAAAGTCCTTCACATTTTTAACGAAATAGATGGAGAATCACTATCAAGAGCTACTAATGAAAATCTGATTAAAAGAGCCCATAAATGTTTGGAAGTTTGGAAAAATATACAGGGCCTTTAAAAATTACAAAGTTAAGTGCAACTTCCGGTATAACCGGAAGTAGCATGGTGACGGCAATATTTTCATTAAATAGCTCATTATTTAAAACCCCTTCATACCAGTTTTCATAATTCAGATACTTTTAGTTCTCGAGATATTTCTAATTGACCGTTTATCTGCCGCACCCTGTATATATATTGTTTTTTTTCAACGTGTTTTTTAATATATGATTTTTTGTGAACATACACTTTAATCTTTTTGTGTAATAAAAAACTTTATTATTTCTTTTACATTCCATTTCAACTATTCGATTATGGCATGCTAGTCATTAAAATAGTTATGCATTTGAAAGAATTTATAATTTTCAGTAGGTACTAATCTTAGGTTATAAAAGCGAGGAGCTTAAAAATCTAAAACAATTACACTCTGGATGATATGCACCAACAATCATTCAATTATAATTCAATAGAAAATGTCAGTAAACTGTAGAATTTATCCCTTGATTGGTAAGTAAAATTAGCGTTGTCTACACACCTATCGGTTTTGTTGTATTGCAAAGCAGATTTCGTGGAAGCATTTTATAACCTTCTGTACACACACTGGGATGTATTATATCCCAACGAACAGTTGCAGTTGCGCCATTTTCTTGTTTTTGAATTTAAACTTTTTACTGCCAGTGCAAATTTCCTTAGCACTCCCTACCACGAATCACCTATAGTTGCCTATAGTATGGAATACCTTAAGGTATTTTTTGGCGTATCACTGTTTTAAAATTATTGGGTCTTTTTTAAAAACATTTCATTTGAGCGTTGAAACAATGACATCGTAGACGGAATGTTTCAAAACATTTTGCATTATTTTGAACCAAAGAATAAATGCGGTTCAAAGCTGTCAGTTGTCATTGTCTTTTGTTTACATACTTAAAATTGCATAATTATTAAAGAAAAGAATATATTCTTTGATATTATGGTGAAATTGACTCCGCAAGGAGACAGAAAACCAAAAACAACATAGAAATAATTACATATTCTTTTTTTTTGTAAAAAATGTTCAAGTGACTATTGATGATATTGACTCCGCAAGGAGACAGAAAACCAAAAACAACATAGAAATAACTACATATTCTTTTTTTTTGTAAAAAATGTTCAAGTGACTATTGATGATATGCTATTAACAGTGGATGAAAAGACTGCTTTCCTGTTGGTTAGGCCATGGAATATATCTCATCTGTAGTTCAAGTATTTTGGGAATAATTAACTCGACTGCACTATATACTGTAGAGAGTGCTACATTGAACCTATCGGACACAGTTATCAATGTATCAGCTTTTCCTAGCCACCAAAGCAACATCAAAACAAATTTCTCCATGGAACAGGATGCTGGCCACCAACAAATTGTCTTTCAGTGAAATTTACAGCACCCAGAAGATTCACAAAAATATCTCTATTCAATCGAAAACGATTGAAAAAATCTCTCCCGAGATACTGTGGCAACCAATCTTCATAATAATCTGGTGAGCGTGTATGCACCAAATTAGTGGAGAGAAATGTTAGAAGAAGTACTTCCTCCAGGGTATCATCCCTCAAATATTTGTAAATAAGATATCTTTGGAGATCCTGCTCATAATGAATATCGTTAATGAGTGCTAATATCATGCAATTCATTTTAAATTTGAATCAACACATTTACCCACACAAAATTGATAAATGGAACAAAATAACGAAAACTTTCAAAATAATCGACTTGTTTCTTCGCGCCTCGTTCAATGACAAATGACGACATTGTTTTAAAAATATTTCGTTTTCGCCATCGTCAAATCTATGACGTAAAATTGAATATGTTTTTAAAACATAATTGAATACGGTTCAATGCCAAAAAATAGCTTTTTGGGTAGTTTGTACTCCCTACCACACTTACATGGTGTTGTCAGTCTCAGTTAATAAGCGGTGTTTGGTCCGAATCTAATAGTGTCTTCGGTTTACATGCTCGGAAATCACTCTCTCTGAGATTCATTACGTCATACACCTAGGAAAGATTGATACTAATTCCACTACGAGCAATCTCGATCGTTCCTTTATTGTATAATCGAACATAATTCATCACATGGCAGGATATTGCAAACCTAACGTCATTGATTTTACGACTACTTTTCAGATCATTTTTGAAAACATCGAAGATTGGTTATTTAAAATAGGTGATGGGACATTAAATATGGACGCAATAACAAAGAAATTCTTTGTTAATCCCCTCAACTTCATCATCTGAGCTATCAGATGAAGAGAGTAGTTCCGTACATTCCATATTTTTAGTTTTTTGCTCCATAATTATCAACAAAAATACAAATTATCGATAATACTATAGGTTGTTGATTTTGACACTTTTTATATTTTAGAGCAGTAAAAATGTAAAACAGAACACACAACTCTGAGAGGGCGATCTTTAGTTTAAATAGAACACGGAAATCTCTCGCAGGTCGCTTTTATATGCTCTCAGAGCAACCGAGAGCAGTAAACCGAAAACGCTATAAATATTAGAGCGGGTACCTCACACCCCAGTGTGTGCTTCACGTGAAAATTTGATCATTTAATAACTTTTATCAGCACAGTATTTTCAAAAATAAGAGAGCTTGGCATTTTAATGTTGTGCCTAGTTTTGTGTTGACATATTTATTGTTTCTGTTTTTGGAGAAGAAATGGCCTCATTATAGAGACATCGACCTCTAACCAACAAATAATTAGAACAACTTTTAGAATCTTCGGATGAGGGAAGTAACAAGGACTTGTTTGGCTGTGGAGATTCTGATAACGATCCCGACATGTGGAAGATAATTCTGGTGAGAGAGAGTGAGCAAAGTGGTGAAGATGAAATTGAAATAGAAGCTATATATCTGTAAAGGCTAAGAGACTATTCATCTTAGATCATATATACTACCGTGGATGCATCAGTGCCATAAGAACTACATACACGTTCCTATTTCCAACATGTACAACATGACTAAATTACACTATCTTCTTCTGCTGTATGAAATTCAGCATAGCTTTGTCTTTATTTCGGACTGCCAATTAAGCATGCGCTTTAAAAATATCAACGTATGACCATGTTCAATTTGAGAGCTTGTGTCCTTGTTGCGAGATTCATACACATTTATTGTTATTCTCCACTTTTTTAATACTTTCAATACAAACTTTTTTTTGTTCATTATCTAAGATAGTTATGTTTAAATTCAATAATGTTATTTTAATGTATATACATTTTGTCCAACTAATTATTGTACAAAATTGTTGCCTGATTATTTATTTTTGTAGTACGGGATAAGTAGAAATAAGAACTACCTTAGATATTTGGCAATGTTGATAGCGTTCTTTTCTCGCATGGGCATCATAATAATAATATGGCGAGTAGTTTTTGGGGTTTATCAAGTGTTTATGTGTTTGCGATATTTTAAAGTTATCAAATATTAATTTTTATTACAAGATAAGAATAAATTGTGAATGTATATTGAAAAATAGTGGAATTGTAGAGTTAGAAATAAGTTTGATGTTTCATTTAGGAACGAATTAAATGTGAAATGTTTCAAACATAAAATTATGTTTAGCTTATAAACAATTTCTAGTTTTTTTTCAATAATTTTCACAATTTAAGTTAAAATAGGTACCTATATTAAATATACTTAAAAGCTTTCAAAAATTAATCGAATTCAAAATCTTTTAAAACTTTAAATCGTTTGTAAGTTTTGGTCCATAGTTCAGTTTTATAATAGTTTAATTTACTAAAGTAATAAACCAAAATTAATCAAATGACACGTGAAAGCGACAATACGCAATTTTATTTAGTTAGATGATATTGCTTATTGTATTTATTTTTATTTAAAAACCAAAACTACTCAACCAATATTTTGAAATATTTCCTTTCAAATGAAATTTTTCAAAACGGTTTATAAATAACAAAGTTCTAAGGAAAGAAGCATCACAAAAATACAACCGGATGATAACCTCCATCTTCTTAGAAGTTTTTTCAAAATCTAGATTTGATACATGATTATTTAAATTTAGCGCTGACTATGTACGTCAAAATAGTCAAAGGCTCCAAAACAAAGATGCAACGTTAGAAACTTTTGAGTGTCAAACAAGGATGGCTCGTAGAAGTACGTCGTGAATATGTTGGAAACAGAGTTTACTGCTGTTGCCTGATCCACCGGTAGTATATATGATCTAAGCTATTCATTGTAAAAGGAAAAACGAAAACACATGAAGCCACGATGTACCCGAAAAGCGTGGAAGACTTGATGTCTTGAAATTTTGTGACGCATCTTCCAGGTGCTAAAGCGGAAGCCAAAAATATGACTAGTCCCCTTGAAGCTTGGAATTTGTTATTTAACAATGATATATATTAGAGATTATTGTACACCACACGAATGAGGAGATTACTCGACAGTGCAGAGATTTGTCAAATAAACAATCGTATCATAAAGAGACGGATATTGTAGAGGTAAAGTCTCTTATTTGTTTGCTATTCTTATGAGGTGTACAAAAAGCAGCACATGTGACTCTCAAAGAACTGTTGTCAAACAAATTTGGAACATCATTTTATAGAGCGATAATGTCACTAAATTGTTTTGATTTTCTAACATCCTGTCTGAGATTTGATGACAAGGCTACAGGGCCCCAAAGAAAGGAATCTGACAGGTTTGCACTTATTCGACAAAGCTGGGAAATGTTGATTTCAAATTGTCGAGCATTCGACACTCCACATGAATACTGCACCATAGATGAGCAGCTAATGGGCTACAGGAGGCAATTGCCCATTTCATATTTAGATGGCAACCAAGCCAGATAAGTATGACATCAAATTTGTCACGCTAAATGATGCACGCACCTGGTATATGATAAATGCCACATGAAAAGTAGAAACAGAAAATAACAAACCAGTGCCATCATACTAGTGCCATCATACTATGTCAGAAAATTGACTGAAACTATTCAGAGAACGGGAAAAAACGTAACTTTAGACAACTGGTTCTCATTCAGTTCCGCTATTTGATGATATGCTGAAGCAATATAACCTTTTAGTATTAGTTCGACTGTCGTATCGATCGGTTGTGTTTGTTTTGTATTTATTTTCGCAGTCCGACTACTATTCAATTAACTAGCGTAAGTTCGTTTTTGTTTAGTATCGACAGTGACCTTGATCTAGATATGGTCGGATACAAATGTGAAAATTGCTGTAAGGAATTTTTAGAAAAAGATAAATATAATAAGCTTCGATGCAACGATTTTTCTGTACAGGACTTGACAAAGCTACTACAAAAATTCTACTTTCCCAGAAGTTCAACAACTTGCGCTTCTTTTGTATACTCTGCGACTCTCCTAATTTGAAATACCTTAATGATAAAATTTCTGATTTAAGCAAGAATCAGATTCCTCAAGAAATATTTGACTCGCCAGCAAATCGTATAAATCAGTTAACTGATAGCGTACCACGAGTTATACGATATGTTATTAAAGAATGAATGCAAATGGAATCTGTCTTTAAGCCAGATTTGTTGCTTAAATCAGTACGGGATATGGAACATAATATCTTCAATATATCTTCTATGATTTTCAACGATTCCGGAGAAACGACGAAAATTCATATCCATGATTCCTCATCCCTGGAGATAAAAGAAGATTTGCATAATTTGAAAAGTGATTTAACTCATATATCCAGTTTAGTGAAAGAGATGAACACTCAAATTAATAACAATAATCAGAAGAAGCGTCCCACCTATATACTACGTATCATCCTCTACACAAACTGAAACATCTCCTGATGTAGCAAGTATTCCAGAAGTTTTGAACAATTTATCCCCTAGCCATAATCAAAGGTGGCATTATGTAATAGTCAACAACCTCCCTGCAGGCTTCACCACAAATCATATTGTACATCATGTTAAAGAAAAGCTGGGTTTTACAGAGTTCATTCGTTGCTTTCCCTTAATCAATCTAAGCAATTAATCAAAAACATCAACATTTAAAATTGATTTTCTAACAAAAATGTCTGCTAGCAAATTGTTTAACAATGATGTATGGCCACCTGGAATTTCATTAAAATGGTGAGTTGAATTGCATTGCATATTGAGTTTTTCAAAATTTACAATCAAGTTTAAGGTCTTCTGTGTACCACAGAGTGTGTTCCGTACGCAAAAATTTTATATGTGGGAGCAAAGAGACAATATGCTGTGTATCAAGACAAACTGCTTATTTTAGTTGCGCTATACAAAATATAAATTTATTTAATAATTTTACCAATTAAATCGAAACCATATGGGAATCTATAATTTATTCTTAATATAGTTTTATGAAAAAAAGTAATTCTTTATAAAAAGTTCTGCAAGGTCTAAAAATTGAAATACGAAACCATGAGATATCAATTTTTTAGCCGTCTATAAGGTTTGTATTTGACTAAACAGTGAGAAGTTTATTTTTGAGAATATTGACAATTATTATTAAAAAAAGGTAATCATAATAGAAAACTATTGTCAGATATCCAATATTTTCCATCTGTCATAAATAGTATATTAAAGTATAAGTGGATAAAGAGGTCTTTCAAACACGCGCGATTTTTAGAGCACGACGGCGCAGCCGGAGTGCTCGAAATAGAGCAAGTGTTTGAAAGTCCAGTTATCCACGAATACTTTACGCTATTTTTTTTATTGGTGCACTTTGAAATCATAAAATATTATTATTATATTATTACTACAAAAAAATGGAAGTCCGTCTTCGACGCCCAGCCAAGTTTCATTTCAGAAAAGTCCGCCCTCGATACCCAGCCAAGTTTGTGAAAGGCCATCCTAAATAGTATTTATTTTTATTTGACGTTACGAGGTACTGCTGTCAGATCAATAATCAAAACGTGTCTTTATTTATATTTAAAAGGATACAATGTATATATGAATATATAAATTAATTTTACAGAAAAAACCAAATAAGACATTGGTTCACAATGAAAATATACAATTTAAAAACTAATAAAAAAAGTTGTCATTGATACTTACGTTTCTCGAGTTGTTGTTACCATAGGGACTTTAAAAACGCGCGTGTTTGAAAGTTCGATTTAAACACGCTGAGGCGTGCTTTAAATAGGTAATATGAGGCATCAATAAAAAAAAATTTTGGTATAAATAAAATGCATATGCTATATATATATATATACTTTGTAACCAGCTATTTTATTGAAAGACATGATAACCTTTCGAAAAAATAAAAGTGACTTTCAATAAGATATTAATAGTATATTAAGTACCAAGTGTCAAAAAGGTTACTTTAGTCACGAGTTTTACTAGGCACGAGTGGAGCGAAGCGGAACGAGTTCCTTGTGAAACGAGTGACTAAAGACGTTTTTAACACGAGGTGCACTATATTTTTCTTCGCCCGCGGGAAGGAAAAATTATATTATATTTGAATTATATTCATTACACGACGGACGATGGCTGACAGCTGACTGACAAATCAAATGACGGAGAATAACAAAATTATCACGGAACATGAAATTTAACATACAAAAGATACACTTGATTTGACGTTTAAAAAACAAAAGATAAACGAGATGTGACTTTTCGCATTTTAAACACTAGTGTTTAAAGAGTCGTTTTGTACATGTCAAACCCGTGTTCAAAGTGCGGTTTTAGTAGCGGAAGTAGAAAAAATATATTTTAATTTAATAGCCGTTTTATGATTTTTTTGCTAAAAACGTATTTATTGAATGTAGTAGGAGTAAATATAGCTATATCATATTTGGTGTATAAAATAGCCTATGCATCAGATTAACAAATAAAATAGATGTGTTTGTTTTGATTTTTTCTTGCCCCAAACATCGAGTCACATTCTAAGCTCACTTGCGGACAGTTCCACTACTTTGCCATATTTACAAAGTCTCTTTAGTTGCAGGAAAAATAAAATTTGAATTTAATTGAAAGTGTGTTGAAAAGTAAATAAAAAAGTCATACTAATTTATGTATCTGAGTCGCTACTTTTAAAATGAACTAATGAATTTTATTTAAAGGCATATTCTTATATGAATTTTAAACAAGTATTTGTTATAACCTTAGATACCTTTATGGTTATAACTAAAAGTGGCAACGTTGCTCAAAATTTCAGTACCTCTTTAATGTGTCAATAGTACTCTATTTAGTAGTTTTGTCCTTCTTTAATTACCATGTAAAGAGAGATGCAAATATCGTCAGAATGTGATCGACGATCATTTCAAATACGCCGTAATATTGTAGTAAATAATATCAAACGTGGTTTGTTTATACGAGCGCCATTACGACTAGAAAGTGAAGATTTCGTTCTTTCGTTTTGATGTGTTTTTCAAGACATTTAGTGACAAAATAAACTTTTAAGTTTATTAATAAAATGTTTTTGGATTATCATGATTCCCCTGTGCCAAGTTTGTCAGAAAAACAGTGAAAATTACCAAGGCCATGTATCTACAATAACATATCCTCACTTTTTGTAATTCATTCATGATTTCACTACTGGCGTTTAGAATTGTTGGCCGCAAAAATAAACGTGTTTATGAATGAATGCCATTTCTATGTTTATTATTACTCTAAGGCCTACGTATATACCCATCTTTAACCGTTTAGAAAAAATTCGCTATTAAACATTTTTTATGCAATAAAAAATATATATCGTTTAAATTTAAGGAGGAACTATGTTATAACTGTTAACTAACATGTTTGTATTTTCTGAGAAAACAATTCACTACAAATCGTAAAATTAAAAACCAAATAATGAATGTAATCAAAAGCCAACTACCACCGCAAAAGCAAAACTGGCGTGGAAAATAGAGTGCTTTGGAAACCAAAGTAAACAAGAATTGCCAAATAATAATTTTGGTTTTGTTGTGCGTTAAGTTTATCTTTAGCTTTTAGTGACTTATAGTGCCGAAGAAAAGATTAAATTTATATCAGTGTTACCTTCAAAATAACAAAAGCATTGCACTAACTACTAGTGTATATTGTCAAAAGGATACAGAAAGAAGAATATTTGGGCGAATTGAACGACATCTCGAATTGCTTGGTGTTTTAAAATATCCTAAAATAAATAAACCTAAAAATATTGTTACGAAATCGCACACTGGTGTAATCTCTGAATCCGACTCTGTCTAAGCCATGTATGAAAGTTGAAAAAAGTTATATTTTTGGCGAATGCGCACCGATTTATTAGAACTATTTATCATTATTTTTTGTGACTATTTTTATCTAGAGATTTCCAGAAAGGTTGATTGTTTGTTGGGAGCCACAATCAAGAAGTTTCCGGAATAGAAGGCAGTAGAAGAATGCTTAATATATAAAAGACAACCTCCTAGCGGAGTTAGGGAGATTACAATTTAATGTCGTAGTGAATAGACGAGAACATAAATAAATATTAGTAAAGTATTTATATAAATTAGTGTTAGTGAATATACAGTGTATTTTATATAAGTTAATAATGAATAGTTATGTGTATAAATAAATCACGTAAGTAGATATACCGTGTGTATAAATTTATCCCACCCGTTGTGTATTTAGATAAATAAGAAAAACATTACATTTGTGTCAGAAGTAGGATAATATAAATAAATATCTACGTAAAAATGGCCAAGAGACTGAGTGACCTGATAGTGACTGAACTAAAAGCAGAATTGGAAAATCGCGAGTTAGAAACGTCCGGAAAGAAGAGTTATTTAGTAGAAAGACTCAAAACGGCACTGGTAAGTGACGGCTTGGATCCAGAAAATTTTTATTCAAAGACGACAGGCTTCCACCTGAATCTCGTCAATTTCTGCTAATGCGAAGAATGATATTTCTGCTATGAAGAACGATATTTCTGCTAACATGGACAAGATTTCTGCCGATTTCTTATTATTAATGAAAAATCGTATATCGAGAATAAGATGACAACGATGGATGAGAAAACCGAGAATAAAATGACAACGATGGACGAGAAGATTGAGAATAAGATGACAACGATGGACGAGAAAATTGAGAATAAGGTGACAACGATGTACGAGCAAATCAAGGAGTTAGAAAGAAAGATGACAGATTTAAGAACTCAAAACACGCTAGCGGAAGAAAAGAAGACCGAGCAAACAAAATCTTGCAAGCCAGAAACAGACATTGGCAGTTTTGCTCGAGTCAAGGCCCCAACGTTCGACGGAAAGACATCGTAGACCAATTATGTGAAACAGTTTGAAGCAGCCGCTAGAGTGAATAATTGGTCCGATAGAGAGAAGGCTATTGCCCGACTAGTTCGATTAGCTTATCCAGCAGCACCAGAGAACATGATGCATTGTCTGGGCATCCCAGGCCTTTATTGATGGCTTACGTAACCCCGATATAAAGAGGACGCTTCGTTTAATCCATCCCAGAATATTGGTCGATGCATTGACTGCTGCGCTTGAATATGAAGCAGCCACGAAGGCTTCGGGTTATAACAAAGTTAGGACTATCCAAGAAGAAGGTGACGAGGACAGACTTGACCAGATTGTCAGTACGCAGTTCGTGTAAGCGCCCCAGGACTGCTAACCAAGAACCCCAGTCAGAGGAAAACTAGAACGGGTCGGCTACGCGAGGGGGTAGCACCGACCCAGGATCGTTCCAAAGACCCTCTCATACTGATTGCTTCTCTCAAATGTCGCAACAGTGTATATGTGGATGGCGAATTGAATGGCAAGAAATATTAATAAGCTCTCCTGTTGGAAAATCAGACCATGCAGCCATAACTGCCCACGTTCAGTTTATCCAGACATTACCGGGCAAAAATAAAATCACATCTTATGCTAGTACTGATTTTTCTGAAGTTGATTCACAGGTGTCCCGACTTGATTGGGACTTAATTTTCACAAATGCATCCGATTCCTCGTTAATGTGAGGCGCATTTTATGATACTACTCTCAGGACAATCTCTGCACATACTACTGTCCGTGAGATTTATAAAAACAATCTCAAACCCTGGATAAACCACGCAGCACTACAACGTATCAAGTACAAACGGCCCCTCTGGCGTAAATATCAGCGCACACAGCTTCTGAGTGACTTCCTGAACCACCGCAGATTTTCTAATACCCTTCAACTATCTCTCAAAACTTTAAGGCAACATTTTGAAGAAACTATATGTCCAGTGGTAACAGTAAAAAGGTTTTCAAATATATACGATCTTCCCTATCATCAATAGTTTCCATTCCCCTACTACAAAAACCCGACCATACTGTATGCTCTTCTAATAAAAAGTCTTCTGAGACGATCTCTTTAGCTTTCTCACAAGTTTTCACTCAAGAACCCAATAATGACAATCTCCCATTAATTAACTGTTCTTGCATCAAAGGCATATCTTTAGAACATGTAGAACTTACACCAGACCGTATAAAACAGCACTTACTGAAACTTCGCACTAACGCATCACCTGGTTTAGATGGTCTAACTCCAAAACTCCTAAAAGTCTGCGCAAACTCGCTTGCAACTCCCCTGTCGTTAATTATGCAGACTTCCTTTACTCAAAGTTCCATACCCCCCAGCTGGAAATTAGCATCTATCACCCCCATATTTAAAAAAGGTAACAAACTTTATTCCAATAACTATCGCCCGATTAGTCTGCTGCCAGTAGTCCCTAAAGTCATGGAAGCCATTATTTCAGAGGAGATGACCAAATGTCTTTTCCTGGAAAATGTGATTCCAACGCAACAACACGGATTTGTTGCCGGCCGTTCCACCCTAACCAACATGCTATACTGTGTTAATGACTGGACATCATCTCTTAACAATCGGCAGCCAGTTAATATTGTCTATCTGGACTTCTCCAAGGCCTTTGATCGTGTTCCCAGCCGCAGACTTCTACACAAGCTGGAACACTTCGGCATTCGCGGTTCTTTACTTAGCTGGATTGAAGACTTTCTAACAGACCGATATTTCAAAGTAAGAGTTGGCGAAGACTTCTCAAGGGATAGACTGGTGGAATGTGGAGTACCACAGGGTTCTGTTCTTGGTCCTCTGCTTTTTACAGTTTACACTAGCGATCTTCCTTATCACGTAACTAACAAATAATCTTTCTACGCTGACGACACAAAGATGTATACGAATCTAATCACCAGCCAACAAACCCTCCAGCTGGACTTAAACTCCATCTGCATCTGGTGTTCCCGGTGGCTACTTCCGTTGAACACTGAAAAATGTGTAGTGCTGCGAATTGGTAAAAATAACCCACTACTACCGTACTTCGTAGACGGGCGACCATTAAATTCTGTGTTTTCCTATAACGACCTCGGATTTATCGTAAATAGCAACCTAACTTTGTCGGATCATATAACTTCAGTCTGTAAGCGCGCGAACACCAGACTGTATCTCATTCGTAAGTGCTTTTCGAGTGTTTCGTTTCAGTCGTTTTGCAAACTGTATGCTATCTATGTCCGACCAAGTCTCGAGTACGCCGGTCCAACGTAGTACCCCCAGACCTAGTTCGCGATAAAAATATTTTGGAAAATGTTCAAAGAAGAGCCACTCGACTGTCCCTGGGACAGCGAAGACCTTCCTACGAAGAAAGACTCTCCATGGCCAACCTAACTTCCTTTGAACTTCGCAGACACCGCGGAGACCTCATTACCACTTTTAAAATATTAAAATTTAATTTTGGTAATCTTGATATGATGTTCACCTTAAATCCAGATGACCGCCTTAGAGTACACCTTGTTAAACTCAAAAAAGAAAACCACTTTACCTTCAGATCAAGACAGAACTTCTTACCAAACAGTGTATTCGACAGCTGGAATAATCTTGATGTATCCACAGTTACCGCACCATCTACTAACTCGTTTAAAAACAGACTTGATCGTACGCTGCTAGAGCACATATAGTTTATTTGGTATATTGTAGTTATTTTTCTGTTCTTTACCTACTAGTAGAGGTTACTTATGTAATTATCTGTTTTTGGGCACAATAGGGACCTGTCCCTCTGTCTTTGTCTAAATATAATAATAAATATACTTTGCTGGTAGACACTAGAACCACAGTATAGAGAACGAACGTTCTCTATACTGTGCTAGAACCATTATACGACCAACGTTAACGGGGAGACACAAATCCAATTGGGAATTGGTGCAGAAAAGTACACGCTTACGGTAATCGTAGCTGACATTGAAGAAGACGTGATTCTGGGAATGGACGTAATTAATCTACATGGTTTCCAATTGTACTTTAGCAACAGAACCATTAGAGTGGGTTCCGAGAAGGTATTCCTTCATCCATATGATCCTATAATCATAATTGTTCACAAAACTTATCATATTGTTAAATGTTAAAACATTTCTTTATTTGTTAAATAATTGAAATAAAAGATTTATTTTACCGATCATTGGGGAGAATTATTTTCTCAGAAAATACAGACATGTTAGTTGAAATTATAACTACAGTAAATTGTTCAAAATCTACTAGTTAGCCGGTTAAAAAATATTTGTAACGTATTTCATAATTAAATTTACGCGAAAGGTATTTTTTATTGCATAAAATATTCTCTAAACAGCTAGAGATGGGTATAGGCTATTTTATATAAAGTTACCTTAATTTTTTGGGAACAATCGAAATCGGAAATGATATACAGGGTGTTCCATTTAAAATTATCGACTTATAGGTGATCTTATATATCCCGATCGGATCAATTTCTGATTTCACCCTCTATAATTTGTAGCTAAAGGAAACAACTACAGTTATATATTGTGGTATTGGCAGATTCACCAAATATGATATATTTATATTTTTTATTACTATCTTAAATAAATACGTTTTAGCAAAAACAATATATAAAACGGTTATTAAAACCTAAACCACGAGAGATAGCTATATAATAAATATCTTATTGAAAGTCATTCTTATTTTTTATGAGTGATCCGTATCCAAAATAATATACAGGGCGTCCCATTTAATTTTTAAGAGTTGCCTCCTGACCGTGGAAAACTGAGCACCCTGTATACGTGAAAGGTATATACATAATATAACAGTTCCTTTAAATACAATAACACTTTGTATTTCACTTTTTTCCTAAATAGAGTATCTTTCAAGATAAGGGGATAGAGGATCTTATGTGGGACATCTCAATTCAGTTGTTAATGAATACATATAATATTTTATTTTGCAAAGGAAAAAATAAACAATTTAATTAATCCGTAATAAGTAACATTCATTATGTATAGGAAATAAAATAATTTGTTTCGATTGACTTAAGCCTCAATATATCCACAATTTCTTTCTAAACATTTAACGGTTTGTCAATAAAATTCCCTAAATACATTCTTGATCATATCTGCAATAATTTCCTGACATGCTTCTGTAATTGTCCTTTTCAAATGATCAATATTTTGAAAAGGCCTTTGCTGGTAAACCCTATATTTAAGTAGCCTCATAAGAAATAATTCGGAGGGGTTAAATCTGGAGATCTAGCCGGCCAAAAAATTTATAAATATTTATGTATTACTTTCTCATTGAAAATAGGTATTTCCTCATAGTTACTGTGGTACGGCATGTAGCACCATGTTGTTGAAACCATATATATACTTTAACGGTAGATTAAGGATAGTTCACTAATAAAATATAATTAATTTTGTAAAAAAATTAGATAACATTCATAACATCGAAAAAAATATGGTCCTGTTACTTTATACACTATACGTTGGTCTTGAATGGAAAGATAGTAAAGTGAGGATTATTGTCACACGACAAGTGACAATTTTGGGAACTGATAGTTCCACTTTATGTGAAACCGCATCGGTAAAAATTATATTTCTTAACAAAAAGGGATCTTCTCCTAATTCTCCTTGTATCAACGAGGAAAATTCAAATCGTCTGTTATAATCTATTTCTTTCAATGCATGAACAAACTTGTTTTTGTATGGGGATATTTGTTACTTTTTAAAATATATGCCATTGTACCCTCAATGACATTTTAGGATGTTTTGTTACAGATAGCAGCACTTGTAATTCCGTGTTGTCAGTGGCAATAACCCGCTTCTGGCGTTTTTTATTCAAATTGTTGTAAAAAAAGTTGGAATTTTGAAAAAAATTTTTGAGTTATTTGTACGTTTTCCACCAACAACACGAAAAAACGGTTTTTAGAAAAAAAAATCCTGTGTGTATGTCGTCGGCCACTTTTCCTTACATGTCTTGTTAGCACGATACAGCCTCCGGAGTGCAATAAGTCACCAATTTTATGATTGAATATTGTTAAGGACATGTCACAGATGAACCCTATTGATTTTCAGCTCATCAGAGCCAGTACAACGGGTGCTATGGTACTTGAAGTACGACAGTAGTGTATGGGTCACTTTACCCACGTCTTAGGAGGGGGGTGTGACGTCACAGCGGCCATTTTTATCCAGTCGGCCATTTTTATCCTGGTAGAATTCTATAGTGGTGTCGGCCATTTTTTTTCCGTCGGCCATTTTTTATCCTGTAATTGTAGATTTCTATCGCTAGATGGCGTATGTCATTTTTTTTGTAGATTTCTATAGATGGCAGTCGTCCATTTTTATCCCGTAGATTTGAAAATTCCCATAGACCTGATTGGAAACACTGACCTAAGCATACGTAATTTCTAGAACCAAAGTTTTTTATAACGCCATAATGGCATTAGAAATTTATCTCTGTTATTATTGACCATCATCAATCAATCGTCATTTGTGATAGAGCTTTTTTTATATACGGTATGTACCAAAAAATATGCAATAAGGGTGTTATAAATTTGTGAAAAAGATATATATATTTCTTATATACAGGGTGTAGTCATAAAATATGTTTAATGCGACGCATCAGTTGGATGGGCAGAGAGAAACATAGCATTATTTTGGACAGGCGCAGTGGTTACAAAAGTGCTTATGATTTTTTTATTATCAGCGTTCTTATCTCTTTTGATGTTCCCCAAGAGATAATAGGATGACTAAATGTCAGCTGAAGGTCGACGGGGTTGACATAAAACAACGTTACTACGATCAATATACAGGGCGTGGACAATGCCATAAGGGCACTCTGCTTGGATTTTCATCGAACAAAACAGGATGTACCAAATCGCCATTAGGTCACTACGACGACGATCAATAAATAGGATGTCATTGGAATCAGACACGTTCGATCGTTATACAGGCTGTACAAAGATGCCATAAGGGCACTTGCATATATCTCTGTTATTATTGGTTGGATTGAAGTCGAACAAACGCCATTGTGATAGGAAGAGCATTTTACAGGATGTACAAAAAAGATGCCATAAGGGCACTTGCATATATCTCTGTTATTATTGGTTGGATTGAGGTCGAATAAACGCCATTGTGATAGGAAAAGCATTTTACAGGATGTACAAAAAAGATGCCATAAGAGCGCTACAATGCATCTCTGCTATTATTGGTCGGTTGAAGTCGAACAAACGCCATTATGATTGTTAACGTATACAGGATGTGCATGCCATTAGGGCGCTAACGCATATCTCTGCTATTATTGGTCAGATTGAAGTCGAACAAACGCCATTATGATTGTTATCGTATACAGGATGTACAAAAAAGATGTCATAAGGGCACTTGCATATATCTCGGTTTTTATTAGTCGGATTGAAGTCGAACAAATGCCCTTGTGATAAGTAGAACATTTTACAGGATGTACAAAGAAGGCATAAGACGCTACGATGTATCTCCATTGTTATTGGCTATATTTTCATGGGACAAACGACGTTATAGATTATTTCGATATACAGTGTGTACAAGAAGTTGCTATAAGACGAGCGTTCGTTACATTTTAATAATTATGGAAAAGGCATAGTATATTTTTTATAACGCCATAAGGACATTAGAAATTCATCTCTGTTATTATTGGTCAACATAGATCAATCGTCGTGGTGATAGAGCTTTTTTATATACGGAATGTACCAAGAAAGATGCAATAAGGGTGTTATAAATTTGTGGAATAGGTATATATTTCCTATATACGGGGTGTAGTCATAAAACATTTTTAATGCACCGTCGTTATGGTATTATTTTGGGCAAGCGACGCATTAGTTGGATGGGCAGAGAGAAAAATAGCATTATTATGGACATGCGCAGTGGTTTCAGAAGTGCTTATGATTTTTGTTATCAGAAAAGTATAGATGCAAATTGAAGGAATTTACTAAAAAAAAAGTAAAGATCAGTATAACTGTGCAATGATATATAAAACCAAGGAAACTATATCTGCTGATCATTATAATTACTACTTAAGAAGACAGTTTGAAAGTGGAGAACTTCCTAGATTTATCTGTTCTTTGAAGACTTCATATTGTGGGTCTCCTAAGTGGCTTCAAATTTCTAACTCTGAATCCAATTCTTGTTTCTTATCACAAATATGTAGTACTTCTAGTTTTGTATTAGGTGTCTGTTATGTTAATGTTTGTTTCTTTACTTTAGGATTTATTAATTAAATATTAACACTTGATTTTGTATTGTTCTTTATTGAGTACATACACGTGAACCAAGGTTCGAGAACATCGCTTGACTGTCACTGCCCATGACAGCTTTCATTGCCAACTTTACATTAGTGACAGTGACTACCTTACGTACAGACGTACCTCTATAAATAACCTAATCCTACATCCCCCTTTCTTAAGTAAGATAATCAAAACTGATTCCGTTTTGGAGGAGGTCGCGAAATTCGACCTGATGATGTGATACAAGTTTTTTTAATAAATTTAGCCTCCAAATCCGAATCACTTTCTGAACTGTCCCTCATTTTATTTTCATCTACAACTATAGTAATGCTTTCTTCATAAACACTACTTGCATCGCTGTTCGATTCCGAATCTCCATCATTAACACTTTCTTCATTATGATTATCATCTTCGGTAGTTTCACATTGTTCATTTTCAAGTCTATTTTCAAAATCTACAACCACTCTCTCTTCTCTAACACTTTCCTTATCATTACTGATATTATCATCATCCTTTAATCTATAAAATACTTAATTTCATTATGATTTTCCTCCTTTGCTGATGAATAATGGTTTTCTGAATTATTTAGAAAATGTTTATTTCCTACCGGTTTAACGAATTTCCGATTTCTTATTAGCATAGAACCATTATTCATTTGCAATCTATATGTTCTATCTCTTAGTTTACTAACAACTTTACCAAGAAACCAATTACCATTTGGTTTTGTTTGAACATAAACTGACTGATTTGTGTACAATTCAGGTAAGTTTTTAGTTGCATTTTTATTATAATATTTTTGTTGCAGTTCTTGTTTTTCCTTAATAATTGTTTTATTATATTCTTTTGCAATTCTAGGTTTTGACTGATTTTTTGTAATTATTAAATTTGTTCTTAATTTTCTCGACATCAAAATTTCAGATGGTGATATGTTTTCAAAAATGGGTGTAGTACGATAATGTAAAAGAGCCATATATAAATCTTTCTTTTCATTAAATATTTTCTTAAAAATTTTTTTTTATAGTTTGTATATGTCTCTCTGCCATGCCGTTAGACTGAGCATAGGTTGGAGACGAAACTATATGCTTAAATTCCCATTGTCTGCTAAAAGTTTTGAATTCTTGTGATGTAAATTGTGGGCCGCCATCACTTACCAAGGTTACTGGAATCCCATGCCTAGCAAAAATTGACTTAAGATTTGTTATGACCATATGGCTTGTTGGATTATTCAATAATTCTGCTACTTCTACATATTTTGAAAAATAGTCAATGACTAAAAGGTATTTTTTCCCTTTTATTTCGAAAATATCGCAGCCTATTTTATTCCATGGTAAAGCTGGTATCTCAAGTGGCTTTAAAGGTTCCTTATTCTGAGAATTGGCATAAGTAAGGCACTGGTGACAATTTGAAATTTTCTGTCTTATTTGATCAACCATACCAGGCCAGAATAAAGAATCTTGTGCCAATTTTATGCATTTGTTTACCCCTAAATGACTATAATGAATACGATCTAACATTTCTTTTTGAAGTGACTTTGGAACTACCAGACAATTGTTTCTAAAAATTAATCCGTCAATGACAGTTAATTCTGATTTATAAGGACAAAATATTTTAACTTGATTTTTAACTTTTTTATTTGAATTAGGCCAACCGTTTTTAATTAGTTCTTTAAGATCATTCAAAACTGTGTCTTTATTCGTTTCAATCACAAATTCATTTATTTTTTCAGGCGTTGCATTCAATTCTAATTTAACCATACATACATGACCCTCAATGTCATCATCCAACAAATCCACTTCCTTCTCTACAAGATATGCACGAGACAAAGCATCTGCTAAAAGCAAGTCTTTTCCGGGCTTATAGCGCAACTCAAAATCAAATTTTTGAAGTTGTAACAACATTCTCTGCAACCTTGCAGGGCATTTATTCAACGGCTTTTTGAAAATGGAAATAAGTGGTTGATGATCTGTTTCAACAATTACCCTACGACCAAAAATATACTGATAAAATTTAGTTAATCCAAAACAAACAGCATACAACTCTTTTTCGATTTGTGCGTACCTCGTCTGAGTGTCTGTTAATGCCTTTGAGGCATACGCACATGGAAGATTATTCTGCAGAAGACAAGCTCCTACTCCTGATTTTGAGGAGTCTACTGAAATAACTGACTGTTTATTTATATCAAAAAATTGTAAAACCGGATTTGTTGTGAGAGTTTCTTTTAAATCTACAAAAGCTTTTTCTTTGTCCTCATCCCAAATGAATTCATTTTCCTTTTTTAATAAACTTCTAAGGGGCTCAGTTTTATCTGAAAAGTTTTTTATAAACCTACTCACATAAGTAAGCATACCTAAAAGTCTTTGTATGTCCTGTTTATTTTTAGGACATGGCATTTCTGAAATTGCTTTAATTTTAGAATTGTCTGGACTAATACCTTTATTATTTATTATATGACCCATGTACTTAATTTCTTTTTGTCCAAATTTGCATTTGTTTAAATTGAATTTAACATTATTTTTTCTAGCAGTATCCAAAACTTTTTTTAATCTCAGATCATGTTCTTGTTTATTTCTACCCCAGATGATTAAATCATCTATATAAATATCAGAACCTTCAATTTTATCAAAAATACTTTTAAAGCATTCTTGAAAAATTTCAGGAGCACACTTTATACCGTAAGGCAATCGTAAGAATTTGTACCTACGTTCCAAATGTACAGAGCTTTGAACTCTCGTCATCTAATGGGATCTGATAGAAACCACTTGTAGCATCTAAAGTACTAAAAATAGTTGCTCCAGCTAATTTACTGGACACTTCTTCAAATGTAGGAATTCTACAATATTCTCTTTTAATTACATTATTTAGATCCTTAGGATCCAGACATATTCTTAATTTACCATTTGGTTTATGTACTAATACAAGAGTATTCACCCAGTCAGACGGACCCTCAACCTTTTCAATGATTTTCTCCCTTTTTAGCTCCTCTAGACTTTGCTTTAGGGGTTCCAACAAAGGAAAGGCTACCCTTCTTATTGGATTAGCGACAGGTTTTGCATTTGCTTCTAGACTAATGCTACATTTTTGACTAATACAACCTATGCCAGAAAATACATCTTGATATTTATTTATTACTTCTGTGTACTCATTTTGTATGTAAACTGATTCAATTCTTTTAATTAAATTTAACTTTTGAGAAGCAATCAACCCTAGAATTGCAGAAGTATTACTATTTACAATAAAAAATTCCAAATCATATGCATTATTATTTTTAAAACAACTTAAATTACATTTTCCGCAAACTTTTAATTCATCACCAGTATATGATTTTAATTTGTAATCAGATTTCTTAATAATTTTAGGAGATAATCCTATACTTTTGAAGAGATCAAATGACAATATATTAGCCATTGCACCTGTGTCAATTTTTAATTTAATTATTTTATTATTTATTTCTAGTGTAGTTACCCATTCATTCACATTGTCATTTGTATTTACACTGTCTATAGAGCCTATAAACAAAGAATTTTCAGCATTTTCATTAATTACTTCTTCTACTTCTACTATCTCATTCACTCTTCTTTTATTCTTTTTCTTGTAGCACTTACTTTCAAAATGATTTTGAAATTTACAAAAATTGCACATCTTACCATGAGCAGGACATTTATTTACTGGATGATTTAAACCACACCTCGTACAACTATTAATAAATTTCTTACTTTCTGGATTTACATTTTTCTTTCCACGATTGATTTTTCCATTGAATTTCTCCTTCTGAACATAATCCACTGCCGCCTCATGATGTATCTCATTCATTGCTTCACTTCTTTCTTTGGACATTTCCAGAATTGCACATTTTCAATAATCTTTTCCAAACTAGTGGAATCTTCTTCTTGTAATAATTTTTCTCTAATTGATGAATTCTTGACCCCACAAATAATAACTGTTTTTGTAAGATCTTCTTGCAAAGTTCCTAGTTTACATTTCATTGCCATTTTCTTTGCTTCGGTTATAAATTGGTCTAGAGATTGTCCCTGAGTTTGCTTAAATGAGAAAAATTTGTATCGTTCCTAGGTTAAATTTTCTCTAGGCAAAAAATGTGCTTCAAACTTATCGAGTAAAGTATTAAGTTTATCTTTTTCAGCGTCAGTAAACTGAAATGTAGTATAAATTTTGAAGCCTTCTTCCCCAATGAAATGAAGAACTTGTGCGCACTGAATGGCCTCATATTTTTTATTAATTTCACTCGCAACTAAATAGTTTTCAAAACGGTACCTCCACAGCTTCCAATTTTCTGCTAAGTTTCCTGCCATTTGCATGGGTGCTACTCCTCGGCTGTCTCCCATTTTTCTTTATATTGCAAAAATTTTACACCGCTGGTTTAACTTTCTTTGTCTAACTATTCTGACTGCGCCATGTTATGTTAATGTTTGTTTCTTTACTTTAGGATTTATTAATTAAACATTAACACTTGATTTTGTATTGTTCTTTATTGAGTACATACACGTGAACCAAGGTTCGAGAACATCGCTTGACTGTCACTGCCCATGACAGCTTTCATTGCCAACTTTACATTAGTGACAGTGACTACCTTACGTACAGACATACCTCTAAATAACCTAATCCTACAGTGTCAATGAAATTCCATACATTGTTAAAATCTCGAATTGAGGAATGAAATCAATAATGTTACTTTTTATAAAGAGAGAGAGAATAGTTATGAAATTTAAATAATATTCTTAGAAATTCACGACGAACGAAATCAATATTATTATTAACATAAGATTCCAAATCATGTTAGCACATGATAACACCCAAGCTTATCAACGAGTTTTTGCGTTTTCGTCATTAAAGCCATATCATAGGAACTAAATTAACGATATACGCGTGAAATCAAAAGTGTCTATTGATAAAAATATTATTGAAATAGATCTCTCTCATTGTAATAATTTTTACGGTGCTGAATGATGTAATCTAAAATTCGATATACAGTGTGTACAAAAAGATGTATCTTAGTTGTTATTGGCTAGATTTTAATGGGACAAACGACGTTATAGATTATTTCGATATACGGTGTGTACAAAAAGATGTATCTCAGTTTTTATTGGCTAGATTTTAATGGGACAAACGACGTTATAGATTATTTGTTTATATACAGGACGTCAAAAAGGCACTCTGCTGTTAATTCATCGAGCAAACGGCGATATAGACCTTTGTCGATATATGCCATATAAGCTATGTTGATCGATTTTATCATTTCTCTTGATATTTAGTACTGTTTACCGAGAACTAGTAACATTAAGCGACGATAGATTCAACCTAATGTAGCTTATTTATGTAAATTTCTACGATATTTGCCTATTATAACAGATATATGGCTAATATTGGAAGTTTCTAGAACGATTTAGACGAATGCATCGATTTTGACCAAAACTAAGTCCTTCTTTTGTTATCCCATCTTTGGTCGTTATATGCCACATACCTAGCTATGTTTAGCGACTTCGTAATTTCTCCCGATATTTAGCACTATTTACCGAGAACTAGTAACATTAATCGACATTTGGATAGATTTAACACAGCATTAAATATGTAGATGTCCACCATATCTACAATAATAAGAAATATATGACCAATATTACAAGTTTCTAGAACGATTCAGACAAATGCATCGATTTTATGCATAACTAAGTCCACCTTTGGTTATCCCATTTTTGTCTTTATATGCTATATAAGCTATGTTGAGTGATTTAGTCATTTCTCTTGATCTTTAGCACTGTTTACCGAGAACTATAGTAACAATAAGCGACGATAGATTCAACCTAATGTTACTATTTACGTAAATTTCTACGATATAACAGATATATGGCTAATATTGGAAGTTTCTAGGACGATTCATACAAATTCATTGATTTTGAGTGAAACTAAGTCCACCTTTCGTTAACCCATCTTTTGTCTTTATATGACATATAACTAGGTCTACTGAGCGATTTTGTCATTTCTCACGATATTTAGCACTATTCACCGAGAACTAGTAACATTAACCTACATTTAGATATATTCAATCTAGCATTATATATGTAGATGTCCACGATATCTGCCAATAATAACAAATATATGGCCAATATTTCAAGTTTTTTGACAATTCATCGATTTTGAGGAAAACTAAGTCCATCTTTTACAATAATCATCTTTTCTCTTCATATAACATATAACTAGCTATGTTAAGCGATTTTGTCATTGCGCCCGATATATAGCACTATTTTCCGAGAAATAGTAACATTTACCGACATTTAGATAGATTATAGAATTATATATGTAGCTGTCCACGATATCTGTCAATTATAACAACTATAAGGCCAATATTTGAACAAAACTTTGTCCAGCTTTTACAATAAACCATCTTTATATGTCGTATAACTAGCTATGTTGAGCGATTTAGTCATTTCTCTCGATATTTAGCACTATTCACCGACTAGTAACTAGTAACAATAAGCGACGATAGATTCAACCTAATCTAGCATATTCACGTAAATTTCCGCGATATATGTCTATTATAACAGATATATGGCTAATATTGAAAGTTTCTAGAACAATTTAGACGAATTCATGACGATAGATTCAACCTAATGTAGCTTATTTACGTAAATTTCTGCGATATATGTCTATTATAACAGATATATGGCTAATATTGGAAGTTTCTAGGACGATTCATACAAATTCATTGATTTTGAGTAAAACTAAGTCCACCTTTGGTTATCCCATATTTTGTATTTATATGCTATATAAGCTATGTTGAGTGATTTAGTCATTTCTCTCAACATTTAGCACTATTTACCAAGAACTGGTAACAATAAGCGACGATAGATTCGACCTAATCTAGCAAATTCACGTAAATTTTCGCGATATATGCCTATTATAACAGATATATGGCTAATATTGGAAGTTTCTAGACCAATTTAGACGAATGAATCGATTTTGACCAAAAGTAAGTCCTGCATTTGTTATCCCATCTTTGGTCGTTATATACCACGTACCTAGCTATGTTTAGCGATTTTGTCATTTCTCTCGATATTTAGCGCTATTTACCGAGAATTAGTAACATTGACCGACAAATAGATAGATTCAACCTAGCATTATATATGTAGATGACTACCATATCTACAATAATAAGAAATATATGGCCAATGTTACAAGTTTCTAGAACGATACAGACAAATGCATCGATTTTATGCATAACAATGTCCAGTTTTCTTTTGTCGATATATGCCATATAAGCTATGTTGAGCGATTTTGTCACTTCTCTTGATATTTAGCACTGTTTACCGAGAACTAGTAACATTAAGCGACGATAGATTCAACCTAATGTAGCATATTTACGTAAATTTCTGCGATATATGCCTATTATAACAGATATATGGCTAATATTGGAAGTCCGAGAACTAGTAACATTAAGCGACGATAGATTCAACCTAATCTAGTTTATTTACGTAAATTTCCGCTATATTTGCCTATTATAACAGATATATGGCTAATATTGGAAGTTTATAGAACGATTCAAACAAGCATCGATTTTATGCATAACATAGTCCAGTTTTCTTTTGTCGATATATGCCATATAAGCTATGTTGATCGATTTTGTCATTTCTCTTGATATTTAGCACTGTTTACCGAGAACTATAGTAACAATAAGCGACGATAGATTCAACCTAATGTTACTTATTTACGTAAATTTCTACGATATATACCTATTATAACAGATATATGGCTAATATTGGATGTTTCTAGGACGATTCATACAAATTCATTGATTTTGAGTGAAACTAAGTCCACCTTTCGTTAACCCATCTTTTGTCTTTATATGACATATAACTAGGTCTACTGAGCGATTTTGTCATTTCTCACGATATTTAGCACTATTCACCGAGAACTAGTAACATTAACCTACATTTAGATATATTCAATCTAGCATTATATATGTAGATGTCCACGATATCTGCCAATAATAACAAATATATGGCCAATATTGCAAGTTTTTTGACAATTCATCGATTTTGAGGAAAACTAAGTCCATCTTTTACAATAATCATCTTTTCTCTTCATATAACATATAACTAGCTATGTTAAGCGATTTTGTCATTGCGCCCGATATATAGCACTATTTTCCGAGAAATAGTAACATTTACCGACATTTAGATAGATTATAGAATTATATATGTAGCTGTCCACGATATCTGTCAATTATAACAACTATAAGGCCAATATTTGAACAAAACTTTGTCCAGCTTTTACAATAAACCATCTTTATATGTCGTATAACTAGCTATGTTGAGCGATTTAGTCATTTCTCTCGATATTTAGCACTATTCACCGAGAATCAGTAACAACCATTATTTATATAGATACGTAGTGCAATATAACATCTTCTTGTACACACTGTATATCGAAATAATCTATAAAGCCGTTTGTTCGATGAAAAGCGGACCATTAACAGCAGAGTGCCTTTTTTGACCCCCTATATATAAAAAATAATCTATAACGCTGTTTGTGCCTTGAAATCTGACCAATATCAATGGAGATACATCGTAGCGTCTTATGCCTTCTTTGTACATCCTGTAAAATGTTCTACTTATCACAAGGGCGTTTGTTCGACTTCAATCCGACCAATAAAAACCGAGATATATGCAAGTGCCCTTATGACATCTTTTTTGTACATCCTGTATACGATAACAATCATAATGGCGTTTGTTCGACTTCAATCTGACCAATAATAGCAGAGATATGCGTTAGCGCCCTAATGGCATGCACATCCTGTATACGTTAACACAATCATAATGGCGTTTGTTCGACTTCAACCGACCAATAATAGCAGAGATGCATTGTAGCGCCCTTATGGCATCTTTTTTGTACATCCTGTAAAATGCTCTTCCTATCACAATGGCTTTTATTCGACCTCAATCCAACCAATAATAACAGAGATATATGCAAGTGCCCTTATGGCATCTTTTTTGTACATCCTGTAAAATGCTCTTCCTATCACAATGGCGTTTGTTCGACTTCAATCCAACCAATAATAACAGAGATATATGCAAGTGCCCTTATGGCATCTTTGTACAGCCTGTATAACGATCGAACGTGTCTGATTCCAATGACATCCTATATATTGATCGTCGTCGTAGTGACCTAATGGCGATTTGGTACATCCTGTTTTGTTCGATCAAAATCCAAGCAGAGTGCCCTTATGGCATTGTCCACGCCCTGTATATTGATTGTAGTAACGTTGTTTTATGTCAACCCCGTCGACCTTCAGCTGACATTTACTCATCCTATTATCTCTTGGGGAACATCAAAAGAGATAAGAACGCTGATAATAAAAAAATCATAAGCACTTTTGTAACCACTGCGCCTGTCCAAAATAATGCTATGTTTCTCTCTGCCCATCCAACTGATGCGTCGCATTAAACATATTTTATGACTACACCCTGTATATAAGAAATATATATCTTTTTCACAAATTTATAACACCCTTATTGCATATTTTTTGGTACATAGCGTATATAAAAAAAAAGCTCTATCACAAATGACGATTGATTGATGATGGCCAATAATAACAGAGATAAATTTCTAATGCCATTATGGCGTTATAAAAAACTTTGGTTCTAGAAATTACGTATGCTTAGGTCAGTGTTTCCAATCAGGACTATGGGAATTTTCAAATCTACGGGATAAAAAATGGACGACTGCCATCTATAGAAATGTACAAAAAAAAATGACATACGTCATCTAGCGATAGAAATCTACAATTACAGGATAAAAAATGGCCGACACCACTATAGAAATCTACCAGGATAAAAATGGCCGACTGGATAAAAAATGGCCACTGTGACGTCACACCCCCCTCCTAAAACGTGGGTAAAGTGACCCATACACTACTTACGACATTTTGTCATTTTTTGAGAAATTTCAGTTTTTTATAATGATACAGCCTCCGGAGTTTAACAAGTCACCCATTTTATGATTGAATATTATTCAAGACATCTCACTGATGAACCCTATTGATTTTTAGCTCACCAGAGCCAATACAACAGGTGCTACAGTACTTTAAGTACGATATTTTTGGAGAAGTTTCAGTTTATTAGCACGATACAGCCTCCGGTGTATATATAATTGACCAATTTTATGATTGTATATTATTCAGAGCGTCTCAAAGATGAACGCTATTGATATTCAGCTCACTACAGCCAGTAAAACGAGTGCTACGGTACTTGAGGTACCAAATATTTGTAATTTTTGAAGAATTTCCAGTTTGTTAGCACGATACAGTCTCCAGAGAGTATACGATTGATCTATTTTATGATTGAATGTTGTTCAAGGTGTTTCACAGATGTACCCTATTGATTTTCAGTTGACTAGAGCGAGTACACAGCGGGTCCTATAAATCCAAATATACTAAATTTTTGGAAAAATTTCGGTTTATTAGCACGATTCATCCCCCCAAGTGTATACAAGTAACAATTTTATGATAAAATATTGTTCAGAGCATCTCACTTATGATTGAATATTATTCAAGGTGTTTCACAGATATACCCTATTGATTTTCAGTTGACTAGAGAGAGTACAGCGTACAGAGTCCTATAAATCCAGATATACTAAATTTGTGTTTATTTTTGGAGAAATTTCGGTTTGTTAGCACGATACATCCTCCGAAGTGTATACAAGTAACAATTTTATAATAGAATAATGTTCAGGGCATCTCACTGATGAACCCTATTGATTTTTAGCTACCAGAGCCAATACAACAGGTGCTACAGTACTTTAAGTACGATATGTTTGTCATTTTTGGAGAAGTTTCACTTTGTTAGCACGATACAGCCTCCGGAGTATATACTAGTGACCGATTTCATTATTGGATATTATTCAGAGCATCTCAAAGATTCACCCTATTGATATTCAGCTCACTAAAGCCAGTACAACGGGAGCTATGGTACTTGAGGTACCAAATTTTTGTCATTTTTGGAGAATTTTCAGTTTGTTAGCACGATACAGCCTCCAGAGAGTATATGATTGATAAATTTTATGATTCAATATTGTTCAAGGTGTTTCACAGATGTACCCTATTGATTTTCAGTTGACTAGAGCGAGTACAGCGGGTCCTATAAATCCAGATATACTAAATTTTTGGAGAAATTTCGGTTTGTTAGCACGATACATTCCCCGAAGTGTATACAAGTAACAATTTTATGATAGAATATTGTTCAGGGCCACAGATGCGGAAAAGTTAATTTTAATCTTTATTTAAATACAATGTTAATATTACAACATACATGTGCTAATTCACAATCAGTCTAAGAATTGTGTAAAAATAAGTTGGAACTAATATAATATGGAAAAGCGAGGGGGAAGCAACTCTAAATAGGTGTTCATCCAGAAATTTAAATATTTAAATACGACTTTCAGCACCAAAAGATTTCAAATATATGTAAATTATTTCAAATCAATTTCAGTAATTCAGTACCCACAAATACCACTTCATACTTTAAATATTACTTTTATTCCAAAAATATCCACTCCATACTTTAAATATTATATTCGTTGTTGAAATATCTACAATATATTTAAAATATTTGTCAGTATTCCCAAGAAATACTTATAGTTTTAGTATTGTTTTCATTGCCAAAATATCAATCTCAGTATTTCATTAGTTTAAATATATCCTTTTCAGTCCCCCAATATATTTAAAATATTTGGGATGCAGTTCAGTCCACAGATAAAGGGGCCTATACACTAGCAACTTAGTCATCAACCTTGTCGTCAACTTGCTATGTTGACGACAAGGTTTAGTAGTGTATGGGCTGGTTGAAGACGAAATTTCAGGTTGAGAACAAAGTTGAGAAAAATCAAAGCGACTTGGATTTTTGGTAGGCGGAGCCTGATGTTTTCAACCATGTTGTAAAGTGTGTGGACAGGTTGTTGACGAATTATAGTTTTTGCTTGATACCCTGGATGGTGGAGGCCACGTCTAAATAAAGGAAGAAGAAGAAATCAGAATTATCGTTTGTGTTTGTGCAGCTAAACATCAGTAAACAAGAGAAAAAATTGAGGTTGAGGTTTCATTTATTTTTTCAGTTTTTGCAAGGCTTTTACTAATTTTTACGCTATGTCAAATATACCAAATATTCCTATTTGGGTGGAATTTTTTGAAACGTTCCGAGAGCTACCTGAATTATGGAAAGTGAAGTCAGAAGTTTATAAAGATCGCAACAAGAAAAAGATGGCCATGGAAAAGTTATTAAATGTTTATAAAGAAATAGACCCAGAAGCCAATAATGATTCTCTAAAAAAAAGATTAACAAATATACGTACATGTTACCGGAGGGAGTTGAAAAAGGTGAAAAGTCAGGTGCCGGAGCTGACGATGAGTATGTTCCAAATTTATGGTATTTTGCAATGTTAGATTTTTTACGGGATCAGGAGACTCAAATTCCAGGAGTGTCTACTATTGCCGATGACATGCAAGATGAATTTGAACAAACAGAAGTAAGCAGTGATCTATTAATTTTTATAAATTGGGAGGTTTATTAAAATATTTATAGTAGGCACCTAACTAAATACGTATTTTTGTTTTAGAATGATACTGACTTAATACCACCAAATCCACAATCTCAAAAGAGGAAGAAAGTCGTGGGGCAACATAATATTATTATGACAGAGCGAAATAATCTATTAAAGGAAGCACTAGAAAAAATGGGCAATAAAGATAGCAGCAAGGATGACGCTATTGTTTTTGCTGAAAGTTGGGCTATTTCATACAGAAAACTGTCCCCACGTCAGCAGTTATTCGCAAAGAAAGCAATTGATGAAATATTAATATTAGGACAACTTGAGTTACTTAACCTCAATTCTGTAAATTCCCATCCTTTCATTTCTTCAAATAACTCTTCAGCTGACTCATCTGGCACCTCTACTCCGCTCCATCCTTCAAGATCCTCTACACCTTTTTTGCCAAGTACAAGTACCATGTCCTCCCCTCCATATGAAAACATGCAAAACGTCTCTCTGATAGAACTGGAACCAGGTTCATACACCAATATTCAGCCAGCTCCATACACCAACATTCAACCAGGTCCATACACCAATATTCAACAACTATTGGCAGATAAATCTCTTTTTAAATAAACAATGTATTTTTTATAGTAAAAACTATAATTAATTGTGAACAAAAATTAAATAAAAGCATACATGAAGTAATTATGTAATATATTTATTTTGCCATGGTACAGCTCCCACTCCGTTAAAGTAAGTTGTAAATTTCTTTCTAGTCTCCTTTGCCTCGAAAGTAGGGTTTCTTGAGAGACAAGGTTCAAGTTCACATAGTTGTTGGGGGTCACTTCTCCATGGTGCTAACTCGATTTCTGAAGTATTTGTATTTTCAAAATCTACACTTCCTCGCAAGTAAACTGATGAATTATTTCTTCTTAAGTAATTATGTAAATAACAAGTCGTTAAAGTAATTAAAGCTGCCTTTTCAGGGCACACATTAATAACATTAAGCAGAACACGAAATCTTGAGGCAAGTATACCGAAGGCATTTTCAACTATTCTTCTTGCTCTTGAAAGTCGATAGTTGAATATTAATTCATCGTTTAAAAGATTGTCGCCACTGTAAGGTTTCATGATATTTTTTTGCAAAGGGAATGCATCGTCTGCAACTAATACGAATGGCATTTTTTCTGGAAAGTCATCATGAAGATCGCCTGATTCAGGAATTTTTAATTTATTTGCCTGAAATTTTTCATAAAAATTACTGTTAGATAGCACTCCCCCATCAGACACACGACCATTAGCGCCAGCCTCTACCACTAAGAACTCGTAGTTCGCATCAACTAAAGCAAGTAAAACTATGCTAAACTTTTTTTTATAGTTAAAATAATAAGATCCCGAATTGGCTGGTTTTTTAATTTCTACGTGCTTTCCATCGATCGCCCCTATACAGTTGGGAAAGTTCCATCTCCTTCCAAATTGTTTGGAAACTGCAACCCAATCTTCTTCTGTTCTTGGTACCTGAAATCAAGAGATATGTTACAACATAAAATAAGCAGTATTGCTTCATTATTGCTTTACCTGAATATACTCTGCCAAAACTTTGTTTATAGCTTTGCAAGTATTTATGATAATTTTTCCAAGGCTCTGTGGAGATATAGCTGTGAGAAATTTAAGGTCCTCAAAGCTCTGCCCACTTGCCAAAAACCGCAGGGTTGCAGAAAGTCGTTCATTCACAGTAATAGCATCCCTCATTTTTGTATCACTTTTTTCGATGAAAGGTCGCACTTTATCCAATAATTCATCATAGGTTTTACTATCCATTCTTAAAAAATTTTTGAAGTCCTCAGGTGCACTGATGCGTAGTTCTTTCATTAAATTGGAATGAGAAAACTGGCTACGATTTTGATACCACTCTTTAGCCCAAATTTTTCTCTTCTTTGAAGGTGGCTTATCATCTTCAGTCAGCTCATTCAATATTATATACATCATCAAATCTTCATTCATTTTTTAAAAATTTTCGTACACACTCTACCAAACTGAATCAACCAATAAGCAACTCATCATCTCAATAACTAATGTTGTCAACTTAGTTGTCTAGTGTGTGGGCAAAAACCTCAACCTTGTTGACGACAAGGTTGATGACTAAGTTGCTAGTGTATAGGCCCCTTTACTCACAGAATTCAGTATTCATTTTACAATTTATGTTTCATGTGATTGCCGTTGGGGGTTTATTTATACATAATTTGTTAGTATGTGTCTAGCTGACAAGTTGAATACAGTGAACTTGATACTTTTTCGGCATTTTATTGTTTCTTATTGAAACCATGTCTTCAAAAGGTTAGTATTGTAATGTCTCAGTCATTTTAATCACATGTTATTTATCTAATTATAATTAATATAGGCTATATATTAACAAACCAGGCATTATTTGAATTTTTCGTTTTTTCAAAACATTCGTTAGTTACTAGAATAGAATAGTAGTAACACAAAGTATGCTTTCACAATTAATCTCCCAGATGGCATCAAGACAGTATGAAGTTTCCTATACCCAATTCAAAGTGTCATGCAGTTCCAAGATAATTCAGAAATTGTCCGAATCTCTATTATTGGTACACTTCGAACATAAAATTAAAAAGTAAAACCTCAAGTTTATGGACAGTATAATATATGCTAAAAAGGACTTTAAATGTCAAAGAAAATTTAAATATCACAAAATTTCCGAAACTGACACCATATTTGAAAAACATATCAGTTGGATACCATCCAAAGAAATCGAAAATTGTAACAAAAGAAATTGAAAGATTTATACATGAAGCACTAGATAATAGATTTCTGTCAGAGAGGGAAATCTAAAGCAATATAAATAGATGAACTGAAATAATTTTGAGAAATGATTCTGGCCATTTTAATAAAATAGGCGTTTTTGGAGCATGTAGAAGTGATTATTTGTTAAAAATAACGATCGATTATATAGATTACAAGGATTCAATTATTATTTAAGGCGATGATATTTAATATCGGAACAAATGTCAAATTTCTTAGAATGTTTAACATTTTTTTCAATATATTCTGGAATTATCTAGAAAGAGTAAGTTTCATTTAAAACATTAATAATTATTATCCGTTTCAAAGTTATTTTATTTTTATAGGTCAACCAGAAGTAGAAAATGTAATGGATATGCTCAAAAATGTTGAGTTAAATTTGACTAATTATTCTGAAAAATATCTGAAGCTCGTTCCAATATCAATTCCACGGTACCTCATTAAAGTCCAATAAATCAACTTAATGTTGGCTTTTGGAGGAAAATTCGAACAAAAAATTAAGTGTGGACCGCCTGGAGCGAGTAAAAGGGCCGAGTTTGCCTTTAAAATCATGGAAAAAGAATAAATCAAAGAAACCCAAGCAAACGAAACTACTGTATTACCATAATCTTTTGTTGAAGGTTAACACATTCCTCTAATCAGAATCAACGTAATTTAAGGAAAAAATTGTGTGCTCAAATTTTTGAAATATGATCTTGATTCGTTTGTGTGACCAATGAAGGACAACGTACAGGCCGTATCGATTGAATTTATTATCAAAGGTCCAATATATTTGCGTTTCAAATCAGTGGTCCATCATAGAACGAAATCAACAAAAAATACAAATCTTTTAAAGCATAAATTGGATTCAATTAGGAATCCAGATTTCTGATCTACTCAAGGATTATTAAAGTGTGGTTATATATTTTTATTTAATACTTTTTTTACTCATCAACGGTAATATTTTAGACGTGGCATGAAAATTAACATATCTTTACGGTTTTTCATTTTAAAATAGTTTTGTTGATATTAATTTGTAGACATAAGTAAACTGGCCCACAAAAATAACAGTTATTTTTTCTGGTAGATTGTTCCTAGAGTTGATCTGTTGTTTTATCGACATACCTTTTGTTTTTAGTTTGACATTTAAACCTTTATTTGTTTTATTTATTAATCAATATTTATTTTGGAATACGTTTCATTTTTCAGTTATTTTCCCTGTTCCTCAAATAAAGGATTTCTGAATGAAATATAATAATATGTACCAATAACTTGTAAACTTTCATTTAAATTTAACGCCAACATATATTCACTTTAGGTAATTTTGTAAAAAACATTGGGTAAATTATAACAAAATTGTTGATTTCTTTAGTTCAATAGTTGTATCACATTTTTATTACCTTAATTACCTAACCTAACCAAATATTATATTCACTATGTTCCATTTATTTATACACTTTAAACCTAGTTACATTTCCAGTATTTTCAATACTCTCAGAATATTTTAATTATTTTCAATACATCTCTAGAACTTTAAATATCTTCAGTATACTTTAATTATTTAAATACATTTTCAGTACATTAAATACTTTCATTATCTTAAATATATTTTGAATATTTCATTAATGCATTTTTTTTTCAGTATATTTTAATGTTGTTCATTATCAGATATTTAATTAGGGTGTACTTATTTTGAGTTGTTTTTTGCCCCCTCCAGGAAAAGGGATTTCTGCTGATAATATACTGCACATGCTTTCAGATGGTTATCTGCTACAATTATGGACACTGGATGGATTAATCTACAAAACTAAAAGGCCAACAGAAATATTGGTCTAAGAAGTTTTATAGCACATTTTTCAGCCACTGATATGAACTAGTATACAAATTATTATATTTTGAACAAATAGGTTTCAATGATTATTTTATCTTCTAAAAATACCTATCTACTCGTCAATTTCAAATTATCCAATATAGTGGTACTTAAATATTCATTAAATAATATCACAAGATAAAAAATAATTTCAAAGGTGAAAATCAGAATTCTTTAAACTTTCTGTATGTTTCAACGTCGTTTTTTCTTTTCCTGTTTTCGGCCTCTGTGGTAAGGTCTTCGAGGTGTATTTTGTGGTGTACTTTGTTCAGAACTTTCATCATCACTATCCACCTAAAAGTTACATCCTTAGATATTGACAAATACTAACTAACTCGATTATATTTACTCTAGAGCCCCAAGAAAGATTGTCTTCTGGAGAGTCGGAAATAAAAATGCAGGCCGCTAGACAAACAATTTGAAATATTGCTCCTAAATAAAGACCATAGCGAACAATCGTTGCAGTCATATCTTCCACACCGATATTAATTGCAAGATTCATTTTGTAGGTTTGATTTAAGTATGTATAATTGATAATTATATACACAGAAAACTGACCCGTCCGTATTTTGTGATTATATACAACTAAATAACCATAATATTCTCTTATCTTATGTATATAAAAAAACTAGATTCCATAATCTCTGTCAAATCATGGATCAATATTTTTGACATACGAGCAGTGTTGCCAGATGGGAAAATTGAGAATCCCCAGACCTAAACCGAATTTGTCCCCAGAATTCCCTAGACTGATAACAACGAAATATCCCTAGAGTTCCCCGACCCTTTTAAAAAAAATTGTGGTAATTTCAAAGATAAATTAAAATAACATAGTGTGATTTAAAAATGTAATAAAAAATAAATGTAAGAAACAGTAATAATGCAAAGAACAGTCTAAAAAATATATTTTGTTCTATATTAAAATAAAAAAATCAAAGTTTTTAGAAGAAAAAAATAGGTTCATAAACAGTGGCGCAAAATGAAAAAAAAATCATTCACTTCCATACACGTTTTTTGAGGACATTAACTTTAAATGATCGTTTGTAACTTCAAAGTCTTGGCAACAATTATTGGTCGAAAATCTTATAACTGAAACGGCATTTAAAGCCTCGCTTCCCAACTTATTTCTTTTTTTTTGTTTTAACATCTGTCACTACAGAAAAAACCCTTTCAGTTTCGGCATTGCTATGAGGCAAAGCCATGCATAATATAGCTAATTTAACTATATTACTATATTCGGGTTCATCATTAAAATCTTTAAATTTTCTTAATTTTTCCCAAAATTCTTCGACACTTAATTGTAATAGACTTTCTTTTTGGATGTCATCTGAAAAGTTAACGGAAATATTTTTCCACTCAGAGTCGATGGCATTCCCATCGATGCCATTAATGGAAATAAATTTGCTCCAAACAATCTTAAGTGATGTTAGATCTTTAGGTTTTGTAAGGGTCAATGCAATATGGGGGTTTAAGAATTCCAACGCATCAAAAAATGGATCGGTCAGGGGGAACCGAATCTGCATATCCGTTGCTGCAGTTATCATAAATTCTAAGCATGATTTTCTGATGGAAGTTTGAACATCATCCGGTAATTCAAGTAGAAAATTCTTACATTCTAATCCGAGATCAATGTTTTCCAAAGGCAGAAAATTTCTGGGATTTTTACAGTTTATCTTATAATCGTTTAAATGCTCCGGAATTATAAAATGTGCAATGGTTTTATTAAATAATTTTTTTGAGTGTTTAGAAAATTCGTGAATTAATAGTTTTTTACCCTGAAATAACCCATTAAAAGTATTAAAAAGATTTAAAAAGTATTTTAGAAACAATAATATTGCTTTTGTGCATTTATTATTAAACTCGGTAAAAATAAAATCAACAGATTTGCTGTTGTCTTCGAGTTTTGCAAGTTGGAAAAAGTTAAACAACATATCCCAGTATTCAAAAACCCTGTTAACAGCATGTTGCATACTTAGCCATCTCGTAGCAGATAGTTTCAACATTTTTTTCTGTTGCAACTGAAAGAACTCTTGCATTTCTGAGAGTTCTGCAGTTCTTTTTGCAGAGCACGAGAAATAGCTTGCAATGCTTCTTACAAATTCCTCAGGGGTACGAGGTAATTTGGAACAAGCATTACTTGCTACCAAAGCACCAGAGTGGCAAATGCATGGCAACATAATTAATGCCTCTGTGTCTGCTTGCAACCTTGTAAAAAATGAATTATTTTTACCCACCATCACATTTACATTGTCAGAAGCAAAACCAATAATATTTTTTAAGGGAATGCCTTTTAATTCGAGGCAACTTTTAAAAGCCTCATACAAATGTTCAGCGTCGCAATTTTTGGCATTTATTGTTATTAACTCTAACAACTGGTCACATATTACGCCACTGTCATTCACATATTTTACACCAATACAAAGTAATTTGTTTACAGATATGTCCGTACTTTCATCCACTAAGATGCTGAAATGTCTATTTTTAAGAATTGCTGATAACTTTTCTGCTTCCTTCTTCGCAATGGCGTTTTTAATTATATTTGTGGTTTTAGTTCTACCCAATTTAATATCTTTTAAAACTTCAGAATCGGGGAAACAGTCTTTTAGTACAGGCACAAGGTGTTCTATGACTTGAAAAGCCACATTGTGGTGAGCAAAAAAAGCAGACAGTTCTATTTCTGCTTCAGACACTTTTTTTGAATGTATTGTCTTTTTTTGGAAGAACTTACCAACCGATACAAAACCTGCCATTTTAGCAACATTTTTCTTGTGTTTTTCTGTCACTAAATATTTTTGTAATTCAGATTTGCCACATCGTAAATCACAATCACATGGAGCACAATGGCAAAGATGTTCGTTGCTAATATGTTCTCTAAGCCATCCTTTAAACTGAGGTTTTTCTAACCATTCCCTTTTGAATTTCTGGTCATAACATTTTTGTTTTCCCAATTCATGCCGAATCTTCCGTTTTTTAACAGGCGTTACACATTGTCCTGCTCCTGCAGAATAGGACTTAAAAATAAAGATAACAGTAACACACAAACGAAAACAAAACGATTTTATCTAGCTAGATCAAGATCAAGCGATGAGTTCGATGACCGATGTTATGTGATGCCCCGCCCCCGTCGATGCCGATAGCCAGTCAGCCAGTAGCGTTGGGAAGTCGGGGAAGTCCCGAGAAAGGAGAAGACTCATTTTTGATACAAGTGAAATAAAAATACTTCTTTTGTAGAAAATTCCTTATTATTAGAGGCGGTATTTTAAATTTATTGCATTGTGTAACAAAAATCATCAAATATCCCTAGAATCTCCCTATTTCCCTAGACAAAAAAATTATTTAAAAAACTCCCTAGAACTAGGGATAATTCCCTAGGTCTGGCATCACTGCATACGAGCAACCATTGCTGCGTTCGTTATTTGCGTCTGATCAATCTGTTTTGTCTGAATCGTTCTTTTATTACATCTAGAGGTTCTCCGGGTTCACAGAACTTCGACTGCAGCGTGTGGCACACCCCCACTATAGTGCTGATTTTAAAACTTTAAGGAAACTACTACTAATACTAACCTCACTTTTAAGATGCGGCTAAGCTGCAAACGCGTGAATTAAAATCAACTTCAAGCAGCAGCATCGTGGTGTTGTGGTGGGAGTGAGGGGAATAGAGAATTAACCAATCACAGAGATGCCGCACGCTGCAGTCTAGATGTGGCAAACTATCGATAGTGGCGACTATCGATATTTATCGGTAGTTGGTACCGTCACTATCGATAATTATCGATAGTTTTCGATAGCACAAAAAAATAAATGGTCAGAATTTTGATACATGCTACGACTCAAATAAATAAAATATTTCTTATGAATTTCAGATTTTATTAAGAACAAAACTAAATGAAAAAGCTACAATCAATTATTTGAATATAATAGATCGGAATTTTTATTCAGGAATAAAAGCATATTAATATTTTTTGGCTTAAGCCTTGAGCGCTTGTCCGATATGAGGTTCCCGGAAGCGCTAAAAGTCCTTTCAGACTCTACGGATGATGCCGATTCAACTATTATAGTCGAAAGGTATTACATATATTATACTTTGTCATGAATGAATTACCTGCAATATCTTGTGATGTAATAAACTTATCCATAATCCCAAACCCTAACCTGTCACTGTTTATTGTTTTACTTTGCTGATTCAATTGTGATTATTTAAAAAGTACTTGACAAACGGTAAAAACATTAAAATGGACTGTATTACTTTTAAAAATTAACAACGGTTTTCCTTTTTACAAAATTCATAAAAATTAATGACAACTAAACTTCAAAAAATGACAACTCTTAATATTACTGTCTATCGAACACATAAAATTGAACATAGCCCCCACTTTGAAGGGCACCTTCAATACAATAGTATCGGAACCCGCGGGAACCGAACACACAAAGTTTAAATTAAAGTCAAATACAAATGTCGGTTTGCACTGGTAAAGGGTATAAATGTCTAACGGATCTCACAATTGGTCCTTTAGACGTACTGACTTCGGCTATCCTTGATACTCCGTCTCTGCCAGGAAATAGTCTTGTTATTCTGCCGGTAGGCCATATACAAGGTGGTTGGGCATCATTCTTGATAAGTACCAGTGTGTCTAGATTTATTTGACTGGGTGCATCTTTCCATTTATATGATTGATGCAATTGGGCAATATATTGTTTCGAGAATTGTCGCCAGAACTGCTGATACAACAGTTGGATATGCTGCAGCCTTGACAGGCGGTTTACAGGTAGATTTGTAAGGTCATGGTTAGGGACAGACGTTATAGTGCGACCAATTAAAAAATGTGAGGGAGTTAGAGGTGAAGTATCATTTGGGTCATTGGACATATCAAATAATGGTCGCGAATTGAGTATCCCTTCAATTTGTATTATAAGAGTGTTGAATTCATCGAACGTTACATTTTTATTGATCAAAACTCTCTTCAAGTGATGTTTTGCCATTTTAACGGCTGCTTCCCACAGTCCTCCATGATTCGGGGTATATGGGGGAATAAAAATCCATTTAATATTAAATTGACTTATTAACTCGTCATTAATCTGATTGTAATTCTTAGACAAAAAATGTCCTGATTCCTTTAGTTTGTTATTTGCTCCGACAAATGTGCTTCCATTGTCATAGTAGATAACAGATGGAACACCTCTTCGTGAGCTGAACCTTTTAAAACTTGCCAGAAAATTGTCGGTTGTGAGATCCGAAACAACTTCGAGATGAATTGCTTTTGTTCAGAAGCAAATAAATACTGCTAAGTACCATTTTGTTAATCGTGAACCTCTACCTTTTTTATTGAGAATGAAAAAAGGGCCAGCGTAATCGATACCCGTTACTTGGAATGGTAGTTGAGGCTTGATTCGTTCATTTGGCAGATTGGACATTGGAGCAGTAAATGGCACTGGGTTGAACTTAACGCATGTTATACAATTTTTTACAATTTGTTTGGCTAAAATGCGTCCTTTTATTGGCCAATAGAATTGTCTAACAGATGACAGTAATAACTGATGGCCTGGATGCAACAATTGTCGATGTTTATGTTCAAAAACTAGCTTCGTGAAATGGTGAGTGGAAGACAATAAAATTGGATGTTTGGTACTGAAAGGTAAATATGTATTTTTTAATCTTCTTCCGACTCTTATAATTCCCTGTTCATCAACGAAGGGTGCTAATGATGAACGTTTGTGTTTATTGGGGAGTGTTTTATTTTTCTTGAGAATTTTCAACTCTTCGAAGAATGAATCTTGTTGAACTTGCCTTATTAATATGGCTCTGGCATTTTCCAATTCTGACGCAGATAGAATACTAGTTTTCCTGTGCGTTTTATTTTTTAGATTATTACAAAACCGTAAGCAATAAGCTGTGACTCGTACTAACCTAGTTAAGGTAGAAAATCGAGTAAGTAAATCGTATGAATATGACGGCGTTGCATGTACAACTACGGTTTTCTTTTTCAGCTCCATCAACTCTGATTTTTTAAGAATAAAATCTTCACTTGGCCAATCAGAAATGGGTTATTGCAGGAAAGCTGGACCTTTCCACCAAAACACACTCGAAATTAACTTATCAGGCGAAATACCTCTGGAAGCTAGGTCAGCTGGGTTACTTGAGCCATTTACATATTTCCAATTAGTTATGTTTGATAGCGATTGTATCTTTGATACGCGATTTGCAACGAAAACTTGTAAGTCACTGGGTTCGTGGTGAATCCAACTCAAAGCAACTTGAGAATCGGACCACATATAAATAGGAATGTCAACCTTAAGGGAGTTTACCACATGTTTGGTTAATTGTGCTCCTAAAAGACAGGCGCATAATTCTAGCTTGGGGATAGTGATGGCTTTCAATGGTGAAACTTTGGATTTTGAATATAACAAATTAATTGTATAGATACCTGACTTATTTGTACTGCGGAGGTAGATGCATGCTGCATATGCATCTTGCGATGCGTCGCAGAAACAATGAATGTCTAGCATTACTTCCGAGACTACATTGCGAGGAATGGATAAATGATTGAGACTCTCAAGGCTATTTTGAAATTGTGACCAGTTCTTTAATATATCTGGAGGAACTGGAGCATCCCATGAAATGTGGAGAGACCAAAGTCTTTTGATAAGTATCTTGGCTAAAATAACAGATGGGCTTAAAAGGCCCAGAGGATCATATATATGAGCAATCGTGGATAAAATGGAGCGTTTAGTAGGAAAAACGTTAGTTGAAAAATTCTTAATGGTATACATTATTCCACTCAACCCCTAAAGTTTTACTAGACTCTTGATCACCTATATTTAGGATTGAATTGGAGATATCTGCCTTTGCAAAGTTAGAAACCACTTGTTGGTTATTGGAAGTCCATTTACGTAAAATGAAATTCGCAGACTCCAATATATTATAAATGTTCTTACATCTATCTTGTAATTCATTAAGATCGTTAGATCCTGTCAGCAAATCGTCGACGTACATGTCGGACAAAATAGTGTTAGAGGCTTCTGAAAATTCTTTCAAATTTTGTGTTGCTAGAGTTTTAATACATTTAATGGCTAAATAAGATGCTGCTCTTGTACCATGCGTAACCGTATTTAACTCAAAAACAGAAAATTCATCGTTTGGGTTATCTCGCCACAAGATTCGCTGTAAATGCTTATGCTCTGGATGCATAAGTATTTGCCTATACATCTTTGAAATATCTGCTGACACAACAAAGGCGTACATGCGAAATCGCACCAAAATGTCGAATATGTCGTTTTGGACCTTAGGGCCGACGTACTGGATGTCGTTAAGTGATCAACCTGTTGTTCTTTGGCAAACTGCCGTCGAATACTGTTCGAAGCTTAGTAGTGATACTTGTTGCTTTAAGCACACCGTGATGGGGTAAGTAATAACCAAGATTAGAATTAATATTGTTTGATACTTTACTCATGTGACCTAGATCCTGGTATTCGTGAATGAAATCATGATATAATTGTTTGAAGCTAGAATCAGAAAATTTATGTTCCAGTGCCTTAAATCTCTTCATAGCGGATACTTTTGTATCGCCCAATAGCTCAACGGAATGTTTTAATGGAAATTTCACCACAAATTGTCCATTTTCCGCTCGGTACGTATCTCGTTCAAAAAGAGATACGCAAATAGTGTCTTCATGGGACATGAACTGATTTTTACATTGGACTTCCTCTATTTCCCAGAACTTCTTGAGCTGGTCGTCTTCTGCGACATGAACTTTTCCTATGGTGCAAATATATTTGTCTAACTTTATTGGCATGGTACCCGTTATTATCCATCCAAATTTGGTGTTCACTAGTGTAGGAAGGTTTTTCCCCAGTTGGATTTTTCCTTCTTGCAACAGGTTCCAAAAAATATTAGCGCCTACTAATACATCAATGCCTTTGAAATGGTTAAATTCAGGATCCGCTAAATCAATATTATTCGGTATACGCATATTACTAATATCAAAAGAATATGTCGGGATCCGACTCGTAATGGTTGGAACAACTAAGCAAGAAATACTTGATTTATAATCTGAAAACCGCGACGAAATATCAAGCGTACATTTTTTGTTGACATCTGACTGGCTTTGTGTGATCCCTATAATTGAACAGTTAGTACTAGTAACTGGAATCCTGAGTTTTTCGCAAAAAGAAGCAGTAATTAAATTCATTTGGGCCCCACAGTCTAAGAGAGCTCTACAAGCATGGAACTGTTCACTTTTGTCTTTCACATAACATAGTACTGTTGATAATAACACCTGACTTCGGTCATTAACTAAGTTGATACTTACTGTAGGGTCTGAATTATTATCTTCTTTTGACAATAGATTCGATGAATTTCGATCATTGACACTATTAACCGACCTTGTAGATTGCACAATTTCTCTGTGAATCAATTTATTATGCTTATGGACTTTACATATGGGACATGGGCCGCTTCTGCAGTTGTTTTTGTTGTGACCCAGTAACAAACAGTTTTCACAAAGCCGCAATTTTTTTACCTCTTGAATTTTACGTTCGGTAGGTAACGCTAAAAAATCTGAACATTTGTAAATAGAATGGTTTTTCTTACAAAAATTACAGGTGTAATTACTAGCTAAATTTATTTGAGCACTTGGTTTATAATTATACGTGTTATGCTTGCTTTGATAGCTTGAACCACTTGCTCTTATAAATTGTGTGTCATCTAGACACTGCAAAACATCAGCTTTGTTTTTTAAAAAATCGATAAATTCTGTTACCGATGGTAAATCATCATTAAACTTGCACTCTTTCCAATCTCGCAATGTATTTTTATCTAATTTACTTGATAGCACATGAATTATAAAAGAATCATACAGAATATCTTTACTGAGTCCTATCCCATCTAAAGAAGTTAAATGCTTGGATACCTCATCTAGTATTTTCCGAAAATTAGCATATATTTCTTTTTGAACACCCTGTACATTCAAAAGTGATTTAAAATGACTATCTAACAAGAACTGTTTTTTGTCGAAACGCTCACACAACAACTCCCAGGACTTTTTAAAAGGCTGCTCAGTGTTATCTATGCCTTCAATAAAGTTAGCCGCGTAGCCTTCTAGCGAGGCTTTTAAATATTGAAACTTTTGGTTATCATTTAATGATTTATTATTAGTAATTGTAGAATTGAAATTGTTCTTAAAATTAATCCATTGCTGAAATTGTCCAGAAAATATCGGTAGCTTTATTTTAGGCAACCACATATTATCAAGAGGGTCAATATTATTATTCGAAATGTTTGACTGTGAATCGGAATGTACCTCACTAATAGCATGTGAAACTGATGCTCGCAAATTATCTAAAACGGTTTTCAAGTATGATTGTGTTTTATAAAACCTATTCTGAAATTCTTCGCTCTCTAAAAAATGGTCTTCTAACTCATTCTCGCTACATTTTGTCTTTAAAATTGATTGAACTTTTTCAAATTCATTTAATAAATTTAAGTGATTATCAAATCTCAGCTCTATGTCGTTAATATTAGGCAATTCATCACTTGAAGGGGTCTTAAGAGTGTCAATGTATTTTTCTAGTAACGTTAATTTTTGTTTCATAGTACCTCTACTACGTTTAAGAACCCTAAGTTCGTTAATTATAATTGTTTCACTCCCTGTATCTGTCATTTTGACTTTCGATCAGAACTAAGAAATTGGGATGATTTCAACTGATTGCTTAACTAACACTTTTATTGTACTGTAATCAAAACTCGAAAAGATAAAAAATTCAATTAACAAAGGTCGCAAATACCTTTCGGAAGTATACCTATACCTCCAAACTTGTTAACAACTGAAAACGTCAAATCATATTTCAAACCTATGTCTCAATGTATACAAATTGAACGGTAATTACTCAGTTTATTTGAAAATTGTCTTCAAATACTCGATTGAAAAATGCTAATAATAAATTTTCGCAAAAAAGGAGAGTAAAAGGAATAATCTGACCTGAATCCGAATTGTACTAAATAGTTGGTCCTGTTCTGGTAGTTACCGCTAGATCGGAACTCTTCGTTAATAACTTGAATTGGACCACTGGAATTGTCTCGATACTTCACGCCTTGGACCGATAATCACCACGTGTTGGCTTGAAGAAAATCGTCGTAAACTTCTAATTTCAAAACTTGTATCCGGCTCGAAGGACCAGAAATGTTTATTGTTTTACTTTGCTGATTCAATTGTGATTATTTAAAAAGTACTTGACAAACGGTAAAAACATTAAAATGGACTGTATTACTTTTAAAAATTAACAACGGTTTTCCCTTTTTCAAAATTCATAAAAATTAATGACAACTCTTAATATTACTGTCTATCGAACACATAAAATTGAACAGTCACAGGATTATCTATCAACAATTATACTTCAGAGACTAATGATGAACTAGTATATTTACTTATTTGCCAAAATATTCTGACGTCATCAAAATTCACAGCCGAAAACAAAAATCAGAAATCAATATGTTGTAAGTTTATATCTTCTTCTATTATGTGGAACGTTTGTTTTTCAATGACAAGAGATCAATAGTATATTTATCAGTTTGTTTTTAATGATTGGACAATCTGGACAGCACAAGCCCACCCAGGTCTGTGCGTCCGTCAAATCTAGTTTTCGTGTTTTCTAACTATCGCAGTGCAGTCGAAGTTCTGTGAACCCGGAGGTAGGGAGATAAATCTGAACCGTTCGGTAATTCCACTCGGATCAGTCCGATGTAAATCTTTTTGCTCGTTATTTGCGACTGATCAATCTTTCTAGTCTGAACCGTTCGTTCATTACATATAAGCCGATTTTCAGCCTGGAATGATTATTACCACATACTTATAGGTACGTACCATGCATTTCCGCGATCGCGGTTTAAACCAAAGTAGGGGAAATTGTGGCGTCAGATATCAGCTGATTTGCTTTTGGTATCTACCACGTATTACCGGGCTTTGGACTTGAGTAAATCTTTCGCTTATAGCTTTTTTTATAAGTAGTTATATATGATCTGTGGTTATAGCCACAGGTTTTTTTTTCCTGTAAAAATCGTTCGCATTGCGTCGTACGTTGGCACTATTAATCAAGCTCTATGTAATAATATAATAAATCTATAAACCCAGCGTTGTCTTGCTACTAAGGGCCACTTGCACCGTAGTTGTTAACTATGGTTTACAGCCTATACCAAGTTTTAAGTAAATGATTTTCTTGCCGTCACTTAAACCGAGTTTAAATGCCTTAACTATCTGTTAAATCAAATCTCCCAAATTCGAGAGATTATTCAACGTTTAAGGCTTATCTTTGAATCTTAACCCTACATTTTATGTGTGTCTACACCTACCCTGCTTACAAGTGGTATTTTTTGTATAAAAATATGGATTATTTGGAATTGGAAGAAGAAATTTTCTTGAGGATTTTTTAGATACTTTGGAAATTAACGATTTTGGCTTTCGTAGGCGTATTTATGAAAGGTCAAATTATTTTGATGACTTTGATGAGTTTTTTTAGAAGATTCAGATTATTAAAAGGGGCAGCTATCACTTCTGGAAATAATAGAAGATCAACTAGAATATCCCCATGATTTGTAAGTTTATCATAGAATCAGTATTTGTTGGTTAGTGATAAGGAAAAAAGACAAAAATAAAAGTACAGAGGATTACTACTTCCTTATTTTTTATTAACCATATACCGTATCACCAATTAATCGGCTCCTAACTATCCTAAGATTTTATGCAAGTTAAGGAATTTAGACCTACACAAGAAAAGGATCCCACTTTTTGTGAGATTCTTGTTATTTTTAGTTGAAAGAGAACTATTTAGGCATTTTTCGGATCCTTAAACATTACGAGAGTTTAATTTTTATTATTAATCCCTAATTAATCGCACTGTTTATCTACACTATATAATAAAGAAATATTTTAGAAATTGTCTGGAGTTTAATTTTAGGTTACCTTTCAGATCCTGTCCAGAGAAAAAATACACAAAAAATATTTAAACAAAATAACAAGCTTTTTATTATATTAAATCTGTTTCTAGTTTATCCAAACCAGATAATAAAAAATTGTTAAGTAACAGTGGTCATAAAAAATAATTAATAATTAAAAAATATATATTAGGTATTTAATTAACACATTTCGAAATTTTAAATGGTCTTTTTGACTAAACGCTGTTTTCCCATGTACAGGGTCATGATTTATGTCATTGCTCGGCATACAATTATAATAAATTATCGACAGAAGATTTTAGAATCCTAGGATTACTGCACAAACTAAATACTCCAACAAAAAACACTCATTTATTGGCCAAACAGGTATAATCTAGGTTAAGAATTATGCAAGTGAAGATAGTCACAGTACCAACTTATAGAAAAATTACAAGAACTGTGGCTTAACTTTAATCTAGCTTAAATAAATGACGGTGCAAGCCAAACAGTTAATCTAAGTTTTAATAAGTTAAACCTGGTTTTGTTAACAGAAGTTTTGCACCAATACGGTATAGTAGATATATTCACTCTTTGCATACAGTTCCTACTTACCATGTTTAGATCATCCCCAAAGAAAATCTCTTCGATCAACGAATAATTTAGCTCCATTTTATTTTTCCAGAAAAAAAAACAAAAATAAGAAACCAACACGGAAACATAACCATACATTGCTTTGCGGTATTCACCGTTAAATAAACGTTCGAGGCTGAAAATCGGCTCTAGAGGTAGGGAGATAAATCTGAATCTTTCGGCAATTCCGCTCGGACCAGTCCGATTTAAATCTGTTGGCTCGGAATATTTTAACCGACGAGAAAAATTAATTTGTTTACCTGTGATGTTGTGAGGTTATGTTGTGTCTCTTAGATAACGTTTTGTGTACAAACATTTAATTTTTAGAAGTTGTCCATTCTCCATGTCTTTGGCAAAAGAGACCGAAATTGAGGAAGACAAAGTATATAAATTTCCTGTATCACAAGAAAATTATAATGACATTATTGCTGGAGGTACATTATTTGTGTTTATGCGTATGTTTATCACGTAGGTGTATCCAATTTACTGAGAAAGCCCATCTCTGCAAAATTTATGACACATATCACGACATATCTGGAGCTTGGTAGAAAAAGGGCCAATGTCCATTAAGAAACTTGAAAGAAAATGTAAATTAAGAAGTTAGAAAGACATCGTCATTAAATTTATATAATAATATAATTTATATAATAACTCCACTACTCGCCAATTCATAGGGGCGTATAAAAGACCCCTCGTAAGGGGTGAAGTTATAGCCGGCGGTGTAGGAAACTGCATTCTTTTGGAACAGGTTCCAGTGTTATTTGCTTCCAGTAGAATTAAACAAAAACCAGATGAAATTATAGGTTTGTTCCCACCAACACGAAAACCGTACAATGTATGATACAAATTCAGTTGACCTCCTGATTACTGAATATAAAAGTCAGACATCAAATTCACTAATCAGCACATCAACTGAATTTGCATCTTACATTGTACGGTTTTCGTGTCGGTTGGAACAAACGTTCTATATCACAATTTAACTGGCAGAAGTGAATCACACTTCATGTGGAATATGATATATTTTTAATAAAAAAATATCACGATTATTTAATTAAAGAGATTACATTAACTAATTGTTCAGAACAAATAATTATATATATTGCAGGTTTAGAATGAAAATCCCTGCAAAAAACTATTAAGTGTGAAACATGTAGAGATAGTTTAATAGGTAACTGTGAAAATTTTTTACATTCGCTAATTGCACAAAAACCATATGGTTTAGTTTATCCCTCAAAAGATGTTATAAAATTGTATAAAGAGTCTGAGCAAATGTTGCGTGCATTTAGAAGTAAATTGAGTGAAAAAATGATTGTAACATTAACAAATAAAATAATATTTGAATTTATTGGCAATAAAATATTCACTAATTTAGATATCTATGCCATGGAAAACCCAATCAATCATAAATATTATTTGATGAAAACAATATGTGAAAAGTTTTTAAATGTCAGATATTTTATAGGTAACTAAAATTGAATCCCAACAAGAAGATGGGGTTTGAAGCCAACTAACGAAATTATTTCGAGGACAGTGAAAACATACTGCTCTCGAAATAAATTAATTTGGTTAATTAAATAAAATAGGTTTAGAGTGTTTTTTTAATTATTTTATAGTTATAGTATAAGTTAATATGTATAGGTTAATTTTCAGCTTACTATCAATAACGTTTGATAAGAAATAACAACTATTGTATTTATATACTGGCATCACAGTAAAATTGTATTGATCCCAAGCAGCAAGGGTTAGTCGAATGTACGTCGAATGTATGTCATCACTCGACGTAGAAATACGTCGAAACAACGGTCGATCCGACGTGAATTGGACGACACAATGTCATAGTCGAAAAGACGTCGACCTGGGATGTTCAATCGACGTACAACGACGACGTACTGTATACGTTCAGAATTACCTACGACAGGTATACAGTTTGTTCGAGCAACAGTTTGAAATCGTTGTCAACTGGACGACGCACATGCATTTGGCAACGGTTGCGAACTGCTGTTCGCACAAACCTATAATTAAATTTTTGATGATTAAATAAAAAAACCAAAATCACCATGTCAAAACTGTTTTTTTATTATATATAAATACAAAACAAATATATTTATCTGGATAACACAGATGGTAGGTAGGGTGTGGCAAAGATATAGCTGCCAAAATATTTCTTTTCATTATTTTGGCCTTTTCTTGTTGAAAACCCGTGATGATTACTAGATAAGAAAACGAATTTTGGTAGATTTTCAGGAAAATAATTGTATTAATGTTAGATTACATGTTTCGAATTACAATTTCTTATTAAAATCACATCTGAAGAAGTTGAAATTAGAAACATATTAATTAAAATTGTTTACATGAAAGTCAAAATTTGGGTTTCCTCATAGTAATGCTGAAATGTTTACCTTATAATAAAGGAAATGATAACCATTTATTGTTGTGGGGTGGGTCAAGAGGGAATAACATACATTTTGTAATTATACTATTGAAATTAAAAAGTTCCATATTTGGTAGAAGTTCACTTACAATGCAAATATCAACAGATTTTGATTCAAAAGGGTAAGTATAGAAAGATTCATAAGATGTAAACTTTTGGCCTATTAAAAAAATTTCATTCTCAGCATCAACTATAATGTTATTGATTTTTATTACACAATACTGATTATTTAGACAATAACAGTTGACAATGGAATATGCTGCTACAGTATACCCAAAATTATTATGTTTCACCCTATTATATTGTTTGATAGAATTAGAAGATACATCTAATAGTGGTCCATTAAAATGTTGCATTTCATATATCTTTGTGTCGCTATCATTAATAAGTAATGCATTATTAGCTTCTGTCAGGCGACGAAACAGTTGTTCTAAAGGTTTATTAGGCGATTTAACCCACTTTTTTATTTCATTTAAGTAGTTTTCAAAAGGAAAAGCTGAAATCTGGTCCAAAGGACCAAACAATCGAGCTTCCTCACTCAAATGACACAGCACATGAACATTATAAACTAAAAACTCTAATCCATAAAAGTCTTTGGAATGAGATATAAAGCAGTCTAGTAATTTTCTAGGAACATCACAACCAAAATTTGCCAAGTGCCTTTTAGATAACAGAATAGTAACAGAAGAATGCAATAAAAGAAAGTGCTCGTACATGGCCTTATCAATATCTTTTAAAACTAGGACTCCTAAGTAAACTAAAAGAGTTCTAAATTCCGTTGCTTTAAAGCGAGCGACCTCTGACAGACTTCGAGGTTTTCTATTGAACTCTGAGACAACAAATTTTCCATGGGAAATTAGGTTCTCTGATATTTTTGTAACATCCCTACTACATAATCGAACTCGCAAGTCACCACCTGTCCATGTGAGAAGAAGTTTTTTCATAACACCTAAGTATAAACAATGCATAGAGTCGATTGGAAATTTCGAAATCATTCCAATATTTAAGTCTTCCAAAGGTGAAAATCCAGTGTGATGGTTCTGATCAAATTTTAACAAAAATGACTGATCCGATCTCCTTGGCGCCGAGATGTTATTAAACACCATCCTGTGTTTAAAGTAGTCTCCTTCTTCAGTACATTTATCACACCCTGAATAACCGTTGTGTGATTTTATACATTTTATAAAAGCCCGAGCTGGGGCATCACAAATGAAACTATGTACATGTATCCTATATTTTTTATCTTTGAACGTTAAACCTTTCTTCATTAGGAATTTAAGGTCTTTAATGAAGTCATGCAAATAATCGGCTAGTGGGCTAGGTTTTGAATTTCCACAAAAAACACCTATAGCAAATGGTTTCACTGTCACACTGCTATTTACAATTAAACCCAAGATAGGCCAAAACTGCACTGATGAGCTTTTAAATAGAGGTAAACCATCAATATTAAAAGATATTAGAATATCATTTGAAACCATTAAAGCATTTTTAGAAATATATAATTTAAGAAAATTTTCCAATCCAAAATGAACATAATTGCCTGAAGTTAGTTCTTTTTTTAAGGTAACAGTAGTTGGTGTGTTCAAAAGAGTTTTGGAACTCAGGGGTAATTCTGGATGAACTGGAACTAACACATGAAGTAGATCAGTCAGCGTACTATGAGTTACTTTATTACGAATTGCCCATTTTTTTAGTTCACTGTTTAAGTTGTGAGAGTTTTTTTCAAATTTATTAGAGTCACTGGCATTTCCTAAATGACTTATTGACTCTAACCCCACTTCAGAGTTACACTCTATGTTTTCGCCATTTTCAGTTTCACTAATATTAATTAAAATTCTAGAACTAGCACTAGAGTTGGTGACATCAGTACTAGAAATTATATTAATGGTATTACTATGTATCACTGTTTCACTAAGATGTGAAGAGGATGGTTGATTTAAATTGCTATTAAGGGTTTCATTTTCAAGACTTTCAATTGTATTTTTAAGTTCCTTAGCCACCCTCCTAAACATCTGGCGTTCACCTACAGTTTCTTTATAAAATTTTGGCATATTATTTTTACATAATAAATAAACTAACCAAAATTAAAACAATCCTAAATTATTCACTTTTCTTATTACGATTGGGAGCATGTTTCAGCCAACGCTTGATAGCGTTCTCAACTTCCTGAGTTGTAAAGTTGGCTCCTTGTTTCACCGCATCTATAATAAAAATGACATTCAGTGTATGACAAAAAATACAATATAACACACACTTTTTCTGATTCTACTTCACAATCTCTAAATGTGAGTAAAATCTTAGCCCCAACATCAACATATATTAAAAGTACAAATCTTACCTAGTACCACCTTGTTTAGGCGTAGTTGATTGAAGGGTCTCTTATTGGATTCTTTGTTCTGCCGGTTGTTACCAAAATAATTAAAAAATTTCGCAATACCATCTGTCAATAGGGATCTTAAAATTCTGTTATTCTTTTGGGTAACCTCTTTTGAATTTGAAATTGAGGCGCAGTATGATTTCTAAAAGATTAGAAAAAAAACATAAATCTCTTATCCTTAGGTTTGACCAATTTCTTTTAATCTATACATAGAAAGTGTAATGAGGCAATGAATTTCAGTTAAACAAAAAACATTAGCAAAAACTAAATGTTGCTTGCATAATTTCCACAATTTTAGGATAATATAACACTTACAAAATGGTTGAAGTTCTCTTCAAGTGTCAAGTACGCCTCTAGTTCTTCCAGGTCTTCTAAGGATTCTACTGGTAATTTTATTTTTAGATCTTCAGGCAAATCTGCATTATGAATTGGAATGTTTGATTTCTGTAAAATATCAAGAATTTTTCTATTCTGTTCCTTAATTATGAGGATATTATTGAGTAGAACCTTTAATCCTGGAAACAATAATGCATATTTACAACACACTGATAACAATTCAGTCGCTTTTCCATTAATTTTTTTGCAATTTTGCAGTTTTGGTTACTTCAAATCTCAAAAATGATGAATGCATGCTAACATTATGTATATGGTTGGTTTAAAGCACACATGTACGTCCATTAAAAATGTTAGTTTTGAAGAGCTGTGTAAAAATTAACTGATTTGTTACACTATTGGAAGCTTTTAGCCATGATAAAATATATGGTAAGTGGAGCTTATTCCAAAATTCATGCCAATTCTAAATGTGGAACTACATCATGTGTGCTTTAAACCAACAATGTTTTTTTGTAAATCATCTTCACATGAAACAACTTACCATTTTTATCCTGAAGAATGTTGTCAAACTGTACAAACTCATTCAGAGTTGGTGTTTGCTCTGTAGTTGCTCCATTAGATCCAAAAGATGACGCTTTTGGTGTAGATATGTGACACAATGTATTACTTCTTGGTGTAGATATGTTATTCAGTAATTTTGAGCCATATTCCCCTACGCTGGACTCATCTGTCATAGATTCCAATTTTTGAGACGATCCTACAATTTTATTCATTACTCCCTCAATTATTTAATTATGTTAATAATAATATCTTTGGAAATTTCACAAGCAAACAAAATAAATCAGTGTTTTTGTTCAAAACAATACTATTACTGTAAATCTTTGAAGGATATACCTCTTGCTTTTGATGGAGTATTAATCTTCACAGGTGGAGGCCGCGGTAAAATTTGCTTAGACTTTTTGCCTTCTTTCCTAAATAATGAAATTTGTTCGTCACTATCACTCTCATCAGAACTAAATTTTCTTTTCAGTATTCTTCTTCTAGGTCTGACATCAGGATTCTCATCAAGATCTGTTTGGAGGTCAGATGTTATTTCTGCTCTTTTTAATTTTCTCGTAGCTGTTTCGAAATCATCTAAAAATGTACAGCAACAATTTAGAATGGGGTACATATAGTATGGTTTGAAATAACTTTGAGTTTTAATGAGCTATACTATTAGTATTACCTGTTGAGTAGAAAATTCTCTGCACCTCATATAATTTCCAGTTCTCATCATTTATTTCTGGTTCAAGTTTCCTCAGAACTTTATTAAATTGTAGGTTATCTTTTATGGGTGGCCAATACACTTCAGTTTTTCTAGGAGTTAACCAAGCAGTATTAACTATAGAGAGTCCACCACCATCTGCTCCTTGTTTGAATTCTATTACAGAATACATTATGTAAGTATCTAAAAAGACTGTATTTCAGTTTTTCTCTACTACTTTCTTTTACCTTGTTATTAAATTAAATAAACAAGAAATATGAGACTATTTAAAAAAATTACAGGTTAATTCAATTTTGTGAAGATAAAAATGTGTCACTCTCTAACTAAATTCTTGGATGCATCTTCCTGTAAAAAGTTTTTTTACCCCACGTAACCTCCAGAGTGGCAAAGTACGTAAGAAAAAGGATTATATACTTTTTAGGCTATATTTCGTTTCCAAAGGTTGTACTTTCCCATCCCATATAGATAAAAGGTACTTACATGTATTGCGGGCATCTATCGACAAATATGCGAAAAATAAAGATAACTTGTTGCTGTGATCTGATTCCAAAATTATTCAACACTTCAACACACAACACACCACCGCTAGTGAAGCAAGTAAGGTCGTAGTTCGTAAATATGCAAAGGAAACTCAAGATACAAAGGAATAAATCATTAATTAATTACAACCCAGAAGCACCATAGAAGAGACCATTTAGTGTGACGTTGATGTCAAATGTCAGACTCTGGAATGATTTATTCTCTAACCAATCACACAATTATAGTAGCGTTCGGTATTTGCATCGCAGACGCGACGGATTTTTGGTCACATGATCATAGATTAATCTGAGCAAATTTCATTAACGAACGGCTCGAGCAAGTAAACGACAGTGTAAAGCTTACAGAAGCCATAGATATATACCTTAGACAATGAAACCACCACTTGCACCAAACCATGGAACACGAAAACAATTGTTTTTTATTCCGTGCTCAAAGTGAGTATCGCGCTGGGCGTATCAATTAGGAACGAAAATATTACAAGTTAATTATGTTTTTAGTGTGAAACATTACAATTTTTTACAAAATATTTTCATTAACTGTTTTTACATATTATATGCAACTTAAGGCCATTATAGTTATGAAAAAGTTTTACATTGCTTGAGAAGCACTAAATTCAAATAAAGTTGGTCAATTTATTAGGACTACTAGGTGTAAGAAATATGAATGCATTAGATAGGACTTTTATTTAATTTCAAATTTGTAGAATATGAATATTATTACACGGGTGTTGAAATAATTACAATATTCTTCAAAAACCACTATTTAATAATTTTACAACTGTTCTCGCTGTAACTCAATAGAATGCCTGCTTAAAAATATCCAATACCTTATTTCTTTCTGTTATCGAATTGATATGCGCTTAGTCATACTTGTTTTTATAAAAATACAACACATCTTATACATTTTAAATATTTTCCACTAACTTATTTACTTAACAAAATATAATATGGATTCATATTATTTGATACTATTTAACTAAAGAGTATGATTAATAATTCAACTTATGGATTATGTGAATGAATATAAGTAATGTCTTATATACATCAGTGTCTAACAATAATATGGTTTGGTATATCTAATCTACTTAAAGAGTAACAAATACATGACAATATACAAAAATAAAACGATGTATTAATGGAAAAAATATATTGAAATCAGTACAATTTTACTGTGATGCCAGTATAAATACAATAGTTATTTCCTATCAAACGTTATTTGATAGTATGCTAAAAATTAACCCATACATATTAACTTATACTATATAACTATAAGATAATACAAAAAAGGACTCTCTAAACCTATTTTATTTAATTAACGAAATTCATTTATATCGAGAACAGTATGTTTTCACTGTCCTCGAAATAATTTCGTTAGTTGGCTTTGAACCCCATCTTCTTGTTGGGATTCAATTTTAGTTACCTATAAAATATATTCTGACATTTAAAAACTTTTCACATATTGTTTTCATCAAATAATATTTATGATTGATTGGGTTTTTTTATTAAAAATATATCATTTTCCACAGGTAATGTGGATAACTTCTTCCATTTAAATTGTGATATATAATTTCATCTGGTTTTTTTTTAATTCTACTGGAAGCAAATAACACTGGAACCTGTTCCAAAGGAATGCAGTTTCCTACACCGCCGGCTATAACTTCACCCCTTACGAGGGGTCTTTTGTATGCCCCTATGAATTGGCGAGTAGTGGAGTTATTATATAAATTTAACGAAGATGTCTTTCTAACTTCTTAATTTACATTTTCTCTAAAGTGTCTTAATGGACATTGGCCCTTTTTCTACCAAGCTCCAGATATGTCGTGATATGTGTCATACATTTTGCAGAGATGGGCTTTCTCAGACAAATTCTAAGTAAATTGGATACACCTACGTGATAAACATTGCATAAACACAAATAATGTACCTCCAGCAATAATGTCATTATAATTTTCTTGTGATACAGGAAATTTATATACTTTGTCTTCCTCAATTTCGGTCTCTTTTGCCAAACACATGGAGAATGGACAAATAAAATCTAAAAATTAAATGTTTGTACACAAAACGTTTTCTAAGAGACACAACATAACCTCACAGCATGACAGGTAAACAAATTAATTTTTCTCGTCGGTTAAAATATTCCGAGCCAACAGATTTAAATCGGACTGGTCCGATCGGAATTACCGAACGGTTCAGATTTATCTCCCTACCTCTAGATGTAATAAACGAACGGTTCAGACTAGAAAGATTGATCAGACGCAAATAACGAGCAAAAAGATTTACATCGGACTGATCCGACGGAATTACCGAACGGTTCAGATTTATCTGCCTACCTCTAGATGTAATAAACGAACGATTCGGACAAAAAAGATTGATCAGACGCAAATAACGAACGCAGCTAGAAGAGTATTCGTGTAGGGAGCACGACAAGTCCGTGGTAGGGAGCCAAATTATTAATTTGTGATTGGTCAAAAAACTGAACTGGATATTACAGAACGTTTTGCGCGAATTTTGAATGTGTTTTATAAAAAATGAAAATCGACGGGTAAAACTTTTAATTCAAATCTTTTGCGGATTTTACATACAATTAACTACATATTTATTAATAAAAACATTTTTGTCATTCGATTTATACAATGAACTATTTATTAATAATACTGTTATTAACTTTAATAAGTCTATATTGATTAAAATAGTACTGTTTTGATTTGTATGGAACTTATTCGTACAAATAAGTATATATATATATATATATATATATATATATATATATATATATATATATATATATATATATATATATATATATATATAATTTATACTTGTTATTCGTTACGATAAAGTCACTTTGATAACGTCTTTTCGACGTTAATTCGTAGTCGATAAATTATTGGGAACCTACCAACCTAAAAACGACGTCTTCATTATGAGGTCGAAACGACGGCTACAAATTAACGTCTAATCGATATCGTTTTATGGTCGATCGACGTCAAAGTCTTGAAATAACTTATCATCGACGTATATTCGACCAACCCTTGCTGCTTGGAAAGGTATTGGATATTTTTAAGCAGGCATTCTATTGTGTTACAGTGAGAGCAACAGTTGTAAAATTATTAAATAGTGGTTTTTGAAGAATATTGTAATTATTTCAACACCCGTGTAATAATATTTTACCCTTCATATTTCTACAGAGTTGAAATTAAATAAAAGTTCTATCTAATGCATTCATATTTTTTACACCTAGTAGTCCTAATAAATTGACCAACTTTATTTGAATTTAATACTTCTCAGGCAATGTAAAACTTTTTCATAACTATAATGGCCTTAAGTTGCATATAATATGTAAAAACAGTTAATGAAAATATTTTGTAGAAAATAGTAATGTTTTATAAACTAAAAACATAATTAACTTGTAATATTTTCGTCCCCAATTGATACGCCACTGCGCGCTACTCATCTTGAGCACAGAATAAAAAACAATTGTTTTCGTGTTCCATGGCTTGGTGCAAGTGGTGGTTTCATCATATTTTTATTTATGTATATGGGTCTAATGTATATAACTAAATTATTTGTCTATGCGAGTAACTCATAGGGTTTGTTCCAATGACTAAATAATACAGAGGACGGATAACCACAGCGACTAGCGTGTTACCGATTGGCACCACGAATGTATTTCCAGTGGCGGTTCATGAGTTAAATCAAAAGGAAGTAAAAGATAGATTTTGAAAACATTTTGTATAATAATTATATTAACAAACACATAGAATAAAATACAGCACACATACACAGTTATAAAAGTATTTATTTAAATGCACATAAGAGAAGACATTACAAAATATTCTTTGAAATATAAAATAATAAGTTCTTCAACTTAATTTTTATTCCTACAAAATAACCACTATGAACTTACTTTAACTGTTAACAATAAACATAAACGAATTAATTTGTAACATTAAACAAGGTAAATTACATTTTAATCAATTTTGTTAAAATACAAATTTTGAATAGTACAATTATTAAAAAGTAATTGAGGTGTACCATCTTTAGTCACAAACAAATTTGTACTCGTAGATCCATTTGGAAGGTTTAGAAGTGTAGCAGTTTCTTTATCCAAATTCCCGAATTTATTTATACCGATATTTTTTTGTACAAATTTTACGTTTTGGTAGTAAATAAAAAATGATTGTGTGGTACAATCTCTTGGCCGCAGTTTTGGTAGTAAATAAAAAATGATTGTGTGGTACAATCTCTTGGCCGCAAATTTATATATTTTTTACAAATATTGTTATATTTTCCTGTGACTATAAAGATTCTTGGTATTTTGGTTTTTGTGTCAGGAATATTTATTATGAAATTGTCCTTAAAATCCTTGACGTTTTGAAACTGTTAATAATAATAGCATTTATTGCCCAACAGATCTTACAATACCTTTAAAGAGCAATACCTAGGTACATGTGTGTTTATATTTATATAAAAGTAGACAAATAAAAACGATACAAACAGTAATACGAGTGACATAAATGATACAAAAACAAAACATCAGCAAAATTAAAACATTACATACTACTTGCTACAAGTTTAATGTGGTTTAAACTGTGAAAAAACAAATCGCACTTTTACAAACCTTATTAAAATTATTGCACATATTGAATACAAATGGTCTCAGTAATAGATTAGTTCTCGCATTGTTATTATAAAACATTAGGTTTTGCCTATTATTAAATTGAGGCTATTCTATTTCTATTCTAGAGAAAATATTGGGTCTGCCTACAAGGTTATTTAAAAATCTAGATTTTTACTGGTCAATTTTTCAGTTTTATAATGAAAACTAGTGTTATAATAAGTATCATTATGAAACAGAAAATTGGCATTTAATTAACAACTTATAGTATAGGACTAAAAAAAGATAATTACATAAATATGTTATTAAATAGTTTTGACATTATTATACTATCACAATAATAAAAAGAATTACATAAATTAAACAAAGCAATACATTATTGGCCCTTGAATAAAATTAATTTAGTGTATTGTTGCCTAACAGGCTCTACCACTTCAGATTTTTTCTTAGTAATAAAATGAATCCTTATGTTCAAATATTTCAACATAACTGCTTCAACTAAGAAATAAATGTGATTATTACTTACTTCAGCAACATGTTCCTTTAAACTACAGAAGCTATTATCCTCAATAGCTTGATGAATAATTTTATTTTTCAAACCCTGAATAAAATTTTTTTTTGTTAATTGATTTTCATTAGTTCTAATAAAATGTTCTGTAATTTTACAAATTTTTATTACATCTTTAGATGGATAAGACAATCCACCTCGATCTTTTTTGGTAATTAATGAATTTAAAAAATTTGCTTTATCTCCTGATAATACTGTAATACACTCCTCACATTTGATAGTTTTTTGTAATTGTCTCGTAACAAACCCTGCAATATAAACAATAATTTGCAAAGAACACTCTGTAATGATATTTGTATTCATTATATATTCGTGATCCTCCCAAATTGTCTGCAAACCATAATTTTCCGGTATTTGTTCAATTAGATGTGGGAAACCTTGATTTATGTTTTGCTCGGGTGTTTCCAATCGGCTTGATCCTACTAATATTGGTATATCCTCTAAGGGTATGCAGTTTCCCATCCCTCCTTCTCTAATTTCAGCCCTGACTAGCAACCTTTTATAAGCTGCTGTAAATTGACGGCAAGTAGGGTTGTTGTTCCATCCACCTCTGGAACATATTGAAGAAAAGTACATTTCTAAATGGTCTTGGCTTGCCTTGTACAGTGGAAGATAACATATATTTTTTTCATTAATAACCATTTCATCATACATCAATAAAGCACTTTTCATTGAACAAATAAATCCTACAAAGCCAGTTTTACGATTGGAGTGTATCACTAGATCATTATTCATAAATTTTAAATTTGAAATATAATCTATAGCTTCAAATATGAAATCTCTGGTAGTATCAATGTTCTTTTCAAAAAGCGCTTTTTTGTATTTGGGAGGAACTAGAGAATGACTATTTAATATATCGAATACATTATTTATGATGTTAATGAATCTGACGGTTCCATGACAATTTTTAAACTCACTTAGACCTAATTGCTCCTCACAGTAGCTCAAAGCATCAGCAACAGATTTACTTAAAAGCTGCACTGCCAAACGCACCTTCATTTTCTGTTTAAAGAAATTAAGATGTGCTTTTCGAAGTTTGTTGCCTAAATGTAACCCTTCAGTCTCTTGTAATGTCTCTAATTGTTGAATATAGTCCCACTTAATAAGATTACCCTCACCATCCTTTAGATATTTTTTTTCACCAAAAGTGTTTCTTATTAGCTTCACCATATGACATGGGTCAAAAAAGATAAATACATTTTTACCATTCAACTGAAAATATGGCTTCATATTAAAAACATCTATATTACAACCTAGCGTACGAGCCATTGTAATATTCGATGGCGCTCCATCAAAAGTTAACGAGAGTAAATGAGCCCCTGCATCTGATATTAAATTTGCACAATGAGTTACAATTGCAGTTTTTTGATTTCCACTTAAACCGTTAGCAAAAAAATAACCTAGTGGTAGCTTCAATGCCCCATTCAAACAAACCGCCATCACAACAAATGCTTCTCTGGCTACTTCATTTAGGTCGTTATCAAAATCAAACCCACAATTTACATAGCCATGAAATTTTGCCCCATCCCACTCAATTTGTTTTCGTATAGAGATTTCGTCAACAATTAGACAAATAATGACAGGCTTGTCAGACTGACCAATATATTTTTTTAAAGTATTAAACGACTCTTTTGTGAAACCAGGCTCAGCATCAACATTTCTAAACCACTTTCCGATAGTACTAATATGAGGTAAGCATGTGTCAAAAACTCGCCTGACATAATTGTATGCTTTTGGCGAAAAGAAACTAAGAGTGATGGCAAATTTTCGCAATTCCGGTGAATACTTAACATTTTTTTTCAATTTACGTTCATTTAGTTCTTTGGCGATATTGGGCATATTTTCCAAAAGCAATAAATTTTCTGAAGATATTAAATTTTTCTTCTCTAACTCTTTTACAAGTCTTTGCAATGTAGTGACTTTCTTTTTTAAACAATTAAGTTTTTGATTCAAAACTCTGATTTTTTTAGTTTTTTCATTAGATCTCACTTCTTGCTGAAATAACTTCCTCCGTAAACGTTTTTTACGAGGAGTGTCGTCTTGGAGCTCGTTATAAGAACGTTTCTTGCTAGGAGTTCTTTCTTCTTGTGGCTGACCACTCTGCAAGGCTTGACATTCTTCCAAGGCAGTAGAAGTAGATGCCAGAGTACTCTTGAAAGTCTACAAAAAAATATAAAACTTTTATGTGCTGTATAAAACACTCAATTTCAATATAAGCTAATCAATTTCTATGTCATTTATTGGTGGTAGTAGAAATAAAAAATATAAACAAATATTTATAATTATTGTTTTAGTGGTTATTATCTACATTATCTAGTGAACCTACCTTCTCTTGTTGCATATACTTTGGAAATTCATGAAATATTGTGGGAACTGCTCCATTCAATAGGCGAGTCTTTTCACCAGACTGATAAAAATAGTGTTGTCCAAAATGTTTAGAACAAATTCTATCATTTTTCGTGGGGCTCCAACCTTTAATTTTCATTTGTTCCACCCAGTGACTCCTTCTTTCCAGGTCAACAGGAAACCTGAAGTATGTAAAAAGGATTTATGATAGCATTTAATATATTTAGATTAATCACTAAAACATTTTTAATAAAATTGCCATCTTGCATGAAATAATAACTGGTATAAGGTAATTTACTAACATTATCAAAAAAAATATGTCTACGCCTATGGAGTAAATGGCTTCTCTAGGCGTAGCCTTGTCAATAATTTACAAATTTATGAATTAAAACTTAAATAAACTGTTTTCAACTGTCATCATTTTTATCTTTACTATGTAGCACACATCATATTCAAATATCAAATGATAACATTAGCATATATGGCAAAAAAGAGCGAAAAAGATAAGCTTGCCTAACAAAGAGTATATTTATTTACCTGTGAAACGTAACTCCTGGTTCTTTTCTTTCACTACGGCTTTTACAGTTAAATACTGAACAAATCACCATTATAACAAAGTCAAAAAATCAAAGTTATTATTCACAAAAAACAGAAAAACCACTAAAATCAATCTTGGTTCCACACTCGTTGTTTGTCACCGTAATAATGGCGTCGTACAATTTATGGTAACACATACTGCGCTTGAGCTTATATATGCGTTACTCGTCCTCTGTATTATTTAGTCATTGGTTTGTTCCAATAAGAAATCCTGGACCAAACCGAAACTAATGGCCAATTGCTCCGACTTATTTTTATGGGATCATTAATAAAGTGTACCTGAAACATATATACATATAAATATTACGTATATGACCTTAAATTTTAATGTTCCTTTAACGGAAAGTTTTTTTATAATTCGCCTATAAGAGTGACTTCATTATAACATTGTTCACAGTGTCACAATGAAGCTCTTTGTGAACACTTTTTTAGTAATTTTTAGTGTACAGTTGGTTATTGTATGTAGTTATATTTTACATAACGTTCGATTTTTGGGATAAATTACCTGATATCTATGTGAAGATGTATTACAGAAATTGTTTATTTTTGAGGATATTTTTATATTACACCCTTTCTCTAATTGGCATGAAATATTTGTTATTCCTGACACTGTCCAGTTGACATGTTCCGATGAAATACATATAGCCTGTCCAAGCGAGCGAGTGGTTATTACCAGTGGTAATGTCAACAAATGTCAAAATACGTCACGGTTATTCTAGTCGCTTTGATATAGCGGTATTTACCAATGTTTTTATCATAGAAAAAGTATATAGATATACACTTTTTCTATGGTTTTTATTTATGTGTAAGGTCTAGGTTATTTGTTTAGTTAAATTTTCGCTATTTTGATTTGTTTTTCAGTGATCATTATCGTTTTGCCATTTAGAAACTTTTAACGTCAACTGCAGTTTTAGTGAATTGTTTTTAAGTAAAGAATTAAAATGAATAGCGACACTATTTGTATGTTGCAAAGTTTTGCATGGGAAGAGATGTTCACAGAAAATTCCATCATATGGCATTACTTGTGCAAAAATAAAAGAAAAAATAAAGCTTTCTTTTATATTCTGGAAAAAGTACAAAACCATTCAATGTCTCCCAAGCAGTCTAGTTTAGGAAACTGGCTAATTGGTTACGAAGACCACCAATTTTACAGGTTGTTCAGAATGGCGAAAAAAACTTTTGTTTTGTGATGTGTTCAAATGATTTCAACAGACTAATCACTAAAAAATACAGAGGGGGACATTTTCCAATATTACCGGAATTAACCATTTTAATATTTCTGTGGTATATGGGCTCAAAGGATACCTATGTGGCTATAGGCAATCGTTTTTCAGTTTCTCCTCAGACTGCAAATGACATTGTTAATGTGTGCCTGTTTTTAACAGTTTCACAAAAAAATAAATATATAAAATGGCCTGGCACTGATGAGGAATTTTTAGAAACAGCTAGGACTTTTGGCCATTACCCAGGTAATATTTGATAGTTTTTAAAGTATACTCAATAGTCTTTGTAAAACTTTACGAGGTTAAATATTTCATTTTTTTCAGGCACAATAGGAGCTATAGATGGATGCCATATTTTTCTGAAAGTTGCAAAAAATCAGCAAGATAGCTACATTGACCGCTATTCCCGACATTCCATAAATTTATTGGCTATTTGTAATGGAAAACGAATATATACTTACATTTTTGTAGGATTTCCTGGATCAGCTCACGGTTCAAGGGTACATTAAAAATATTGCATTATTTGTTTTATCTAACTTATATCAATTCTTTGTAGGTGTTTTCAAATTCCTCATTTTTTATAAATATTAAGAAGTATGGCCCAGAAATTTATTTTCCTAGTCCAAACTTTCATTTAGTTGGGGATAGTGCTTTCCCAATCAGGACTTGGTTAATGACCCCATATAGGAGGAGTGAAAATTTGGACAGATCAAAAAAAAGACACAATTATTTGCTAAGAGTGGATAGGGTCAACATAGAAAATACTTTTGGAATTACAAAAAATAGGTGGGCCAGATTACAGTTTATTAATGCAAATTCTGTAGGGAAGGCTTGTGAAGTCGTGACAGCCAGTTGCATCTTACATAACTTTTGTTATATGCAAAATGATCTTTGGAATCGAGAATATACAGAGGATGGACGAGATGAAGCATCCATAGTAGGATATGATGAGCATGAAGAAAGTAGAAAGGGGAAAGAGAAAAGGGACTTATTAAGGGCACAATTAGAACCTTTGTAATTTATTAATAGCTGCTTCAATTAGATATAATAAATAATTTATAATTTCAAAATAGTATTTTATTGTAAATATTTTATCACCATTCGAAGTAAATTCTTATGTAACTAATTAACTTAAAAACTAACTCACATTCAAATCAGAACAAAAATAGGAATACAAAAAACAGTCTTGTAAAAATATTGAACAAGAATATTTGGTTAATATCACATTACAAATACGAAAGTCATAACAAAAGCATTGCTTAAAATGCTAACTTTAAAGAACATAAAATAAAATCACTAATTAAAGTCTAGTGAAAAAAGTAACAAACTAAGAATTTGATTCTAAAGAAAAAAAAATTATAAAGTCTTTTGAAACAAAGTGCCTAACTAAAAAACTAAACAAAAGAACTTTTATGAGATCCATAAATAAATTAATAAAACTAAACAAAAATATAAACTCATAACCAAAATAAAAACTTTTCTAAAGTAATAAAGGTAAAAAAAAATATTCCTAAATTTTGTCTTTTCAACCACTTTCATCACTCGAGGTATTAGGTTTTCTCTTCTTTTTGGGTGGTGCTTTAAAAATATCCATTCTTTTAAGTAAGTCCAAGAATTCCCTTCTTTGTACATTTTGAACATGCAAAATTTTTTCTAGTCTTTCAAACCTCTGGTTTTCTTGAGCCCTATCCTTTTCATTTTCTTCCCTAATCACGTCACAAATTTTTGCTGTTGCTGTTTTCGGCACAACTGTAGTACTAAACCTTTTTTTAATATTCTCTATGTTTCTTATCTGATTCATCACCCTGCATTTGTACATTTTCTTTTTCAACAGGTGCCTCCGCAGTTGGTTGCTTTTCCATGATGATTTGTTCACTATCTATGAGCATTTTTGGATTTGTTTTATCCTTGTTTCCTGTAAATTATATAAATTTTCATTTCATACAGATCTTTATCAACAAAAAACTATACCAATCAGATTGTAAGAAATTAAAATAATATAAAATTAAAACTGTTTCTACAAACTGATTTAAAATAACACAATAAAGCTTCTAGGTACCTAATATGCCATGTAAAATATCAAAGTAGGGTGGGCTATCTTTCTTTTCAACACCTGTTGTTTTCATATGTTTAATATGATTGAAATATTTCTTTTGAAGATTTGCCCATTTCTGCCTACATTTTTCTATTGGGTCTTTCCCCAAATTATAATTTTCGTTAACCATTTTAGTAGCAAGCGATTTCCAAATTGAGGTTTTACTAGTTTTGGAATCATCAAATTTAGCTTTATATTCCTCTCTTAAAGAGAGGAATAATTCCGTTGCTGCAAGATCAATTTCTGTAGGTTTTTTTTTACACCATATTTCTTCACTAGCTAAAAAAACAAATGTGTAGTTAATAAATACTTATATGTGCCCATAGAAAGTATATTAGGGTGGAGACAGTTTACATATTGTGAGCTGTACAAACAATCATGAAGTTGTTGTTTCTAATAACATAGGTATATTAAAATTAGGAAAAAATTACATATTTATACTTACAAAGTTCTCTGGTAGGCACAGAATATATTCCCTCAGTAGAACAAGAAAAAGATATATCTGGATTTGCATACTGACACGAAGACTCCTTTGATCCTCCAGGAATGGGATAATTCTCAGGGTAAAATTGGTTCAAAAATTGGAATGCTGCTTGCTGATCTAAAAAAATAATGAAAAAAGTAATTGAATATTTATCTTTTATTAAAAATGTGTTATTAAAATCATTTAATTTCAATTTCCAAGAATGATAACTTACCATTTAATAATAGGTTTGCGGTATCAAGATCCTCAGTGTAGACCTGCACATCTTGACCCATATAGTTAATGGATACTAAATATGTATCAGTACCTTTTTGACTCATTATAAAAGACTGAAAAATTAATTTTCAACAAAAACAAAACAACGTTTAGGTTAGGTTAAGTAAACAAATGTCAATAGACCATTAAAGGTCACATGGCTTTGACAGGTCGGCCATCTTGTCTAGGAGCAAACAAAAGCGGTATAAGCTATTAGTTTGTACTTCTAAAGTCCATTTTTATTTAAAATAAACATATTCATATGCATACTTTATCGTATTATTTAAAATTAAGAAATCTCCTTTCGTTCAGCATTTGATATGTTTAATTTCTGTTAGGTACGTTCATTAAAAGTAAATGTAAAAAATTCCTTCTACAAGTGTTTATTAATTTGAAAACAAGAGACATAAAAACCGGTAATTTGAAATAATAAACATAATTTTTAAAACATAATATATATTTAATGTCTTCCTCATCATCTCTATTTATCGCAAGTATATACTAATAATATAATAGGAATAGGACCTGAACAAATTTAATTTTTTTTCCAAGTCCTATCTTTCTCTCTACGTGTATTCTAACGGCAATTTTTCGGGTACTTTCTAAATCAGTTGGATGAAGCTAATCTATATTTTTAGTGAAAGCTGATATTTCTAAATGAGCTCCTAATATTTCTACAGCATCTCCTATGATAAACTGTATTCTACCTGGTGAAATTATATTAGCTGATCGAATGTTTTTAATAATTAAAAATCTTCGATCAGCTAATATAATTTCACCAGGTAGAATACAGTTTAAACATAGATAACCATCAATTTTGATTTAAGAATCCACAGTTTCCTATCAAGAATTTATCGCTCAAGACGTTTTTTTGTTAATGCATCTAATAATTCACCCCTATAATGGTACACTGTCTCTTTCTTTTCCCGTTGAACATGCAATAACAGAACGAAACGACGGTATTATTCTTAATTTATCCGCACAATCTTGATTAATAACAACATAAACAAAGGGTAATTCATGTTTGCTTGCTCCCAGGCAATATGGCTGGCGGTATGTGACGTCAACCTTTAATGGTCTATTATCATATCTGTCAACCGCTATAACTTTACTCCTAGCTGCGTTCGTTATTTGCGTCTGATCAATCTTTTTTGTCCGAATCGTTCGTTTATTACATCTAGAGGTAGGCAGATAAATCTGAACCGTTCGGTAATTCCGCTCGGATCAGTCCGATGTAAATCTTTTTGCTCGTTATTTGCGTCTGATCAATCTTTCTAGTCTGAACCGTTCGTTTATTACATCTAGAGGTACGCAGATAAATCTGAACCGTTCGGTAATTCCGCTCGGACCAGTCCGATTTAAATCTGTCGGCTCGGAATATTTTAACCGACGAGAAAAATTAATTTGTTTACCTGTTATGCTGTGAGGTTATGTTGTGTCTCTTAGAAAACGTTTTGTGTACAAACATTTAATTTTTAGATTTTATTTGTCCATTCTCCATGTGTTTGGCAAAAGAGACCGAAATTGAGGAAGACAAAGTATATAAATTTCCTGTATCACAAGAAAATTATAATGACATTATTGCTGGAGGTACATTATTTGTGTTTATGCAATGTTTATCACATAGGTGTATCCAATTTACTTAGAATTTGTCTGAGAAAGCCCATCTCTGCAAAATGTATGACACATATCACGACATATCTGGAGCTTGGTAGAAAAAGGGCCAATGTCCATTAAGACACTTTAGAGAAAATGTAAATTAAGAAGTCAGAAAGACATAGTCATTTAATTTATATAATAACTCCACTACTCGCCAATTCATAGGGGCATATAAAAGACCCCTCGTAAGGGGTGAAGTTATAGCCGGCGGTGTAGGAAACTGCATTCCTTTGGAACAGGTTCCAGTGTTATTTGCTTCCAGTAGAATTAAAAAAAAACCAGATGAAATTATATATCACAATTTAAATGGAAGAAGTGATCCACATATTATTTGATGAAAACAATATGTGAAAAGTTTTTAAATGTCAGAATATATTTTATAGGTAACTAAAATTGAATCCCAATAAGAAGATGGGGTTCGAAGCCAACTAATGAAATTAGTTCGAGGACAGTGAAAACATACTGTTCTCGAAATAAATGAATTTCGTTAATTAAATAAAATAGGTTTAGAGAGTCCTTTTTTGTATTATTTTATAGTTATAGTATAAGTTAATATGTATGGGTTAATTTTTAGCATACTATCAAATAATGTTTGATAAGAAATAACTATTGTATTTATACTGGCATCACAGTAAAATTGTATTGATTTCAATATATTTTTCCCATTAATACATCGTTTTATTTTTGTATATTGTCATGTATTTGTTACTCTTTAAGTAGATTAGATATACCAAACCATATTATTGTTAGACACTGATGTATATAAGACATTACTTATATTCATTCACATAATCCATAAGTTGAATTATTAATCATACTCTTTAGTTAAATAGTATCAAATAATATGAATCCATATTATATTTTGTTAAGTAAATAAGTTAGTGGAAAATATTTAAAATGTATAAGATGTGTTGTATTTTTATAAACACAAGTATGACTAAGCGCATATCAATTCGATAACAGAAAGAAATAAGGTATTGGATATTTTTAAGCAGGCATTCTATTGAGTTACAGCGAGAACAGTTGTAAAATTATTAAATAGTGGTTTTTGAAGAATATTGTAATTATTTCAACACCCATGTAATAATATTCATATTCTACAAATTTGAAATTAAATAAAAGTCCTATCTAATGCATTCATATTTCTTACACCCAGTAGTCCTAATAAATTGACCAACTTTATTTGAATTTAGTGCTTCTCAAGCAATGTAAAACTTTTTCATAACTATAATGGCCTTAAGTTGCATATAATATGTAAAAACAGTTAATGAAAATATCTTGTAAAAAATAGTAATGTTTCACATTAAAAACATAATTAACTTGTAATATTTTCGTTCCTAATTGATACGCCCTGCGCGCTACTCACTTTGAGCACGGAATAAAAAACAATTGTTTTCGTGTTCCATGGTTAGGTGCAAGTGGTGGTTTCATTGTCTAAGGTATATATCTATGGCTTCTGTAAGCTTTACACTGTCGTTTATTTCCTCGAGCCGTTCGTTAATGAAATTTGCTCAGATTAATCTATGATCACGTGACCAAAAATCCGTCGCGTCTGCGATGCAAATACCGAACGCTACTACTCTCGACAGGGTTAACTGGTGGTTTTAACCGTGACGTAATTTGACATCAAACTATGACGTCACGGTTAATACCAATCCTCGCTAGGATGCTACGGTATTTACTTTTGGTATTAAACAACCCTCGCTTGGACAGGCTAATAATTTATTATGCAATTCAGCTTTTTGACCACTTACTCCTTAGTTGGTCTATGCCACAGAAACAAAAACATTTCGTATTCCCTGTCTATGTCTTCTTTCTAGAAATTGGCGTTCCGACTGAACCGAGTAGAGGAATCTACACTAGCACGTAATGCACCGAATACAGATTACGCTAGCGTATTCTGTATTCGGTGCAATTATGTAAGAGCCAAGATCAAGTCTTCAAAACGTTACTATATAATCAAAATTTTGCATTTGTCAGAGGTTGATGTAAAAATGGAAAAAAAGTATTCACTTAAAACACTCATAAAGGTTTTATATCAATAAATACAACCATCCTTAAATAATTCCATATTTTTTTATAAAAAGTTGAATTTTAATTACTACAGTACAGTAGACGAATTGCCTTTAATATACACTTTTTGATCAGAAATGGCGTCACCTGTTTATGTTGAAGAAGAATTGGGCCAAAAATGGGATAAATGCATAACCGATGGGTTACTAAAATTTGGTAAGTTTGTATTATAATATAATCTGCCTTATTTCCTAATAAAATTTGGACAATTCCAAAACGAGTGTCCAATGTAACGATTATGTCATCACCTAACCTTTATTTTTTTCAATTGATTACTACCCTTTGAAAAAAAGGAGCAAAATTACATCCTATTTTTGTGTATTTATCCAAAAATATGCAATATTTTTGTTAATGTAAATATTATTTATTGTGATTTATTACTTTTTAGGTGGAGGCGTGGTGCTAGGTACAGTATTTTCCCTTTTATTCTTTAAAAGGAAACGATGGCCCATAATAATGGGAAGTGGTTTTGGTATCGGAATGGCTTATTCTAATTGTGAAAAAGACCTAAACTCAACAATAAGAGGTTGTGAACGATGTTCAGCAAAGACAAATACCACATCTGAGAAATGAATTGACTTAATTTAGAATATGGTCTTTAAGTGATAGTGGGTTTATTTACTGAATAAATTGTGTAGTCGTCTGTAAATATAAACATTAAATATTGTTTAACGATATTTTTATTTAATTTATATAGGTACTTCAATTTAAGCTGTTCATTGTTATTAAAATGTAAAATAAAGCGGGTACGTCACTATTAGTTTATTATTTTCATTAATATGAAAATTTGTAATATTGAAAAGAATATGCTAATAACTTCTTTTTAAGATTGGTTCAATGGAAATCATTTAAGATAAGACCATTTTTTTTATATATTGAAAGTCTACAAGACTCACCATCATGGATTGGTCAACTAATGTATATATAAAATAGTTTCTGATTATTTACATAAATACATATCTACATTCTAATAAATCTATAATATTAAATTACTTTGAAACAAAAATAAGTTATTTTATCCTTTACTTCAAAATACTGCAAAATAAACATAGTTTGTATCTGTAACATTGGGCTAATTCCCATTGCATAAAGTTCAATTATTAAGTATAAAATATTTACAAATGTCACAAACTCTGGTCCAGTCAAAATTTTTATCCTCTGCATTTAATAGGGTATATAAATAATAATTGGTACAATAAGTAAAATGTTAAATATTGTAAATTTACTTAAAAACCCACTTTTTTAATTAGTATCTTATTACTAATACCATTGTATAAGGATAGGCTATCTTTATACAATGCTAATACTAAATTATATACCTACAATAATTCCTAGATTTGGCATTATATCTAAAAATAAACGATTTTAAAGATTAAATCTAACTTTTCCGCACTCCCGAGGCTGTACTCTGATAACATACCAAAATTTCCCCAAAAATGTATATTTGGATTTATAGGACCTGTTATCAGGGGCGTCGATAATTTTTTTCTTGGGGGGGGGTAATAAAAAAAATCAAATTGTAGAGAGCCATAAATAACATATATAGAATTAGAAACTTCTGTGAACAAACAAATCAAACAACCTTTCGCATGTTAATTATCAAATTTAATTGAAAAATATATTAGTTTACCACTGACTACCCCCTCCCATGTCGACGACCTTACACATTGTACTGGTTCTGTGAGACGCCTTGAACGATATCCAATCATAAAATTGGTCACTTGTTCACACTCCGAAGGATGTATTTCTCCAAAATTGGTAAAAAATGTAGTATATCTGGATTTATAGGACCTGTTGTACTGGCTCTGGTGAGCTGAAAACCAATAGGGTTCATCTGTGAGATGCCTCCTGAAACAATATCCAATCATGAAATTGGTCACTTGTATACATTCCGGAGGCTGTATCGTAGTACTAACAAAGCGAATTTTTTTCAAAATTAACCAAAAATGTAGTATATTTGGATTTATAGGACCCGTTGTACTGGCTCTGGTGAGCTGAATAACAATAAGATTAATCTGTGAGACGCACCAGAGGCTGTATATCATGCTAACAAACTGAAATTTCTCCAAAAATGTATATCTGGATTTAGGACCCATTGTACTGTCTCTGGTGAGTTGAAAGTAAATATGGTTCATCTGTGAGATGCCCTGAACAGTATCCAATCATAAAATTGGTCACTTGTGTATACTCTGGAGGTTGTATCATGCTAACAGATATTTCTCCAAAAATGTGGTACTTCATGTACTATAGCACCCGTTGTACTGGCTCTGGTGAGCTGAAAATAAAAAGGTTCATCTGTTAGATGCCCTGAACTATACCCAATAAAAAATTATGTGACTTTCTGCACTCCGGAGGCTGTATCGTGCTTACAAGAGATGTTACAAAAAGTGGCCGACGACGACATACACACAGGATTATTTTCTAAAAACCTGTTTCTCGTATTTTTTCACTGAAAAATGTAAAAATGACTCAAGCATTTTTCCAAAATTCCAACTTTTTTGGGGCAAACCAATACTTGTCTCGCATCGTAGATAGGGCTGGCGGAAAAGTAATAATTATATTTTTTTGTACATTTATTTCCATTTAAAAAGGGCTTTGATTAAGTAGTTCAGTAATATGTTTATCAGTAAAATCCTAGTTAAACAATTATAAAGGTATTATTTATAAACCAAAAAAATAAATAGAATATATAACTAATGCTTTCACTAAATAATAATGTATATAGGTATGTATGTGGGATATTTTGAATATCTGCTGTAAAATAATATTTTCATTATGCATCATTAATTTGTAAGTTTTTTTATTCACAATCAAATAATCTAGCCATAAACTGATCTTTTAAAAGTAAGTGAAGATATAATGATTCTGAAACTGGTGATTGCGAAAAAAATAGTACACTCAGATGATAATTTTGACATCCGCGGATGCGTATTATTATAGAGGTTCACATCTGCGGATAAAAATTTTTTCAACATCTATGTCAATTTTAAGAACATAAATAAATAAAAAACTATCTAATTTTAATATGTTTATTTTTATCATATTTTGAGAACAAACAGTTTTTAAGTCTTATTAGCATTTTGAGTCTACTTAATGAAAAACTTTGTTTATTAAGTAAATTTAACATTGGTGAATTATATATTATATTTTTCAAAAAGGTAAGTAATAGAAAAAAAAATATGTCTCTTTCGGGAGAAGTTTTATTTCATATTTTACACCGATTGTTTTTGTCTAATATTAAATAAGTTCATATACTGCTTTTTTATTAGTACATCGAATATTCATCAACCACGCAAACAACTTGAATAAACACAGTAAATACTGCAATTGAATCACAAAGGAAATTACGTAAATTTGGATTACTATAACAAAACCTGTAGGATCTTAGGATTTTATCACCATATGTGTGCTTTCCTATTCCTATTGGTCAATTACCGATCACGCGGCACTCTGGCTCCATCCACTTTCTTTGCATATTAGGTTACAGTCACCAGAGTCTCTGACAGTCACGGACTTAGGATCGTAAGTCCGTGGTTACAGTTTAAATTAACTGGGGAACAAAGACGACTTATGAAAGATACACCCGCATATTCAGCAATTCACAAGCAAATACAGAGAAAAATCAAGGATGCCAAAGAAAAGAAATTACAAGAAGATTGCCAGGAAATAGAAGCCCTACAGGAAAAGTATGATAGTTTTAACATGTATAAAAAGGTTAAAGAAACGGCTGGGTTGATCAAGCCCAGAACAATATGTAAACTGACCGACAAACAAGGAAATCTAGTAATAGACAAACAAGACAAGATAAAGGTATGGAGCAACTACATCTCAGAACTATTTAAAGATGCAAGACCGCAGCGGCCACAGATAATAGATAAATCAGGTCCTGCCATCACCGTCGATGAAGTGCAATCAGCGGTGCAACAAATGAAAGATGGAAGAGCTCCTGGACCAGACAACTTTAGATCTGAAATTCTCAAACTTTTCGACGAATCTGGAATCACACAACTAACAGAGATGTTCAATCTCATCTATGAAAAAGGCGAACTACCGAAAGATTGGCTACTGTCGGAATTTGTTATAATACCAAAGAAACCAGGAGCAAAGAGATGCGAAGATCATAGAACTATCAGTCTCATGAGTCATCTATTGAAACTATTCCTGAAAATTATTCACAGAAGAATATACAAAAAGTGTGAAGATTATATGTCGGAAACTCAATTCGGTTTCCGAGATGCGGTAGGTACTAGAGAGGCACTATTCAGTGTACAGGTATTATTTCAGAGATGTAGAGACGTCAACTGCGACGTATATGCTTGTTTTGTAGACTACAGTAAAGCTTTTGATCGAGTACAACATCACAAACTAGTGGAAATATTAAATACTGTTGGGATCGATGGAAGAGACTTGGAAATAATATCGAGACTATATTGGGATCAGTCAGCATATGTGTCCGTAGAAGGAGAAAAAACAGATGCCATAAAGATCGCACGAGGTGTAAGGCAAGGATGTGTATTGTCCCCTCTATTATTTAATGTTTATTCAGAATACATATTTAGAGAGGCTCTCGAGGACGTAGATGAAGGAATATTACTAAATGGTAAAAGATTAAACAACATCAGATACGCTGACGATACAGTGATTATGGCTGGAGACCTCAATGGATTACAACAACTAATGAACAGAGTGTATTCAGTTAGTCTAGAATACGGTCTCGATATAAATGTCAACAAAACGAAGTACATGGTAATCAGCAAAAGTCAGATTCCACAGGAGCACCTCACCCTAAATCAGCTACAAATTGAGAGGGTCGGTAAATACACATATTTAGGAACTACACTCAATGACCAATGGGACCACTCACAAGAAATCCGCTGTAGAATAGAGAAAGTAAGGGCCGTATTTCTCAAAATGGCATCAGTTTTTAAAAGTCGATCTCTGACGTTAACTACCAAAATAAGACTCCTTCGCTGCTACGTTTTCTCCGTCTTACTGTACGGGGTCGAATCATGGACCTTGACCGACGCAACAACAAAAAAACTCGAAAGCTTTGAAATGTGGCTCTATCGTAGAATATTAAGAATCTCATGGACAGACCATGTGTCCAACGTAGAGATCTGCAGAAAAATGCAGAAAGACACCGAATTAATAAAAACGATAAAGATCCGCAAGCTAGAATATTTCGGTCATATAATGCGAAATGAGAAAAGGTTCAGTCTATTACAAAATATCTTGCAAGGGAAGATCCCTAGTAAACGTGGCCCAGGACGACGGAGAAATTCATGGCTCAAAAATCTCAGGACATGGTTTTCAACAACTACTACAGGACTATTCCGTGCAGCAGCAAATAAAATCATAATAGCCAGAATGATCGCCAACATCCGGACCGGATAGGCACTAGAAGAAGAAGAAGGGGTTAGGTCGTTACTTGTGCTCGCTTACAACTTATAAATCCGTATCCGTAAAACCCCAGCGTCGGTTGATGTCTGAATTCATGCGAATGTTCCGCATTTGTGGATTCCGCAACAACCCTGATAAACCTCAGTAGTAAGTTTGGTTACTACATTGAATTTTATCCTTGTTTATATAATACTCTACGTTCAGTACGTTCTAGTTGTCCACTGATTCAATATCATTCTTAGAACATAAAGTAGTATGTTCTAAGATATCATAAAAATAGTAAGGAAGTGCCCTCTTACCACAGAAAACGGACCCGTGGATAGAATGCAAAGTGCTCTCTTGTAGAGTATGAAATCTAATGCGACAATTACTGCAGCGGTTGTGTCTCTAAATAGGCCGATAATGTAGATCTCTTAAAAAAGATTTACAGTTTCCATTTTTCAATACTGCAGCCATCTGGCGGCAAATAGAAGTGGATATTTATTCTACTGCCAGTACCTCGAAGCCTTGTTTATATATAACGCTGAGCGTAGCGTATATATAAACAAGGCTCGAAGGTAGTAAATTACATTTGAGTCAAATTCTGAAGCTCAAACCACAGAACATGCTTCGAACTTTCAGAATTCGAATAAAATGTAATTTACTACCTGCGAGGTACAACAGAAATATAGGTAGTTCTCCATTATACAATCAAAATTAAGAAAAAATGCAAAAAAGGGCTATCCAACTAAATGCAGTTGTTATCAACTGCCTTATTTTTGAATGTATAATAAATTTACACCCTGAAGTGAAGATGAAACAAAAATCGGTTTATTTATAAATTTATTAATAAAAACTCATGTTTTTTATTACAGATACATTAAAAACGTTTACAAGTACAATAATGAACATAAAAAATAATAGATACATATATTTTATTTTCTATCTAACCTAAAGATGTTGAAATTACATAAAAGTTGAACTTATCCAAACTTCCCAGCAGTCCATAAAGAAACTATGCTGTTGGGATCCATCTTGTGTACTACTGTCAGGAAGTTTGAATATATTCACCGTCGACATAACACGTTTTTACTGCTAGTTACAGCGACATTTCAGACCCCACAGATTCGATTCTTGTATTTCCACTACAAAGGCTATACCTACTTTAAATAGTTAACTTACTACTGGGGCAGGATATGCTTGGACTTTTTAAAGATGATAAACAGGGCTCTTATCTCAATGACTTGAATAAGAATCTCCTGCCTACATTTATGAGACCCAAGATAGAGGAAGGCATCTTTCTTATAGGCAAACAAGCGGAATTTGTAACATTACTCTGTTACTATAATTATTCAAGTAAAAACTGTGAAATATAGCTGTTTTCACAAGTGTTATTTGACACTTTACTTGTTCTCGAGTGTAGATCATTTATTTAGCTCAGAGAAACTAACACAAAGCATTCAAAACAATTCGTACATAATAGTATCCTTAAAAACTGATAAAGTCTGTAAAAATTATATATATGTATAAAAACACAAAATGTTGACAGAGCAGTAGGATCAGTTTAATGAATGTAGCATTTTATAGAGGACTTTTGGACTTTTATGTCTCAGCTTATTAGCGATTAGTTCCTAGGTTAAGTTAATACAGTATCCGCCAAAATAAACAGTACCGAAAATAAAAATAATAATTAATTTTTAATTTCTGTAATGTAAGTGTTCAAAATGTTCACCATTTCGACGCAAACAAGCTTCATTTCGATTTTGTAAGTCAATAAACATATTTATAAAAAGTGGTAGATGTAACTGCCGAAAAATATTTTGTATTCTTTCCCGTAGTTCGGCAATATTCGCCGGCGGATTTTCCGAGTGAAATATTTTGTCCTTCCCCAGACAGCACAAGTACGTACATAATACGTATTTAATACGTACTCATGAGACGTAAGGTACGTATTATCTACGTACTTTTCTGTACATAGTATGTACATGGTACATATTAAATACGTACATTTTCCAATAAAATGTACGTACCAAATACGTACTGCTTTTACGTACTTGGTACGTACCATCTGTACGTACTTGGTACGTACCATTTTGTACGTACTTGATACGTACCATTTTGTACGTATCATTTTGTACGTACCTGGTACGTACCATTTGTACGTACATGGTACGTACCGTTTGTACGTACTTGGTATGTATCGATAGTACGTACTTTGTAAACAGACTACAGAGCTGAAAGCTCACAATTTAGTTCCAAGAAGCTTAATTATTAAAATTTTGAAGGTAATTTGAGTTAACTTGTCACAATGTTAATAACGTTGCTAGAATAAAGTTCCTTATCACTTAATTGTGAGTTCAACTGTATGGTCTTATAAATTAAAGTACACGTCAGAAAGCCCACACTAGATTATATTAAAATATTAAACTTTAAAAACAACTTGAAAGCAAATTTAATTAAAGTTACTTTTCACTATATTAACTAGTTAGGAAAATATAATATAATAAATAGTAGGTATTTATTATTTATTTATAACGAGACCCCTCCTATTCACAATACCTACCTCCTGTGCTCCTTTAGATGTCAGATTGCCCTGTAGAACAACCTGTGCTCGCCAGTCGACTAGCTTCAAGTTGAAGAAGGGGTGGATTTTTCAATATTTATTTAGAATTCAAAATAAGGCACCAGAGAAATTTAGGTAAGCACCCAAGACTCCTTTAAACTCACACCCAACTCCTCGGAGGATTAATACACTTTTTCCACACTTAAAAAGGTTTTTTAGGTAAGTTTTAAAATGAAAAACTGCAAATATCCCATGTCTGTGGTTTATTGTTGGACCTTGAGTCCCTTTTCCAATAACTTCAAATTACAGATTTATACGTTTCATAAAAAAAACAACTAAATTTGATGGCTGGACCTAGCTGAAGGCTCACATTCTTTAGTACTCAAAACTGCCTCTCGGCTTTGTTCCACGTGGCTCATTTCGGGCTCTGCAGTATCTAAAATATTAACACAGTGATCAAGTACCTCAATTTTTGGTCTATAATTTTTTACACAAAAGTACTATTTTTCAATGGTGGACATTAAATAATAATTGAAAAACTCACAAAACAAAGAAATATTTCTGGGGAAGGTCAAAATCATTATTTTTATATCAATTACCTATTATGATTGTGCGAGCTGCTTTTAGTGGTGATGACAGTCTAGACCCCTTCTTTTGCCTTACAAGTTCTTTAACCTCACTGTCGGACTTTGAAGAAGAATGGAACCTCGTTTTAAATTCCCTTATTTTTGGATGTGATTCGTCCACATATGTGGTATTGAGGTCTCCACCTCCGCCTTTCTGCACTTTAGACGAGCAGTTTCATATGAATCTAGAAATGAATATTAATATTTAGTTTGCAATTTATACAGAATTTGTAGATATTACCATAAGTCCCATCCCTAAACAACTTCACCTTAAGTGAAGGTCAACACGAATTTAATTGATGTGACCTTATAGCAGCGATAAGTTTCTCTGGTGGCCACAAACAATTGTCTACATTAATCCATCTTGTGGATGGGCACCACTGCTACCGACGTGTCAGTGATAAACTGCATTTTTATCCAAGTCTTTTTAGAAAACTCACGAATATTATTATTTTCCATTTTTTCTGAAAAGTTGAATAAAAAAATAATATATAAACACATGATTTTTTTAATAGAGTAGTTAATGTTCAATATATTTAGAGCAACTTAAAAACTTGTTTCAAAAAGTCTATCACTAAAAAATGGGTAAATATATTAAACATCTCTCAAAGCAAGTTGTTCAATATATTCAGCACACACCCAACTCTTAATATATTGTTAGATTATGTATAATAAATACCAACAAGTTGTCTCAAAAACTATGTAACAACGGAAGAGTAACAAATTTGTTAGTGAATGTTAACATGACATGACATTTAAATGAAACATTTTGTATTTTCCATGCTTTTCATTCACTAGTCATTTTCTAACTAAACATATATTTAATATTGATGACTTGCATGGCCTAAGGTAAAAAATTTCTTTTTCTGTATATTCTATCCTAAAATTAGGATTTGCCCGTTATCTTCGAATTACTGATTGCTATTATTTCTCGACCGGATAAACAACAACTATCAGGTTCTTTAGGCAATAAATCAAAGTTTTTGCAATTCACTTGTTTAAATTGATCTGTTATTGGATAATTTTTTAGCACAGATTCATTGTAGTGAGGTTTGTGGAGTATCGGAAAATTTTGAGAATATTCACTTTGTTCAATACGTTCAATATGTTTACTTTGTTTAGCATTATCTAGTTCTGTTTTTCTATTAATCATTGTTGTAGAGGGTTGTCTTGTTTTCTAAGCAACTTCTTTATTGTTTGCATATACTTTTTGAAATCAAAAGCACTATAACTATTAAGATGTCCAAATATCCTCAGCTAAATGTAGTAGATTATGTATATTATCTGAGGCATAATTTTCACCATGAATTAAAATAAACATTTCTACAAAATATGTTGAAAGTTTGTTAGCATAATAAGTGTATTTTAAAAACTGTGGGTATGGTAATATTGTTATTCCATAGTATAAAACAATGACATGTTCAAAATTTTCCTTTGATAATAATCAACTAAAACAACTGGTCCTGTATAGTGCAGAAATTGCCTGAATTATGCTGCTTTCCACCTTTTTTACTTTCACTGACACTACGGGGTTTTCGATTGAATTCTGTTGGAATGTTACAAGACTGTTCAATTAAACATTTTGATAATGTTTCTATTTTACTATATGGAATTTTTGCTGAAGGCTTTCCAGTTAACCACAAACATACTAGTAACATTTTTACAACCCCTAAACAATCAAGATGCATGTAATCAAGAGGGAAAGATTTGACCATATCTAGACTTGAAGTAAGTACCTGGATGGTGATGTTTTGGAGTCTTTGCTCTGAAATCAATATCAGTATGTAAATGAAAGTTTGACATATCAGGAAAATAAACTCAATTATCATAAGATCCCGCTGCATGACACTTAGAGCGTGACATATAACCTAAATAACCTTTAGCATATGTAATATAAGCTTTTGCTGGAGTATCACACACAAATATTTCTATTTTAACAGTATAAAATTGGAGCCATTGCACTGAATTCAATTATTTATAATATTAGTGGCATCTTCAACAAAATCTTACAAAAACAATTTAGGTTCATTGGGTTTTGCACAGCCATAATAACACCCACAATCTCAACAAATCCCCGGTTTTGATATATACTTCATTAAACTGGATAGAATTGACTTGTAGAGCTTTTTGTTAGTGGAAGTCCATCAATGTTAATTAAAATTTCAATAACACTATCGTCACTTAATTTAGGATGTTGCGAAAGTACCTTTTGCAAACATTTATCTAATCCAAAATGAATATAGTAGCTTTGTTCGCAGGTCTGATTCCGAACCAGTTTATGGACTGGCCGCATGCGCACATTCAAAATCGTCGTGCGCGGTTCGCTCAGTTCTGAATGTGCGCACGCGGCCAGTCCCTAAACTGGTTCGGAATCAGACCCGCGAACAAAGCTAGTGTTGCTTTTTTGTAATGTTTACTAACTTTATAAGATATCTTTTACTAGTAGATTAATATAGGTACGTTTACACCGGACGTACCAAATTTTTAGTCCGAGGTTTAAATGACGTCACGTGTACTTTACTTTCGGTGTAAACAACCAAGGAGTAAAATTTGGTACTCGAATTTGATCCATCTCATCTAGGGTAGTTCAAATTCAATTTTTGACGGTGTAAACACGGATATTAGTATTCGTGGACCAAAGTGACGGTTTGCTAAAAGCACAGAGTAAAAATAGGTCAGATGTGGATTTGTACTTCACTGATTTAACATTATTGTCCAATTTTCACTACTTCTAGGTTTCATCCATATTCTTTGATTGTCTAGCGATCCCACAAAATTACTGCTAGTTAAAAGCAAGTAAGCTAAATTGCTTCTTAAATATGGAGACTTCGATGACTCTAATTTTAATCTTTGAATATTTTGTTCTTTTTCAGGAACTCTATTACTACTGCAACTATTTTTGTATCCATTTTTACATAAAATCAAAGTCTACTATCGAATTTCCTCAAGATTTAAGGTTATGTCATTTTAATATAAAAATGTCAATTTTGGTCCCTGGACTATTTTAATCCAGCAAAAAAGTCATATAAACACTTATGTTCTAAGCTAAATAAGTCCACGATTTGGTCCACGCACTAATTTGGTCCACACGGTGTAAACTAAAGGCGGGTTCATACAACATTTACATAGTCATAATCATAATCACAGTCACAATCATAAGAGTTAAACTAATGATTTCTTATAGCACCGTTTATACAATTGTCACAATCACAATCATAATCATAAGCATAATTTTACTGACCTTGAAGTTCCTAACTTTTAACTTTATGATTATGATTAAGACGAGAATTGAAATGCGCATGTGTCGTAACCAACACGCGATGAGCAATGATGACAAAAAGGCGTCTTGGTTGAAGAATTAATTTTATTGGCCGTTTTTTGGAGGTATTTCTGTGCTCCGTCATTCATTGTTTATATTAACTTTATTGATTTGACTTTTTGCCAAATTTCATTTATATGAATTTTATGCTTATGACTGTGACTATTAAAATTGTATAAACGCCTTTCAGAGTTATGATTATGATTAAGTTTATGATTCTGACTGTGATTATGATTATGACTATGTAAATGTTGTATAAACCCGCCTTAACTCATTTATCTAATCCAAAATAATGAATATAGTGTTGCTTTTTTGTAATGTTTACTAACTTTATAAGATATCTTTTACTAGTAGATTAATGTAATAATAAATAATAGGTGGGTATACTTGTCTTTATAAACTGCAAATAGAGAGATTGTAACAAAAAAAATGCTTACAAAAGGTCCCAACACTACAAACTATAATAAAACAACTATGGAAAGTACCTAATATTACTTTATACTAGTCTAACTGTTACTTCAAAAAATATAAATTAAATAAACACTAGAGACTAAATAAAATTCAAAGTTGATGTTATAGAAATTAGTTAATAGCTAACCAATTAATCATGGGTATACACAAAAGTAACAAGCACAATCGGTATGTGTGGAATATTGAGATAAATACCACCAAATATTTCTCTATTGCACTCTCTAAACTAAATAAAAACACCAATGCTACAGATACCTCTAGAATTTATATATAATTTCTATTCAGATACCATAGACATCTGGTTAGCATAACATCAAAACACATGTTTAAAATTTATAAAGAGATGGTTGATTTGTTTGTTTCTTTACACACAACTGACACAAGGACACAACTACAAAAGACATTTCTGACAATTCACGAAGTTGAGTAACACTTATCCGCGCGAATTTTAAATTTTATTTATCCGGCGGCTGTATATTCTTGAATCTCGATCGATTATGTCCGATGCGAGATGACAAAAATATTTCATAAGAAATCTAAACATTGTCAAAAAATTAAAATTAGTAACAAGGAAACAATCTTCTTAGAGAATACGTCTTAGAATAGAATATTGAAAATTTACAATTCCCGCCTAACATGTCAATCTTCCTTCTGCAAGTGTGGTAAATGAACGCAATAGGGCCGAAGACCCTTACACCTTACCACAAATCGATTTACTTACCACTTTCAAAATATTTGTGTACATCCAGAGAAAGACAGAATTATTCGACTTTCGGTTATTTGACAAGGACAGGATGAGAAACAAAATTGTTATCTTCGTTTTCATTTTAATGAATGAAACTTTGTGAAAAACTCCATATGCACAGTATCAATCAATTATTGTGTAATACAATAAATTTAAGTCAAATTATTATTATTATTGTTTAGAATGTGTTAAAATATTACAAGTGCACACATCAAGTCACAGTCTAAACTTACTAATAATTTATTTTCCCAACAAAATGAACTTAAACTGAGAAAAAATTTGGAATGTTTTTGTATAGATGTAGGCACAAATCACCCACCTGATGTAGGTCGAATTTTGTGCTAATTCTGCGACAAAATGTATACCTGTTTAAAAATATTATTGATGAACAAACCATCGCTAACAACAAATAGATAAGTTATTTTTGAAATGAATATACCTCTATATACTATATATTATAAAAATGTGTACCTACACAATTTTTTCGTATAACAAATTACGTACAGCTGATACGTATTAATTACGTACATAATACGTATCAGAAAATACGTACATACGATACGTATTAAGTACGTACATACGATACGTATTAAGTACGTACATTATACGTATCAGAAAATACGTACAGCCGATACGTATTGAGTACGTACATGGTACGTGCCTAAAAGTACGTACCGTTTAGGAATCATAATGTACGTATTAAATACGTACATTTTAGGTACTGTACGTACAGGACGTATATAAGACCTAATATGTACGTATTTAATACGTACCGTTGCTGTTTGGGTCATTATGCCCCAAATGTATGCGTCAGGTGGCGTCAGATCAGGTGAATAAGAAGGATATTCGAAGTCTGTTCCCCGAGAAATTATTCTATTATCGAAATGCTGACGGAGTAAGTCTAAGGTGCGCACAGCTGTATGGCTCGTTGCACCATCTTGTTGGAACCATTATATGTGCGAAACTGTAGATTTCGTGCACGGCAAAAGTTATTTAGATCTCTCACAAAAGGTATAATAATTTTCTCTATTGTTGTGATCAGATTTTAGTGATTGATCCTTATATGTAATGCTTCCCTTGTTGTTATAAAAAAGAAGAATGTATTGTAAGGTTAAGAGGTTAAGTGAAAAAGGTTTTTGGCGGTATATAAAGGAATTACCTAATCAGTTGATATAAAACCATATATTGATGTATGTCTATATTATGGATGTTACGCTGGGGAATATAATATATATTATAAAGTAAAGTGTGAGTTTTACTCTTAATAACAAAATCTATAACGCTCTTGGTTGACAGTAAGTGGATTCTGATTATCATCTTCAACGAAATAAGGACCAATCATTCCATGACCAGATACCGCGCACCAAACGGTAACTCGAAGACTGTGGAGTGGTTTCTCTACAATGACATCAGGACGTTCAAATCCAAGGAATCTGGTTGTTTGTCGATTAATATAGCCGCTAAGATGAACGTGACTCTCGTCTGAAAACCATATGTTTTTCAAAAATTCGGGATCTTCGTAAATTAAACTCAACATGCGACCACAGTAAATTTCTCTTGCACGTTTGTCCGCAGCATTTAGTCGTTGACATTATTATTTACTCTCTAGTTTCGGGGTAGAAATAGTTTTGCACATAAGAGATATAGTTATTTTAAGTTCCAATAATATTGTTATTTTACTGTCTAGTTTCCGTGGGAAAATTATTTATTGCATGTAAAATGTTTATTCCGGCTGAGACCACCCAAATTTCAGATATTGGTTTCGCCACCGCCATACGATACAGTGAGTAGCGCGCAGGTCGAACTAATCGAGGAGGTGGAAATGTGTAAGGCATATGCGAAGAGTCGAGTCGGGTGTAGGTAGTGAGGTAGTCAGTTGTGTAGATTCCTAGACGACAGTAACCGTAAATACCGTTACGCCGAACCGTATTTTTGGTTTTTCTTTTCTTGTTTCTTTTAAAATTTAATAATTTCTTTGGAGTTTTCTTTTGGTGTATAAATACCACGAGAATTTGGTTATTGTTGAAGGTAAGAAGTTTTTAATTATAAAGATTCGAAATTACGTGGTCTTTTCAATCGCAAATCTAGTGTATTCATTGTGTTTATTTTTCGTATTTTAAAAATTTAATAATTTCTTTTGAGTTTTCTTCTGGTGTATAAGTACCACGAGAATTTGGTTGTGGTAGAAGTTAAGAAGTTTTAATTATAACGGTTCGAAATTAAGTGGTCTTTTCAATCACAAATCTAGTGTATTCATTGTGTTTATTTTTCGTGTTTTAACAATAAGTTGGAACATCTTGGCATTACCGGAGCCCGGTCTTTTCTAGTTATTTTCTTTCAATTTTCCGTGAAGAGGTTTAGATTGAAATATCAGGGAGCGCCAGGCATACATATCCGCTAGGGCTTTCTAATATTTTAAATCGACAACCCCAATAATTTAGTAATTTGCAACCCCGGTCTTTTCTTGATCTTTTCTTTCAATTTTTCCGTGAAGAGGTTTAGATTGAAATATCAGGGAGCGCCAGGCATACATATCCGCTAGGGCTTTCTAATATTTTAAATCGACAACCCTAATAATTTAATAATTTGCACACCCGGTCTTTTCTTGATCTTTTCTTTCAATTTTCCGTGAAGAGGTTTAGATTGAAATATCAGGGAGCGCCAGGCATACATATCCGCTAGGGCTTTCTAATATTTTAAATCGACAACCCCAATAATTTGGTACTTTGCAACCCCGGTCTTTTCTAGTTATTTTCTTTCAATCTTCCGTGAAGAGGTTTAGATTGGAATATCAGGAAGCGCCAGGCATACATATCCGCTAGGGCTTTCTAATATTTTAAATCGACAACCCCAATAATTTGGTAATTTGCAACCCCGGTCTTTTTCTAGTTATTTTATTTCAATCTTCCGTGAAGAGGTTTAGATTGAATTATCAGGGAGCGCCAGGCATACATATCCGCTAGGGCTTTCTAATATTTTAAAACGACAACCCCAATAATTTGGTAATTTGCAACCCCGGTCTTTTTCTAGATATTTTCTTTCAATCTTCCGTGAAGAGGTTTAGATTGAAATATCAGGGAGCGCCAGGCATAAATATCCGCTAGGGCTCTCTAATATTTTAAATCGACAACCCTAATAATTTAGTAATTTGCACACCCGGTCTTTTCTTGATCTTTTCTATCAATTTTTCCGCGAAGAGGTTTAGATTGGAATATCAGGGTGCGCCAGAGGCATACATATCCGCTAGGGCTTCCTAATATTTTAAATCAACAACCCCAATAATATAATAAATCACACCCTGGTCTTTTCTAGTTATTCTCTTTCATCTTTCCGTGGAGAGATTTCGATTGAAATATCAGGTAGCGCCAGGCATACATATCCGCTAGGGCTTCCTGATATTTTGAATCAACAACCCCAATAATTTAATAAGTCACACCCCTGGTCGTTTCTAGTTATTTTCTTTCATTTTTCCGTGGAGAGGTTTCGATTGAAATATCAGGTAGCGCCAGGCATACATATCCGCTAGGGCTTCCTAATATTTTAAATCAACAACCCCAATAATTTAATAAGTCACAACCTCGGTCGTTTCTAGTTATTCTATTTAATTTTTCCGTGGAGAGGTTTCGATTGAATTATCAGGTGGCGCCAGGCATACATATCCGCTAGGCCTAATATTTTAAATCAACAACCCTAACCATTTTGTAACTCACCCCCCGTTATTCAAAAAGGCTTACTACACCTACCGAGCATACCAAGAATAATTAACCATTTTATTTATGTATCTTAAATTGACACGCAACCCGTTTAATTTATAAAAGCTTTGGTGAAAACTATTACACGAAAAGACCACCGAATTCGGAAGATTTTATCGTTGATTATACCGTTTCTTTCTTGCATACACTATTTTATATTTAAGAAAAACACTCGCTTATGTCCTGCCCGCTTCGTCGCTACTAACCGCCTATAAATTGTATATATAATCTGTTGATATATCTGTTCTGTGGAGACTAGGATATTACCTCCCATTACCTGTATTAATTTCTTTTTCTTAGTTACCTTTATTGTATATAACGGCTTAGTTGACTATATAAGAAAAAAGAATATAGTATTAAAATATAAACCGAACCTTGGTGTTTTATTGACCGACTATAGATTAGCACTTACCCATAGTAGAGTAGTTATTTGGCTGCACGAATTTTAGCTTCCCGTAGAGTGGACCAGGAGCACAACTTTTATTTTAAGACTAGCGAGAACGTTTGTTTTATTTAGTAATAACCACCGGATTTTGACAGCAATAGACCCCTGGAATTTACCGTACCTCCATCTGAGACTACCTGGAACTCTCGACGAGTGGAGTCGAGGGGCCGTGGAGACGACCACGTTAAAAATCTGGCGCCCGAGAAAGTATGAGGATTCCAAGGTGCCAGAAGTGACGTTCCGAGGCGTAAAGAGGTAGGGCAAGGAGCCGCTACCGACATATCACGCGCAGCGCTCCGTCGTCGCCTAGGGAGGAAAACGCGTCATACTATATCGTTTCCTTATCAAAATTTCATCAATATAGTATAATTAGTTCCAGAGATTACCCCGCCTCAAACGTAAATACATATGAACAAATGTTATAAAGATCGATAGATAGATAGTAGAGAGAGAAAAAGATAGTAGAAGAGAGTGTGTAGTATAGAGAGTTGAAATCAATTTGTACTTAACTAATAAAATGATCCTTCAAAAAACAAATACCTAACTTGTACACTATTTATATTAAAACTTTTTAGATAAAACTAATATCCTTTTGCGTGTATACCTGAACGTAGCTTTTGAACCTTGTGCAGAAGCTGCATACTTTCGTTCACGTACGCACATGCTCCGTGAGCTTACGTATCTTTGCGTGCAGACAAAACGTTAACCCTATCGAGCGAATACGCCAATCGGGATTGGAAAGGGAACAAACATAACCGTCATAACCAAAACAATACTATTTATTCCCTTGGTTTAAATTAAATGAAATAATTATGGCTCTACCTAAATAAGATAAGATTTTCGCCGGAAGATGATTTACAGGTGTTACGGGAAATGTATCGACAAAATCCGTACGAGGATTCAAAGAGGTGGCTGATTATTCAGGTTCATATTCTGCAAAATACCGGCAAGCACATTTCCGTGAGAATAGTAAGGAACAGAATGGCAAATTTATTTTAAATATTCCTGGCAAATGGAGAAATAAACCGTTACAATTAAGTACCTATACTTATTTGTCAATTTTTGTTTTTAATATTTACCAGCCTATCCAGGTATCAAGCCAATTTTAATCAAAAAGAATTGTGATTCATTTAAATACCAGTTTCTAGAACCAATGGCAAATTACCGTGACAAGAAGATAAAGGAAACTGCATTTTAACAATTCAAGTCAGTTTGTGTGACTAAATCACACGTATTTTTGTTGGAAATTGACTGGACTTGTGGTATGAGAAAGGATACCTACAAGGAGTTTTTTTGCATTTCAATACCTACCTACATCAATGTTATTTATTTTTTATATATCAGACATTGAGGAAGAAGTCAGAAAATTCAAACAAAAACAAACAGCAAGCACTCTGTGCAGTCGTAGAGATACGTTTTCCCTCACGTGTTTAAACTGTGGTAGTTTCCGCTACTGGTATGTACATAAATCTACGTTCACGTGATCGTAAATAGGTACGTGTTTAATCTCTCTACTAACAAGACCATCGCAACGTAGCGTGGAACGTCGGATTACTGCGTTTGTTTGTTTTAAAAATAATTGGTATAACTATTTTAAGTGCGTCCACTTATGTAAAGAATGAGCTGAGTGTGTTCCGCTTCATCAAAACTAACGCCACTCTTTTTAAATAAAATGTTAAAAAGAGATTCTAATGTGTTTCTCTATGGTCAGGGATTCCCGGTGAAATGAACTTCATGCAATGCTCCGATCGAACGGATTGAATACTGCGTTCCAATTGAGAATGGATATGGAGACTTACGTATATTTGTTAAATTTGGTAACACCATACACAAAAACGAAATATTTTCATGCGTCATTTCACCTCCTGAAAGATTAAGCGACACCTTAAGATTCATTTTGGAGCTGGAAGAAGCTACTAGAATATATAATTTACAACTATAATGTCCAAGAAAGCATTTAGTGATATTACACAAGATAGAAACAAGGAAAATTACGATAGAACTCGATCAACTCTCCCAAAAATTGTCGAAAGTATTGACGAAGATCAAACATGTTGTGATTAAGAAAAGCTTCTTCTCATTTCTTTTTACCCTTTCAAGTGTCGGATAGAGGTTCCCGTGCCTTTTGTACCCATTTCTTTCACTGTCCTGTCTTTTGCCATCTTCCTCATTTCCTCCAAAGTTTTTTCTCTTTTTGCACCCAGTTTCTTTATTTAGTCTATCCATTTCTTCCTTGATCTTCCCCATCGTTTCTTAATGGTATTTCCTGTCTCCATTATTTTTCTTGTTAATCTATCTGCCTTCATTCTTACAATGTGTCCATACCAGTTCAGTTGTTTCTTGTTTATTTTTTCTATTATTGATTGTAGTATTGTCCATATTTCTTTTCTAACAACCATGTCAAATGCTGATTTCAAATCAATAAATACCAGGAACAATCCTTTCTCAATTGTTCTTTATATTAAGTTTTGTACAATGTACATATATATATATATATATATATATATATATATATATATATATATATATATATATATATATATATATATACATGTACATATATATATATATATATATATATATATATATATATATATATATATATATATATATATATATATATATATATATATATATATATATATATATATATATGTTACGGTTAAAGTATTTACTTGGCTAGACTATCCAATTGCCTGGTTATTTTGATGAAAAATCATATTTTCACTAAAATGGCTAGTTTGTATACTATCCAGCTAGTTTATAAACTATACAAAATGTATCGCTAAAACACAAACCACAAGGAAATTGCACAAATTAGCTAGCATTTTTGGCTAGTTTGTGAACTATCCACATTAGTTGGATAAAGTGTGAACCTGATATTGGTAGTAATACATAATAACCAACGAGTTGGTTATTATGTATTACTCAACAAACTAATCAATTCTCTTGGGTTAATTTAGTTTAGGATAGTAGAATCCTTAGTCAAAAATGGTTTCTTCATTGGTACAATGTAAGATTGTTACAGGTACCTATTATTACTTTAGAAAAAGTAAAAGAAATATACTCAAATAATACCAGGTGAGAATATATTAACAATAAAATATGGCAGGACATTAAAACCACCAAACAAAGAACAGTATTATTTGTTGAAGCAAGTTGCACTGTTGTGGCACTTACTATTACACGTATATCCAGACGCAAGGCATCTACACTTTTTATTCGCACAACTCTTCTTGCAGTGACATCGCACATATCCTTGGGTTGAACCCGATACTGAAAATGTTCCTGCAGCGCTTCGTAATGTTATTTCGGTGTCCGTCTTGATATTATCCAACTTTAAAAATTGTTGCTCACATATTTCAAATTCGTTGCGGGAATAGAGCTGTTTAAGGACACCGTGAACAGTTCCAATTCGGTAAAATTCATCTTCTACACTCATTATGGCGCCCAATATATTTCTATGTTCTGACCGACTTCGATCTACATCTGGAATGGGTACTCTCACGGACATGCCGACAGTTCCTGGTTTACATTTCTTGCGAGAATTTTGTAGCATTTTTTGTGCTTGCCTTTTTAGACTTTCCTGGCATGAATCCCTTATCGCTTTAATATTGTTTTTATTCTGACAATGGTCACATACGTTTTCTTCAGAACATAATAAGCATTTTTGTGGTAATGATTCATTGAGAGCATTTTCTGTTGTTTCAGTAGAGAGCAATGCCATTGCTTGTTCTTTAAATAAAACTGAGGTTTTATTGTTAACTGCGGTTTCAGTATTATTTTCGGGTAAAACTGGGGTTTCAGTATTAACTTTGAGTAAAATTGGGGTTTCAGTATTATCTGCGAATACAACTGGGCTATGAGTATTATCGGACAGCAGAACCAGCGTAGCATTTTTAATTGAATCTAAAAGAAATTAGGTTGCATTGTGAAATAATGTGGAAATACTCTATAGATACGTACCAGACAATTGTTGGACGGCCATTTCCTTTTCAGTGACGGTAGAATTTTTATCGGGTACAACATTATTTGAAGTATCTGAATCTTCTTCCACTTCATCCTCGGTGTCATTACTAGAAGATAATAATGTTTCCAGTTCTTCTTCTGTACGTATGGATTTAATGTTTGTGATAGAAACAGGGAGGTTATTTAAACTATCTCTACATTTTACACCATATAAAGCTTTATAAGGACTGCGTCCAATACCAGAATGAAAGCAGATACCAAAAACAATGAACTGAGGTAAAACGCAACTTATACAAACACAGAGTCGCTGTTGCAAACACAGTTTCTTTTCTTAAATTTCAAAATACTAGCATACTCACCGATTTTTTTGAAATTGAACAATTTTTAAACTTTCACTCCATTTTGTCGAGTTATTATTTTTCATCCACAACGCTAACTTGTTCTCTATATCTTGGTTCGCCCTCTCCACTGAACCTTGTGATTGTGAATGTCTCGGTTAACCATGCACAATATGGCAGTCAAGCCACATTCAGACTAATTCCTCAATCACCTAAAAAAAATCAAAATGTATTGATTTTGTTTTATTTCATCCATATAAGCAACATTTAAGGAATTTGAAATAAAGGACATGGCACTTCAAAATACATGTAAAATTCAAAATCTCAGCTTTGGGCCCATTTTTCCGGTACACCCAGTAGAGCTAGGAGTTTAGCGCAAAGGAAAAAAATCTTTTGATGTCAGCTACAACATATCAAAAATACAGAGGCCCAAAATTCCCATAAAAGGTGCCATGTCCTTTCTAGCATGCCTTTTACCCTAATACCCACCTGGTTTGCAAATTCTCGGCCATTGTCGCTCTGCAACACGCAAGGGACTCCTAAGTCTGCAAATACTTCTAATAGGTGCTCAGCTACTTGTTTAGCTTTCTTTGTTTTTAGCGCTCTCAACCTGACGTATTTGGTTAGGTGGTCTTGGTAGACAAAACTAAGTTTGTAGTCACCATCTGGTCTAGTTTGTAAGTCGATGAGATCGATTTGGCATCGAGATTTTAAATGATTTGAAACAATTGGTTTAACAACAATTCCCTTTTTAGTTTTGTTCCGTTTAAGCTGACAATTTTCACAAGTTTCAATGAAAAATTTCACCATTTCCTGTGTTAAGTTGTGATACTTTTCGTTTAATAATTTTGTTGTTGCTTGACGCCCTCCATGCCCAGTTCTCTGATGGGCAGCTTTAATCGCATCATAATATTCACTAGAACGTAAAATAATCATTCTAGATCTTCTATGTATAAGATGATTCGATTCTTTGTAAATCATAAGTATTTATCACATGATAATCACTCTTGTTACTACTGTCAGGTCCAGTTTCGCATATTCTCTTGATACATTGCAAAAGTTCACTACAATCTATCTTTCATTAATTTTGAATTTTGCGACTTTTGGTCTTAAACGTCTAATAACAGGTTTTCAAATTGTTGCTGTTGATTTATTTTTAATAATCCGATACCTATTCTTAAACAAATTTCACGAGACAACAACACTTGACGAAACATAACCGCACTAAATTACCCAAAGAGAATTGGTTGGTTTACATAATCACCAACTCGCGTTGGTTGGTTTACATACTAACCAACTCGTTGGTTATTATGTATTACTACCAATATCAGGTTCACACTTTATCCAACTAATGTGGATAGTTTACAAACTAGCCAAAAATGCTAGCTAATTTGTGTAATTTCCTTGTGGTTTGAGTTTTAGCGATAAATTTTGTATAGTTTATAAACTAGCTGGATAGTATACAAACCAGCCATTACTCGTAGCTATTTTAGTGAAAATTTGATTTTTCATCAGAATAACCAGGCAGTTGGATAGTTTGTATACTATCCAACTAGTTTATATACTAGCCAAGGAAATACTTTAACCGTAACATATATATGATCACTGGTTTATCTTTTCGGTTTGAAAGCTGTCTATTCTGCTAGTTTTAGTTCTATGCAGTGTCTGTCTTTTTTCTAAAATTCTTGTATATAGTTTGTAACTTGTTTGTGCCAAGTATAATGTTCTATAATTTTCACATTGAGTTTGTTTCCCTTTTTATAGATAGGTATTATTATATTATTTTCCCATTCCCTCGGTATTTATTTGTTCTCCCATGCTTCTTTGACCATTATCCACATCCAATCTATTCATTGTTCTCCCAGCCATTTGATACATTCGGGTGGTATTCCGTCTTCTCCGCTTGCTTTTTCTGTTTTAATGTTCTGTATGGCTTCTTCTACTTCTTCTCTCGTTATTTCTTGCTCATCTATCTCTGTTTCTTCTACTGTTGTATCTTCGTTTTCTGGTATTTTGTGGAAGTTGTCTACATAGTAGTCTCTCCATCTGTCTATAGTATTTGTTTTTAATTGATTGTTTTTGTCTTTTATTGCTTTTATTTCGCTCTTTCTGCTTTCCCTAAATATTTTTATCTGGGTTCAAAATTTTCTGTTATCATCCAATGTTATCTCCTCTGCAAATTCTCTCCAACTTTGTATTTTCTCTTCTATTATTTTTATTTTTACAGAGTTTCTCTTCTTTTTGTAATCTTCTTTATCTTCCATTGTCTTTGGAGATATTTTTTCCATCCGTTTTCTTTTCTTTCGCAAGCTTTCTTATTTCTCCAGTCCACCATTTCGTTCTTTTTATATTCTTATTAAATTTTGTTCTTCCACATATTTTCTCTGCTGAGAATATCACTGCTTCTTTGAATATTTTCTTCTAATGTCCAGTTTTCCCTTTCATTTGCCCGTTTTTGTAATTCATCATATGTTACCTTTCATATAACTTTTTTTTCTTGCTTTTTGAGTTCATGTATTGCTATGTCACTATATTCTATTTTCTCTTCATCGCTCCCAAGATTTACTTTCAATTATGCTGTCACTAATTTGTTATTGGTTTCCGCTTCTGCTTCTTTTTGTATAGTTTTTATTAAACTTTGAGTATATACAATATAGTCAATCAGACTTCTGGCATTTCTTTCTTCTGCTACAAAATTGTATTTTTCATCCATTTGTTGGTACCACATCGTATTTCCGATTATTAAATCATTTGAAATTAACTGTCTCGACCCTTACTTCGTGGAATCTACTCATATTAGTGTTTTAAATGAAACTCAACGTTTCTAGCTAATTCCACAATATAATGAAAAATGTTGAAAATTCTAAAAAATTGACAATTGTTTCGATAACTGAATATCATCGTCAGAATGACAGAAGTTACATTTTATTTGATGCCTACCTGATGATTAGTAGTTATTTTTGGCTAGACCAAGAAGTGATTGACTTAATATATGTTAATAGAAAAAATAAGATGTGATATTACAAATATTGAAGCTTAGATATTATTAGCCCTATGGTGATATCCTGGATATCATTTTTCCAATTAACATCACTATAACTGTACAATGATATAGATAACTAGGAAAACTATATCTGCTGATCTTTACAATTATCACTTAAGAAGACAGTCTAATAGTGGAGAACTCCCTAGATTTATCTGTTCATTGACAACTTCATATTGTGGGTTTCTTAAATGTCTTCTAATTTCCAATTCTTCAAGGAAATCCAGTTCTTGTTTCTTTTCACAAATATGCAGCACTTCTAGTTCTCTGTTAGATGTCAATGAATGATTAGTGTCAAGTAGATGTTTTGCGTAGTGGGTTGTACTTGATTATGCAATTTACCGAAAACCAACACACACTGATGTGACACATAAGCTAGCGGCATACAATTCAATGATACATAGAGCATTTTCAGTTCCTATGAACAAATGTAATTTTAATAGAGAGATTAATACAATTAGACAAATAGCAACATGCAACGGTTATTTATTACATATGATAAATAAGCTAATTAATAACAAAGAGGAAAAAGTGGCATTACAACTAATATTTCATAAACAAACTGAAGAAATAAAAACTTATAAAACCATCACATATACAGGAAATATTTCCAATAATATTTCAAAGATAATATCTTTAGCAACGAATACAACAATTTCTTTAAAAAAAGAAAGTAAGGTAAGTACAAAATTGTTAAATGTTAAAACAAAAATACCAACATTAAAGAAATCAGGTATATATAAACTCAAATGTCCAGAATGCAATGCTGTCTATTTGGGTCAGACCCTTAGAAATCTTGAAATCCGATACAGTGGACACGTACGAGCATACAGATTAAAACAACCAGATAAATCCCATTACGCAAAACATCTACTTGACACTAACCATTCATTGACACCTAACACAGAACTAGAAGTACTACATATTTGTGATAAGAAACAAGAACTGGATTTCCTTGAAGAATTGGAAATTAGAAGACATTTAAGAAACCCACAATATGAAGTTGTCAATGAACAGATCAATCTAGGGAGTTCTCCACTATTAGACTGTTTTCTTAAGTGATAATTGTAAAGATCAGCAGATATAGTTTTCCTGGTTTTCTATATCATTGTACAGTTATACTTAATTGGAAAAATGATATCCAGGATATAACCATAGGGCTAATAATATCTAAGCTTCAATATTTGTAATATCACATCTTCTTCTTTTTTCATTAACATATATTAAGTCAATCACTTCTTGGTCTACCCAAAAATAACTACTAATCATCAGGTAGGCATCAAATAAAATGTAACTTCTGTCATTCTGACGATGATATTCAGTTATCGAAACAATTGTCAATTTTTTAGAATTTTCATCATTTTTCATTATATCGTGGAATTATCTAGAAACGTTGAGTTTCATTTAAAACACTAATATGAGTAGATTCCACGAAGTTAATTTCAAATGATTTAATAATCGGAAATACGATGTGATACCAACAAATGAATGAAAAATACACTTTTGTAGCAGAAGAATGAAATGCCAGAAGTCTGATTGACTATATTGTATATACCCTAAGTTTAATAAAAACTATACAAAAAGAAGCAGAAGCGGGAACCAATAACAAATTAGTGACAGCACAATTGAAAGTAAATCTTGGGAGCGATGAAGAGAAAATAGAATATAGTGACATAGCAATACTTGAACTCAAAAAGAAAGATAAAAAGTTATATGAAAAGGTAACAGATGATGAATTTCAAAAACGGGCAAATGAAAGGGAAAATTGGACATTAGAAGAAAATATTTAAAGAAACAGTGATATTCTCAGCAGAGAAAATATGTGGAAGAACAAAATTTAATAAGAATATAAAAAGAACGAAATGGTGGACTGAAGAAATAAGAAAGCTTGCGAAAGAAAAGAAAACGGATGGAAAAAATATCTCCAAAGACAATGGAAGATAAAGAAGATTACAAAAAGAAGAGAAACTCTGTAAAAATAAAAATAAAAGAAGAGAAAATAAAAATAAAAGAAGAGAAAATACAAAGTTGGAGAGAATTTGCAGAGGAGATAACAGAATCACATTGGATAAATAACAGAAAATTTTGAACCCAGATAAAAAGATTTAGGGGAAGCAGAAAAAATGAAATAAAAGTAATAAAAGACAAAAACAATCATTTAAAAACAAGGGTAAAACAAATACTAGACAGATAGAGAGACTACTATGTAGACAACTTCCACAAAATACCAGAAAACGAAGATACAACAGTAGAAGAAACAGAGATAGATGAGCAAGAAATAACGAGAGAAGAAGTAGAAGACGCCATACAGAACATTAAAACAGGAAAAGCAAGCGGAGAAGACGGAATACCACCCGAATGTATCAAATGGATGGGAGAACAATGAATAGATTGGATGTGGATAATGGTCAAAGAAGCATGGGAGAACAAACAAATACCGAGGGAATGGGAAAATAATATAATAATACCTATCTATAAAAAGGGGAACAAACTCAATGTGAAAAATATAGAACATTATACTTGGCACAAACAAGTTACAAACTATATACAAGAATTTTAGAAAAAAGACAGACACTGCATAGAACTAAAACTAGCAGAATAGGCAGTTTTCAAACCGGAAAGACAAACCAGTGATCATATATATGTACATTGTACAGAACTTAATATAAAGAACAATTGAGAAAGGGGAAGAACTGTTCCTGGTATTTATTGATTTGAAATCAGCATTTGACATTGTTGTTAGAAAAGAAATATGGACAATACTACAATCAATAATAGAAAAAATAAACAAGAAACAACTGAACTGGTATGGACACATTGTAAGAATGAAGGCAGATAGATTAACAAGAAAAATAATGGAGACAGGAAATACCATTAAGAAACGATGGGGAAGACCAAGGAAGAAATGGATAGACTAAATAAAGAAACTGGGTGCAAAAAGAGAAAAAACTTGGGAGGAAATGAGGAAGATGGCAAAAGACAGGACAGTGAAAGAAATGGGTACAAGAGGCACGGGAACCCCTATCCGACACTTGAAAGGGTAAAAAGAAATGAGAAGAAGCTTTTCTTAATCACAACATGTTTGATCTTCGTCAATACTTTCGACAATTTTTGGGAGAGTTGATCGAGTTCTATCGTAATTTTCCTTGTTTCTATCTTGTATAATATCACTAAATACTTTCTTGGACATTATAGTTGTAAATTCTATATTCCAGTAGCTTCTTCCAGCTCCAAAAGGAATCTTAAGGTGGCGCTTAATCTTTCAGGAGGTGAAATGACGCATGCAAATATCTCGTTTTTGTGTATGGTGTTACCAAATTTATATATACGTAAGTCTCCATATCCATTCTCAATTGCGCTAATCATCAGATTCACTGCGAAGTTCGTTTCATAATCTAACATGAGAAAATTCGGATATCTTCAAAAGCTATTTCCTGGACCACTTTGCAGGAGCGGCGTTAGGGTAGGGCGCGGTTGGGCGACTGCCCAGGGCACTGTATAATAAGGGGCGCCCCTTTATATCCCCTCGTTCATTGAGCGAGGCTTACTTACTCATAAATTCCCTATATTTAAGGAAAACATTTTTGTTGGCAACACTAAAATGGAACGCAGTGTTCAATCCGTTCGATCGGAGCATTGCATGAAGTTCATTTCACCGGGAATCCCTGACCATAGAGAAACACATTATAAACTCTTTTTAACATTTTATTTAAAAAGATTGGCGTTATTTTTGATGAAGCGGAACACACTCAGCTCATTCTTTACATAAGTAGACGCACTTAAAATAGTTATTCCAATTATTTTTAAAACAAACAAACGCAGTAATCTGACTTCCACGCTACGTTGCGATGGTCTTGTTAGTAGAGAGATTAAACACGTACCTATTTACGATCACGTGAACGTAGATTTATGTACATACCAGTAGCGGAAACTACCACAGTTTAAACACGTGAGGGAAAACGTATCTCTACGGCTGCACAGAGTGCTTGCTGTTTGTTTTTGTTTGAATTTTCTGACTTCTTCCTCAATGTATGATATATAAAAAATAAATAACATTGATGTAGGTAGGTATTGAAATGCAAAAAAACTCCTTGTAGGTATCCTTTCTCATACCACAAGTCCAGTCAATTTCCAACAAAAATACGTGTGATTTAATCACACAAACTGACTTGATTTGTTAAAATGCAGTTTCCTTTATCTTCTTGTCACGGTAATTTGCCATTGGTTCTAGAAACTGGAATTTAAATGAATCACAATTCTTTTTGATTAAAATTGGCTTGATACCTGGATAGGCTGGTAAAGATTAAAAACAAAAATTTACAAATAAGTATAGGTACTTAATTGTAACGGTTTATTTCTCCATTTGCCACGAATATTTTAAATAAATTTGCCATTCTGTTCCTTACTATTCTCACGGAAATGTGCTTGCCGGTATTTTGCAGAATATGAACCTGAATAATCAGCCACCTCTTTGAATCCTCGTACGGATTTTGTCGATACATTTCCCGGAACACCTGTAAATCATCTTCCGGCGAAAATCTTATCTTATTTAGGTAGAGCCATAATTATTTCATTTAATTTAAACCAAGGGAATAAATAGTATTGTTTTGGTTATGACGGTTATGTTTGTTCCCTTTCCAATCCCGATTGGCGTATTCGCTCGATACGGTTAACGTTTTGTCTGCACGCAAAGATACGTAAGCTCACACGGAGCATGTGCGTACGTGAACGAAAGTTTGCAGTTACTGCACAAGGTTCAACAGCTACGTTCAGGTATACACGCAAAAGGATATTAGTTTTATCTAAAAAGTTTTAATATAACTAGTGTAAAAGTTAGGTATTGGTTTTTTGAAGGATCATTTGATTTCAACTCTCTATACTACACACTCTCTTCTACTATCTTTTTCTCTCTCTACTATCTATCTATCGATCTCTATAACATTTGTTTATATGTATTTACGTTTGAGGCGGGGTAATCTCTGGAACTAATTATACTATATTGATGAAATTTTGATAAGGAAACGATATAGATCCCGGGAAAATACATATAGATTACCTACTTTTTAATGCGGGAAAAAGTCTCTTTCCCACGGGAACGAGTGGATGATCTTGATTTTTTCGTCCAAATCTAAGCACTATCGCGAAACACAAGCTTTGAAATAAGAAATAACACATTTAACAGCTATTCTGCTGCCATATCAACGTTACCTGTGCAACATAATTTTGTATACCCCAAAACATGATAAAATTATTTGAACAAAAATAACATTAGTTTAAAATTTGCGATCAACCAATAATGCAAGATGACATGTAACAACAATATGGCGATAATTACAAACATTTCAAAATAAGTTTTACTATATAGTGGAAATGTCAATCTGCATCAAACTACTTGATTTTTGTTTTATAAGGCGAATTTGCATTTGGTACTTAATTTTTACAAGAGAAAATTTTATTTTTAATTTTGATATTAAATGTGGCCAGTAGTGGAAAAAATTGTATATACACCACGGGGCTGAAGATGCATGTTTATAGGTTTCGCACCTTATTCCGCTCGGGGTAATAATAATAGTCTTTGCCACCTTGGTGTATAATATCCTGTTTCGACTTACAGAGATTTAATTTGTTGCAGATTTTATTGATTACTACTCAACTGATTAGTACAAAATGTCTGAACACGTTGATCTTATTAAAAAAAACAGACTAAATGTGACATGTACATCTGAAATGCGAACGAATGCATCAGTAGTGGAGCCTCCGATTTCCGACTAACGGCGATAGGTGCTGAAGAGATTGTGAACGAAGTTTCCAGATGTGAGTGAACAAGTTGTGCTACAATTACAGATGATGCTCAGGATGACTCGACTCCGTTAGTGTTGTACAACAAATACAAATACTAGATGACGTTAGTACTGTTGTCCCAAATACAGCGGATCCAGCCACATGGCCACTCATTCGAAATAGCAAAATAATTGGTCATATAATAACTAGTGGCCCAGTGCAAACTCACATTGATAATTATCCGAAGAATGATATAGGGCGACATTTCTCTAGTTCTCATTTCATAAAAAAACTAGCAAACAATGAAACAATTCAGCGTCATTGGTTAATATACTCCATTTTTAAGGATCGAGTTTATTGTTTTTGTTGTCGGCTATTTGATAGTAGCTCAACGTCGAGTTTGGTATCTGAAGAATATAACAACTGGAAACACTTATCTGAAATGTTAAAAAATCATGAGAATAGCACTTCACATAAGAAGTTTTACCTTTCATGGATTGATACTGAACTACGATTAATACAGGAAAAACAATAGATTGTCAAGAGCAACATTTGATTAGAAAGGAAACTACAAGATGGAATAATGTTTTGTCTAGATTGATGCATATTACACTTTATTTAGCTGAGAACAATATGGCGTTCAGAGGTACTTCAGACAAACTATATACACCAAATAACGGAAAGTTCTTGGGCTTAGGACAACTACTAACCAAATTTGATCCAGTTATGCAGGAGCACTTGCGATTAGCTACGAAGGGTGATGTTTTAGATCACTACTGCGGAAAAGACATTCAAAATGAATTCATAGAGCTGATGGGCGAAAAAGTAAAGTCAGAAAACATATTACATGCAATAAAATCAAAATATTATTCTATTATAGCTGACTATACTCCGGACATTAGTCATGTAGAACAACTTTCACTGACAATACGATTTGTTGATTTATATCAGTGAAAGAGCATTTCATAGAATTTATATCTGCCAAAGAGACGACTGGTGAAAAACGGACTGAAGTTATTAATGATGTTTTAAATAAACACGGACTGGAATTGAACGACTGTAGGGGTCAGGGTTTATCCAACTAGGCGAATATGAAAGGGAAAAATATTGCGGTTCTAAGGAGGATTCTGGACACTAATCCCTTAGCTGTTTATGTACCTTGTGGCTGTCATAGCTACAATCTCGTACTATGCGATGCCGCTATGCCATCCATAAAATCTGTCACTTAGTTTGGGGTACTTCAGAGGTTGTTCACATTGTTTTCAGCATCTGTTCATCGATGGAAAATTCTAAACGATCGCTTGGGATTATATACTACAAAAAAGCTCAGTGATACACGTTGGGAAGCAAGAATAAGCATTGCTAAAGCAGTCCGTTATCAAATTAGTGTCATCCATGACGCTTTAATTAGTTTGGCTATTGAAACTGAGAAAACTGATGTTCAAGTTTCTCAAGAGGCTATTATTCTAGCCGAACAGTTAACAAAGATTTCAGCTTCATAGTTTCATTGGTTGTTTGGTATGACATACTTTTTCAAATTAATGTCGATAGTAAATCTCTACAATCAACAGGTATAGATCTCAGTAAACGCACAGAAATGCTGAAAAAATGCTACACTTTTTTGGAAGAATATAGAGGTACAGGCTTTAAAAGCGCCATTTTAACTGCGAAGGAATTGGCTGAAGAACTAGAAGTTGAACCTGTGTTTAGAGCCACAACAATAATTCGATTTGTTAAGCGTCAAGCTGATGAAACTGCCCGCGACGAGCCTATAACTTCTCCAGAAAAAAAATTAAATTGAATTTTTCAAAACCTTCTCTTGGACACTACATTAATTTCAGTTCATAAAAGATCTGAACAATTAAATGAGTACTCGGAATCTTGGTTTTTTTTGTACAATATAAAACAGATTCCGGAAAACCCGACCTTGTCAAACTCTGTGGTGATCTCCAATTGAAATTAACTGTAGACTCTAAATCAGATATAGATGGTTGTATGTTGTGTGATGAACTCATAAGTCTGAAATCTTTTCTGCCTAATTAGAATGTGGTTGCCCCTCCTTATGTTTTAAATTTTATTTAAGATCGCAACTTACAATAACTCTACCCAAATGTATGAATATCATTGCGAATATTATTGACTATACCCGTAACAGTAACAATATCCCAAACTAGACTGACAAATTTGGCAACTTTGTGAATCGAAAATGAAATTGCGCTGAATACATCGACTTTGATAAACTAATAAAAGAGGTCGCCGATAGAAAGGCTAGGAAAGTGAATTTTTTTTAAGTAGTTGGGTGGCTTTAGCAGAGACCAATTAGCCACATTTAATTTGTAATCCGTTTTACGGACGAGTTATTAAACAAAGTTTTCTTGTAAACAATTATGTTAGTATGTTTAAACAAGGTTTTCTTGTAAACAATGAACATTTGCAGATATACGTTCTATGTGTTAGTATGTTGTTAGTACTTGTGCATCTATTTCTATTTTTTTGTTTTTACCTTTTTTTCCTTTCTTTTTCTTTTTTTCCTTTTTTCCATTTTTTTCTCTTTTTTCTTTCTAAATCTTTTTTTTTCCTTTTCTTTTTTTTTCGTCGACGCACTTATGTAATCGCAAAATTGCTTACAATGTATTTATGTTAGTATCAGGTTTTACAATTTCATTTTGCACCTTTTCAGGTGATTATAAAGACAATATGAAATATTAATGTTGTTGCTGAATACAATTTGGTTTACACATATAGGTAGTTTTGCTTTAAGATCTATTAAATCCTCATAGAAAGTATTTAAATTTGCTTGGAATTGGGAGCATTCTAGTATTACATGGGTTAAATCACCAAGTTCGCCACATGTGCAAGCTGGATTTTCAGTTATACCTATTCTCTGTTTATATAGCGGTGTCATAGCATGTCCTGATCTTATTATATTTATAGTAACAATGAATTCTCAATGTCATATCCCATAGAACCATCTCTTTCGTGGAATCTTGACTTGGCAACTTTTGTAGTTCTGTCCATGAATGTTACTTTCATAAACACTTTGCCATTCGAGTAGCAGACTGTTCCTATATTCACACTTAAGGTCGGAATGTGGTACGGATTTTATTGTTAATGGTTCTTCTGAAGAAATGGCCGATTTTGCTAACCTGTTAGTAATTTCATTTCCTTTTATACCCGAGTGACCCTTTATCCAGACCACTATGGTATTTTTATTTTGTTGTCTTATATTATGATGTTCTTTTAGAATTTCTAATTCTACAGGGGATAAATTTGAAGAGTCATGCATATTTTGTAACCTGTCTACGAGGCTTTTACTGTCTGTAAAAATTACTGTATTTCTTATATCAGTTGATGAAACATATCTCAGCGCGAACAGCACAGCGTAATTTTCAAGTGTATAAATTGATGTTTCTTTAGGAAATCGCTTCAAAGACGTATGGGAAGTGCTAGCATCGTAAAAGGCGCATCCGCATCCTTTGCTTGTCTTGGAACCATCTGTATATATATATATATATATATATATATATATATATATATATATATATATATATATTGAACTAGTCCTCTAGTTCTAGAAACATTTTTAAATAAATAAACACAAAAAAGTATTTATTATTAAGGAAGGTGTAGCAGTAGACACAACCACCTTATGAAAGTTACTGACAATTCAGGTATAAAATCAGTACAAAGAGTGAAATATGCATAAATATAATATCAGATATTGATATGATTGATTAATAAAAGGACTATGAGTAGAAATTCAAAACACAACATTATTTAAATAAATATCAAAAGTTACCTGCACAATTAATTCCAGAATTACGTCAATGTTAATGGGTTCCATATTGATCTGAACACAGCCATATGAATTTCAGCAGAAATAAAATTGTATTTGAACTTGAAACAACATCAATTAATATATATTTCAATAATTGCTTATCAATATTTGCAGGTGTTTATAATAAAAGTTGACAATTAAAAGAAAGGGTTGAAAGCTTTATGAGAAATGATAAATGGAACACAGCCCAAACATATGACAAAGAAATGTATTATAAACAGGAAGTAATGAAATCTAATAATTTTATTACCAACTTAAATTTATTGATTAGTTATTTTATATAGGACAATAATAACAAAATCAAAAATAATCAATAGTTTATGTAAGACAAAAACAGTAAAAATTCAAGAATTTAAAAATAATCAATTACATAGATATAAAACAGTAATCTAGGTTGTATATTTTGTTAAAATAAATATAAATAAGAAAACCGTAAAAACGGAATAATGATTAAAATTGCTAATGTATTCTAGGAAAAAGACTTTATATAGTGTTAAGGGTTGGAAATATGAAAAGGGACTAATGGACTGTATTTCGAAGAGTTAATTAACAAAAAAATAGCACATCATCAACGCATAAATAAAAACAATATATATATAAGGCTCCTACCTGATGAAGCTGTCTTGCCGTCGTATCCAGGCGCCTGGGAGGGTTGACGATGTCGTTTTTGGTACACTTCTTTTGACCGAATCTCGTCCAAACAATTTACCGGTGTTTTTATAAACTCATGTATACCGTGCGAATGTCGACAAGGTACTGCTTTCTGGGCACGTCGACGGTTTATCAATCATGCGCCAATGATGCGTTTAGCGGCAAAATTGAAAATACAAGTGATTCCTTAACATATAGAATCCTGAATACAAAATAAATATTTGTGAATAAGTGTGTTAATCCTCCGCCAGGACTTAGAAATCAAACAATTTTATTTTATAACTAAAAGACATAGGAATTGACAATTTGTGTTATTAAAATAAAGATAAGCAAGCTTTGCATTTGTTTGTTTTGGTATCGTTTCTCCAGCATTTCATATGCTATAAGGTAATTTGCATCAGTAAGGGGAATACCCTTAATTGAAGATAAGGGTTCTTTGTCTAGTGACGAAAGCAAATATTGAAATTTTTCAGCGTCGGACAAATCAGTATTGTTGTGAATAAGCGAATTGAACAGATCATAAAAAGAAGACCAGTTTTTAAAATCTCCGTCGAATGTCGGTAAATTAATTTTTGGAAGCTTTGCTACAAATCGTTGATGTGAAGAAGTTCTATTTAAATTGGTCACCGAATTATTGACGGAATCCGAGATTAAAAAATCGTGCTTGATAGATTTAGCCCCATAAAATGCTTTATCTGCCGAACTACGCATTGTATCGTAAGTTACGAACTCATCATCACTAACTAGAGAAATGACAGTATTATGGGCTGTTTGGAAGTCATTATAAATAACATCAAGATCCTCTGCTCTAGCTAAGAAAATGGATCTCAAGGATTCATCGTTTAACGCATCAAGACCTGCTTGATGAGTCTCTTGTAATCTTCTGTGAGCAAGCGTGCGATTTAAATTCGCTTTTGTTAATTTATCTGATGGTGGAGCCATTACAAATATAAATAATTGTTTAGAAAATTATAAACAAACAAATATCGAAGCACCTGCTCAAGGTCAATGTGGTTCTTGTATGCCAAGAAAAAGTTAAATTGAAAAGGTAATTAAGAACTGGAAATAATATTTTAATAAATATTTTCGAACAAAGCAATAAAAATTCTCTAGCAAAGAAGAATGCAAAATTTACGTTTAAATTTGATTTTAACTGTTGATATTTGACGGTGACATGATAATTATAATAACATCTAGTGGAATAAACCAAAACAGAGTTTATCTGCATAAAAAATGAATGAGAAACCGGTAAACGAATTTAAAATGTACCGAAAAAATGAACTTAACTTGAAAAAGTAAAAGGGTATAAATGAGGTATATTAATCCGCGTGAGAAGGACCAATGTTAAGGGTTGGAAATATGAAAAGGGACTAATGGACTGTATTTCGAAGAGTTAATTAACAAAAAAATAGCACATCATCAACGCATAAATAAAAACAATATATATATATAAGGCTCCTACCTGATGAAGCTGTCTTGCCGTCGTATCCAGGCGCCTGGGAGGGTTGACGATGTCGTTTTTGGTACACTTCTTTTGACCGAATCTCGTCCAAACAATTTACCGGTGTTTTTATAAACTCATGTATACCGTGCGAATGTCGACAAGGTACTGCTTTCTGGGCACGTCGACGGTTTATCAATCATGCGCCAATGATGCGTTTAGCGGCAAAATTGAAAATACAAGTGATTCCTTAACATTCACCCCACCAAAACGAATGTTTTTTAACCAAATGGAATATAAAGATAAAAAAAAAATATATATATAAAGTGAGAGAAAAAAAATAAATAGAATATTCCCGCGCTTAAATCAAAAAAAAACGACTTAACTACTTTAGTTAATTATAGTGAGAGTAAATTAATTAATCGGTAAGGGACAAATTTTTACCACAGGGCGTTGCATAACGCCGTGGTTGGTTTTCAATGTAACCACACGAACCACATTGTCCCGACCAGGGTGCACATCGATAACTCTGGCAAGTTCCCAATTCAGTGGAGGCGTTTGTTCGTCTTTAATTAAAACTAAACCACCTTTAACAATAGGATGTGAAGGTTGGGTCCATTTAAATCTCTCTTGGAGAGAATGAATATATTCTTGCGACCAACGCTTCCAAAAGTCACTCCGCATACGTTGCAGCAATTGCCATCGATTCAATCTGTTTAAAGATAAATGCGTTAGATCCACCTCGGGAATAGGACTAGTGAGGGGTTCAAGAATTAGAAAGTGCCCCGGCGTAAGAGGTTGTAAATCATTTGGATCGCTACTAATTTCACACAACGGGCGTGAATTCAAAAGTGCTTCGATCTGCGACAACAGGGTGTAGAATTCTTCAAAGGATAGTATCTGAGTACCTAAGACTCTATAAAAATGAGTTTTAAACGATTTTACTCCCGCCTCGGCGAGGCCATTAAAATGTGGACTACCGGGGGGGTTGAAATTCCAAGAAATGGCCAATTTCTGCGCGATAGTTTTAGCCATGTCAAGGAGTTCGTTATTAGCACCCTTAAAATTTGTGCCTTGGTCGCTGGTAATGGTGAGACATCTTCCACGCCGAGCGATAAAGCGTCTAAAGGCGGCTAAGAAAGTTTCAGAACTCAAATCTGAAGTAGCTTCTAAATGAATAGCCTTTGTGGATGTGCAAACAAAAACACAAACATAACCTTTGTAGGTTTTTGCACCTCTATGTTTACTCATCGAAAGTGAAAATGGACCAGCAAAATCAATACAAACTGATGAAAAAGCCTTGACTTGAGAAACTCTTATAGAGGGCAAATCAGCCATGTATGGGTTGTAAGATCTTGGTTTGCAACGAAAACAACGAATGCAACTTGAAAGACATTTATAAATTGCACTACGTGGAGATAAAATCCAAAATTATTGTAATAATAAATAGTGTAATGTTTTTAAACCTGGATGAAAGTGTTCCTGATGAACTGCTTCGATTATCAAGTGGGTTAGTCGGTGTGATTTGGGTAGCAAAATAGGATGTTTAACATCAAACGAAAACTCCGAATTTCTGATTCGACCACCAACTCTAAGCAACCCAAAGGAGTCAATGAAAGGGGCGAATTTTCTAAAAGGCTTAGGTAATAGTTGATTGTGTTTAATTTTGAGAAAAATGTCAGAAAATGTATGTCGCTGAACACATTTTATAATGATTTTGAAGGCATTATCTGCATCCACGCTTATTTGAGACTGAGATTGTAACCTTAAGCTATTAATAAAAAAGAGAGAATACGCTACTATTCGCTTAATCTTGGATAAAGAGGAAAATTTATTTAAAAGGGTGAAGATGAAATTGTCAGAAGAAGTGCAGGCAGATAGTATAACCCTTTGTTCTTCCTGAGAGATTTCAAATAAATTTAATTTGTTATTAGTCTGCGTAGGCCATGTATTACTAGACTGAGCTAAAAATTCAGGACCTGACCACCAAATAGGAGTTTCTAAGAGCTGTGCTGGGGTTTGACCTCGACTAGCACAGTCAGCTGGATTCTGGGAAGATGGAACATAATACCAAAGAGAGGGGGGAATGAGATCTTGAACATGACTGACTCTATTAGCTACAAATGTTTTCCATCTATGTGGAGATGAAGATAACCAAGCAAGAGCTACCATAGAATCTGTCCAAGCATAAATAGCATCAAAAACGACTAGGTCACTATAGCTTTCTTTAACAAAGTGCATTAGATCGGCCAATAAAACGGAACCCATAAGTTCAAGTCTTGCTATAGATTGTGTTTTTAATGGAGACACTCGACATTTCGCACAAATTAAGAACGTTCTCACAAGTCCAGAAGATTCGAGAATTCGGAAGTAGACAACACTAGCATAGCCAACTTGTGAGGCGTCACAAAACCCATGTAGCTCAATCCGGGAAATAGAACTGGAACCTACATGGCGCGGAATTTTAATATTAGCTAAATTCGGCATTTCTATCTTAAACCTTGACCAGACATCCAAGATATTCTTTGAAGGAGTATCATCCCAGGAAGTCTTGGATTCCCACAATTGTTGTAAAATACGTTTTGCAAGTAGAAGACATGGGGAAATAAATCCAAGGGGGTCAAAAACTCGACTTATTTCAGACAGGATGTTTCGTTTTGTACAAGGCCGCTCAAATGGAATATAAGTGTAAGAGAAACAATCTATAGTAGGATCCCATTTGAGCCCTAACACTTTAATAAAGGATGGTTCATCTTTATCAAAGTTGCACGATTCTTGGCGATCGGAATGACTTACTTGAGCTAAAAGAGCAGGATGATTACTTGCCCATTTGCTCAATTGAAAACAACCTCGTTGCATGAGCTGAATTAATTCAGATTGAAGTGAAATGGCTGAACTTAGATCATTGCTTCCAAGCAAGCCATCATCTATGTAGAATTGATGATGAATCATTTTAGATGCTCGAGGAAAAGAAGATTGCTCTTGTGTGGCCAATTCTTTCAAAGTTCGTAGAGCTAAGAACGGAGAACTCGAAATTCCGTAGACTACGGTTCGCAAAAAAAATTCCTGAAGAGGCTCAGTGGGCTTGAAGCGCCAAATAATTCTTTGATAATTCCAGAACTGAGATTGTACGTTAATTTGTCTGTACATTTGCTTTATATCGCAGACAAAAACATGAGAGAAAAATCGAAATCTTGAAAGTATTGTAGAAATATCACGTTGAAGTTTTGGGCCAACTAAAAGAGTGTCATTAAGTGAGACACCCTGTACATCACGCAAACTCGCATCGAACACAACTCTAATTTTGGAAATTATTTGAGAACCTGAAAGTTGTTCTTTAAAGACGGCGTGATGGGGTATATAATAAGCAGATGAAGATTTATAATCGTCCAATGGGACCGGAATCATATGTCCACTGGTAAGATAATCTTGCATGAATTCACAGTATTTGATGTGTAATTCAGACGATTTTAAAAATCTATTTTCTAGCATTGAGAATCTCCGATGAGCTTGTGTATAAGTATCAATAAAATTGGGGAAAGATTGACGAAATGGCAGAGGTACCGAAAATCGTCCAGAAGGTTCTCGAAAAGTGGAAGTCTTATAAATTTCTTCGCATTTCTTATCTTCGGGGGATGCTGGGAAAATAGCTTTGACAACCTGTTCGACCTCCCAAAACCTTTGCAATTGGATATCAAGATTTACATCCAAAGATGCATGGCAACTTAAAGAATAATTGTTTGAGACATAGGAGCAGTTTGTTCGTCCTTGAAGAATATAACCAAAGACAGTTTCTAAAGCGACAGGTTGATCCGGATTTCCAAATATACGACCTGATTTCAAAATTAAAGGTATTAATTCAGCTCCAAGAATCATATCCAAGGGTCCGGGAACATGAAATTTACTGTCCGCCAAGTTTAAATTTTGAATATATGTTAATTCTGCAGGATTAATAAAGACTTTCGGCTGATCAGAACAAACTTGAGGAATAATAATAGCTTCGAAGGAAAAAACAGGATTTTCTGCGCTACATGGTTTAATGATACAATGTGCTGTGCCTCGATTTGTAAAGGTAGTCATTCCATTGAGGCCTTCAATGGGAATAGAGCAGTGTTTGCGAGAAAGTCCAAGTTTTCTAATACATTTTTCGGATATAAAGTTAGCCATGGAGCCTGTGTCCAGTAAAACTCGGATTTTTTGAAAATTACCTCGAATGTCCTTAATATGCACTTCACAAGTAGATAATAAAACTGTAGATTGTGGTAACGTTAAAGTATTTGTAATACAATGGCCATTTGTAATTGAAGAGCTAGAATTGTCACTAGAAGTATTCGTGAGATTGTCAGAAGCGGAAATCGAGTTATTTATGTGATTAGAATTAGGAGAATTTTTTGGAAAATGTAACACAGTATGATGAGGAAATCGACAAATTTTACACTTTTGTGTGGATGAACACATTTTCATAGAATGGGGAGATACTAAACAGTTAACACATAACTGGTGCTGCTTAGCAAAAGAAAATCTTTCTTGTGGCATCTTGGCCAAAAATGATTGACATTTATACAGTGGGTGAGAAGAGGAGCATAAGATACACTTCAAGTTACTACTGTTTTGTTGTGTATTTGCAACAAATGTAGATGTTGAAGGTTTATTACAATTTTTTGAGTTTGAAAACTTGTTTTTGGATTTATCTACATGGGTAGATGGGATAATAATAGAAAATTGAACCGATTCCAAAGCTATACAATTCCTTTCTAAGAATGTTATTAATTGTCTGTAAGTAGGCAATTCTGAATTTAAGCTATTTTCAAGTTCAAAATCAGTTCTAGTTTTAGTATCAAGTTTATTCATAAGCATATTGAACAACAAAAAATCCCACTGATCAACTGGAAATTTGAGAGCTCGAAAAGATGCTACATTTTCAGAAAAGGTATTTAGAAGTTTCCTTAGCTCCTTAGAAGTAGACATTTGAATTGAAGCTGCATTCGAAAGTTCATTATAGTAGTGAGTAGCCAGAATCCGTTTGTTTTGGTATCGTTTCTCCAGCATTTCATATGCTATAAGGTAATTTGCATCAGTAAGGGGAATACCCTTAATTGAAGATAAGGGTTCTTTGTCTAGTGACGAAAGCAAATATTGAAATTTTTCAGCGTCGGACAAATCAGTATTGTTGTGAATAAGCGAATTGAACAGATCATAAAAAGAAGACCAGTTTTTAAAATCTCCGTCGAATGTCGGTAAATTAATTTTTGGAAGCTTTGCTACAAATCGTTGATGTGAAGACGTTCTATTTAAATTGGTCACCGAATTATTGACGGAATCCGAGATTAAAAAATCGTGCTTGATAGATTTAGCCCCATAAAATGCTTTATCTGCCGAACTACGCATTGTATCGTAAGTTACGAACTCATCATCACTAACTAGAGAAATGACAGTATTATGGGCTGTTTGGAAGTCATTATAAATAACATCAAGATCCTCTGCTCTAGCTAAGAAAATGGATCTCAAGGATTCATCGTTTAACGCATCAAGACCTGCTTGATGAGTCTCTTGTAATCTTCTGTGAGCAAGCGTGCGATTTAAATTCGCTTTTGTTAATTTATCTGATGGTGGAGCCATTACAAATATAAATAATTGTTTAGAAAATTATAAACAAACAAATATCGAAGCACCTGCTCAAGGTCAATGTGGTTCTTGTATGCCAAGAAAAAGTTAAATTGAAAAGGTAATTAAGAACTGGAAATAATATTTTAATAAATATTTTCGAACAAAGCAATAAAAATTCTCTAGCAAAGAAGAATGCAAAATTTACGTTTAAATTTGATTTTAACTGTTGATATTTGACGGTGACATGATAATTATAATAACATCTAGTGGAATAAACCAAAACAGAGTTTATCTGCATAAAAAATGAATGAGAAACCGGTAAACGAATTTAAAATGTACCGAAAAAATGAACTTAACTTGAAAAAGTAAAAGGGTATAAATGAGGTATATTAATCCGCGTGAGAAGGACCAATGTTAAGGGTTGGAAATATGAAAAGGGACTAATGGACTGTATTTCGAAGAGTTAATTAACAAAAAAATAGCACATCATCAACGCATAAATAAAAACAATATATATATATATAAGGCTCCTACCTGATGAAGCTGTCTTGCCGTCGTATCCAGGCGCCTGGGAGGGTTGACGATGTCGTTTTTGGTACACTTCTTTTGACCGAATCTCGTCCAAACAATTTACCGGTGTTTTTATAAACTCATGTATACCGTGCGAATGTCGACAAGGTACTGCTTTCTGGGCACGTCGACGGTTTATCAATCATGCGCCAATGATGCGTTTAGCGGCAAAATTGAAAATACAAGTGATTCCTTAACATATAGAATCCTGAATACAAAATAAATATTTGTGAATAAGTGTGTTAATCCTCCGCCAGGACTTAGAAATCAAACAATTTTATTTTATAACTAAAAGACATAGGAATTGACAATTTGTGTTATTAAAATAAAGATAAGCAAGCTTTGCATTTGCCAAGCCAAAAAGTTTGTTGATTTAAAAAACAAGTGGAGTGGGTTTTGGTATGATGGAGAGGTGAGCGTCTATATAAATCTCCTCGATTAAAATTATTAAAATTTTGATTAAAAGTTAACAAGTGCTCTCAAAAAGGTAATGGAAATACATTAATAAGTTTTTGTGAACCCGTAAATAAAAAAGGTGGTCAGAAGGTGCATCTCTCTCAGGAGAGATCTTCAAGAAATTAGAGACGCGAGTAGCAGCCAAGGACTGAAGATATGAACTAAGGTCTGTGCATTTTAATTAAAATATTTGGAATTCCATATATAAATACGAACAGTGAACTAAAAATAATATTCAGAACATTCTAATCATGATAATATAAAAAAGGCCTAAAAACAATATATTACGATGCATCATATTTTATCTCCTTGGAGATACATGCAATTTAGTTTGTAACAATATAATTGTACTTACTTGTTTAATTTAATCCATTTTCAATGTTCACGTGTTCCATGAATGTTCAGATAATTTCCAACTTTTAATTTCCTCTAATGCATGCATAACTGATCTATCCATTACTATCTTCTTTTCTATTCACACACATTATTTCAGAATTTATATATATATATATATATATATATATATATATAAATTGTATATGTAATTGCTTATTTAAATTTATTCAACGTATTGAAATTTTCACAACTATATACACGCAGGTAGAGCATAAACTGTTTCTACACCGCATTGACGGTGAAGAGCGTCTTCGTGTTATAGGAAGTTATATAAGCGCATGCGTTGAACTTATGCGCCGACGCAATACAATGAATTGTTGTGTATTAAGAATTGCATAGGATGTAGGGGTTATAAAGTAAATTTAAATGTTCAAAATAATACAAAATTTTCATATTAACTATTTATTAAATCAATTTTCATTGAAGTGTTGGTATTTTTATTCTTTTCATGTCCTCAATAAAATTATTAGAATTAACATATTTCAATCTTTCTATATGAGAGTATTCAGAAAATTTCATTGATAAACTAAATAAAAATTATAAATAAAATTAAATAATAAAATTGACGCCAAGAACTCAAAGGGAGGAGTCATCATGCTTCCGACTGACATTTAAAACATTAGATGAAATTGATAGAAGATATTTTACGAGCTAGCCGAAGGTAAGTCGAGTTTATATATAGATAAAACAAACGAATATATAATAACAATATAAAACAAATTATACATAAATAATTATTATATATATATATATATATATATATATATATATATATATATATATATATATATATATATATATATATATATATATATATATATATATATATATATATATTAGTTTTTGGAGTATCGGGATCCGGTCTGTGCATACAATAAATACAACTCTTTTCCTTTTAAATCTCTATATTTCGCAATTACTTTATTGCTTCATCAGCACACAGTTAAAATTAATGGCAATCACCAGCATCTTACATGAGGTACTCCACCAGCAAATGAGGCATGTACTACTTTAAAACTTGAAATTCTTAATGAAAACAAAATACCTGATCACAATAAATTAAAACGATAATTATTTCTTCTGTTCTTTTTTATATTTTTCCTTTTTATAATAAAAGTTTCTTTATAATATATACAATAGTCCAGTGAAAGTCAACGATAAAAGAAGAAAAACAGCCAGAATGTTAAATTTTAAGGAGGTTCGAGTAGATGGTACTTAATTGGTTCACATCTATTTTGTAGTTGACCACATGTGGCTGCTTTTTAATTTCACACATTTCAAGGAACAGCCTCCTTCTATAATTATTCTCATGTTGGATTATGTCAACATTATCGTAATCCAGTGTATGTCCGGTGGTTTGGTGGTGATTTACCGTGGCACACACATTTTTTCCTAATCGGCAGTCGCTTCTGTGTTGTGTCAACCGTTGTCTGAGCAATATAACATTTGGGACAATTCGAGCAAGGAATTCTGTAAATCATATGCGAATGAAACTGAAGTGGAGTCACATCTTTTGTTTTTGTAAATATCGATCGACTACTTCTTACATTGTATTTGGCGATTTTTATATTTGGAAACGGTTTAAAAATAGCTGTTATATACTCGATAGTCGAAATTGTGTAAAGTGAGTCAGAGCTATCTAATCAACACTTTGGTTAAAGCGCAGTTGCCATATGTATTCTAGAGAGAAATGCTGTATTTTATAAATACACTTCAAATCCATTGTGTCAATATTTCAGGTACAAAAGATGCAATGTAATTAAGTCAATACCAATTTAATATATTTATTTCAAATTTCAAGCAGACTAATAATAATTAGTTTACTTGAAATGTGAAATAAAGTGTTTATGTATATTTCTTGAACGCAAAGTTTGTTGTGAAAAACTCGCCGATTTGACAATGTTGGAGAGTCGCTTCAATGTTCCCGCTTTGAGAACGAGATAGATAGATCGAGCTACGCGAATGAGACAGTGATAGTAAACAGTTATGTGAGGTGTTTATTCTCTTCATGAGCGTAACATCAGTATTTGTGTTGTTGTTTTGTGTGATAAATCGGTTATTATTGGTATTTATTGTAATATTTATATCGGTATATTTAGTGACAATAATGGCGGAGTGTAGCGGTGTTGGCGATAAAAAACGGCGTCGTAACAATTTAATTCGGGAAGAAAAAGTCCTCATATTAAATGTGTACGAAGGACTGCGTGCCATGGACAAACAGTTGGGTGTTAGTGACGCTGTGATTAAGTGCAGTTATTTAACTAAAGTTTCTGAGAGTACTATATACAATATTCTAAAGAAATCGCGGGACGGATCTTTGACAAGAGAACGAGGTGAAAACTGTAAACCGGAAAGTAGGGGAAGAAAGAAAATTGTTTTGGACGACCAAACACGGAATGCTATACGTAGGGAAATACATTCTTTTTATTTTAGGAATGAAATCCCCTCGGTAGCTAAATTGAGCAAGGTAATAGAAGCTGATGATACTTTACCAAACATCAGTGATAAAGTTTTGAGACGAACTTTAAAATTAATGAATTTTCGTTACCAAACAAGAAGTAGAAACAGTGCCTTAATTGAACGAAATGACATTGTGGAATGGAGGAGAAATTATTTAAAACAGATACGACAGTTTCGTAACGAAGGACGGCACATATATTATCTTGACGAAACATGGTTAAATGAAGGCCACACTGTGTCAAAAGTGTGGCAAGACATGAATATACGAAGCAATCGACAAGCCTTTATGGAGGGTTTCTCTTCCGGTTTAAAAGCTCCCTCTGGGAAAGGACGTCGACTAATTATCACTCACATTGGCAGCGAGGAAGGATTTGTAGAAGGTGGATTACTAAGTTTTCAGTCCAAAAAAACTGTCGATTACCATGAAGAGATGTATGGTAACCGGTTTGAAACATGGTTTGGATCAATTTTAACAAAGGTAACTCCTGGTTCAGTGATAGTTATGGATAATGCTTCATACCACTCTCGTCGACTGGAGCAAATACCTACTTCAGCTAGCCGCAAGAGGGTTATAATTGATTGGTTAGAGAGTAAAAGCATTCCGCACAACGAGGCAATGCTAAAAGTTGAATTATTATCTCTCGTACGGAAACATAAAAGCAGTTATATTAAGTACGTTGTCGATGAAATGGCGAAAGATTTCAACGTCTCAGTTGTTAGACTTCCTCCCTACCACTGTGAGTTAAACCCCATCGAACTGGTTTGGGCCCAAGTGAAAAATTATGTTGCGAGAAAAAACAGTACATTCAAAATGGCTGACGTTGAGAAACTGTTTGACGAGGCGCTGCATACCGTTACTGCTGAGAGTTGGCGTAAATGTATTCAACACGTATTAAAAGAAGAAATAAAGTTTTGGGATTTAGACATACGTGTAGAAGTAATGACGGAACCACTCATTATCGATATAGGAGGAGAAAGCGATGATTCTGAGGAGTCGTCAGGGAGTGATACCGCTTCCAGTTAGTCAGACATTTTACAAGTGACCTCGCAACATACCTATACTTATTGGTAATTTATTTTGGTCTTGACAAACAACTTTTTTTTAGTTTTAGTAGTAGTAAGTTGGAATTGACTTTTAAACATTTTTTTATTTTGTTTTAACTTACTTATGAACAACTTGTGATAAGTTATTATTTCAAATGTTAAAAATTGAAATTCCAGATATTTCAGTATTCGCACCCTTAAACTATGATACGCTCATGGAGTTCACTTTAAATCGGTAGATAACCGATGACGTCACTTTACAGAATTTCGACTATCGACTTTTTTATATACATCTTATTATAGCTCATCCTTAAAAATGTGTATTATTCTTGGTAACACCCTGTATATACATAATGATACCTACCATAATAATTTCGTATTTCTGTTCTCTCAAATTTAAACGCCAGAGCGTACAAGAACATTTTCTATTTATTTTTTATTTAGGACTATTAAGAACCCTTCAAAAATGATGCGCTCATGAAGTTCGCTTCTGCAACTGATTTTATGGACAGTAAGAGCGATGAGTCACTTTACAGAATTTCGACTATCGAGTATAGCATTTGTTAATCCTTCTACATATCGTACTTTTTTATATGTATATTGCAGAGAACTTCCGCTCTCTCTTGGACCATCAAAAAAGTCAGAATTGTATATTAGTTTTTTCAAAATATATCCTGGGTAACCGTTGTTGAGAAAAATATCGTACAATTTCTTAAGATATTTATTTAGGAGGGTATCATCGCTGATATGTAAGATTCTGTTTTTTATATTCATTACAATGTTAAATTTCTGACTTTTAGGATGGTTAGAAAAGTAATTTATAAACCTGCCAGACGATGTTGGCTTAAAGTACCAATCAAAAATTATGCAGTTTTCGCTATTTCTAATCAGCTTGGTATCTAAAAAAGGTATACTGCGATCGTTCTCCACTTCAAGGGTGAATTGTAGGTGTGGATTGAACGAATTAAAGATGTTTAGTGTCTCCTGAGTTTCATCAGCAGGGACGGAACAAATCAGATCATCCACATATTTGTAAACAAAAGGCATTCGAAAAGGTAATATTGGGGGATGACATTATTCAGGAGTTCATCCAAAATTATTGTTGCTATGATAGAACTTATTGGCGATCCCATTGGAGTGCCAAAACATTGCCGATAAAAATTTTTGTTGAAGGTAAAAAACGTATTATTAAAAATGAAATTGATAAGATTTAAGAACGTGTCTTTTTTCAAGGTTGTATATAGTTCAATCCTCTCCCACTTGGATTCCAAAATATTCACTACTAGATGTAAGGGAATATTAGTAAATAAAGATACCACATCTAGTGACACCAATATGTAATTATCTGGTAAATGTTTCATTTTTAAATTATTTACAAGTTCGAAACTGTCCTTAACATTGTATTCAGTTAGATGTTCAAATGCATTTTTTAGAATGTCCGCCAAAAATTTTGAAATTTTATATGTGGTCGCATTGATGGAGCTCACAATAGGTCGTAGAGGTATTAACGGCTTATGGATCTTTGGCAACCCATATAATTTTGGAAGATCTGAATTATATATAATAAATTGTTTTTCAAAAGTGTCGTCAACTTCATTGCGCGATTTAAGCAGTTTGATCAAGGTATTGAATTTGTTTTGCGTAGACACTAGAGGATCCTTGCTTAAACGTTCATATGTTGAAGTATCCTGTAACAATCATTGAATTTTCTCGATATAATCAGTCCTGTCCGTCGCAACCGTGGAAGCTCCTTTATCTGCTTCCAAAATATATATTTCCGGATGTGTCCTCAGAAACCGCTTAGCATTTAGAAATGTTTTGTGCATTGTGTTAGGATGTGTTGAGCGAGGATCATTCATAAAATTTGTTATAACATTGACATTTCTAGCTCTAAGTACATCCTTGTTTTCTTCTGGTATATCATCTATAATATTTTCAATGTCCGCCAACAATCCCTCTAAATTTAAATCTGCATTAGTAACAGATAAGCCAAATTTAGGTCCCAGAGACAAGAAATCTGCAACATCTGATGGAATATTGCAATTTGAGATATTGTGGAACCATTTGCTGTTATCAATAAATGCCTTGACTGGACTATTACATTTTAATCTATCAAACTTATGTATATTCAAGGACTTAACTCTATTAAGTATATTATCAAAAGAAATTTTTAATCTATACTCATATTCAACTAAGATAATATTTGGTATCGAATTTATCACACCTCTTTTTACTGTACTAATAGATGAACTCAGTTTTGAGATCTTATTACACGTTAATCTTATTTCCAAAGACAAAACTTTATGACATGTACTTACAATGAAATTATCTACTATCTTGATCATCTGTTTATCATTATTTGTAAACAATAATTTATATATATTGTTCACACCCTCGCGAATATGTCTGGGGATTACCTTCGATGATCTGCAACGTAACAAAAAAATTCTTCTGTTGGTATTATTCGCTAGTTTTTGATTAAACTTGGCCCACTGTTTCATCTCTGTTGCAGCTTGTGGTCCATATTTTTGATTAATTTCTTGATAAAAACCCATCATTAGAATAAATACGAAAACAACGTAAGTTCTTTCTCGACCGTCTATCGTTATTTAATTAGGTTTTGGAGTATCGAGATCCGGTCTGTGCATACAATAAATACAACTCTTTTCCTTTTAAATCTCTATATTTCGCAATTATTTTATTGCTTCATCGGGAGTTAACTAAAATAATATGCGGTCAGATACAACTATAATGAAATGTCATGATAAAACACACTTACAGATCAGAGTATAAACGCTATCAGCACACAGTTAAAATTAAAGGCAATCACCAGCATCTTACATGAGGTACTCCACCAGCAAGTGAGGCATGTACTACCTACAACTACAAAAACTAATATACAATTCTGACTTTTTTGATGGTCCAAGAGAGAGCGGAAGTTCTCTGCAATATACATATAAAAAAGTACCATATGTAGAAGGATTAACAAATGCTATAACAGCTATTTTTAAACCGTTTCCAAATATAAAAATCGCCAAATACAATGTAAGAAGTAGTCGATCGATATTTACAAAAACAAAAGATGTGACTCCACTTCAGTTTCATTCGCATGTGATTTATAGAATCAATCAACTACAAAATAGATGTGAACCAATTAAGTACCATCTACTCGAACCTCCTTAAAATTTAACATTCTGGCTGTTTTTCTTCTTTTATCGTTGACTTTCACTGGACTATTGTATAAATTATAAAGAAGTTTTTATTATAAAAAGGAAAAAATATAAAAAAGAACAGAAGAAATAATTATCGTTTTAATTTATTGTGATCAGGTATTTTGTTTTCATTAAGAATTTCAAGTTTTAAAGTAGTACATGCCTCACTTGCTGGTGGAGTACCTCATGTAAGATGCTGGTGATTGCCTTTAATTTTAACTGTGTGCTGATAGCGTTTATACTCTGATCTGTAAGTGTGTTTTATCATGACATTTCATTATAGTTGTATCTGACTGTATATTATTTTAGTTAACTCCTGATGAAGCAATAAAATAATTGCGAAATATAGAGATTTAAAAGGAAAAGAGTTGTATTTATTGTATGCACAGACCGGATCCCGATACTCCAAAAACTAATTAAATAACGATAGACGGTCGAGAAAGAACTTACGTTGTTTTCGTATTTATATATATATATATATATATATATATATATATATATTTGTATTCTGGCCAGAAATGGTTGATTTGCTCTAAGAAATTTCCGTTTGGGTTTACGTAACTTGTTTCCATTTTTGAAGAGAATAAAAGGTGGTGTTGCTCTGCATAATATGGAAGGGTATTTGAGGAGAATACAGTTTCCTGGTACTTGAGGATACGTGTGTAGCTGTCCAAAGTTAGCGGAGTTTTTTTGTGTTGCCAGTATGGGTGGGTAAGAACTAATATCGAAAGGTTGTGTATGGAGTGAATGGTTTGAGCACGTTTAGCAAATAATTTAGTTATGAAAATATCGCTGATTAGTTTTCTTCGAAAGGATAGTGGAGACTCTATTGCCTCTGCTTCCATGACATGTACTGGTGTTGATTTTAAATAGCCAAGACATATTCTAAGACATCGATTTTTTTGAGTTTCTATTTTTTGTAGATGAGATTCCGCTGCTGTTCCGTAAAGGTTACTACTGTAATCGAAAATTGATCTTGTCATTGTCCTGTAAAATAGGAGGGCGATGTTTGGGTCTGCTCCCCATTTAGTACGACAGAATGCTTGGATGATATTTATTGAATTTTGAGCTTTTTTTATAATGTTGTGGATGCAATATTTCCAAAGTAATTTGCGGTCTAGGTAAACACCCAAATATTTAACCGTGGTTTTGATTGGAAAGCGATAGGGTCCTAATTGAATTTACCCTTGTGGGATGGTTCTCTTTTTGGCAAAAATACATACTTCTGACTTTTGTTGAGATAATACGAAGTTGTTTGTAGACATACATTGTTTAATATTATAAAAGTCAGTGCTAAGTTTGTCCAAAGTAATATTTAGATTTTTGTTTGTAGAGTAGAGCAGTAAATCATCTGTGAATTGGATAATATTTGTATTTCTAACTATATAATCAATATCTAGGGTATATAACACGCAAAGAAGTGGGATTAATATACTCCCTTGTGGAAGTCCTACCTGCGATTGCGTTTGACATGGCGAATTCAAGTCGTGGTTTATTTTGATGTATGTAGTTCTTTCTGAATATAGAGAGATCAAGAAAGTTGCTAGTTCTGTAGGAACACCAATATCAGCCAGTTTGTGGGTTAGTATGTCAAGATTAACATTGTCAAAAGCTGCGGAGATATCCAGGAAAGCTGCTACTGTTGTTTCTTTATTTGTGAAACCTGTCTGAACATCGGTGACAAACATTGTCAAAGCTTCTAGAGTGGACCTAGATTTCCGAAATCCATATTGGCTTTTTGGGAGAATATTTTCTGTTTCTAGCCACTGTTCCAACCTATTCTTGATGAGTCTTTCAAAGGTCTTAAGGATACATGAAGCTAAAAAAATTGGTCTGTATGAGTTTGATTGGTGTAAGGGTTTTCCTGGTTTTAATATTGGCAATACTACATATTCCTTCCAGCTAGTTGGAACACTATGTTGTTTTGTCCAAATAAGGTTATAGATTTTCAGGAGAGTTTTTTTGTGTTCTGGTGGTAAGTAGTATAACATCAAATAGGTAATATTGTCTTTGCCGGGAGAGTTATTTGTTTGTTTTAAAGCTCTTTCGAGCTCCCACATGTTTATGTCGTTTAGTAAGTGTTGACAATTTTTGCGGCAAGTAGTTACCATTGGACTTGTTTTGATATCTTTAACCCACGTGGGTGAAATTTTACAGTGAAATTAATGGATCCATTTTGCTTTATCATCTAATGGTAATTTATTTTGCCGTTTTCTGTTTTTATAGGAATTTACTTTCTGCCACACTTCCTTTATTGGTGTTAAGGAATTTAGACTTTCACAGTATTTAGCCCACTGTTGTTTTTAGGTGTGTTTGAATGTTTTTTTAGCTACTGCTTCCAGTCTATTATACTCCATAAGGTTTTGGACATTTTGGTTATTTTTGTATTTTATATACGCCTCTTTTTTGCTGCCTCTTCACAGGTTGAGTTCCACCATATCTTCGGATTGTGGTTCCTTCGGGGATTTGAGTTTGTCTTTTTCTTTGGTATGGCCTTCTCAGCTGCCACATTAATGTTATCCACAAATTTGTTGTAGTACGTTGCAGGTGTCATATTTTCTAGTGTTTCAATGTAGTTTGTCCAGTTAGCATTTTTAGGTATCCAGATGTTATGTTTTATATTTTCTAAATGTGAGTGTTGTTGTGGTGATTCGAAATAATATATTAAAGGTAAGTGAGGATCATTTACAACACTACAGTTGAAGTGTTGTTATTTCTTGCGACTAAATTGTAAGATCTAAAGCGCTGTCTTGTAAAAAGAGTGGGTGAGCCATTGTTTAATATTGCTAATGATTTAAAGCATCTAGTAGAACATTTCCATATGAATCGTCAAATTCGCATCCCCACGATTGATGGCGAGAATTAAAGTCTCCACCTATTAGAAATGGTTTTGGTATACTGTTAAAAAATTGAATCCATTCTTGTCATTTTATTCAAGTTTGTAATAAAATGATTGCCATTACAGCTTAAACATTTGGGTATGACATTTTGTTCTTGACATTCTTTTGTATTATGAGGTTTGTGACATTTACTGCACCTTGGATGACTCTTGCATTGTCCGCCAAGATGGTCATATCTTGAACAGTTGAAACATAGTAATACCTTTTGTTGGTAGGGTTCCACCTCCTTCAAAACTTTATTTATTGTGATGAATTTTGGTAAAGATTGTGTTTTAAAGTTTACCACACATGATTTAGTTGGCACATATTCTACTTTTCCATCATTAGTAAGTTTTCTATTTATTCTCTTTATGCTAGTAACTTCGAATTTGGTATTGAAGTCGTACTGTTTTATTTTGTTTTTAACATATTCCTCGGAAAAGTCTAATGCTATATCCCTAATAACTCCTTGTCTAAATATTATAAATTTGGGAATATAAATATTTAAATTTTTTCCAATAAATATTGTATGTTCACAATTTTCGAGAAGGAATTTGCACTTTTGTTGTCTTTCATGATTATCCTTATTCTATTGCGACCTATCGTGTCTATACTTTGGATTTTGTTATCTATTTCCGGAAAGTTTGAAAGACTTATATCTCCGATTTGTAATGCATTTAGCCTGCCTTCAAAATCAATTTCGCTATTTTCAACATAAATATGGAAAGGACCGAGGTCATTTAACCCATATTTATAAACTGGCTGCTTTTTGTTGAGCTTATCATAATTATCTGTTTTTGTGACCTGTTTGTTTTGTAGTGTATTAAATGATTCATTTATTATTATTGGATCGGATCTACTTACTTTTTCTGAGTTTTTATTACTTGTTCCTATTTTGTTTTCAAAACCTGCAAAAGGGGTTTCATCATCTTCCGACATGTGTATGGGTGGTTTATCGGGGGGTCTACCCCCCGGTTGGACATTCATTTGTTTCAAAATAAATTAGTTATTTCCTTCTAAATTTAGTTTCCGCAAAAAATGTTCTAATAGGAATTTAACGATTTAACAAAACTTGAAAGCTTCGAGAACACCCATGCACATGACTTATACGAGAGCTCATACAATACTGTAGTTTTTTTAAATAAAGTTATTTTTTTTTAATAAACCGTTATTTCATTGAACCCATTACCTTTTTTCGTATGAAATTGAATTGCACTTAGGGCGCACCGTAGAAATCTCGCCCAGGGCGCTTGTAGAGCTAAAACCGGCACTGCCACTTTGTTCTTCGATTTCTTCTTTTGTTATTCCAAGATTTTTTTGCAATATAAATGGCATAAATTGACCACATTATTACTTCTTCCATGATCGTCGCGAAACTGAAAGTCGTTCGAAGTTTGAACAATAAATATTACGTTTTGTCGAACGACTTATATGACCGTTTAATCTTAGGCTGCTATGGAATTGTTTATATAATAAGCATTTAGTATGAAGCTTCATACGGAATTAGCCGCAATAGTGATCAGTAAGATATTGATGATTAAATAGAGCACAGTAAATGTGTATTATTAGCAGTTTTGAGAAATGTACCGCGTTGAGTCAACGGGTTTGTCGAATTAGTCTATATCAATAGAATATACCAGACGTGTTTTTATCGGTCACGGCAAAGAGATTTTGTAAGAACTACTTATCGAATGTTCAGTTCAATTGATGGTTATTGTAAGTTACTATTTGATATGCGGTTTTTGCTTTTGGGATACTTAGCCCTACGCCAATTAGATTCTGTTCACTCCCATTCAGTAGGGATATAAAAATTACAGAACTGTGACATGCACGAGCCTCATAATAGTTTCAATGATCCAACTAGCCCTTTAAACTCACCACGCCATCTGATGCATACATTTCAGAAATTATTGCAAAAACTATGGAAAACAATACAAAGGTTAGATACGACTATAACTTTTAATTATGTATGTGTTTAGTAAGTTTGTTTGCTTTGAAATAGTGAATGTTGAAAAATATTAATTTTCGGTGGTATCAATTCTAGCGGATGGTTTATAACATTTTGGTGACTTAATAAATATCCACTTTATCCATAATATATCCGTCTACTTATAGATATCTAATGAAACTTTTCAAAACCATGTAGATATTTGAGTTGCAGCCGTAAATATATTTCAGTCACCTATTCAAAAATTACATATATGTTAACAGAAGATAAAAGTGAAAACTAAATTTTCACTTATAATATTTAATCCTATAATTTTTTGTTATTTCATGAAAACAAGGAAAATTTGATTTTTCATCAAAATTTCTACGCTCATCCGAATTTATTTGGTTTATAAATTTGTACTTGACTAGCCATCCCGGAATAGAATTTTGTTACATTTTTAAAATTTATGGATATATAAGAAATAAAGGCAAAATGTCAAAAAGAATATATTACAAATCTGCACCAGATTCATAAGACAAGAAATAACAACATGAAAATAAAATACAAAATTAATAAGTTAGCTGACAATAAGAGAAAACCTGATGGCTTTTATATTTTATGTGAGTGAGTAAAGTTTGAATATTCCATGGGATATAGTTTTTAAGAAATAATATGTCAGTGATACAATTATATAGATTGACGTTACACCTTGCAAAATATCAATACTAAACTTATTTGTTAATATCAGCTTCTAAGTTGTACATATTTTTAGTTTTAGTAATTTTCTTAGACAAGGTACTATAGGCAATTTTCATCACAAATTTTTTATGCACATGCGCCACTTCGTCTTTCGTACTAGTATTGTAAACTAGCATATTAAAATACCTGCCTACACATATTTAATACTAACAAATATTCTTTATTAATTTACAGTCTTAATATAGTGTTTAGCATTATAAAATAATTCAGGAATATCCAAGGTGAGTCTCTAACTTGGAACAAAGTAAATCAAAGTCAGTTTTTTTGTTGGAAATATGCTCGGACAGGTCGATTAGTATTTTAAATTGCACTCATTTTAATATAAGAAAATTTTTTACAGCGTCTCCCAAATTTGATATATGACGTCATCGACAATTTTTTAAATGCCAATCCTAATTTTTATGACTATTCTGTTACATGCATAATCAAATTGCGATTACTTGTCCTTTTAAAAGATATTCAACTAACTTGAAAAATGAAGGAATCTGATTCAACTTCAGGAAATTTAAAAATGGAATGTCGAGAGGTGTTTGTTTGTCATTTTGTGAATATCTTTTAAACGACAAGTAATAAAAATGTTGATATTTGTTACGCATGTGTAACTTGATAAACCCTTCAATAATAGTCCTGAAAAAATTAGAATTCCCACTTGAAAAAATAGTCGATGATGTAATATCTCAAAATTGGGACACGCTTTATAACATTTCTTTACATCAAAAAGAGCGCAATTCAAAACACTAATCGACCGGTCCGAAGATATTTTCCAACAAAAACATTGTCTTTGATTTACTCAATTTATTCCAAGTTAGAAACTCACATTGTATATGCGTTTTGGAAATTTTTAATTACTCTGGCGAAAATTAGCCTACACTCCTGTCTTATTAGTTCTTGTAACTGCTCAATATTCCCCGATTTGGTCTTAAAAACTTTGCTTTTCAAGTACCCCCATAAGACATGTAGTGCAAAATGGGGTGTATCGTCTTGCACCAGATGTTTCTATTCGTGACGTCGGCTTAATTCGGATCAGGAAACAGAATAGACAAATTCGGAATTAGTTCTTCCCTGCCCAAACATTGATTTTTTCTGAATGTTGAGTGTGGCCTTCCCTCATCCAGTGTGGGTTGCTGTCTGTCCAATAACGATAATTTTGACGATTTATCTTTTACCATTTAATGTAAACGTTGATTCGTCAGAAAACAGGACATTTTCTAGGTATATAAGATTTTTGTCTAGTAGATCCATAAGTTGTTTGCAAAACTGGAGCCTTCTATCCGGATCATCTTCGGTTAGATCCCGGAGGATTGCCTTTCTATAAGGATGAAATTTCTGGGATTTAAGAATTCTCGAATAGTACGCATGTGTAACTTGCGCCCAGATGCACCGTTTACCAGCATCATTGCGATTAGCGAAACCCGATTAGATTCGGCGCTTAGATTTCTAATGCACCACACTCGGATTAGCCAATCTTTCTAAAGAATCTGGCAACATTGAATTTCCATGCCTTCTTTAAGAAAAAACGAACATAAAACATAACCCTATTTAATCTGTGATTTATTTTGTTTACTTGTTGCTTCCTATCGACTCCCTTACAAAATATTTTTAACAACAATCATGAATAAGTAAGAGCGACTCCAAATTTCACTGGACATGAAAAAGAATGTCTCTTCAATATCATAGCTATGCATGCCGATGTTTTGGAAGATAAAAAGACAAATCGCACCAGTATTGAAGAAAAAAACAAAATGTGGAAGAAAATAGAGGTACAATTTAACAATGTCGCTCCTGTAGTGTGTTTTAGAAATGCAGAGCAATTGAAAAGGCTTTATGAAAATAAGAAGAGTTGCGAAATAAAATCGCAGAATAAAAGAAACAAGTATTTATGACTGGAGGATGAAATTTTGATGCAGATTGTCAATGAAAAAACTGTTAAAGGCGTTGAGGTGCCCTTTGATTGTGATGCAGATTTGAAGCCAGTCTGCAAAAAGAGCAACTTGAAGACACACCTGAAGAATTGTCGGTTCTAGTAAGTGAAAAATATGCTTCCATCTTTTAAAATATATCAACATAATTATAGTATCCTCTATATTGCTGTATGTAATTGGAGAGTGACTACATAGTGGCATGGTATTGTAATGTATACAGCATAAAATACTATAGGCATTTGATTGCCCACACACCTAATTGTTTTCTAATTGTGTTTATTTTCATTTAGGACAATGCTACACATGGGATTGAAACAATTTCAGAAAACGAGGGGGAACCAACGAGAAAGAGGAATCCCATGAAAGTAAAACTGCATGAACTCAAATCTACCTTACTGCTCAAATACAGAAATTTTAAGAAGCAAGGTGAAAAATTATTATTTACGAGAAAAATACAATAGTGAACTGGAAGGCGAGCTGTAGCAGTAGCGAGAACAGCTCTGATAGGGGGGCACAATAAACCTTTGGTTTCAGTGCACTGTAACCTTGTTAAAATCTAATCTAATATATGCCTTAATACCTAAGAACAATACATCTCACCCGTGAGCAAAACCATATATCTGAACAAAATGAAAGTACTACTGCAACTGAAAATTAGATATACAAATTTTTACTACATATTCTTTAAATTATAAGATATTGATTTTTTTTTTAATTTTATGGGCAATCAAAAATTCGATTATTGTTTTTTTTCATTAATCTGCGCAGTTTTATTGCTCTCTTGGAAAATGTTGTCAAAGTCATATAAGAGATTCTGCAGAATCGCCAACAATATAGAAAATACTGTAAATAACAACATAGTTTGGAAACAATAAAGAAATCCAGGGTCGAGTTTAGATTTTATGTGCTCCTAGGTTCGTGGTTTTTTGCCGCTGCCTCCTTCATACCGTCGGGAAGGAGGGAGAATGTAGACCTCAGAAAGGTGTCTGTGAAGATAATTTTTATTCCAATTTAGCGAGAAGTAAAATCAATTAAATAAATTCGACTGACAATCGATAACATTTTATGGAAATTTTCTGACAAAAAAATTTGCACTCCTCTGCATACTGTACTCAAAATAAAATTTTGTAATTTATTTCATTAGAAACACCTCACATGTATGAAACAAACACTTTGTTATTTTGCAAAGCTTTTCGTCATCTTACAAAGCGTCAGTTTTGGAGCGTTTGCTCTGAAATTAAATATTGCTTTTTAAATTTTTTTCATAGTACTTAAGTATAAAGGAGTTTTTCAAAAATCGTCAGCTAACCTATTGTTTAAAAGGTTTGGTGTACTGGACTATAGCGCTATCATTTGTCACTAGAGTGAATGCATGAAAAATTAAATTTTTTGAAAGTTCTACATATATAGTGTAATAAAAACTATACATTATTAAATTAAAAAGATATCAATAAAGTTATGAATCTATGAACGGTAACATAAAAGGATAAAATAAGTCAAAATGCTTGTACTGGGATTTCCATAAAATACATATTTTAAAAACAGGAAATTCGTAATTTTTCTCTAACGATATATATATATATATATATATATATATATATATATATATATATATATATATATATATATAATTTTTTATGGAATATAGATATTATTCATACTAAATTTCATATATAAAATTGAGTATGATTAGCATTATAGAATGCTATCAGTTACAAAGCTGTGAAAATATTGTTCAACAACTTTTTGGTGACAAGAATCTCAACAATTACAATAAATTATAACTGCTAATATTTTTTTTCATCATATTTACAAATACTTCAGTGGGATATAAAAAAGTTCATTGAAGCAATCAATTTTTAGGAAACAATCTTTACATCGCATCAGACACACAGGTATTTGCTGGACATTGACAATATTGAAACAATTGTCAATTTTTTAGAATTTTTACCATTTTTTAGAAACAGTTAGTTTCATTTAAAAAAGTAATTACTTCATTATTGATAGCAATGTTATGACGATCATAATTGGTGAAATATCACAAATTTGAAAAGATACGAGCTATGAATGTTGCTGAAAAATGAACAAATAATCTGATGTTGATGTTCTGCATTCAACAATAGACAATTTACTGAATCTAATTAGCAAATTCAATCATTTTCATATCTGTAATAACGTTGTTATATAAAAAGTATTTCTTATGGATTATTGAAAAAAAAATGGTTTGTTTTAGATCTGTAATCTTATTTTTTGTAAATATTTGGTACTTGAATATGTTTATACATTTTACAAAGTTGTCATGTGATGCTAAGTAACTATAAAATCATACATTCTCATGGAAATTCCCAATAACTAACAAATTTATTTAAATAACAGTCCATTCAAATGAAATAAATATTTATATGAAAAATGAGTGTGCCTACCTAATTTTTTCCGATTTATAAATACTTACTACTACTCAGTTTGATTAAATCTACGATTTGACTAGAAAAAGTGAATACTTCAGTTCATACTTTCAAGAGAAATTTTTTTAACAATGGGATATTATTTATTATTTGCGTTTAAAATTTTTGATATAAGCCCTAATATGTTATAAATTTTTAGAAAGGCCTAAGTATTATTTTTCATTTACCATTTCCATCCTACCTTTTCTTATAAATTAACTATTAAATATTGACAGATGAAAATACTTTGAAAGTACATAAAAATAGTGTAATGACAGTGTTAAAAATATAACATATAACGTCTGTTACAAAATTATTGTTTCTAAATAAGTTGATATATTATATACACCTGCCAAATTTCGAAAATATATTCACAATGATCAAAACGTACCCGAAGTTTACAATGGAAGAAAATGTTACTCAAAAATTGAAGTTTATAATTTTGTCAAATTTTTAGCGAATATATACAAGGGTAGAAAAGTCAAATGGAATAAATTCATTATTTTGGTTATTGTACATAATTATAAAAAATCCCGGAATATGTCAAATTTGAGCTATAAATTGACATTGGTTAACGTAAAAATGTGAACCCTACCTTCAACCCCCTTCGAAGGACAAGTAAAACCCCCAATTTTTTTATCGGGAAGTAAGGGAGAGGCGCATGTTCGTTACAGACGAGGTTTATGATCTAAAAAGGGTTTTATGAGGATACCTAATCCTGTGGGTGAACTGCAGACTGACGGTCTATGGCTATCAGTTTAAAATTTATTTCAACAGTGACGACACATTTGTTAAGTACGATATACAAAAAACTGAAGATGGAAGTGAAAGATATGATAAGTGAACGTGGAAATGTCTAATTGTTATTGAAAATTTTAAATTTTATAAACATCGTGAATTAAAAAATGGTGAGACTTGTTGGTGCTGTGTGAAAAGGACATGTAAAGCTAAAATATATACAATGGGCGTTGAAAAAGTGATGTCTAAAATATTAAATACTCATAATCATGAACAGGGAAGTAACCAAAAAATCAGTATATCTGAATTTATAGGACCCGCTGTACTCGCTCTAGTCAACTGAAAATCAATGGGGTACATCTGTGAGACACCTTGAACAATATTCAATCATAAAATTGATCAATCGTATACTCTCTGGTGGCTGTATCGTGCTAACAAACTGAAAATTCTCCAAAAATTACGAAAATTTGGTACTTCAAGTACCATAACACCCGTTGTACTGGCTTTACTGAGTTGAATATCAATAGTGTTCATCTTTGAGACGCTCTGAATAATATCCAATCATAAAATTGGTCACTTGTATATACTCCGGAGGCTGTATCGTGCTAACAAACTGAAACTTCTCCAAAAATGACTAAAATATAGTACTGTAGCACCTGTTGTATTGGCTCCGGTGAGCTGAAAATCAATAGGGTTCATCAGTGAGATGCTCTGAATAATATTCAATCATAAAATTGGTGACTTATTGAACTTCGGAGGCTGTATCGTGCTAACAAACTGAAATTTCTCAAAAAATTACAAAATGTCGTACTTCAAGTACCATAGTACCCGTTGTATTGGCTTTGGTGAACTGAAAATCAATAGGGATCATCTGTTACATGTCCTTAACAATATTCAATCATAAAATTGCTGACTTAAAGCACTCCGTAGGCTGTATCGTGCTAACAAGACATGTAAGGAAAAGTGGACGACGACATACTCACAGGATTTTTTTTTATAAAAACCGTTTTTTCGTGTTGTTGTTGATGGAAGACGTGAAAATAACTCAACAAAAATTTCAAAATCCCAACTTTTTTTGGGGTAAACCAATACTTCTCGCATATAGAAACGTTGGGCGGAAAAGTAAAACGGAGACGATATGATCGCTGAAAGGCCATCTAAAATAATTCGTAGTGAACTTGAATTAAATTCTAATACTTTGTCAACTTTGGCAGAAAAAGATATACAATATGTTAAACGCAATATTTACAGACACAGAAATAAATCATTTCCAAAATTGCCTCAAAACGTTTCCGATGTGCACGATTTTTTGGAGTCTGTTCAAGTTATGACCGTTAAAGAAGAAAAATTTTTGACAATAAACGACAGAATTAAAAATATTATAGTATTTTCGTGCACTGAAAATAAGTGTAATGTGTTCTAGTTCAACAATATATATGGATGGAACATTTGATTACCGTGTAAAACACTTCTTACAAATGTTTAGAATTCATGCTCTTGTAAACAACATTTATATGCCAGTGGCTTTTTGTTTATTAACTAACAAAAAAAAGAAACGTATTCGACATTGTTTGATCTGTTGACATCCAAGTGCATCAGTAAAGGACTTAATTTTAACCCAAATTTCATCACCGTGGATTAGGAAGTTTCTATCCATTCCAGTGTGAAAGAAACATTTCCCGACGTTTCAATAATCGGCTGCAGATTTCATCTTGCACAATCATGGTAAGAATTTACTCATATTTTGTGATGTAAAATATTGTGTAAAATAATAAAGGAAAATATATTTGTGTTTAGGCGGAGAAAAATTCAGAATCTTGGGTTAGCTACAGAATATAAAAATCCACAATCCGAGACAAGAAGATGGCTGCATTACTTATTTGGCGTGACTTTTTTGGATCCTTCAGAAGTGTGCGATTCATTTGTCTTCGACTTTATATCGGTACAACCAAGTGATAACAGGCTGAATGATTTCGTGGATTATTTTGTGGACACCTATATTGAAGAAAATTCTTTATTTCCTCCACATATCTGGGCAGGAAATGCAGCGTCACTCATACGAACTACAAATTGTTGCAAATCATTCCACTCAAAATTTAATAATTTGAATTCATCTCCGTATCCGAATATAATTCAGTTTTTGGATGTGTTAATAGATATTCAGACTGATACGTACTTAAAAATTAATTCTTCACGATTAAATCAGCAACGTTACATTCGAAAGCATGTAGTGAAAAGACAAAAATTTATTTCAAATAAAATTATTGATTACAGGAACAATAAAATTGCAAGGATTGACTTTGTTAAGTGTGTTTCGTATAAATATGCAGTATAAAATTATTTTATGTAGTTAAATGTAGGTACATGTAGACGAGTATTTAGTTTATATAATATATATTTAGAATACTTTCATTTTATTGATGAACAAAATGTTATATATAATAGGTAGAGACCGCGGTATGCAGTTAACTCATTTAACAGGCAAACAGACTTTACCCTTTTCCTTCGTCTGCAATTGACCATCTTTTAATCCATGTCTTAAGCCCCGTCTGCAGTTAACTTGTGCCGAGTAAGGGGGCTTATGATATATCATTTGAAAGGTCTCTTGATTCTCCTTTCAACAATGTTATTGATTTCAAGTTTATTGCAAACTTAACAAAAAAAATTATCTAATCCCCTACCAAAGTTCGCTACAATATTGCCACATACTTGATTTACTTTAAAAACTCTCGGTACTTTTTGAACATAGTGCATATATAAAAATCAAAGTAGCAAAGACCGAAACATTGCACCACTAGTTTTGATTTCCAATAGCATTCAAAATGGACATACTATGCCTTGGATGTAGAAAATAAACTTTTACTTAAAAGAAATTGACTTGGAGACCAGGTATAAATTTATTCTGCTGCAACGGTACAAAATTAAGATTGAAATTTCGATAGGTTTCTACTTAAGAGTAATAATATACAATAGAGAGAGCTATTAATTCATAAACATGTTTATTTTTGCGACCAACAATCCTAAACGCCAGTAGTGAAATAATGAATGTATTACAAGAAGTGGGGATGGTATTGTGGATACATGGCCTTGGTAATTTTGGCTGTTTTTCTGTCAAACTTGGCACTGACGAACCTTGATAATCCAAAAACATTAAATTGATCAACGTAAAAGTTTATTTTGTCAATAAAAATCTTGAAAACATATAAAAACGAAAACACTAAATTTTTACTCCCTACTTGTAATGGCGCTCGTACAGAACATGTTTGACATTATTTACTACAAATACTACAGTACTTTGAAATTATCTCAGGCATACACTGACGATATTTGCATCTCTCTTTACATGGCAATTAAACAAGGCCCAAACTACTAAATAGGTTACCCTAGACACATAAGACAGGTACTGAAATTTTGAGTAGTGTTGCCACTTTTAGTTACAACAAATACTTGTTTAAAATTTATATAAGAATATGCCCTTATTAAATAAAATTCTAGTATTGTTAATTTTAACAGCAGCATACATTAGTACGACTTTTTTTATTTGCATAACTTTTTAACATATTTTCAATTAAATGTCTAATTTCATTTTTCCTGCAACTAACGAGACTTTTGTAAATATGGCAAACCGGTGGAAGTGTCCGCAAGTGAGCTTAGAATGAGACTTGATATTTGGGGCAATTAAAAATAAAAGCAAACATATCTATTTTATGTGTTAATCTGAGGTTTCTACTTAGATTTCAGGAATGGCGAGTCTGATGTTACTAAAAATGATGAGTTCTTATCTAATTCCAGGCAGCTAAATTATTTGTAGTAACTGCTATCATCTTGATGGCTGTAAATTATTTGGTGGCTGCAGTACTTTAGCCTTGAGAGACAAACATTTCTAACATTGTTATGAGTAGATTCCTTGCCCTTCAATCAAACTTTCTGCTATCAGATGGCTCAGAAGTAAATAATACTACTTCTATACTGTCGTCAGAACTCATATACCTGACGACATACCAATATTAGAGAGCATTGTAACATTTTAAACTAGTATCACAATATTCAGGTCTCTATAAACTACTTTATATCGGCGTTTCAAGGGATCTTTTAAATTAAAATGATATGACTCACATGCTACTACCATACGTTGTACAATTTTATAAAATGTATGTACATTTTTTAAACTATTCTTAACAATTTCATTGCCAAATAATTATTATATGAATTGTAATGAAAGAAGTAGTCGTTTGAAATTTATTTAGGCATTAGTATTTTCGTAACACATTGTTGAACAATTAAACGAGCATACTTCATTATCTCTTAGAGAATTGTAGTTGTGAATTGATACAAATTTCACAGTCAATTAGATCTTCATTACAGCTGTTATTTTAGTAAAATGGTGCATTCTGTTTAATAATTTGTTTGAATTCCCTATATCAATGAAAGTATAAGTATCTAGCAGATACATAATTTTTTATGTTTTAACAAATAGATAACATTAAAACAGCTCAAAATTATAGTATTATATGGGAACTCCAGAGATATGTACTTTGTAGTAAATTATCATAATGTTTATTTAAATTTGAAAAATAAACCAACTAATTTATTGAAATAAATAACTAAACATTTTACAAGTTTGAAAATAAAGTTTCCATAAGTTTTGTAAAATGCTGGACTTTTTTCCATTTGTATAGTACTTTTTTGATAGTTTTCCATACATCGAACGGTAGTAGTACATAATTGAATATAATTTCAACATTAAGATGCCGATAATGATAACAATATATATATATATATATATATATATATATATATATATATATATATATACCTAATTTTAAACAAATAGTTTTAAATACTAGACTACAACTAAATGTACAAAGTTTATTGAATTAATAATGGTCATGTCAATCGAGGCACAGACAGTTTTTTTAAATATAACATCGCCAAAGATTACTGCTTTTATAAAAACAAACATGCGGCAACAAATAACTTATTAATTTAACATTTCTACTATCGGGAATTAATGATGATAAACGGTTACATTAAAAAAAAACTAATAAATTTATATTTAAGAAAACAGACTGTATTTGTAAAAAAGCTCTGTAAAAGGCTTCCAAGGACACCATCCTGCTTGATGCAGTACCAACAGGATAAAAAATATATATTCAACAATTAAAAACTAATACAAAAAATCTTCCAACATCAAAATCCACTTACTAACCCATTTGGTAATATTGATCCTTTTAAAACAAACCAACATATTTCTTTCCAATATTTACTAATTGTGCATTATCATAAATACACATTATATAGGTTGATTCCTGTAAGTAGATACAGGACGTTCCCTTACAACGATGAACCATAAAAGATTTAAGCAATTATAATCTTTATTTAATAGGAAATTCTGGCCAATAGTTGACGTGAAAGCGTTGAGTCGTACCCTCAAATAATCTATCTAGCCAATTTGAAAATCCATCTAGGAGAGAACCTTGTAGTAAAACACCACCGTCAGAATCTGAACTATCAGAATTAAAGCCAATAAAGGCTCCACTTTCACAGTCTATTTCTGTGGGAAGTGGTGATGACCCATTTTTCATTTTCTGGAAAGTACAGTTACTTTAACATACAATTTGTTAATTTTCTTTTCAATTTAACTACTAACAAATCAAATATATGCATATAGTTCAAAAATTCCTCTGCTTAGATTTAATATTAATTATTCAAACCATAAAATGTGATGAATAATAATAAAGGAAAAGATATTTACAAAGAAAAATTTCAAAACAATTTACATGAACAATAAGTAGAATCATGTATCCAGAAAATATAGAATAATCCGAATTGCATCTGTGAAGGAAGAGGATAACATTAATATTTTTGACTGATATAACTTCTTGTACAATAAACTCAAATCTTTATCAAGGACCTAACAAATGCCTGATTTTATCAGCACGGTATATCTAAATCAATTGAATCTTAGAATTGACAAAATTGTGAAAAAAATTTGAAATATCAGACTTAAAGTTTATAGTAGCCATTTTTATTTATCGTGAGGTACAGACATTTGTAAAATATTTATATTTTACTTACTTTCTTTCGCTTTTCCATATGTTTTGCATGAAAGACACAAAAATATTTTCTGTGTCCATTTATGGATAAAACTGTACCAACACAGTTTCTCGGATTGATATTTAAATCTCTATCTTCAGGTAAAGACAGCTGAAGTAGCTCCTTGTACCATTTAAGGCCCCTTTCAATAAACATATATGAAAACATTAATGTTTTATTCCTGCAATAGGTAAAACTGTAATTATTATTTTTTTAAAATCTTTGATATATTATGAAAATTATTACTGAGATAAACTTTCATAGGATTGTCAATTTTTTCCAAGTAATAGTTAAAAATACTCACTTTCTATAAGGCCACACGGCCTTATGAAATGGTGGGATCAACTGTTGCCTAGATTGCATATCAAGAACTAAAACTATAGTACGGCAACCTGGCTTTAAAAGCCGAACTAAGGCATTGTAAGTCTCTGATCGCATTTCATGTAAACGTAACTCTGGTTGGTATGAAACATTAACGCTATTGTTGTTGTTACTGGTTTTGGCCTTTTGTTTTTGGATACTTTCCTCTTCTATTCGACTGAAATAATTGAATACTTTTTAGAGATTTGAAACTTCTTAAGAATTAAGACAGAGAAAAACATAATTAACCGAAGAAAATTAGAAAACTGGAATGTGTACCAAAATGCGCTACCAAATTGAGAATATTCCAATAGATAGAAAAACATATCAATTTTTTATTTTTATATTATCAGGTCCGATATCTCGTAAATTTTAATAACTTACTACTTACACTAAATATGCCATAAAATATCCTATCGCTAGTATAAACAATATTGTTCCCAGTATAGAAAATAACGCTAATATTTGATCTCTAGTCATTCCATCGTAAGTTCTTTCTACGAATTGAAAAACTTTTGTGTACATTCTGCAAACTACCCCACTTGCGTGTTCATCTACCAAATCCTAAAAAAAATCAAAGACCACAATCCTAGAAATCTTTATCAGAGGATGCCATTTTTTCTAAAGCTATCACAGCTACATGAGTAAACAAAATAGATAATTGCTCCTTTCTTAATATGTTAAAAATTCAATAAAAAATATTATTATTATTAGTGTTTTTAAATGAAACTCAAGGTCTCTAGTTAATTCCACAATATAATACAAGTTATTGAAAATTCTAAAAAATTGACAATTGTTTCGATAAATCAATATTTATCGAAACAATTGTCAATTTTTTAGAATTTTCAATATCTTGTATTATATTGTGGAATTAACTAGAGACCTTGAGTTTCATTTAAAAGCACTAATATGAGCATATTCCACGAAGTAAGGGTCGAGACAGTCAATTTCATTATTATTATTATTATTACCTTAACAATTGCTTCGTGTGGCAAATTTTCGCTAGGTTTTAATAATCTACTAATAACTTTTTCTAAAACTGTGGTAGAGTCACTTGAGTTTTTGTCTGTGTCCCATTTACCAGGTACCCATTCGTACCTAACATGAGAAGTGTCCCTTCTCCATAAAATCACAATACGCAGTAGAGGTTGAATTATTTCATCTTCTGAAAAATAAACAAAATCTCTATGTCGAAAAACAAATTCTAATACTAGTGAGATTGAATATCATAAACCATCAAAAATACATAGTTAAATATTTGATATCCATACAATTAGAAATATAAAAAATATTAGCCTAGAAGATAATGTAAATTCAACATTTTTGTAATTATTCATGCCATATTCTACAAATTACTTAATCGTAACCAGTTTTAATGCTAGTTTTTTTATTATCAAATAAAATTTCAATTCAATAATTACCTGGCACCAAAGAATTGACAAACTCGGTCTGTTTGTCGTAATAAATGTAAACAAATCTCACTTTTTCATTGCTGTAATTTGGCTGCTGTGATAAATACATAAATGATTGTCGATAAGGATAGTAGTACGACGAGGAAGTTATAACAAGAGAAACACAAAGTTTCTTTCTAGGTTTATTGAAATCTTCAGGGCATAACGATTCTAGAATTTCCTGGAACAAACCAAAAAAATAATAGTGATGTAATTATAGAAATCAAGAAACCTTACATTTAATACAAAAATATAATATAATGTTACTCAACTACATTATTTTACATAGAAAGTAATCAAAATTATTTGAAATTCTTTAGTTAGGATCTCCTCTCATACTCTTATTCATAGTATGTATTTATCAACTACATTAATTTGAGAAGTATTATTTATCAATAATTTTAATTTATTCAATTGTGATTCCACCAATGAATAACTTGGAAGTAATGACAAACACCTCTGTTTAAAGATATTAGTAAGAGGGTAATGGGCATCTACTATATTCTATTAAATCAAGAGTTCCACATAAGGCTATTTATTATCCCTGATAGTAGGCGAGAAAAGCACATTATGAATTTAAGACCATAGATTTTGAAAGGTTTAAAGCAGACATATAGATGAGATTGTCCATCAAATCTAAAAAAACTATGCAACATTGAGAGCGAAATTATTTGTAAACATTTAACCAAATATTTCTATTCAAAAGAAATAAATATAAACAATGTAGATTAGTTCCAGTATTAATCCAATGTCAAAAGTGTCAATTAAAATAATACATTTTGCAAAACAGAGCGATGCCTACTACCATTTGATGAGAATTTCTTAGGATTTCAGTTGCAGTACTGCAGTTAAAAACTTTGTAATTCCCGTTTATACAGAGTGATTCATTACTAATTGGAAATAAATTAACACTAGAATCCTGACTTCTAACTATGAAGATTTAACCCAAAACACCTAAATAAAATGTAGCTGCTTACTGAGTTACAGGGTGTTTTGTTTAAAAATTTAAAAACGATTTGTGCTCAGTACTTTAAACCTATTTTACGTATCCATTTCATATTTTGCAGGAAGTGTAGACACTGTACACCCTACTAAATTATGTTTGAGAAATCAGTTCGTGTGGTGAAAAAAATGAAAATTTATTGGTAAAACTCACGTGTTAAGTTATAAAAGTAAATGCAGTCAATTATTAAAACAACTAGTAGTGCATTACTGTAAAGAGACTTTTGGAAATTATAATTAAGCTAGTAAATAATTAAAATAACAATCAAAGTATTAAACCATAAACACAACAAGTAAAGCGATATTAGCAAAAAAGACGGCTGATAACTGACCCACTGCTATCGAATATAAAATAGTACAGAGTCGGAGTAAGAATAAATAGAAAAGTGTTAAACTAATCTTACATTACAGCCTTTTTAAAGAAAAGAAATTGCTAGCATTTTAATTCCTGGCCTTTGTTGAATAATAATTGCGCATGCGTTTCGGCCCATTTTCACTGAAACTTTCAGGCTTGAAAAATATACAAATGTTTCTAATTTTCAAGGTTATTTTCGCGCAATTCTACGTATTTTTAGTGATTTTAGATTATGATGACATAATTATTATTGTGTTGGTCGTTCTGTGCAATGGCCGAATATCAGTTTTCTTTATTCGATGCACAATTTTTTCTAACAACTTATCGAATGTAGGCTCATCCATTCTCAGGTAGTTTTCAAAGATTTTCAAGTCGTTACAATATTTGAATTCGTTTGTAATTTTAAGTTTCCCATTGTTTATTTAACCATGGTTTGTTCCTCCTGTTTTCAATGCACCTTTTTATATAAGTAGCAAGAACAGCATTTGTAGTGATTGCCAGAGGTAATTTTTTTGTTTTTTCTGTATTAATTTTTAAAGCGAATTTCCATCTTTTTGCAGGTTTAAATTTGTTTTTACTTTCCAACAGTAAAATTAATGTGATAATAATGTCAATAGTTAAAAAAATCTTGGAAATTTGCAACAAACAGGGTCAAATGTAAAAAGACTACTTTTTAATTTTGCATGCAATTTATATTGCTTACAATAAAGTTGCTGCAAAAAGGCTGTAATGTAAGATTAGTATTAGTTTGGCAGGAGGGGTCAAATCGCGGCATTTTGGTTGGGGGTGGATTGAGTAGCGTGCTGACTAGCGGGACCCTGGTTCTGACATATTGCACTAACCAACCTTCAAAATGAGTGATATGGAGGAGATAAAAATAATGTTTGAATTTTTGAAAGACAAAATTACATCTATTGAAAATAAACTGGAAAATAATATGAAAGAAATGATAAATTTAAAAAAAGAGAACCAGTTTTTGCGACAGCAGATGGTAAAACAAGAAAATAGAATCGAATTAATGGAACGCGAAATAAAAAAAATAATTTGATAATACAAGGAATTGAGGATATAGAGGAAGACAAAACCGAAGATCTGCGAACAAGAAATGATGTGAAACTAAAGGCACCGAACATAAACTTAAACATAATGACCGAAACGAGTGAGGTACGATAATTAGGAACTTTTAAAGCCAATACAAAAAGACCAATACTTAAAAAATTATTGCAGTTTGAAGAAAAGATGAAGGTAATCAAAATGTCTAAGAATTTAAAGGGCACAAATGTATGATTAACTGATGATTACACAAAGAAAGTTCAAGAGGACAGAAAAAATTGATACACCAATTGAATATAGCAAGGTTAGATGGAAGAAGGGCTTTTCTTAAACACGATAAATTAATTGTGGATAGGAAGGTGTATGATAGACACAGTTTTGAACAAGATGATGGAGAGGGAGGAGAAGGAAGGAAGGGTAAAAGAACATTAACTGATAGATCACCAGAAGCAGGAAGCGATTAAGTGGGGATTTGCAACATCCCTATGGTGACTGTTTCTCCAGTTAAAAACTCATCTCCATGTAAATGTGATCTCGTCAGTAAAAAGCATTTAGTTAATAAAATTACGATCTTCATTTTTTTTAGTTATCATCCACTGAGCAAAATTTATTGTTGAAAGATAATCTTTAAATACATTTTTTTGTACTGGTGTAAAATGGTAAGGTCGTAAATTTTCCTTTTTTAAAATTCGCAAAACTGAAGATTGGCTTACTCCAGTCATTGCTGCTAGATGCAAAGTCCTTAGTTGCGCACTAAAATATCATCCTCCTGATCCACAGTTATTATTTTCGGTCGTCCTATACCACTGTTACACATAAATTATCCAATTGCTCCTAATCGACGAAAAATATTGCTGAACATTTGACAATTGGATTGAACTCTGTTTGGATACATTTGTTGATACCTACGAGCAGCAGCAACACAGGAATAATTTTTGTTTACATAAACACAAAGCATGTTCCGCATTTCCGGATTAGTAAAATTGTTGTGTTGAGGCATTTTCACTTAACCGACTGTAAATTTTACAACAATCACAATTTCAAGTGACATTAGCAACAACCAATACTATGACAGCCCCCCACTAGATCAAAACAATTAATTCAGACCAGAGCCAACTACACAAAACAAATGATATTGAAGAATTATTCATCAAACGCCACTTATCTGATTGTTATTAAAAACATAGATCCATTTATTTGTTTTAAAGTATTTTTAAATCATTTTGATATTATTTTAAAGTTAGAAGATCTAGTTCTGTCAATAAAATTCAATATCTTTATTGTCAATACGGATGAAAGTTTCATTTGTGTATTAAATGCAATCCACTGGCCCAAAACATCGACATAGTTATTACACATCAAAATTAACAAAAATTGTGCAGCTTCATGTTTAACTTAAAATATCTCGAGAAATATTGACATATTTGTTATGAGGAAAGAGTACATTATTTATGTAAAAAGTATAGGACAATCGAAAAATTGTGCTAAAATATCGATTCCGCCAGTGGCGTAGAATTTGGGAACGATTAACCAGTCACTTGCCCCTGTCGTACGTCTCTGGTAGTAGCCAGAAATGTTTGTTTAACATAATTTAGTAGGGTGTACAGTGTCAACACTTCCTGCCAAATATAAAATGGATACGTAAAATAGCTTTAAAGTACTGAGCACAAATCGTTTTCAAATTTTTTAACATAACACCCTGTAACTCAGCAAGCAGCTACATTTTATTTAGGTGTTTTGGGTTAAATCTACATAATTTGAAGTCAGGATTCTACTGTTAAATGATTTCCAATTAGTAATAAATCACCTTGTATGTCTTAACAAAATGATAGAACTTTGGGAGTCGGAAAGTGCTTCAGATTGTGATGAATATTCGTTTACTGTAATTTTAAAGAAAGCACTTACTTGAGATGACAACCTTGGTAAAGCAAGGTACTGTTTTGAAGAAATAACATGTTGTAAAGTAGCTGTTGGAATGTCTTTCATTGATACGCTAGCCATTGGATATGAAACATTTTCATTGAACAATAATACAGTATCCATATCGTGAGGCAACAAGTATTTATTTTTTAAATCCTGTGATTCTGCAAACCTGAAATTAAAAAAAAAATTAAAATTTTGGTACTAATTTATTTTTAAATTTTAACATCGAAATTCTATGCTATTTTATTAAGTCTTTCTTTAAGTTACTACCACATTCCACAGAATGGGTCATTACAGCAGAAGTGTTGGTTTAAACTAAAGTATATATATTAATATTTAGAAAACATAGTAAGATTTCCAAATAGGTTTCTGTGGTTCATTATAATGCATATTGAATCGAGGGTGAATAGGAAGTAATGACGTAAAAATGGAATAGACCCCTTTATTTACATTAAATACTGAAGCTAACATTGCAAAAGCGATAACAAACTGAGCGACTATGCAATACACTTCACAGTGCGCTATTGTCAAAATGTGCGTTATTTCTGAAAACTGCTTGAAAAATATATAATAAATTTATGTAGAAAACGCAAAGACACATTGATTTGAAAAAAATATAGTCATGAGGTATATGATATTGAAAGATGACATACAGCAAGTAAGTAAATATCAAATATAATTCAATCTACCCTTTTTTACATAATTAGTCCACTTAGTGGATTTCCAACAACATATATTGCAGGTTTTCCCTGAATGATGAACAAAGAAAAATTTGGTTCTCAAAATGATGTTGAAAAGATGACATAGTTCCATTGCATCCATTAATATGATTATCTAATTTTGTTTGAAGTGATATCCTGGTTTAAAATATATTAAAACTGGTGCAAATCCACTACTTTCACATCAAGCATTCGTTTTAGTATCCTCCCGGAGTAGTGTACCTAAGCGGATTCTGACTCACTACTTCGAAAAAGGTCCGCTAGGCGACGATGGCGCTGTCGTCCATTTTTTATCCAGTCGGCCATTTTTTATCCGTCTGCCATTTTTTATCCAGTAGATTTCGCTAGATGGCGCGCTTCAATTTTGCAGATTTCTTTTTTTAGATGTCTGTCGTCCATTTTTTATCCGGTAAATTTGTGCATGACGTAACCGAAAAAAATTTTTGCCTCGAGTGAGATTCGAACCCACGACCTCATCGTTCCCAGCCTACACCGCTACATGTATGCTATGAGGATTCCTACGTATTTTGTTTTTGAAATTGACCATATGCGTATTATTTTGAAATCTCAAGGATTTTCACGTAGGTAATCATAGAAAAATCGCATATTATTTTTAGTGACAATCTCAAGGTTTTTGATTGGGACTTCTAAATTTCAGAATGAAAAGTGATTGCTTCGATCAACATACGAGTGTAAAAGTGTATTTTTATCTCAATATTATACAAAAGCACCCTTGTGTATTTTCTTTATATACAGGTTGTAGTCATAAAAGATGCAATTTTATACAGGGTGTAGTCATAAAAGATGTGATTTTACACAGAGTATAGTCATAAAGATACTGCATTTTTTATACAGGGTGTGGTCATAAAAAATGCCATTTTTCTTTATATTCAGGGTGTAGTCAAAAAAGATGTGATGTTCATATATACAGAGTGTAGTCATAAAAGAAGCCATATATACAGTGCGTAGTCATAAAAAGATGCAATTTTATACAGGGTGTAGTCATAAAGATACCGTATTTTTTATATACACAGGTCGTAGTCATAAAAATACCGTATTTTTCATAAAATATGCCACAGGGTATATAAAGATAAGGGCGTTACAATGAATCTCTGCTATTATTGCTCAAATTTTCATCGAACAAACCGCATTGGTAGATTATTTTCACATACAGGATGTTACTAGAACGACAACGACAACATTAACGATAACAACAACGATGATAACGACGACGGCGACAGCGATGACAACGATAACGACGACAACGACAACGATGACACCGACAACAACAGCAAATCCACTTTATTCGACAACAGAGGAGACCCAAAGCTTTTGCATGCTTTGAGATTTGTTGCTCGTACGACTACATTATAGTAAAATATGCCGTGACTTATTATATTATTAGACGGATAACACACATCAGAAGTCCGTCAGACATATAGCAGAGGGGTAACAGAATGGATAACAAACACACATCAGACTCACATCAGTTTGACTGTGCTAGTACTAACAAATTTACTGCAACACTCGGTTTATATGAATTATTTTCCAAGAAACCAACAAAAGAGCAACATATTTACAGATACTGCTATTAACGGATATCAATCGTGATAGAAGAGGACATCTAAGACATCAGGCTTGCACCCAACTAAATTAATATAATTAAGCTGCTCTTCAAAAAAAAGAATGCTACGCTAATAGAAAAATCTTGAAGCAATGATTTCACAACTTTCTCATACACTGAATGTCATTTTTATTATAGATGCGGTGAAACAAGAACCTACTTTACAACTCAAGCAGAGGGACAGCAGACACACATCACATGGTTAGCACACATACACCACAGAGGCACCAGACATGCACCACCGTTATACGTTTGACATTTTTGGTATCAAACAGTACTCTTTGAAACAAAATATCAGGAATCTTGTATTTCCGAATTTCATTATGAATCACCCCAAATATTTAGAGGGACGTATGATACTGATGGCGATATTGATAACCAACAAAAGAGCAACATATTTACAGATACTGGCATTAACGGATATCCATCGTGATAGAAGAAAAAAATGCTTATGTGTATACGTGTGGGTTCTATGTTAAAAGAAGAAGATACCGGTGTTCTTCACGATGACGATGACTTCAATTTTATAAAATCGAAAAATGTATGAAAATATTATCTGATTTGACTATAAAATGGTTTCGACGTAATTTTGTCATTTTTTCTTCAATGCTCCTTTGTAGGAACATGATAGAAAGGATAACAAACACAGAAGTCTGTTTGACAGTGCTAGTACTAACAAATTTACTGCAACACTGGGTTTATATGAATTATTTTCCAAGAAACCAACAAAAGAGCAACATATTTGCAGATACTGGTATTAACGGATATCCATCGTGATAGAAGAGGACATCTAAGACATCAGGCTTGCCCCCAACTAAATTAATATAATTAAGCCGCTCTTCAAAAAGAATGCTATGCTAATAGAAAAATCTTGAAGCGATAATTTCACAACGTAGAGGTACAGTTTTATTGAATATTACTTTTCGTTAAAATAGCTATTCTGAAATATTGGTATACTTTGAAACGTTAATAATAAACCACCGATTATTATACCAAAATGTGATAACACTTACCACAACTTGATTATAAAAATAAGAATTTTACTAATGGAACACACAAAATGTTATTCAAATATTGTGATTTGTCGGTATAAGAGAGAGAAATTACGGTTGACGGGTAGGTAAGATTTTATGTGAAAAATAAGAATGACATTCTCGGAGGTTCAAATCACCTGCTGTGTGTTACATAAAATTAGGTTCATAACAGTATACTAAGATTTTTTCAATACACGATGTTAAAAATATATTTGCATCATTATTCTGCGGAGGATATCTACGTAAATATACGAGGTATGTTATGATTAAAATTGATATATACACGGGGTGTTTGTAATTATTAAGACTGTAGAAATATGTAGATATAAAAGTTAATGACACACACACACACAGTTTAGTAGTAGTATTTTGATTAGGGTGTCTACGTAAATTATATCAAATATATGTCTGAATATGATACTGAGAAACCATCAACGTACATACTATATACAGAAGCGAATAATTTGTATGAGGAGGCAATGTATGAACATTTACAGTACGATGACCTCGAAAATGATATTGAAAAATGATGTAGAGTTTATAAAATCCATTACAGATGATTCTCCAGAAAGTTATATTCTCCAAGTTGATTTGACGTATCATATCAATTTGCATGATCTACATAAAGACTGTGCTCCGAACACCGCAAACCCCACGGCTCAAAATTAGCAAAATTAATGACCACTGTACACGATTAAAAGAGTGTTATAGGTACTTTACATTATAGGAATTTAAAGCAGACATTAGAACATTGGTTGGTATTGAAAAAAGTTCACAAAGTTTTGAAATTTAAACAATCCACATGTCTAAAACGATACATCGAATTAAACAATCAATTGAGGACTTAAGCTGTGAGCGACTTTCAAAAAAGATTTACGGATGAACAATGCTGTGTTTGAAAATGCAAGTAATGTATATGCAAACATAGAATTTGTATCTTACCATGATGGTCGTTATGGTGCTAAAAATCTCATTTCTAGTCTGCGTTATCGCAATAGAACAATTTTCAATGATGATCCGACTCTAAGGACAATTAAAAAATCTGCATTTTCAATAAACCAATGTATGTGGATATGGAAATTCTCGATATTTCCAAAACTGGAATGTACGGCTTTCACTATAATTTTATGCTTCCAACAATGGGAGTAGACAATTGTAAGCTATTGTACACCGACACTAACAGTTTTGCTTACCAACTTACTTGTAACGATGCATATAAACATTTAATTGACGCAAACATTGACAAATTTGATACATACTACTACACTAATAATCCATACAATATACCTAGAGTTAATAAAAAGTATTATGCGTAATGAAAGATGAGTCTAATGAACAAATCATCACACATTTCGTTGGTCCAAAATATACGGTTACAAAGTTCAGTGTGGGGGTAAAGTCGTTAAAGAGTATTAAAAAATGTGTAGTATATAATAACTTTTGATGATTATGTCGATTGTATGAAAAATTGAAAACAGATGACAATTACTCAAAATACGATACGGTCCTTTGCCCATAATGTGTATAGTGTTGAACAAACCAAAATCGCGTAAGGGAAACAATCATAAACTTATTGTTTATATGTTCAAATCACTATTTCTTTATTAACTGGAATTATTACTTTAATAATACATCATCTTCCCCAGATAAAAATATAACTAAATAGGCAAAAAAGTATCAGAATTGCTCAAATAGCTTAAAAATGCGCCATTTTTACATGCTGCCTTATGAAAAAAGAGATACAAACCCCTCTGGTTGCTCATCACTCAGTTGTGAGACCTGAGGGAGCTGAGCGATCAGAGGGAGCTGAGCAACCAGAGAGCGTTAAAACCCTAGGTCAAGCGGTTCAGATAGGTCAGGTCTCAAAGCATGCAAAAGCTTTACGTGAAAAATATAAGTCGCTCAAAAGAACTAATAAGAAATGTCATGGACAATATATCAAGTTTGTAGCATATCCTCTCAAACAAATATCTGAATCACTGTGCCATCCAAATCAAGGTGCAGATTCTCCGGAAGACGCACCAATCCCGCCCATAATAAGTGAAGATGAGGTAGAGCGGGAAGACTCTTCGCTCAAACAAGTACTTAATGACAATCATCAGAATGTATCAAAAGAATCTGACTGCGCTTACACTCCAGAATTAGGAATTGAACAATGGATTCTCGACCATGCTTACGGACCGCAATTAAAATGTGAACAATGGATGTTTGGAAAAAAACAACTAGAATTTAATGATGAACAACTAATTGTATGTGGAAAAGTATTTAAAAGTACGCCCGGTTTGAAACAGTTAGTATTCTATAAGAATCCCGAACATTTCACCCCGATTGATTTACAATTATACAAACGGATACTGGAATTAACGGATATCCATCGTGATAGAAGAGGACATCTAAGACATCAGGCTTGTCCCACTAAATTCAGTGAAATAATTAAACCGCTCTTTAAAAAGCGTAAATACTCCGGAAATTCTGGTAATATTACAAAACAGTTCGATGACTCTTATAAATTTTGCATTAACAATAAGTTGAATAATACCATAAAACAACACAATGAATCAATTACAAGAGAGTTTCACACACCAAAAAGCTAAGATATTCCTTCTAATTGGTCAGATCCAAACTTATTGGTAGACTGATTAAAATTACATCCGAATGATGTACATTTTGGACCAACGAAATGTGTGATGATTTGTTCATTAGACTCATCTTTCATTACGCATAATACTTTTTATTAACTCTAGGTATATTGTATGGATTATTAGTGTAGTAGTATGTATCAAATTTGTCAATGTTTGCGTCAATTAAATGTTTATATGCATCGTTACAAGTAAGTTGGTAAGCAAAACTGTTAGTGTCGGTGTACAATAGCTTACAATTGTCTACTCCCATTGTTGGAAGCATAAAATTATAGTGAAAGCCGTACATTCCAGTTTTGGAAATATCGAGAATTTCCATATCCACATACATTGGTTTATTGAAAATGCAGATTTTTTAATTGTCCTTAGAGTCGGATCATCATTGAAAATTGTTCTATTGCGATAACGCAGACTAGAAATGAGATTTTTAGCACCATAACGACCATTATGGGAAGATACAAATTCTATGTTTGCATATACATTCCTTGCATTTTCAAACACAGCATTGTTCACCCGTAAATCTTTTTTCAAAGTCGCTCACAGCTTAAGTCCTCAATTGATTGTTTAATTCGATGTATCGTTTTAGACATGTGGATTGTTTAAATTTCAAAACTTTGTGAACTTTTTTCAATACCAACCAATGTTCTAATGTCTGCTTTAAATTCCTATAATGTAAAGTACCTATAACACTCTTTTAATCGTGTACAGTGGTCATTAATTTTGCTAATTTTGAGCCGTGGGGTTTGCGGTGTTCGGAGCACAGTCTTTATGTAGATCATGCAAATTGATATGATACGTCAAATCAACTTGGAGAATATAACTTTCTGGAGAATCATCTGTAATGGATTTTATAAACTCTACATCATTTTTCAATATCATTTTCGAGGTCATCGTACTGTAAATGTTCATACATTGCCTCCTCATACAAATTATTCGCTTCTGTATAGAGTATGTACGTTGATGGTTTCTCAGTATCATATTCAGACATATATTTGATATAATTTACGTAGACACCCTAATCAAAATACTACTACTAAACTGTGTGTGTGTCATTAACTTTTATATCTACATATTTCTAGTCTTAATAATTACAAACACCCCATGTATATATCAAATTTAATCATAACATACCTCGTATATTTACGTAGATATCCCCCGCAGAATAATGATGCAAATATATGTTTAACATCGTGTATTGAAAAAATCTTAGTATACTGTTATGAACCTAATTTTATGTAACACACAGCAGGTGATTTGAACCTCCGAGAATGTCATTGTTATTTTTCACATAAAATCTTACCTGCCCGTCAACCGTAATTTCTCTCTCTTATACCGACAAATCACAATATTTGAATAACATTTTGTGTGTTCCATTAGTAAAATTCTTATTTTTATAATCAAGTTGTGGGAAGTGTTATCACATTTTGGTATAATAATCGGTGGTTTATTATTAACGTTTCAAATTATACCAATATTTCAGAATAGCTATTTTAACGAAAAGTAATATTCAATAAAACTGTACCTCTACGTTGTGAAATTATCGCTCCAAGATTTTTCTATTAGCATAGCATTCTTTTTGAAGAGCGGCTTAATTATATTAATTTAGTTGGGGGCAAGCCTGATGTCTTAGATGTCCTCTTCTATCACGATGGATATCCGTTAATACCAGTATCTGCAAATATGTTGCTCTTGTGTTGGTTTCTTGGAAAATAATTCATATAAACCCAGTGTTGCAGTAAATTTGTTAGTACTAGCACTGTCAAACAGACTTCTGTGTTTGTTATCCTTTCTATCATGTTCCTACAAAGGGGCATTGAAGAAAAAATGAAAAAAATACGTCGAAACCATTCTATAGTCAAATCACATAATATTTTCATAAATTTTGTGATTTTATAAAATTGAAGTCATCGTCATCGTGAAGAACACCGGTATCTTCTTATTTTAACATAGAACCCACACGTATACACATAAGCATTTTTTTCTTCTATCACGATGGATATCCGTTAATGCCAGTATCTGTAAATATGTTGCTCTTTTGTTGGTTATCAATATCGCCATCAGTATCATACGTCCCTCTAAATATTTGGGGTGATTCATAATGAAATTCGGAAATACAAGATTCCTGATATTTTGTTACAAAGAGTACTGTTTGATACCAAAAATGTCAAACGTATAACGGTGGTGCATGTCTGGTGCCTCTGTGGTGTATGTGTGCTAACCATGTGATGTGTGTCTGCTGTCCCTCTGCTTGAGTTGTAAAGTAGGTTCTTGTTTCACCGCATCTATAATAAAAATGACATTCAGTGTATGAGAAAGTTGTGAAATCATTGCTTCAAGATTTTTCTATTAGCGTAGCATTCTTTTTTTTTGAAGAGCAGCTTAATTATATTAATTTAGTTGGGTGCAAGCCTGATGTCTTAGATGTCCTCTTCTATCACGATTGATATCCGTTAATAGCAGTATCTGTAAATATGTTGCTCTTTTGTTGGTTTCTTGGAAAATAATTCATATAAACCGAGTGTTGCAGTAAATTTGTTAGTACTAGCACAGTCAAACTGATGTGAGTCTGATGTGTGTTTGTTATCCATTCTGTTACCCCTCTGCTATATGTCTGACGGACTTCTGATGTGTGTTATCCGTCTAATAATATAATAAGTCACGGCATATTTTACTATAATGTAGTCGTACGAGCAACAAATCTCAAAGCATGCAAAAGCTTTGGGTCTCCTCTGTTGTCGAATAAAGTGGATTTGCTGTCGTTGTCGTCGGTGTCATCGTTGTTGTTATCGTTAATGTTGTCGTTATCGTTCTAGTAACATCCTGTATGTGAAAATAATCTACCAATGCGGTTTGTTCGATGAAAATTTGAGCAATAATAGCAGAGATTCATTGTAACGCCCTTATCTTTATATACCCTGTGACATCTTTTATGAAAAATACGGTATTTTTATGACTACGACCTGTGTATATAAAAAATACGGTATCTTTATGACTACACCCTGTATAAAATCGCATCTTTTTATGACTACGCACTGTATATATGGCTTCTTTTATGACTACACTCTGTATATATGAACATCACATCTTTTTTGACTACACCCTGTATATAAAGAAAAATGGCATTTTTTATGACCACACCCTGTATAAAAAATGCAGTATCTTTATGACTATACTCTGTGTAAAATCACATCTTTTATGACTACACCCTGTATAAAATTGCATCTTTTATGACTACACCCTGTATATAAAGAAAATACACAAGGGTGCTTTTGTATAATATTGAGATAAAAATACACTTTTACACTCGTATGTTGATCGAAGCCATCACTTTTCATTCTGATATTTAGAAGTCCCAATCAAAAACCTTGAGATTGTCACTAAAAATAATATGCGATTTTTCTATGACTACCTACGTGAAAATCCTTGAGATTTCAAAATAATACGCATATGGTCAATTTTAAAAACAAAGTACGTAGGAATCCTCATAGCATACATGTAGCGGTGTAGGCTGGAAACGATGAGGTCGTGGGTTCGAATCTCACTCGAGGCAAAAATTTTTTTCGGTTACGTCATTCACAAATTTACCGGATAAAAAATGGACGACAGACATCTAAAAAAAGAAATCTGCGGAATTGAAGCGCGCCTTCTAGCGTAATCTACGGGATAAAAAATGGCCGACGGATAAAAAATGGCCGACTGGATAAAAAATGGACAACACCGCCGACAGCGCCAACGACACCAGCGCCACCGTCGCCTAGCGGACCTTTTTCGATGTAGTGAGTCAGAACCCGCTTAGGTACACTACATCCCGGTATAAGTCCTATCAAATATTTCTAATACTATTTGCTTAAGAAGTAGGTACACATTAGAATTGTGAGTCTAAATATTATCAGTTCAATTGATAATCAAATATTAATTCACTTACAGTTCAAGCTCGACTAAAAAAATGAACCTGAACTGCAGATGGAAGAATTGATGAAAGTACTAGACTTGAGCAAAAGGTATGGTATACTTGAGTATATGATCTTTCAATTTTTAGAAGAAACATTGATAACTATTGAAATATGGTAGTTATATCCCCATTTTTGTAATTTTCCAGTTTTGGAAAGTGAAGTAGAAATAAATTCTTTGTACCTCCGAAATATTACAGATCCATCATGTAGTACCACAAAATCATTATATCTCAAGAAAGTTATTAAAAGGTGATTATTGTTCATAAACCAACACATTCAATAAGAGCCTGTCACGTTTAGCTACTCTGTCAAAATAATATGTCAGTAGATGTTCAAAGAAATATAGGAGTACCTATAGTAGGGGAGCCCAAGAGGGGATTTTGGGATTTACTAAAGCGCGGCAGATTAACATACAGGGAGGTAACTAGTACCCCATTAAATACCTCCACCAATTATTAGCCCCGTATATGTGGCCGCGCATCAAGGATAAAGGATCAGATTAGTAAAAAAAATTGATCATCTGAAATTCTCGAGCGCGTCAGATTAAGGTAGGGTAAGTTAGTTATATCCTAAAAAGGGTATATTCCACTAATCTGACAATTTTCGATTGACGATAAGATGTAGGTGGCTTACAAACTTGTAAAAAAAACGTCATCTCGACTTTCTCGAGCGTGGCTGATTTTTTTTTTATTTTGAATGCAATAATTCAACGTTCACGAATAATATATAATCTGACGATTTCCGTAAGCCGAAGTAAGGAAAAATAATCGATAAAGTTTAATGCGTGCAGCTACGTGATGCCGGTATTCCCCTTCCCGCGTTTCTATTCCTCTCTCACTCTTTCTCTATCTATGACTCTCTCACTCCGTCTCCACTTTGGGTTCTGTTGCCATGACGCCATGACAGCTGATCGCGCAGATGGTTTTGTTTACAACGTATTTGTAACGCATATCAGAAGATCGGATACTGATATTTTGGTGATCATGTTGGCAAATATGGAACACCTGCAAGCAACAGTAGAAATCTGGATGGATCTTGGAATTGGCAATGCACGCCAATACATCGACGTATCCGCTCTCTACAATAAACTTGGCCCAAAAATTTCGAAGGCACTTCCAGGTTTGCATGCATTCACTGGTTGCGATTTCAAACCAGCATTGTACCGACGAGGGAAAAAGAAACCTTTACAGTTTCTGATGACTTTTGAAACTTTTCAAAATGCATTTCTGCATTTGGGATCAAAGGAACACCATGTGCAGGAATCATTTCACATTATACAGTCTTTTACTTGTCACCTGTACGGGTTAAAGAAGTTAAGCGATGTAAATCAAGCCAGAATTGTTATCTTCAATAAGACATACAAGGTAAAAGACAACCCTTCTCCTTGAGTATCCGGAATTACCATGCGTGCAACTTGCCACCGGAGTTATTCCAACGAGTGTTACGCACAAGATTCATTGCATGCTTGTGGAGTAATGCCCATAAAGCAAAAATTATTGATCTTTTACCAACGGACTATGGGTGGAGAGTTGTCGACGAAAAATACCAAATGATCTGGTTTGCGGGTGATCAATTACCAAAAGCGTATGAAGTGTAGTCATAACACCAGATGTTTATGAGGATACTCCAGAATTAGGTATATTTTTTCTGCAATGATTGAAGAAATCGTTATTCATGAAGAAAAATTTCATTTAATACTCATGATTTCTTGTCACTGATACACAATCTGAGGATGAAATCGAACCAGAAGAGGAAGATGATTCTACCGACGAATATGATTGAAAAAAAAATTCTCAAAAAAATTTATATTTTTTATACTTATTTTCTCATAAATAAAAGTTTTGTACTTCAAAGAATTTATACTGTTTCATTTGCATGCTATTTTTTCAGCTCTTTAATTTGTTAAGTTAAAAGATTTGAAAAAATATAAAAAAAAATTCTTTCCATTGTCAGATTAGGCGAATCCCTCCAGATAATCGTCAGATTATGAGACAGCACGTTTAGGATATATAAATGAACCATATATATCTTAATCTGACGCGCTCGAGTATTTCAAAATGGTGATTTTTTTTGCACATTCTAATAATGGCCGCGAGTTTGGGTCACATCCAAATCGTCAGATTATTGCATAAGAGCATAGGTTCACTTAACAACCCCTTTGAAAATTTGACGCTCTCGATTAAATTTTTTTTCTTCCGTTTCAACCCTTACATACGACCACCCCCATCATGGAAACAATCAGATTAACATACGTATGCTTTCAAAAATACGTAGGACATGGATGCTATTAATATCTGACCCGCTCGAGTATTTACATGCTTCTGCTTTTTTTACATTTTTGAAAATTTATAGCCACTCCCCCCACCGATGAAAGTGTATATATTATATGACTTTTTTTTCTTCTTATCATCTAAGCTTCGCAATCCAATCTCTTTTACGCTCGAGTAAATCCCGATTTAGCTCCCCTACTACTAGGTCAATATTTACTAAAACTATATTGTTTAGGAATGAGTAGTGAATATTTTATAATTGTGGCATTGATAACAAAAGAGTGTGCTAAGCAATGAAACCTATTTATTATTAATTCTATATAAATGTATTTAAAGTCTGTCAACAGTATTGACGAGAAGCAGTTGTGTTATAAAATAAAGTGTTTTATTAGTTAATAGGCTACATCACTACATTATACGCAATTATTCCTATATAATTCAATATGGTTTATAAAAGTTCATAGTGCGATAATTTAATTTGTGTCTTATCTATTATTATTTTGTTATTATTTGAAAATTGAATAAAATTCTTTCGAAGGTTTAATTATCTCCCAATACCTGTTTTTTTCAAATAATCATTGAATTAACTCAATTCAAAATTTCTTTTTAGTTCAGTATTTTTCCTAAATTCAATTATTTTCAATTCAATACACTCTTTACAGTATATAATTCTACAGCATTTCCATCACCCATCTATTTCTAACTTGAGAATCTCCTTAAAAATTATTAAAGTAATACGCCACTGGGAATTTTATGATTCCATTTACTCAGCGTTGTCAAGACAAGAAAATGGATGTATTGTTGGCGTTTCTAGCACATTGTTAGGGAATTTAATAATGGCTTAAAAACAATTTGGATATTATGAATGAGATGCTAGGTCTATTCTTTTTCGTCATTGGATGGAAGAGTCAGTACTTTTCTCGACAACTACAAGCAAAAGTGAATCATACATCTTTTAATTGTAAATAAATAGGTGAAATGATATGTGTCGAAAGATATACAGCACAAGGTGTAGTATATATTAATTTGGATTTTTTAGAAATAACTCTTATTTATGAAACAGCTTGATGTTTTGGATTTCTTTTGTTCTGGAAACAATACATTTTATCTATTAATTTTCATTATATGGTATATTTACTTACCCAAAAGCAATTCTATGTCTAAAATGGTAGGCAGTGACCAAATATCTCAATCTAATTGTACTTCTGGGTTCAAAAATTAGCCCCCTTACTCTGTTATCTTCCCACCCATTCAAAAATTCTTCTACGTTATCTGAAGTAACTTTAGTCACCAATTTATATGGCATCTTATTCCTTATAAATTCTAAAATAAAGAGTAAGTTCCGTTTATGTAGTATATTGAATTACATTTTACATATATTTTTAAACATTGAATGAAAAGAACTAAGTGTTTATCAAAAAGTGTTAACTTGGTGTAGTTGAAGTGTTATTAATGTTTGGTACGTAACATTTATATATTATGTTCAAAAAGTTTCAAAGTATCTATATTATTTGTAAAAGTGCAATGAGTACATCCATTTAAATTATGTCTTCTAAACAATAAAAACAAACTGAAACGTTTTGTTTGTGGACAAAAACTTCATCAGCTTGTATGTCAATGTTTTTTAGATTTAATAATAACATGTTGTTAAATATGTTGTACTGGTCTATTCTATTTTAAAAGTAAAATATATTTTTCTGAAGATATTTTTAACAGTTGAGGTTTGAATTTGAATAGTAGTTGTTAAAAATCGATATTATTTTGTTATTTGTGTCCCCTCAAAGAAAAGTTCTAATCTTATTAAATGCAGTCATACAATAATTGAATTAATTATACATACAGAATATAACAAATTAGTTCTAAATGAAAGAAGGACATTGGTTAAGCATGTTCACGTATTCCCATAAACATTAATTGTAATGCCAACAGTTTAATACTTAAATTTGTATAAAATAGAAAGTATGTCAAAATGGGAGGTTATGATGGATAGAAATGGCTGGGAAAATATTTTTACAGCAAAAAATCTTCCCTAAACGACAATTTGATGTATTGATTAATGCAATTTATTTATTAATAACTCTTTTGTTTTATTTACTTACCAATTATTCTCTGAACGCTAGTAATTGTTTCTTTATATACGTAAATATCTCCATCTAATAACAAAACCAAACAAGGTAATGTATGAATGCTCAATCTTCTACCTAAGTTTTTCTCTCGTCCTGAATGAACAGTAACAAAGTTTATACCAAGTGGTTCTAAATAATCTACCAGTTTTCGACAATATGGAGCAGTTTGAATACATTGAAAGCACCAATCGGAGTAAAAAAATATTAAATGAGGTACAGTACTGCTTTTTGGAACAATGATTTTGTCAAATTGCCTACAAATGAATAAATTATTATAATAAGATCGTCATTTTCTGATTAGGAAATTATTGTGTATTCAAATGGAAATTATCCACCCTGAATAAGTTTAAGCAAAAACTTCTATGCCAAAATATAAAACTCGGTCATTTTAATGTATTAAAGGAAATGGTTTATTTGAAATAATTATCCATACGTTTACTAAAAATTGTTTGAATTTGATTAAATGAAATGTCAGATAAATTGGGTTTATGAACAATCAGTACAATAAAATGTAGATCTATATTATAAAAATGATAAATTTGAAAGAGAAGTTAGACAAAATGATGAAAAAACTAGAATTTATGCAAAACAATTTAGAAACAGGTTCATTTTTCAATTAAAAAAATCAAGTAAAGTTGTATTTGAAAGGTCAAGTCAGATTTAAGTAATCAACATTACAAATACTCAGTGTTTTAAAATTTTGCATAAGCTGAATTTTTTCCTTACAAAATAAAATAACATAAATATTTCAACTGTTGTCTACAATTTTTTGAGATAACAAGATACATGAAAAGTATAGTTAAATGTTAAAAGCTGTAGAACTTCAATTAATATTACATTTTGTATGCAATATTACTCTCAAAGTGAATGAGTTTTAATGAGTTGAAATCTGAGCAAAATTTAAGAAAAGTATTTTTTCGACGATCTCTACAAAAAATGTCAGTTTACCTACTAATTTCCGAACGAAAAATCAACTATTTTTGAAGGCAAGTATTTTTGTCCGCAGACACTTTTCGTCCGTTGAGTCGTTTTCATAAATTCCCAAATTAATAACAACATAGGCGCCTGTGAGAATAACTGTCATTTGCTGTTGTCAAACTAATTATTATATATGAAATCTGCAATGTTTTATTAGAGAATAAGACCGTGGTGTGAATTTTGGTGTTCATAACAATCAAGACTGGATAGGGATAGCGATGCATATGTAATACTCCTCCGGATCTGCGGATATGGGCAACTACGGTCACAATGGCATTGAAAATCTCTCAGAAAATATACTCTATGCTAAAATCCACTAGCCATTAAGAAAAACGTTAACATATCCAAATTTCCGAAACTTACTGGGTGTCCCAGAAGTTTCTGACCTATTTTAACAGCAAAAATCTCAGAACTCAGAAACGATAGGGAGGTGCAGTTTTCGATAAACACTTTTTTTTATATAAAAATGTTTCAGTATAAATGTATAATTAGTAAAATCTTATAAAGGGTGTTGTAAAACATGGTATTTTTTAAATGTAAATATTGTGTATGTTTTTAATGAAACACCCTATATATTTTTATTCTATGAGGACACTTATTTTCGAATTCGTAGGAACTGATTCTAATGAGAAAAGTACAGAGATTTCTCTTGAAAATTTAAAAATGGTATTTTCGAAATTCACAGAGTGTTCACTTCTCTTGGGAAATGCTTGTCCTGCATTTTTACATGAGAAACTAACCATCGCATGAAAAACATTTGACATTTTTATTGTCATATCGGCGTAAACTGAGTTGGTGGTTAAATACAGTATCCGCCAAAATAAACAGTACCGAAAATAAAAATAAAAATTGATTTTTAATTTTTGTAATGTAAGTGTTCAAAATGTTCACCATTTCGACGCAAACAAGCTTCATATCGATTTTGTAAGTCAATAAACATATTTATAAAAAGTGGTTGATGTAACTGCCGAAAAATATTTTGTATTCTTTTCCGTAGTTCGGCAATATTCGCCGGCGGATTTTCCGAGTGAAATATTTTGTCCTTCATTATGCCCCAAATGTATGCGTCAGGTGGCGTCAGATCAGGTGAATGAGAAGGATATTCGAAGTCTGTTTCCCGAGAAATTATTCTATTATCGAAATGCTGACGGAGTAAGTCTAAGGTGCGCACAGCTGTATGGCTCGTTGCACCATCATGTTGGAACCATTGTGTGCGAAACTGTAGATTTCGTGCACGGCAAAAGTTATTTAGATCTCTCACAAAAGGTATAATAATTTTCTCTCTATAACGCTCTTGGTTGACAGTAAGTTGATTCTGATTATCATCTTCAACGAAATAAGGACCAATCATTCCATGACCAGATACCGCGCACCAAACGGTAACTCGAAGACTGTGGAGTGGTTTCTCTACAATGACATCAGGACGTTCAAATCCAAGGAATCTGGTTGTTTGTCGATTAATATAGCCGCTAAGATGAACGTGACTCTCGTCTGAAAACCATATGTTTTTCAAAAATTCGGGATCTTCGTAAATTAAACTCAACATGCGACCACAGTAAATTTCTCTTGCACGTTTGTCCGCAGCATTTAGTCATTGTCCAACTTGAATACGGTATGGATAACCACCAATTGATTTGAACATGCGACGTAAAGACGTTTCACTAATGTTGAGTTTACATGCAGTTCTTACAAGACTTCTTTGAGGTGATTGCACATCTTGGTTAAAAACACGTTCTTCATTTTCGTTAGTGCATACTGTTTTTCGACGACCTGAAGAACCTTTATGTTGACACAATACACTACCAGTGCGACGAAATTTTTCAACAACAGCTAACATCACACTTTTACTAGGAGCTGCTTTATTAAATTTTTGTTGATATTTTATTGACACCTGTTCTAAGCTTGGACCATCATTACGACCTTTTCCGTATGAACGAAAATAATGCTCTACCAAAAAAACTTTTTCTTCCGTTGTTAGAACCATTTTTAAATCAAATTTAACTGCAGCGTACTATTAATATATCAACTAATGACAATTAAGTCAAATATGACAAATCCATATTACATAAACAACTCCACAGCACTCTCTGTTTCGGTGCTGTTTATTTTGGCGGATACCGTACATGTTGAAAATGGATGAATACAAAGCATTTGGTGCCATTCTTTTGTTAGAAAATATGGAAATACCGGAAGAAGATGCTAATTTTTCAGTCCGCCGAATGCTTCATACCGAAAATCCGTTTGGTTTGCCTGAAAGGCAGTTTATAAAGTAAGAAAATGCAATAATAATAATTTTTATTTAATGCTACCATATGAACATGTTAACTTTAAAATTATTGAAGGTCTTAATTGCTTTACTATTCTTCAGTTATAGAAGCTATCAAGAAATAACTGGGTCTAACATATTTACCATCTTTAGCCAAAGTTCTGTGAGCACTTGTTCAGAGGAAACATGCTATTGGGCATATTCGCCAATTCCTGCCTTATATTTGTGCAATTTTTTTAAAAGTATGTATATAGCATCCCGATCTTAGTTCCTTATGCTTCTTTAAAAATTCTATTAATAGTTGTTCTAAATTAACCCCTTTACTTTGGGTTAATTAGAGGGAATGTAGTTTCGTTGTAGTAAATACGATGCACTCGAAGGACCAAATGGATATTTTTTACGTTAGGAATGATGTATATGATGTAATGAAACACACTTATGTCACTTAGGTTTTATATTGTCAGGATGTTATAATTTATTTATTTTGCGTCGACAATTAAGACGTCACTTATTACTTTCGCGATAAAAGAGTATATTTTGCACATACCTCGGTGATTTATTAAATGATTAAAGCTTACGGACACATGGTTGCTCCCCGTATCAACACACCGGGTGATGTTACGACGTGATGTACCTTGTTGTACCACGTTGTATGATCAAGAGAGGCTGGATGTAGGTTAGATGTCGTATTTATATGTTTGATGACGTAGGATCCACTTGGTCGGGTCTAACCAATGGGATACGAGTATTTTAAAACGTAACGTTCGAACAACAAGTGAATTTGGCAGATATGAAGATGTTTTTTTTTTGGGGTTTTCAACGGTTTCGTAGATACAGATAACAGAGTTTGGAAGAGAGTTTTTATGAAGAGATAAGATGTCGGGGACTTTGATATGTTCAGTAGAATTTCAGAAAACGATATTTATCTGTTTTCCTTAGGTGTTAGTAAATTTAAATGACTTTTTTAGTGAAGTAAAGAAATATTAACTGTTGAAATTAAGGATATATTTAGTTATCTGTTTTGGGCATAATATTCGACTTGTAGTATACAGGGGAAATTGAAATAGAATCACGGGAGAATTTGGTAATTAAAAGCCAAATTCGAACAATAGTTCTTTTTGAACCGTATTGAAACGTATCCGCTTTGCAGGTTCCATCATCACTTTAAAATTATTTTGTTTGACGTGGCAGGGAAAATACAAATTAATATCATGAATGTTAAAAATTTTATGCGATTTGATAGAGGCTCTAATTTTGCCATCGGTTCAAAGTTTCAATGAAATTTGGTATCACAACAAAACGAGTTCTCTGGAGAACTCACGTTCTCATGCATTCAAAAATTCGAATATTTTCTAGGGCTTGCTCCTGAGAGAAATTGATAAGAGAATGTTCGCTTCTCTCTCTTGAACTCGAAAATAAGTGCCCTGAAAGCACACTTTTCACTTGTGGCTAGAAATTCTTTAGCAGAAACATTTGGAGACAGGTGGATTGTGAGAGCCAGACCAATTGAGTGGTCTGCCCATTCACCAGACTTTTTTATATGGTCTTTTAACAAAGATACATGTTATAATTCTATTCCAGAGACTTTGGAACATCTGCGAGGCAACATTGTCCGAACATTCCAAGAAATTACTCCGAAAATGTTACGCAATTCTTTCGTTCAGGTTGCAAAAATGTAAAGATCAAAATGGACAACACTTGGAACATCTTAAAAGATTTTTATTAAAGTAGATAATTTATAATGCTAATTTTTAATAAAATTTGGTTCACCTTTCAAGTTTGTTTAGTTATTCTAGTTATTTCTAATGTTCTGCTTCTTTCAAAAACATTTGGTATAATTTTTTTAAACTTAGGTATTAGCAGGCAAATTTTGTAATTGTTTTTTTATTTAAAGGTGTCAGCCATCTTTATCTAATAAACAATCATCATTAAAAACCAAATAACAAATTATACATTTTCAGAAAGGGGGAGAATTCAGCTTTCAGATAGAATAAAAATATATATGGTATTTCATTAAAAAAATAGACGATATTTGCATTAAATACTATTTTTTTATAACACACTAAATAAATTTTTATAGTGAAAAAACTTGATATAAAATAAGTTCATTGATCACCACACGCCCCTATTGTTTCCAAGTTCCGAGATTTTTGCAGTTAAAATGGGTCAGAAACTTCTGGGACACCTAGTAAAGCATTTTTGAAAAAACAAACCTAGCTTGATTGCAAAATACTTTGAATTGCTAATCGTACTAGAGTACACTGGGCATTGTTAACTGCGCACATCTGCAACACTTTTCGTCCATTCCTGTGCTGATATTCTATCATTAAAACAGGACGAGGGATGGAAATAAACGTAATAAAAAGCATTTTAATAGATAAAGCACTCCCAACAGAGAAGTTTTGGAAGTAGTACTGCTGGGGCACCTGCATCTGAAGTTGCATCAACAAGTACCCAAAATCAAAACTTGTCACTTCTTGGACAGCAGGAATTAATATCAACAATTGCAATTTTGTAGTATAATTAAAATGTAGGGTATAAATTCTGATCAAGTCTACAGTTCAAAGAATGGGGCATCCTCGAGGCCAGCAAACAAGTGAGTGATTACTTTCATAAAGGTGTATGTAGAGGTCAACAAAAAAATGAAATATGCACCTCGGCGAAAAACTGTCTATTATTTCGCCTGCTTGCTAGCCTTGGCAGTTTTTCCTCCTTGGTACATAAATAACTATATTTGAAATTGAAAAATATAAATACCTTGTTGTTATTGACAATTTATGGAAAAATGTTATATCATTTTCTTGAAAGTTGAAATGGGCCCCATGCTGAGCAAAGAGGTCCTCAAAAGGATGATTCGTGTGTAGCGGTGCATATTCTGGTCGCTTATAAAAATCCTCTTCTGTGATCCCATGAATGTCATAACGTTTTCTTCTATCGGGATCAATTAAAAGTTCATATGATTGTTTTATTTCAACAAATTTTTCCTCTGCATTTGGATCATTTGATTTATCAGGATGCCTTCAAAACATAAACAATGTGATGTTTTAGAAACATAACTGTTTACAAATTTTTTATTTTGTATTTAGATTCCCTACTGAAAATATAGTTTATGAATATAACAAATATAAATATGAATTCTGAACCTGAAATGTAAAAACTACTTGAAGTGATTAGTTTGTATTATGTATTCTTACTAATTCACATACTATTTTTACATTTGATATTTTTTATTTTCAATAGTTGACAAGACAATTTTTAGTAGTATGAGGATTGAATTATTATTGATACCTAGCTCTTAATTCAACCTAAGCCCTAAGTATCAGTTAACAAATTAGTGACTATTAGGTTGAAATATAGTTTACTATGGATTGATGTAGTTAAGAAACAAAAGAAAAGTGCTTTAAAGTAATTCTTATTTTGTTCATCAAATGAATATAATTTCTCAAAGTAAAAATGTAATGTCTACCTATTATTTGTTTTATATTTACTTACCATTCCTTAACAAGCTGCTTATAGGCTTTCCTGATTTCCGACTGTGAGGCTGTGTTGTGAACCCCTAATATTTTGTAAGGGTTACCTAATTCACCAGAAACACCCCATAACGCAAGCACAATTAAGCAGCTTCGACAAATCCAAATGTGGGGACCCCATTTCATTTTCACTTGCTTAACAAATACATTTACTCACCCTAAAAACCTAAAACTAATGGGAAAAATCATCGGGAAAACGCCGAGGTATATTGATTTATCATAAGAAAATGTGTGTCAACTGTCAAAAGGTATTTTTAACCGAGCTCCTGCCAACCCCTTTGGCAAATTCCGAAATTTTCCGGGAATTTTAATGATTTCATAAAAAAGTCTTCAAACTTTTGTTATGGATATATTTAGAGAAACGGGCTTAGTTTTTTTGGGAAAAATAATTATTATTTTATTTATACAAAACTGCAGAGTAAATCAAAATAGAATCGAATTTTCCCGATATTTTCCGATTTTAGTAAACATTCAAACAACAAACAAGAAGAACACATTTCACTTGTCATTTTCTAATTCTTTTATCGTTACCATAGTACATGCTATGTGGCCAGCTATGTCAATCTGAATGTGGTCTTTTTTTAATAGTAGTTAGGTTAAATAGTAGATTTGATCTGTGAAATGTGGTTATCAAAAGTACAACTCTTGATATAATTTAAATCCGTTGATGAGAGTCTCATAATCAAAAGCGATTTATTGATGTGAAACTATATATTCAGGATATCGCCTTATGTAAGGATTCCTTTAGTAAGCTGGTGACAAACTACAGACGTTTCGACGACTACAGTCTACACCACAAACCACAACACAAAACCTTAGACATTTCTCACAGGTTACATGACATTGAATCAAATTTTTAGTATAGTGCGCGCAAAACATATAGTGCGGAAATATAATGGTATATCCCCATTAAATTGTGTTGCGGAGCTAGACTCTGAAAGGTATTAATATTTTAATTACTTTTACCAATTACCACTTACACACTACACTATCTTGATGCTAGCTCACCAATTAAATAGTGAGCGGTCCTTATCGCTTGTGGCCACCTGCTATGTTCGAAAAAACTCCTATCTAAAATATACTTATAGTTCAGTAAAATATGGGTAATAATAAGTTATTTGGAAATTATATTACTAATTCTTGTTAATAAAACGAGATATAAGGTAGTGTTAATTGCCTGGTGTTATGTTTAAGATGTATTTAATAATTATAAAATTATTAAATACATTTTAACGATTGTTAGTTGGAATTATAATGTTAAATGAGTATATCGTCTAATAAGCATTTTAAATTAAAATATTGACCGGACTATGACAGTATTCAAATCAAAGGATAAGCCGAAACTTTAAAGTTCGCACTATATCTTTTCCGTGAACTATACCAAGACTAATTTTCAGGCAGCTCTCTAGGTCTCTTCATCTTGAAGCAGAAATTATAAGTTAAGAGTATGGTTTTGTCCACTGAAACGAATAACTAAACTGGAACAACTACGACACATTCTAAAAATAAAGCCATGTAATTAGACAAGAATAACTGGGAGGGAAGGCTATCTTTGTCACACCACTGAACTAAAAACAAGTAGTAGTATCATTGTATCCTTATACAATGGTAGTATATAAGCCCGTTCACTCCACAATGACCTCATTTAACCCCAAAAGTTGAACTGAAAATGAACGGTCACAGAACGGTTCCAGAACCGACGGTGCCGTCGTGGGTCGATGACCCCTTCTCAGTTGATAATGTGTATAATGGGGTGGTGGGGGTGCCAAAAAGGCACGGACGAAGTCGTAAAGACAACGATGGTATATTCTGTGCTAATAGGAATTAGTTTTCGTTTAAGCTTGTTCCCGGTAATCGGCCAAGTTGGACGATTACCGGGAATAAGCTTAAACGAAAATTTAAATAATACGGTCAGGAAATACACACTGGAAAATAATAGGAATTAGGTGAGTTTATTTTACAATTTTATTTTGGTAGGTTATATTGCCTAGTTTATAAACAGTAAAAGTACCTACCTACAATAAAAAAACCTTTAAAAAAATATTTTCTGTATCATACACCAATAATTAAACACCTTTTTCCGTGGCCAACCCAAGAGGTAATAATCTAGGCTTAGATTATTATAGGTGTTTGTGGCCTCGTTATAAGGCTTAATCCTAGGAATCCCCGTTGTTTTTAGTTCAGTGTTTTTATTTCGTATAGCAGAAATGTGATAATTATCTTTAAATTTAAAAGAATTTTTTTTATTGATGCTAAATAAAATAAAATCGCTTTTTATTAGGTAGGTATATGTACGAAAATGTAAGACAGCGTAATTATCAATTGTTTAAATAATTCATTATGCTTTGATATTTAAATCAAAATTAAAAACGCGAAATAAGGTGACCGCTCTTAGTTTTATTATACATTTTTTCCTTATTACTTATTTGTTTTCATTCAGTGCTATTATTTTGATCGATTTAGAGCTGTTAAATAAAATTTTGTATTTCCAAAAATGTGCAGTTAATAAATTTAAATAAAGTTATCAATTGAAGTTATTTAAAAAGCCTAGATTGTCAGGAAGAAATTATTGTCATCATGTATATCTGTAATCAACAATAAACCAAATAAACAAAACTTAAGAAGAAGAATTTCTCAAAATGCAATTAATCAAAACACATTAAAAAGAAGATACTCCCTCCCACGGCATCTGTCCTTTTATACAGTGTGGCTTCCAATTTGAATGCCTTCGACATTAACGTTCTCGTTCCAGTATGCAGTATGTTTATCCTTGGGGGTGTTCTGTGATGTTTATTCAGTTCACATAGAACGGACCCGTCCGTATTTTGTGATTCAGTTCAGTGGTACTGTCTTCTTCTTCTATTTTGGCTTCCACCTGGACAGTATTTGGCCACCGCTGGATTTCGCTTTGGTTTATTTTAAACTTAGATCATAATATACTACCTATGATCTAAGATTTTAAAACAAAGCTTGTAGTTTTCGTGTTTACTTTCGTATTCTTCTTGTGAGCTAGACATGTTAAAAGATAATTACAACAAAGGTTAAAACTCTTCTCGCTCGGGGGCAACGGCCGAGCATTACACACAATCGGAAAGTTGCCTCGGACAGGAGTGTAAGAGCGAAATCTCACCTAATACGGCACGTTTTTTACATCACTTCCCTGACGACATAACGAAGTTTTAAGTTTTGCAGTTCGCTGTTAGTGCAGTTCACATATTAACCAATCAAAAGCCTGGTCGTTTGGCAAGAATCGAGTTTAGTAGGTTTAACATAATCTTAAATATGTTATTAAAACCTGGGTAGCTGATTTACGTTGATTAAGGTTTATTTTTATTGATTTGATGATTTGTGTTTTGTGAAGAATAAATTTCGATATGGATGACAATAATGTTCTTCATGACATTGACACAAGAAATCATTGTAGAAGTAGAAAGAGGTAATAAATATTATCTACCCTGAACACAACATCAAACATCAGGTTTATAAATTGACACTAACAACGGCAACTGCAACGTCAAACAGCAACGGGAGCGGGAACGGCGACTGCAACTGCAAGTTTATAAATAGACCTTTATTCACCATTGGTTGACTGACGTCAGTCTCCGCTGCACCGAAATGTCACCAGTGGCACAAAAAAACGCTGTTGTTATTTACATAATTATATCTGACAACTCACATACTCAGAATTGATTTTTAAATTGATTGTTGTTATTAGCAAAAATTAACGTAACGAATGAAAGTACTTGAAAAGTGTTGTAGTTATTTTAGCCTCCAGATATCGGAGTAGCCGTTCATCTGATAGTTTCGAGGATGAAATTATATGCATGTTTTTTGAGGTTAAGCTGTCATTTTCTAAACCATCAAATTTATTCACCACCTTGAAGCGGTGGAATGGTTTGCAATTTTGGTTGATGCAACAGTAATAAATGAACGCGTCATTTCTTCAATCTGAAATCCACTAACGAATATAAAAACGTAGTTGATTGGCGGATCTCCCGGTGAATAAAAAATATGCCTTAATATTCGGTGGTCAAACTCATAGACAAATGTTTACTTCTCTATGGTCAAACTGTTTTTGATCAGTGATGCCAACTTAGGGAATCTCTCACTAGTTCTAGGTTTTTTTTGGTACAATAGGGAAAAAGGGAATTTCACTAATTATATAGTGTATTTTCAACGAATCGACCTGTTTTTAGTTCAAATAATTCAATTCTAACAAAACTAGGAGGAGGACATTACTTCTACTTTACTTGCAACGATGCTGATTTTGCTTTAAAAAAAGGCAATCGTTGATGCAGTTTGGTCTTGGTCGTAGAATAGTATGTAATTGGAAATGCACTGTAACGAAAATTCATCATTGAATTGATATTCCGCGTTGTCCATCACTACTAAACTCCAGTATGTACTGCTATAAAAAATAAATCTAAATTATATATTATAACCTCTAACATCAGACTGAACTAAATACAGGCATAATCATGCTTCGACCATATGTTGAAGGAATCCTGACAATTATTTAGGTACGAGCGCTCTTGCGTTAAAGTCGACTTTGAAGTTATTGTGAATGGCAAATTTCGTGCCACTTGGCCAGCGAATTGATTACGAATGTAGCCTAATGCTAAAAAGCTAATAAACTTACACCCCGGATTTAGATTCATTGTTAGTAGGTACCTCTCCAAAAATTGGCTCCTAATGCGCAGATGTCACCTACATCTAAGTGTAGGCTTCGAAGTTCGGGGAATTACCCTACAGCGGGCTCTTCTCGCACTCACAGATTACATTAATTAAACGATCTGTGGGTTATATACTCTATGATTACTGTTCACTGTTGTACAATAAAATTTATTTTAAAATTTAATGTTTTTTTGGGTACGGAAACTTTTATTTTTATTAACTAATTTTTGTAACAATCTTTCAATTCGAAAGGTATTAATTTTGTTTATATAGTTATGATATATATTGTTGCTATACCGTTTCTCATATCTGTTTCTGATAATAAACATATTTCCTAAGTTACTGTATTTTAATTTTGACGCATGTAGGTACATCGAAGTGTAAATATTCAATGTAGTTTTGACCTTAGGGAATTCTTCCACATGAAAATTGGGAATTTTCAGCGAACTCAATTGGCAACACTGTTTTTGATTGTTCCAAATAATATACCAACAACAACATCTTCCTTCGACCATCATACGCTCTGGTACAACTCTCTTTAGAGATCGAACTGCTTGGAATCAATCAAACTCAACTTGTCGTTAGTTATTGATATCCAGCACTAGATATCTCTATTGGGAATATCGAGGCGAAAGATAGTGAAAAACGGTCAATTGATTATTTGAACATGTTCAAGGGTGAGAGCTACGTGGTACAGGACAGTTGTCTCTCACCAAAGGTGTCCTTAAATGGAAGTGCCGATAGTAGGGCAAAACGTAAGAAAAATAAAAACGTTACAATAAAAGAAATCAACTACTAATTTATATTGAATATGATTATTCAACATATTTTTTGCTGAACAGGGCTCGCCAGCAGAAATCTTATTGTAGTACATATTATTATTACATGTTATTAAAGGCAGAGGGACAGATCAATGTTAACAACCAAAAACATAGAATTTCACAACTTATAATGCATAGGTACATGTGAAGTAAATTGTAAAATATTGAAAAGTGAATATATACCTTAAATATATTGCATATAGAAACAATTTCTCTTACCTCACAGGGTCTTTAGGAAATCCAAACAGTTATTCTTTCTCGTATTCTTGAGTGACATCCTCGAAGTTCACAAGTTATTCGTCCCATAACAAATACAATAATTTCTCACTAAGAGTTCTACTATAGTCACTTTTAACAAACGATACCGTTCAAAACAAAATAAATCTTAACAAACAAGAAGCGTATTCTTACTATTCTTGTTTAATAACAAAGAATATGACATTGACACATAACTTATTTGAAACATGGCGTCTATCACACATGCGCATTCAGAAAATGAAAAAGACAAGGTTTCGCTTCTTTGTGTTGGTGTATTCTTTGGTAACAGCCGCCAAACCAAAAGTTATGTCACCTCCAAAATTGGCATTATTAAAATTGCCGTTTAGATTTTTCGGGTATTGAATCGGAAAGTGACGAGCTTTGGAGGAATGCAAGATACTGAAATGTCACTATATATTAGATATTTGCGTTTTTTCATGAACAGTTAAAATATTTTGTGAATATTCAAACATAGTCATTTCCACAGCAACGCTGTGAATTTTCAAATTAATTACATTGAGCTGCTGCTGATTCTAAAGCAATTATTTATTTGTAATTATTTCGTTTAATAATCTTGAAGATTCCACGAAAAATACCTAGTGTGTATATCATGGCCGCAACACTTTTTAGATACCTCGAGATTATTCTGCCTCGGCGATAACTTTTCTTTCGTTATGCTAAAAAGGTATTTCGCGGCCTAGGTATACAAATAACTATTTTTTGAAATATATTGTATTTCAGGAGAATGTGGCGAATACGGCAAACATTTCTGACAGGTCACACCTTTCGATAGAGTCCCATCATCAGGTATTTTCCTAACGTGATAAGCAAGTAGTTGATTAAATGAACAAAAAGACAAACACTCACACAACGTTTTTCTCTTCCTACATTGGCTATGCCAAAAACATTTTTTTAGGAAAATTCATTTTTATTTTGCCCTAAGCATCAATTCGCATATATTTCCAATTCCTTTACTTCAGGGGACAATTATTGATGGTATAAAGAGTAGACATCATCAAATCCTTTCTGGTCAACGTGTTTGTGACAAGAAAACAGCTGGTAAGATCTGAGTTAGGTGACAAGTATGCAGTATACAAACCATTAGCCTAATAGCTCCTTTATTCCTAAAATAGGTGGAATACGGATGTTGACAAATTTTTGGAATTGCTTTTGTTTTAAATATAGACCCTGTATAAACACGAAAATAATACTTTTATAAAAGAATATGACAAATTTCAATAAAAAAATAAGTAATTAAAAATAGGTTTAAAAATTCCCGCTAAAACGGTCCATATAGTCTCGTGACGTCATGAAACTATAATCGAATCTCACGTTCTGTCAAAGTTAATTGATCTTGACTGAGTTATGCGAATATCTTAAATAAAAGCCGTAAAAATGAATAGGTCGTCTTACAGTCTTACAAATGCTGTGCAGTACCGATGTGCAAAAGTACGTCAATCAGAACACCACGAAAACTTTTCATGAACGTTCCAAAAAGTGCACACTTGGTAGACGAGATCCAGCTTCATTGACAATAACAAGTACCAGTTATTTTTGTGAAGATCACTTTAATGCAAGTTGTAAGCTCTGATAAATTACAAATATAAATTGAAAATAATTTTAGATATTTTTTGCTTTTGTTAAGGCCCGGTCTTTCCAAATCCGAATAAAGTTGTAGGTAATATATATTTATCAAATAAGCCCTAGATTCGTCTTTCTATTATTGGATAATTTATATTCGCAGAATATCTAGCATTATTCTACAGTTAAGTTATTGGGAGCTATAAGTTCTAAATAAATTTGTTCGGGTTGTCAATATCAACCGAATGAAGCAGATTAACTACGAATTGAATTTTACTCTTTTTAATTAATTGCCGCGAGAAATAATCCTTACGCCTTATCGTTTTCTATACAATTACAGCAATTTTTTAAATATTTACATGAAATATAAAATATTGATTTCAATGTTGTCGAGTAGGTGACAGCTAACCTAGAATCTATTTTGCAGTTTACAACGCGACCGCGAAACATAATTGTTTATCATTTTCTATCATATACACATTGTGCATCAAAATATCTTTCTCTACTCATATTAAGAAGTCGGTTATTGTAATTTCATGGCAGCCAACGTTAAAATATTTATTTTTGTTGTGTTAAATCACCGAATAATAAATCAATTGCTAAAGTCAGTTTGAAAGACATTTACACTTTATTTGCACTAGAAAAGACCGGGCCTTATAGTACAGTAAATGGGGGGTTTTTGCTAAGAAAAATAAACACCCGGTCCGATTGACCTGAAATTTGGAGGGTAACTATAAAATACCATAAAAAGTAAAGTTGATATAGTGCCGTAGTGCGCTTTTGCCCAGGGGGTGGAAACCACCCCTTCTCGGGGGTGGAAAATAACTTCGGAAATCGATAGAGGGGTTAATTTTAAGCAAAAAGTTCCATATAAACATTTTTCGTAAAGTCAATATTTACTGAGTTGAAAATGCTCGTTTTTTATGAAAAAAATCACGTTTTTTAACAGTTTTTCTTGTATAAGTCAACAATTTGACATGCTACGAAAAAATATGTCGGAACTAAAATAAAGCTTACAAAAAAAGGAAAAGATTGAGAGGTTTATCAATGACATAGGTGCAATTATTACCGAGATACGGCGGCTAGATTTTTTTTAGTCACTAAATTACATGCATTTAACGTAAAATAAATAAAAAAGTTGAAGTTTTCAAAAAAGTATACCGTTTATTTTTCAAAGTACTTCAAAAAGTCATTAGCATAAAAATTAACGAAGTTCTGATGAAAATAAAATCGAATTTTCACTTTTTCTGAAAAAAATCAGCACTTAAGCTTCTGAATTTTTTGATACAAATAAAATAAAAAAATCCCTCTGCAACTTACTTTATTTATATGTTAACTATGTGTTCTGCAAGTTTAAGCAATTTAGAGTACATATTTTTGAAAATAGAAATGTCAAAATGAAAAAAAAATTCAAATTTTAAGAAAAATTTAATATTTTTGAAAATAACTTACAAAATATTGAAGTTACGAAAATTTTTCAAAAGAGGAAAATGTAGCTTATTTTTTACAGAATATTTTGGTTTTTATTTTCCTTTCTGTACGAAAAAAATTGACAGAGTTATGGCTAGTAGAAGTGTTCTCTTGAGGGAAATAGTCACGTGTCTAAAGCCTCTTAACCTCAAAAATCTTGAAAACTACACGTAAAAAAATATTTAAATTTACAGAGCTTATAGCTTTTAAAATTTCCTTTAAAATGAGACTTGGATCATTATAATAGATTTAAAATTTCATAATAATACAGTAAATTATTTAATATTATCAGTTATTATTGCGATAACCTCAAAACATTACTGAGATAAAAAATGCGACAAAACGATCTCAGTGGATCTACTTTTACTTTTTATCTATAATATTTAGTTGTCTTATGTGTATAAAATTATTTCAATTTCTCAAAAACTATTTTTTTCTTTACATTTAATTAGGGGTGGTTATTAGGGGTAGTTTTTAAGGGTTGAATGATTGTAATTAAATATTTATTATACCGTAAAACATCAAAAACGTTTTTATTTAAAACTTATGGGCCATTCAAAATAAGGGTGGTTTTTAAGGGTTGAGAGAGTGAAACTATTGTTTAATTTTTACTCACAACATACATTTATTATACGTATTTAAATTGATTTAGATCGATGTAATATATGTTTTTATGGTTTTTCAATTTTTTAGCATAAGGGGTGGATTTCACCCCCTAAAAATAAAAAGCGCACCTCTAGAGCATATCAACTTTGATCTAGAGGGTGAAAATAACTTATTTCCAAATTTTCATCAAAATCGGAGCGGGTGTAAAGAATTACGGGTGTAAAGAATTCGGAGGTTATACCTTATTTTTCTCCCCATTTACTGTACTATTTGTGTCAAAAATAAAAAGTCAATTATTCATTAGTGGTTTATATGTTTACAACGCTAATTCCAAGTTTAATTTCGTTGATATAGATGCTAAGTAGTTCTAAATATAAAAGTATATAAAATGAGTAAGAAGGTATCTCTCCCCTTTGTCATAAAGTATATCAATGTAAAATTATAGGTACTTAGAAAGACACTTTCAGGTTTTTAGATAAGCTCTGCTGCACAAAAATCCATGTTTCTAGCAAAGAAACATGCACCATCATAGAATCAATCTTCGACAAGTTACAACTATTTCTTTCGATGGATCCGGTCTCTATTGTGATAAAAATGGTAAAATATTATCGTTGTTCTAACAAGTTATCAAGAAAAATAGTTCATACTTTTAACTTGGTTATGAGAAATAAGTCAACTTGTTCGTGCAGTGAATTCATCGCACTTTGATTGCTGTTCGCAGTCACGTTATAATGTGTAATAAATACTGCAATTTAAATTGATTTTATTTAATTTAAGACGAATAATTAGGTTCTTAAAATGTTATTTTAGGTTTCTAAAAAATATCTTTAATGTGTAAAACATAACTTCACATGAATTTGAAACAACTGTCAACATCCCTATTGGCTCCTCCATACATTATACAGTGTATTTTCCAATGATTAAGCTTTGAGTGGTTGGTGTTGGTAGCGGATAGAGCTACAGCTGTATGAATCCCATTTGACTAGTTATGAGGTTCAACTAGATTATAGGAAAACCATAAACCACAGAATAAGTCCACTGTCTCGTTTTTTTATGGCAAGTTTGTCATATCATTCAAAGGGTACATTAAAAAAATATTAAACTGTTAAATATATAATTAAGAAAACAAAATAAGTACATTACAAAAACTCCTTCTCTGGAATCGATAAAAATATTTTTTTCTGGGTAAAAATATCACTCAACGGTTTTAATAAATAGATTTAAACTTAAAATTGTATAATATGTAACAATATCACATAAGAAGAGAGAATAATTAAAAACGATAAATTGACTGTGGAAAATCCAGTTGTGTTACCTAGGAAATTTATTTTTTTCCATGTCTTCAATTACTTGCAACAATTTTAGTCGCGTTTTCTTATTATTTTGACACGCGCAGCTCACTAATCCGAATAAATGTTTAGATGAATATTCCTAGAAAAAAAAGTATAAAAATATATTGTAGCTCTTATTCACTTGAAAATTTATTATCTAATATTACGGATTGATAAATAAGTTTATTGCAACCTTGTTTCATGCCATTTTCCAGCTGATTTTTCTCTGTTTTAAAGTTTTCCCCTCATTTTCTGTTTTCCAAGACCGTTTACTTTGCTTAATCGTTTTATTTATTTTTAAAAATGAATATTTATGTAAATTGCTTCAATAACTGAGGTAATTAGCAAAATGCATAAAATGAACTGAAAATCATAAAACAATTACAGTTCACTTATGAGGTTTGTATCACTAAGAAACTTCATTATATTTTCAATTTTATATGATTCTCCCATAAGTATTGAACTAATTCCTCTCACTAATGTACTCAGCAGGAATGTGTTTCACATACAACGGCACCTGACAGCGGAACATCTTCAATCTTAAGCAGGTATTGATGAGTATACCTGGTATGTCCTATTCTAAGATGGAGATATTATTATCATTTTGTTTCTGTCATTTTTTTCATTTGTTCTATCAACTCCATTTGCTATGTTATTTAAAATGCTTTGCATATTTTTTTATAATATTAGTTCCTGCTTCAAATTTTGTGTCTTTTGTTTTATGATATTTTTATCAACAGCCAGATGTAGGTTTCGGTTGTACACTTGTATTACAGATTCTTGTTTTAGTATAAATATATAATTATTATTATAAAAGTTTTTAAACACTTCTTTATAAGTTGTGTGAAATATTTAAAATTAATGTATACTAAAAAATAGCAAATTCAATAAAATAATCAGATTACAAATAACTATGTCCTTACAAATAAAAAAAAGTATATGTATTATTTGTTTGTATTGGGATGCGAGATAAAGATCGCAGCGCTACCAACTGTCAAGTCGGAACTACTGTAGATGTGTTTAAAGTTGTTTGTTTATGTGATGTTAATGTGTAGTTTAGTGTTTTACACCCTTTTTGCATGATATTTTCTTTTATTTTAGTTAAGATACTTCTCTTAGACAATATCGAAGACATTATTCTTATTCAATTTAAACTTGTTTCTTAGTGTTGTAAAACGTACAGGTAACAGGTAAGATATTATTTTTTAAGTTTATACTAAAAATTCTAATTTTTAAATTCTAATTTAAAATTTTTATTTATTTTATGTTGTTGCAAATTGGTCTAATATGAGTTAGATAAATTGATTGCCGATTTATACTTTTTAGTACGATGACTGAACTTAGGTCAAGTTTTGTAGAAGTTTTGGAATATTTGGATGGTTTTGAAAACTCCATTTGTATTTACGAAAAAGAAGCCCTATTCAATGCGGGTCATATTTGCGCCCATAAATAAATAAATTGTTAATTGCAAATAAAAATATGGAATTTAATGCCAATATACTTCTTGGATTGTAATATTCTTTTAAATGAAGGCTTTCCAATTCTTAATTTATTTTGTCAAGCTTTTCTTGCGTCGGCCATTTCGAATTATTCATTTTTATTTCTACTCTAAACTTTCCACTTTTAGGAAATCGATGAACACTTAATTGTACGTCTTTATTTCTTATCGATTTGCACTGCGGTACTAAGCAATATTGACGACTCTTGTCGCACATTTTAATTGACAAATATAAAAAGCGTTTCTTAAATTAAATATAACACTTAAAAATACAATATAAAATACGAAAAACAGTGTCCAAAACACACGAAACAAATAAAACAAGCATCTAATCCAATCTAATGACACATTTAGAGTTCACTTTAATGTTGTTTGGTGGCGTATCGCTTAGAAAGAGATCCCAATATAAAATAAAAATAAAATGGATAGGTATACACATTTAGGTATAGTGTGCGGGTAAATTTTTCAAAATTACAACAATATTTGAGTTTATTTTTCAACCCGTAATATAATGAGAGACATTTGACACCAACCTTATGCTCCTTAATCCATTTTTCCAACTCGATATCTGGTAAATAATACGCTTTAACATAATTTTCAACATATTCTTTGTGAGGCACTGGTTTGAGAGATGATATTTTTTCAAATTTTGTCAAAAATTGGGTAAAATCCAACTGCATTAAGGCTCTCCCACCATGTGTACATTTCTTTGCTTCAGAAAACCTAAAATTTATTAGACTTCAATACTAAAACTATTTTTTTAAATGATTTGTGTATAATATAATTTTCAATAGAAACATACAAACAAATAACACAGGCATTTCATTTAGAAGCAATGTATCCAACATAATAAAAACACATCATTGTCTCCCATTCAGCCAAAACAAAATAAACATAGGTATTATGAATTATTTTGCTTAATATCTCTTGCAATGTTAGGACATTTTTTATGAGTTGTCATAAATCAGCCTAATATAAAGTAGATCCACACAATCTATTTTCAAAGAAAAATGTTAAATTGCCAACATCATAAGTAAATTGAATTAACATATATCTTTGAGACCCTTCATTATTTTTTATAACATTATTTAGATAACCAATAATGTTGATAACATGTATTTATATATTTGTCAGTTTCTAGGTCTGGGTCTTTGTTATTTTTATCATGGGAATTTTCATATCTCACTCATCTGAAGCTTCAGGCATCGATTCATGACAGCTGTCAAATAAAATAAAAGTAGAGGAACCAATTGTTCAGCATCCACAATATAAACCACATATTTTATACATACTATTTTGTTTCACATTAAACTAGTAGGCATAACTTAACTTACCCTTGTACTAAGGTATGTGTTACTATATGAGCGACGTTTGTCCAAATATTTTGATATGCTTCAGTTGAAATTGGTACTTTTAAAGCTATTTCTTCCAAACGCAATGTAAAAATGTGTACTTCCTACAAAATTAAATCAACATTTAATACCTACACTTTCAGTTTGTTAATTTCGAAGAACAGACAGCAAGATTTTTGTCTTGTTTTATATCCTCAACAAAAATTGTGTAAAATGTTTGTGGATATTTAATCCACAGATTAGTACAATTTCGTATATAAATATTTTTAGTACAGCTTGGTCTCCGTAACTGCTACCTGAAATTTCATCTGCTATTCTTTAGCATATAAGTAATGGACAAACAGCCTATTGATCCTGATGATATTTAAATAGTTAAGTGATGAACTTTTGAGTCGTTAGATTAAATATTTAATTTTAAGGTACTTAAAAATGTTAAAGTAATAAATTTACTTACTCTTAATAATGTATCAACATACGAATTGTGCATAGAACTAACATCTCGAACTTCCCAATTTATTTTAGACATAGTAATTAAAATTTGTCTTAAATCAAAAGACTGTGCTACAACAGCCATATAAATGGGATTTCTTAGATCTGGAACACTTGCAATATTCTAAAAAAAGATATTATTGATATGAACGAAAAAATAACGATCTTCCATATAGTGCTTTACCATTTAAAATTTAATAGTAATGTTTTCATTAATCTTTTATCGGCACATTTACGCGTTGTCCTACATGGGCGGCAATGCGCAGCCGACGCGTCAATCGCGATCAGGGTGTCCTAGCTGACAAAATTCTCGAGCTTTTCACAAATTTCAAAATATCTTGGACGAAGATGCACACAATTATTTTAACTGAGAGCATGTACTACAAAAGAATTCAAAAATGGCGTAAAAATAGGCTTAATAAAAGAAACAAGATGAATACTATATTTTTGGAAATAAAATACGGGGAATTTCACCACTTGTATGAAAAACTGAGGTCTTGTCCAGGAGGTTCATACTTATTTCATGGTGCAAATTGTTATCCGAAACATTTGATTATATTGTGAAAGTATTCACTCGTGAAATGAAAAATGCCCCAAAGAACATGAGTATTTTTTACATTACTAATTAATAATTCATAAATTACATCAGACATGATGTACATACAAGGTGATTGACCGGCATAGGGATGGCTAACCTATACTTGAATTGATCCATTGGATCAGATCCGGCTGGTTTGTACTAATAGAACTGATCCTAACCAACAATTTATTCAGGTACTAGTATTAGTCCAATCATTGTAGCGTAGCACGTCCCGCGGCTGTTCTGTCGTGAGTCAGGCACATAACTTAAACTTCAGTTCTGTGGTACACACATACAGTTGAATTATTGTGTCTTTACCCGTGCGTCATTAATATCTGATAACATAATCACAAATGTCAAATTATTTTGTTCTGTTCTTCACTATTCAACATTTCTCAGTCTGTTACGTAATCCATTTTCGAGACAATTCGGTACTGATTTCGACATTTGATTGAATTGTTTGTTTTATCAGTTTATCACATACATTTCGTAAGCCTCTCTCGGTAGCTCTTCTTCCCTGTAGTCGATATTTCCAATATCCGTAATTAGATTGCCTATATTTTCTGTTAGTAAGCATGTTCCTAATCTTTCGTTAGTCGGTTTAACCTTTCTCCCGTATAACTCGCTTACACTGTGAACTCCGTTGGATGACATGTTAACACGTCTACGATCTACCGGTCGCTAAACTGGGCTTTGCTTTAGATGCTCTTATTTAAAGCAATCGTGGATCACCACCCCTTTTTGTCACCTTCCGCAGCTTAAGTCGCGGGTTTGTCACATTATGTACTTTTGTTATGCAATACTCTCCGAATATAAGCGAAGATACCCGAACTTATTTCCACGATTGCTATAAATAAGAGCGTCTAAAGCAATACCCTGTTTAGCGACCGATAGATCGTAGAAGTGTTAACATGTCATCCAACGGAGTTTACAGCGTAAGCGAGTTATACGGGAGAAAGGTTAAACCGACTAACGAAAGATTCGGAACATGCTTACTAACAGAAAATATAGGCAATCTAATTACGGATATTGGAAAAATCGACTACACGGAAGAAGAGCTACAGAGAGAGACACTTAGAACGATAACGGATCCATTTTATGACAATATAATGGTAGTAAAGTTATGCGGTTCGGAAAACTGTAATGGAGGAAGTGGACTTGTAAAAAAGGAAATTTGTGGCTCGTTTAACAGTTACCTTCAAGGGAAACTTGGCGACCTTGTTTCTGCGAGACACGGAGTTAAAGCCAAGCTACCCTTCTTCTTGCACAGCGACAATCAGATGGCCAAAGGTGTTCGAGAAGTTCTTGGAGCAAGTATGGAAAGAATTACGAAAAAATATGATAAACCCATATGTATATCATACAAAGTGAAACTAGCAGATGTAAATGTGGAAACACTGTTAAAAGAATTACCCGAATTATTAAAACAAAAAAGAAAAACTATTATCTTCTAAACCTCGATATTAGTCAAGACTTCTGCGGGGTCTTCCAGAAAGAGGAAATGACAAACTACTTAACAAGTAACTTTCGTAAACATGGAATGTATCGGGAAAATTGTAAGGTAATTGTAAATGATAATACAGTCGGAATTGATTGCCTCACATGGTTAACTTCTAACGCCAGAGTTGAAATTTATATCAAATTTATTTGCAAAGTAGCAAGTCCTGGTGTTAACAAGTGCATTGGTAACCATATAATTAAGTGTTTAAACTGTCCAGATAAGAGATTAAAAGACACATTTTCCAACACTTTAGCCAGAGAACATGGAATTACAATATTAGAAGCAACCATATAATAATTATTCCATAGCCGATAACAAGACAGGGGAATATAATTGCTAGAAGTCTGCCTAACCTTACTGGAGGATAGCAACTTTATTTCCAAAATTCACCATTATACTCTATCTCATTTGCTATAAAGTGGACGAAGTTGTCTCAAAAAGTCTTGTATTAACAATATACTGCAATATGTATACTGGGGGAACAGTAATACCAGGAAATTAACCGGTCTACAGATAAGTTTACCACTGGAAACCAACGCAAGAAAAAAAGTTTTAAATTATTGTATTTCTTCATTTAGTTTTAATTTCTTTCCTATTAATTATATAGAGATCGTAGAAGATACGAGTAAAAAGGAGAAAAATATTCGAATTTCTCAAAAATGCTATATTAAGGCTGGAGATACATTCGTTAACCGGTCTTCCACACTGTTTAGCACTATCCCGGAAGATATCGACATCCAGGAGCTCGGACTGGTATCTACATGTAATATTATACCCAAAGTTCTAAGAAAGAAGGTAAACAATAATAGTAAGCTAATGCCTTTTGCGCTAAAAGAAATAACACCAATTTCCCATATTTCTGTATTATTTGTAAAGCAACGGAAATTAGAAATGGAGAAAACAGAATTAAAGAAAAGGAAGATAGAGTATTTAGAAAATACAGCTACGGTTAAAAAGGAATATAAACATTTTTTGGAGAAAGAACAGAAAATAGCAGAATTAAAGGAGAGACTAGAATATTATTTCTACACCAGGTGGGAAAACTTAGAACCCTCTGGAGAATACAGCGTATCCGCGTTCACCGTTAACAATAAAAATAAATATACCTATATAGGAGTTTTGGCGATTAAGGAAGGGCAAAGAGACGTCTATTACTTAAAGGTTTACCGCAAAAGTATGTTTTGACGCGTTTACAATAATAGAAAAGCTCTTGTTGCAGACAGTTATGTCACATTACCTTATAACAATGGAATCGAATTAATATATTTGCCAACCAAAAAACAATTTGCTACCTTTACTACAAATGGATATACGAGTTTTAACGATAACACATTTGCCAAAATCGATAACTTGCAATTTTACTCAGACACATGGAAAAATGTAGACGTTCCATTTACCCAAGTGGAGGTGGAGATGGTTAACGTCGTTACAATGCAAGAAATTGCGGATAACATAAAATTTAGGGATTGTCATCGACTAGAAAAATGTGCAGAAGGAACAGAACTGGTAATATCTGGAATTAAAGAAGTTATACATAGAGGTAGAGTTCGGTACATATTAAAACTGTACAATATAAATGTATTGTACCTTTCGAATTACTGGTTGGAACAAGAATTAGAAGAAATAGACTTAAATTATAGGATAAGAATAAAAATTGACGTGTTAGAATATACATATAACAGAAACAAAGAAAGAGTTGCATTTTGTGTATAAGTTTTGTTAAACCTATATAAACATTCTAATAAAACTTTTAAAGACATAGTTGTGTTACAAACTTTTCCACCTTTGTTCTTATTTAATGTTAAACCATCTATCTGGATGGGAGGATAGTGGAGGATGGTAAAAAGGGTGGGGAGACGACAGGAGTGGGGGTCGTGGAAGGTAAGGTAATCTAAAATTGTATCTATATGATGTTATCAACTGACTGCCGGGTCCACATCAGTAGATATGTACGTAGTTCGTCGGGGTATTTATTGATGTGGAGGGGGTGAAGTACCAACCCGGCGCGTCTCCAGGTGGCGGATAGGAGAAAGGCCTCTGAGATGATTTTATATGAGGAGGTCTGCGGGGAAATACCTGGGGCTCGTTGTGTCTAAAAACTCAACTGGCAGCCCTGGAATACCCTGCCGCGGACCAACTTTACCTGTCCCAGCTGTAGTATCGTGGCTAAGGGATTGCACACAGGGTTACGATGCCGGGTGAAATTTCGAGCTTACCTCGAAATCACCTGTTACACCAATGTCTCCTGGCTGTCTGTGGTCAAGTCTCGCGGGCCAGTGGGATGGGACGAGTCTTGGATTTACTGTCCGGACCAAGAGACAACCTCATTAAAAACCTAAATTCAAGGTGGGAGACCGGGCCGAAGAATGCGTGGCTATATAGAAGAATAGTCCTTACTGGTTTCGACCTTGGAGCACCGGGGGAACTCCATTGTATTGAACCCCTAACCTCTGCATGCGGGGCTCTGCAGCGGTGGACCGTAATGACCCTAGCTTCTCGTGGGATCACTCATGGAACGAAAAAGTAATACTTTCACCGGAAAAGTAGTGGAGAAAACACCTCTTCATACGGGCACCTCACAGAGGGCAAAAAGGCCAAACGGCACAAAGGTCGTATGCCGTTCGACCTCCCAAAACCGGGAGAACCGGGCGGTATAGAGGACCCACTGAGAAAAGGCCTCAGTGGAGCAGGGGTGCGGAAATACCTGCGACTCCTCAATCAGGGAATATCCCCTGAAGAGGCCAGGAAGCAGGTAACTCAGCGCCCAACCCCCCCGAAGGAATTACCAACAGGGAAAACAAAGCTTAAAAGAGGCCCGGAGCATATTACTCCTCCGCTTAGGCCTCAAAGCAAGAAATCAAAAACAGCTGCAACGGTAACCGGGCAAGCCACTGGTTACGCAGCAGCTGTCAAAGCAGAGAAAGCTTTTAGGGTGGGAATAATGACCAAGGATTATCCTGGGGTCATACTGAGAGCGGAGCAGCTCTCCACACTGGAAGACACTCTGGCGGAAGAGCTGTGCCAGAGCAAAGAGAAGGGTATCCTTCTCAGGTATCCATTTCCGTTGTGGAATGATACTGGTGGACTGTGGGTGACAAGAATCGGCAGACTGGCTTATGAGGTCAGCGCCGAAATTAAACTTTTGGGAAGGACCCGAATTGGTGGCTCGAAGTGGAGATGACATCCCAAAGCCGGTCACCATAACAGTGTTCTTCCCAAGAAGCCAAGACATGACACTGGAGAAGATCCTCCAACTTGTCGAGGTTCAGAACTCCAACCTCAGTACTGAGGCTTGGAAGATTCTAAACTCTAAAAAAGAGGGACAGGGAACTATCCTCACGATTGGGATCGATCACCAATCTGGGGAGGCTCTGAAGGCAGGAGGTTACGCACTAAACTTCCGTTTTGGGCGTATCCCTGTCTCGGGGCTGGGAAAAAAGAAGAATCCCGCGGAGGATCCAAAGGACATGGAAATACCCTCCACATCCGGAACCTCTGGAAAGAGGAAATAAGGCGAAAGCTTGACATTGGGTCAGCCCGAGATCTCCTCCGGCTCTGATGGGATGACTGGGAATGCGGAGACTGCCTCTGCATCCCGGGCAGCTGGGCAGAGCAGCCTGGGGGTCGAGAGTCTGACTCGAGATCAAGAAACCTGCTCGATTACCGAGGGAGATACTGCCATGGCGGTCGAGGAGGGTCAGGGAGAGAGAAAGGAGGGGGGTGAATAGAGGCTGAGTAACTCGGCCTCTCTCATCCATAACTATTCACCTTCACGTTCAGGAATGTAGCTCAGATTAACCTGCATCACGCGAAGGGAGCTTCAGCCGTGATTGCAAGGTTGTTCGCTAGACTACAACTGGATATTGTACTGAACAAAGAACCATGGATCAACAAAGAAGGCCAAATCAAAGGTTTGGCATGTAAGGATTCTAAATTGATTTATGATCAAAGGCAAGTATCTCCGCGTGCCTGTGTAATCATAAGAAATAACATAAAATATATTTGTGTTTCAGAATACGTGTGAATGGGGTAAATCACCCGCCGCACTACGGCCTGGAACAAAGAGTCGAACAGATCAGTGAGGCAATAATGGAAGCTTTTCATTCCAGTTGCCCACTCTCAAAAGCTCGTTCAGAAAAGGATGCTCCTTGGTGGAATGAGAACCTGTCAAACCTCAGAAAAGAGGTCCGTCGGTTCTTTAATAGAGCCAAACGTGACGGCAATTGGCAGAGGTACACTGAGAAGCTTACTCAGTACAATAAAGAGATTAGGAAGGCTAAAAGGCTTGATTTTCAAGCATTTTGCGAAAAGATCACTTCCACTCACACTGCGGCCAGACTACAAAAGGTCATGGCAAATGGGGGAACTAACCCCACAATGTCGCTGAAAAAGCCAGACGGATCATACACGGAAGGTGAAGAGGAACGATCAATTCTTCTTCTTAAAACCCACTTTCCAGGTAGTGAACCAGCAACAAGCACCGACATAGCAATGGACTACACCAAAAAATCCCGCAAGGAAGATTGGGACATTGCTAAGAAAATATTTACCAGACAACGGTTGGAATGGGCAATAAGTACCTTTCAACCATATAAATCACCAGGAGTGGATGGAATGTTTCCAGCACTCCTACAGCAAGGGAAAGAGGAGATTCTTCCTCACCTGCTGAAGATTACAAGAAGCAGTCTAGCAGTGGGTCTAATACCTAGAAAATGGAGAAGGGCAAGGGTAACCTTCATACCAAAAATAGGGAAAAAATATGGGACTGATCCCCGATCTTTTAGACCCATCTGTCTAACATCGTTTCTACTCAAATCGATGGAGAAAGTAGTGGATAACTACATAAGAACAGAGAATCTGGAGAATATACCACTTCATAAATGTCAGCTGCCTACAGAGCGGGCGATCAACTGAGACGGCTCTGTATCAGCTGACAGAAGTCATCCAGAGAACTCTGAACAACAAAGAAATCGCAATGTGCGCATTCCCGGATATATCAGGGGCCTTTGACAACACAACTCATGTGTCTGTCAAAGAAGCACTAAAAAGGCGAGGAGTGAATGAAACCATTGTAAAATGGATGTATGAGTTGTTGACAACGAGGATAGCTGAGACACAGGTGGGGAATCAAACCACCTCAGTTAAAGCCACTCGGGGGACACCTCAAGGGGGAGTGATATATCCCCTTCTATGGAGCCTCGTAGTAGATGAGTTGCTCTACAGGCTAACGGAGCTTGGCTTCGAATGTATGGGCTACGCCGATGACATTGTTTTAATAGTCAGAGGAAAGTTCGAGAGCACCTTGTGTGATTTATTACAAAAGGGCCTCAGAATCATTGAGCAATAGTGCTTGTCAGTGGGGCTAAACATTAACCCAAGCAAGACCATAGTAATTCCATTTACCTGGAAAAGAACACTTCCAGCCATGAAACCCATATCCTTAAATGGGGAAATCATATAATGGAAATCAGAGGTTAAATATCTAGGGATAACCCTAGACAGTAAGCTTCTGTGGAATAAGCATGTTGAAATAACTGCTAGTAAAGCAATAAGAGCTTTGATGGCGTGCAGAAACCTAGCTGGTAAGAGGTGGGGCTGTAACCCAAAAATACTGCGATGGATGTACGCCATGATTCTGAGACCAGCAATTACGTATGGGGCAATAGTTTGGCACACAAAAGCAAGTCAGTACAGCACGAGGAAAACCCTCGATAAAGTCCAAAGGCTTGCCTGTGTGTGCATCACTGGAGCTATGAGAACGTGTCCAACTAGGGCACTTGAGATCATTACAGATCTCACACCTCTACATCTGGTGATAGAAAGATCTGCCCAAGAGGCAATTCTTAGAATATCTAAGGAAGGTTCAGGCAATGAGAGTATTAAAAATCAGGGAGCTTGGTCCTCTCTGACAAGATACACCTCATTAGCGAATCTTCCCAGTGACGAAATTTCACTACGATGCTAAATACGAGGAGAGACTGGGAAAGGGAATACACCACCCAAACTCTCAAAGAAAACACCATTAGATGGTATACGGATGGTTCAAAAACCACCATCGGAGCAGGCGCTGGAGTATTTGGGCCTGGCACCAGATACTCATTATCGTTAGGCTCCTTCCCGAGCGTCTTTCAGGCAGAAATACTTGCGATCGAAAGATGCGTGGAAATGAACTTAGAAAGAAACTACCAGAAATGTGACATATCGATCCATTCTGATAGTCAAGCAGCTATCAAAGCATTGAGCTCCCATGTCATTGACTCAAAGTTGGCATGGGAGTGCCGAAGAAAACTTGATGAATTAGGCAAGAATAACAGGGTCTCTTTAGTCTGGGTTCCTGGCCACTCGGGAATCACGGGAAATGAACAGGCCAATACACTTGCCAGGAAAGGAGCACAAATGCCCTTTATTGGCCCGGAGCCTTTCTGTGGTGTAGCAAAATGCTCCTACAAGAAAGAGTTTCGGAAGAAAGAGGAAACCGAAAGAGAAGCACTCTGGCGGTGCCTTCCCGGGTTGGAACATTCCAAAAAGTTCCTGGGGAAGTTTGACACTGCTAGGTCCAAAAAATATTTGGACCTCAGTAAAGATAAGCTACATCTCCTCACGGGCTTTCTTACAGGACACTGCCGCCTTAGGAAGCACTTAATGAGAATAGGCCTAGCAGAGATTGACGAGTGTAGATTCTGTGGGGAGGAGGATGAAACTCCTGATCACCTAGTTCTGGAATGCCTCGCCATTGCAAGCCAACGCAAGAAATGCTTTGGACAAGAAACTTGTAAGAGTGAGGACCTAACCTCGCTGAAGCCGCCCCAAATACTAGAGTTCATTAGAACCTTGGAACTGGAAGGCGAGCTGTAGTAGTAGCGACAACAGCTCTGATAGGAGGGGCACAATAAACCTTTGGTTTCAGTGCACAGTAACCCCGTTAAAATCTAATCTAATCTATCAACTGACTGAGCAGGGGTAACGTCGCCAAAGCACGGTATGTGATGTGTGTGTGTGTGTGTGTGTGTGTGTGTGTGTGTGTATGTATTCTGTCGTATAGTCTCTGACGTGTGTTACGCCCAAATGTTGCCTCTTGCGTTCACCCCGTCTAATTCATAATGCCATTTGTCCCACATCAATACGATCAATAATAACAGAGATACCTACTAGTGCCCTTATGGCTTTACTTGTTTATCTCTTGTCTTTACCCCGTCTCCTTCATAATGCCGTTTGTTCGATGAAAATCTGATTAATAATAACAAAGACACATGCTAGTGCCCTTATAACTTTACTTGTTTACTTCTTGTCACCTCTCCTTCATAATGCCGTTTGTTCGATGAAAATCTGACCAATAATAGCAGTGATACATGCTAGTATCCTTATGACTTTACTTGTTTCTTCTTGTGTTTACCCTATCTCCTTCATAACGCTGTTTGTTCGAGTTCAATCCGATCAGTAATAACGAAGATAGGTGCTGGCGCCCTTATGGCATTACTTGTTTACTTCTCGTGTTTACCCTGTTTCCTTAATAATGTTGTTTACCCTACTTCAATACGATCAATAATAAGAGAGATACATGTTAGTGCTCTTATGGCTTTACTTGGTTACTTCTTGTCGCCTCTCCTTCATAATGCCGTTTGTTCGACTTCAATCCGATCAGTAATAACGAAGGTAGGTGCTAGCGCCCTTAAGGCGTTACTTGTTTATTTCTCTTGTTTACCCTGCCTCCTTAATAATGTCGTTTACCCTACTTCAATACGATCAATAATAAGAGATATATTTTAGTGCCCTTATGGCTTTACTTGTTTACTTCTTGAGTTTACCCTGTCTCCTTCATAATGTCGTTTACCCTACTTCAATACGATCAATAATAAGAGAGATACATGTTAGTGTCCTTTTTCCATCGTGACTCATGATTTCTGACGGGACAGATGACATGTGATAGTACATATCCATTCGACGCAAGCGTAGCGGGGATGATGACTTCGCAGCCGTAATGACCTTGTTGACCTTTGCGCTTGGTTTGGTAAAAAAACTCCAGAATCGACCTCAACGATTTCCCATGTTATTTTACATAAGGAATGCGCTAGAACCCGTGCTGCCTATCTACTCATTGAATAGGGTAATTTTTTATATAGTTTATTATTGTAACTCAATAATTAAATAGTGTACATATTCTGTAGTTACGAGTGTAAACCGCCTGTAATTCCTACGCTCCTGATAAAATGATTTCGTCTACTGCCGTAATTTTTCCATTTTCCCCTCTCTTCATTTTCAATCTACACGTTGGATGTGTTAGTGCCCATATAATATTCCTTTTTAATAATAACTGAAATTATTCTTCATTAAATTTCAACGTAAAACGATAATCCTCTCGTAGTCAACGGGAAAATATAAGGGGGTCACATGGCATTACCAGTGTGTTAGAGAGAGAGAGACAATAGTGAGATAGAGTTAAAATAAGGATATTAGAATATAATAAACGCGCGTGCGCCTCTTGAGGGCGGTACCCACCAGACGAATACGAATTGCTCGTGCGCCTCTTGAGGATGTTTAACTGTACGCCTGGGCACGTCACTACCTGTTTGTTTGTGAATGAGTAACGATCTTTGTAAATCTTTTAAACTGAGTATGCAGATACACGAAAAAGTGCAAATTGTAAAATGGTATTATCAGGATAATTCATATCGAGAAATAGCAGAAAATTTGTTTATTGTGGCATTCGAAAATACCCAACCAATTAGCAAGAAACAAGTGAGAACGGTTATAAAATTTTTTGAAGAGCATGGATGTGTCACTCCTACAAAACATGGACCGCGCACACAAAATCGTCAAACCCAACCCGAAAAAGAAGAAAGAGATATTTTAACATGTGCAAGTGTGGAAAATAATCCTCTACAGTCGTCCACTCATTTAGCCAAGGATTTTGATGTTGATCCCAAAACGATTCGGACTGTATTAAAAAAAATGCTATCGTAGTTTTAAACTGGAAGAGCCATGAAATATTTCCAGACGATTAATTTCGTAGAATGGAATTTTGTGAAGTAGTTATGGAAAAAGTACAATTGGACGCAAACTTTTCGAGAAATATTTTGTTCACAGATGAATCGAGTTTTCCCATACACGGTGCACATAATTCATCCGTTATGCTATATTGGTCCAAGACAAACCTGCACAAACACTACAATAGTAGAACTCAATATCCCCAAAAGTTAAATATTTGGGCTTGAATATTAGGTGAACATTTAATTGGACCATATTTTAATGACGGCAATTTAATCGGATGAAAATATTTGAATTGCTGCAAAATCAAATTACTCCTGCCCTTATACAATTAGGTATCAACTTCAATGATATTTGGTACCAACATGACGGTTGTGCATTACATACTCTCCAGATATGGCACCCAACGATTTATTTTTCTGGGGTTATGTAAAATCGAGAATTTATGGATTCCAGGACAGGGCCAGTTCTCTGAATGAACTTCAAATTCTACAAGCCTGTATGGAAATAACACCTCAAACGCTCACACATGTTCGTCAAGAATTTTATAACCGGCTCGGTTATTGTTTAGCTCAAAACGGGGGTTTATTCGAACATTTGATTTAAATTCATTGAAGAATTAAGAAGTTTTTTTTTAAATTTATTACCTATCTGCATATTACTTTTATTTAAAAATAGTAGGTACTTTCATTAGAATTTGATGTTATTTAAGGTTGTTATCATAGCGTTTTTTAATTTGTACTGTGTGTATTTACAAAAAAAATTCGTTTCTTACAAACGTAAAAAACAGTAAAACTTTTTTCATTAATACATACAAAAACTGAAAACTAGAACAACTTCCAGCATTACAATAAAATGTTCAACAAATAGATCGGATTAATTATCTTGACCTGTTACAACCTCTCGAATTATCATAATTAAAAGCATCTTAATAACTTGTTCTCGTGTTAGAACAATGCATTTTACAATTAACATAAATATACACTGAAAGTTGGCAACACTGTGCCTGTTATCCTGTTAGTACCTACAAATAATTTATACTTTTAACACATTGTCGTTATGAACATGTTTGTACATTTTCCACTTTATGATATCCTGTTATCAAAAAAGAATAATACACTGAATTTATATATATTTGTTTCTTTCTAATACAATGACATATGTGCCCACAGAAAATTCCTAATACTGTATATATATAAATACAATATGTCCCCCTAAGTTGGAATTATATGGAAACATTTTTCATTATTAATTTTAGGAAAAAAAAATATTCTTCATAAAAAGTTCTGCATTATCTAAAACCTAAAATACAGTCATCAAAAATTAAAATTTTTAGTCGTATACGAGGTTTGACAAAAAATATGAGTTTTACTCAAGCGTAAAGTACCTTTAAATTTGACAATATCGAAAAATGTTATTAAAAATAAACGGTTTTAAAGATTAAAACTTACTTTTCCGCATCTGATAGATGCCCTGAACAATATTCTATCATAAAATTGGTCACTTGTATACACTTCGGGGGATGTATCGTCGTGCTAACAAACAGAAATTTCCCTAAAAGTAACCAAAAATGTAGTATATCTGGATTTATAGGACCCGCTATACTCGCTCTAGTCAGCTGAAAATCAATAGGGTACATCTGTGAGGCACCTTGAAAAATATCCAAATAAAATTGGTCACTTGTATACACGGAGGCTGTATCGTACTAACAACCCGAAATTTTTCCAAAAAAGACCAAAAATGTGGCACTTCAGGTACCATAGCACCCGCTGTACTAGCTCTGGTGAGCTAAAAATCAATAAACTTCATCTATAAGACGTCCTGAATAATATTCAATTATAAAAGTCAATTTTATACACTATGGAGGCTGTATTGTGGTAACAAACTGAAATTTCTCAAAAAATGACAAAAATGTCGTACTCTAAGTACTATCGCACCTGTTGTACTGGCTCTGGTGAGTTGAAAATCAATAGGGTTCATCTGTAAGATGTTCTGAATAATATTCAATCATAAAATGTGTGACTTGTTGCACTCCGAAGGCAGTATCGTGCTAACAAACTGAAATTTTCCAAAAAATGACAAAAATGTGGTACTTCAAGTACCATAGCATCCGTTGTAATGGGTATGGTGAGCTGAAAAGCAATAGGGTTCATCTGTGAGATGTTCTGAATAATATTCAATCATAAAATTGGTGACTTGTTGCACTCCGGAGGCTATATCGTGCTAACAAGACATGTAACGAAAAGTGGCCGACGATAACGAGGACGATGACATACACACAGGATTTTTTTTCTAAAAACCATTTTTTCGTGCTGTTCTTGATGGAAAACGAGAAAATAACTCAAGATATTTTTTCAAAATTCCAACTTTTTTTGAGGTAAACCAATACTTTTCTCGCATATTAGATAGGTTGGGCGGAAAAGTAAAAGTTGATCACAATTAAAAACTACGTTTAAATATGAAAGTACATCCATTTAAATTAAAACTTTTTTTCCTAAAATTAATAATAGAAAAAGTTTCCGTATGATTCCATCTTAGGGGGAAATATTGTATATTCCCCATTATTTATTTATTACAAGTAGAAAATTAGATAGGAAGTAAAAATTACAATAGTCCGGCTCTGTGTACCCATCCATATTGGTGCTGGAACAAGCTCCGCCTTGTGATACCGTTTTAGCTTATACTTTTTCAAACAGCGTCTTCTCTTCTTTTCAATCTCATTGGAACTCTCGATTATTTTTAGTTTGACTAGTTATCGAATTCAGCAAAGCTGAAGTAAATCGATTGAGATTTTATGAAACGAACACAACAATACGCATCAAGTGCACCCAGAACAGGTAATAGCTATTTGGTTGACTTCTGACAAATTGACATTTAGTTCATATCTCTTAACCTAACTTTTTATAGTAAGCAACGAGCATCAACATTTTAAAGTTTTGTTTTTAAGAAAGATGGATCAAGAAAAAAATATAATAAAAGTTGGTGACAATATTATTGTCCAAAGGCAAGGTTACACAAAGTTACATAAATTAAAAGCACATGGTCGTTTAATATTAGGATCTTTTAATATAGAAATGGACAATGTGATTGGGGAAAAATATTATGATACATTTCAAATGAAAAATACTCCAGGAAATAAAAAATTTTATCTATTGGACAAAGTGGAAAGTGTTAATTCTGTAGTGAACAATTTAAATATAGAGAAATCTGGCATAGACAATAGAAATATACCAAATAACGCCGATTCACAAAGTCTTACAAAAGATGATATAGATAAACTTGTAGATGAAGAATTAAGTTCAAATAATATTGTTGGGCAACTTATTAATAATTCAAAAACATTTTCATTAAAGACAGGATATTCACAAGAAAAATATATCAAGAAAAAAGAGAAAAAATATTTTGAATATGTTCAAATTAAAAAACCAACAATCAGAATATTGGCACATATGTTTTATAGGCAGGATACTAGTAAAACTCTAGGAATAAGAATAGATGACTTGTCTCAGATTTTAACTTATTCTAATATTCATCCAGAAGGTAATAATTCAATAATAAATTTGGACGTGGGTACAAATAATTCATGCATTCAAGAATTTTATTAAGTACTACAAGTTTTCTGCTTAATTTTTACCATTGGCAGTAGTTGATCGCAGTGAAATAGTTTTTTTTAATTGTTATGTAAATAAACATTAGCCTTTTTGTCTTTTATAGGAAACCATCTTCTCTATGATAGTGGAACTTCAGGTCTTATGCCCGCTGCTATAATTAACGCCATAGGTCACAAAACAAGTGGACAACTTATACATATGCATCCTGGCAATGAATATCAAAGAAGTGCTTTTATTGCAATGCAATTTCCAAAAGAACAGGCCGATAGATGCATTAATGTCAATTTATATTCTGCTTTGAGGTGTTTTTATCAAGATAAGGAGGTTGTTAAGAAAAAAATGGAAGATATTAAATCTGAAGTAAATGATGATTTCGATGAAGCTGAACCACAAAGAAAGAAACTAAAATTGGAGGCAGAAAAGATGGATGAATTACCAGTAACAAATATTAAATTAGAAACACAAGAATCTCAGTCTCATCCATTAAAAGAGGAATCTGTGCAGAAAAAGTCTTGGCAACTAGATAATGAGCGAGCATGTACACTTTTGGAACAAAAAGTAGATTCCTTAATAATTACAGCTAAGGAACATCCTGTTAATTTGGTGAAAGAACTGTTACAATTTTTACGCGGTAACCGACATTTTGTAGTGTTTAGTTCTTTAAAAGAATTGCAGCATGATTTGTATCTTTATTTAAAAAGCCGCACTGATATAATTAATATTAAACTTTGTAATAGTTTTATGAGAAACTATCAAGTTTTACCAAACAGGACACATCCTGAAGTAAATATGACTACTGGAGGTTATATTTTAACTGGATATAAATTAAATGATTAATTTTAGCAATATTATATAGAAACATTTTTATGTAATTTTATACAAATATTAAAATCTACAATGTTTTAATAAATTTAAGAATCAAAAAACATATTTCAAGTTTACATATATCCCCTTCCATAGTAGTGTTTGCAGATATATCTATTGTGTATACCTTCACATGAGAGAGATAGAGAGAAGTTTCAAAAAGATTTTTCTTTGATAGGGGATTAATTTCCTTTGCAGGGCTGGATTAGGGTGTGTTTATTGGGTATCGTTAATGCGGCACTTATGGATTGAGTTTGGTATTTTTGGTGGGTCGGCTGAAAAACAGCCAAGTGGGAAAACATTGTCTAGAAGTGTCTAGAATGATTTTTTTAAAAAGGTGTATATAATTGAGAACGATGGAGCGGCCTTTTCGATAGAAGAAGGTCAGTAGGAAAGGTTAACTCTGCTGGTAAAGAAGGTTGATATTTGGAAGTATTGTAGTGTCTGGGACGAGGTGATAAAAAGTGTCTAAGAATTCAAGGGTTTTGCCGTCTCGTGAGAGACGACGAACCACACGGTGTTGCAGATAGTTATGATATTGGGCTGGCTAGGTGTCGAAAATTTTGAAAAATTGAGAGTTCGACGTAATTGTCAAGGATTTTGGGTGTCCCCGGCGTCTTGAGACAGGAATTGAAAAGAATGTATTATTTGTTACAGTTTTTGAATTTTTCTTGAAATAGTGACTAGGCGACATTTTTTAAAAATGTATGGGGTAGGGTTTTAGATGGTGTCGATAGACTTAATTGTATTTCAGGATCGAAGTTGCGGGGATTAGATGATTTTAAGCATGGTAAGGTGTTTAATAATAATAATCAAGCAAATGGAAGCAGGCGCAGCTGCGGCTGTATTATTCCGTCATAGGTCTATTTGGCTAGTGAATAAATTCACCATGCTACAGGGAAACCGCAGAAAATACATTCACTTAGAATCCCTTAGATGTAACTTTATTACAAGGCTCCATAAGCCAAACCTTATGTCCACGTATTTAGAGAGATATTTTTCCTCTTAGAAACTTAGTCTTGTCTAACCTTTGTAGTAACACAAAATGTGTGCTGGGATACAACCAAAAAACAATGCATCCCTCTCCACAGTGGCCTTTGCCGATATATCTATTGGGTATACCTTCACATTGACTTAGAATGCCTTAGATGTAACTTTGTTACAAGGCTCAATAAGCCAAACCTTAAATCCTCCATATATTTAGAGGGCAGAGGTTTTTCCTCTTCGAAACCTTACCTTGTCTAACCTTCACAGTAACACAAAATGTGTGCTGGGGTACTCAGCAAATTTAATGAACTTCCCTAATAAATATGGCACTATAAATAGCTATTACTTCAACATCTACATATGAAAAATTTGTTTAATATAATATATAATGATAACTTCACTTCAAGGTGTTTTATTTAATATACAGTAGAGGTGACAAACTATCGATAATTATCGATAGTGAAGACTATCGATATTATATTTACACTATCGATATTTTTCGATAGTTAGAAAACATGAAAACTAGATTTGACAGACGCACAGAACTTATCAGCACAACCAGTGTGGGTGGCTTGAGCTGTCCAGAAGATAGTCCAATCATTAAAAACTGACTGAAAAATATACTATTCATCTCTGGTCCTTGAAAAACAACCGTTCCATATAATAGAAGAAGATATAACCAGTCAGAATAGTTTGGCAAATAAGTAAATAGTAAATATACCAGTTACCACCAGTTCATCATTCATTAGTCTCTGAACTCTAATTGTAGACAGATAATCCCGTGACGGGTTAGGGTTTGGGATTATGGAGAAATTTATTACCAAATCGCAAGATATTGCAGGTAATTTATCAATGACAAACATATAATATATTTAATACTTTTCGACTATAATAGTTGAATAATACGTATTTTTTAGGACCTAGTACACAAAACAAAGAAAGTGCTGATGCTGGAGATACATCAGTGGATTCAACGTCCACATCAGATTCAGAAAATGCGGAAACAAAAGAAAAAGGAAATCTTCAGCCTGGAATTATTTCACGAAATCTGCAGATAAAAAGTTTGCCAAATGTGTGACTTGTAAGAAGGAATATAAAACAAGCGGGAATACTAGCAACCTAGCAGATCATTTGAAAACATTCCACCCAGTTCGCTCAACATCAAAACAGCCACACGAACAAGAATCAGCTACAGCAAGTACAAGTATAGATGTAAGTTCACCTAGATCTAGTCTACGTTCAGTTAGCCCTTTCTTTCGAAGAACTGTATTTTACGATAAAACATCCAAAAGAAAAGATGAGTTAGATAGGGCTCTAGCACTAATGATTGCTACTGATATGCAACCGTTTAATATTGTGAATGATTCAGGATTTAAAAGTTTTATCAAGTTACTTGATCCCAGATATGAAATCCCAAATAAAGGAACAATTAAAAATAAAATAATGCACAAACTCTATTCTGAAGCTGTTACTAAATTGAAAGATTCTTTAAAACAAACTTTTGCTATAGCAATCACAACTGATTGTTGGACATCTGTGTCAACAGAGTCTTATATTTCAGCAACATGCCATTATGTAAATAGTAACTTTGAACTGATAACTGCCCTTTTGTCCGTAAAAAAGTTAAGCGATAATCATACTGCACAAAATATTGCAAATTCATTAACTGAGACGTTCAATGAATGGGACATAAATGATAAAGTAGTTTGTATTGTTACTGACAATGCAAATAATATGTTGAAAGCTGCAGAACTTCTAAAGAAGAGACACCTACCCTGTTATGCTCATTCTCTGAACTTGGTTGTGCAAGACAACCTAAAAATAGAATCTATCCAAAATATTTTCAAAAAATACAAAGAAATTGTTACACATTTAAAAAGCAGCACAATTGCTGCGGACGTGTTTAGAAATGAGCAGATGGAGAATAATTCAGATGTCACAGAACCGCTTAAACTTGTACAAGAAGTAGTTACACGGTGGAATAGCTCATATCATATGATCCAACGAATACTGCAAACAGTGGAACATCTCAACTGTACACTATTAAAGCTAAGAAAAGCTCCAGCTCCCCTCACAGTAGATGAAATAACTGTCTTAAAAGATATTGAACTTATACTTATGTGTTTTGAGGAGGCAACTAGGAGAACATCTGCTGGAAGTACCGTAACTATTTCTCTAATTATACCAATAACTCATGGAATTTATAATTATCTGAATGATTGTTTATCCAAGTTAATAACTGAAGAGGGGAAATATTTTTGTACTGGTTTATTAGATTCTGTGAAAAAGAGATTGTTCTCATATGAAACGAGATCTGTAACAAGAATTTCAACCATCCTCGATCCACGATTTAAAAAAGAGGGCTTTCGAAGTCCAGATAATGCTAATCATGCATCTACTTTTTTGGAACAAGAGATGACAGAATTTGTTAGAAATAAAGCTGGCACTGTTAGGAGTCAAGGTAATGGTAATTCAACCAAACCAGTAACAACAAAAAATTCTCTTTTTTCCTTCATTGAGAAAAGGGTAGCAGAAAAGGCAAAGTCCACTTTAGCTGACATGATAATCATTAAAAGGCAATACCTGGAAAGAAAAAATTCAAATGAGGATGCTGATCCACTTCTATTCTGGAAGGTAAGTTTCTAATTCTTAGGGGACTTTAATGATCTTATACTTTTCACAATTCAAGCCAGTACATCCATGGGCCCTTAATTATAATGATTTTTAGGTCACAGGAAAAGAACTGGAACCCATGGCTGAAATTAGTCAGAAATATTTTTGTATTCCGGCATCATCTGTTGAGTCTGAAAGGACTTTCAGCGCTTCCGGGAACCTGATATCGGACAAGCGCTCAAGGCTTAAGCCAAAAAATATTAATATGCTTTTGTTCCTGAATAAAAATTCCTACCTTTTATATACAAATAATTGAATATAGTTTTTTCATTTAGTTTTATTCTTAATAAAATCTGAAATTCACAAGAAATATTTTATTTATTTGAGTCATAAGGTGTATCAAAATTCTGAACATTATTTTTTGGACTATCGAAAACTATCGATAATTATCGATAGTGACGGTACCAACTATCGATAACTATCGATAGTCGCCACTATCGATAGTTTGTCACCTCTACTGTATATTATACAGTATGGAAATTTCATTATTTTAGTTGCTGTATATATTTATAAAAAAATCCGAAACATGTCAAATTTAAATAATAAATTGACATTCTTCGACTTAAAAATGCCATCCCTACCTTCAACCCCCTTTGACAGGTACAACCCCCACCCCAATTTTTTAAATGGGAAGCTTGTGATAGTGTAAACCAGCCAATGATTGGCACTGTACCTATTATTGGCACACTATCCCTTCTTTTATTAATTTTATACCCTTTAGGATATAGTTCCCCAATAAATGGGATACTTTTCACCATCTCGCAACATTGCTCTTTACGAGTGATGTTTCACTCATAATGTAAACATTAATAGTGTCTTCGCAAAATTCAAGGTAAAATATGTCAAATTCTTTAGATACTTGGTTGTGAAATATTTTTTTACTATTGTTATGATTAAACATTCATTTTTTATACTTATATCTTGGTTTCTAAATTTCCAATTTAACCCGTAACCACAGACGCGGTTTCATTTTGACTCCTCGTTCATTGCGATTGCGCTATTTCTAGCCACTCCCACTATCTACCGCGCTTAGCGGTTCGGTACCTTTTAGTGATGGGCAGAATCGAATACTTTTAAGAATCGGATACATGGTATTCGAATCATTTTAGGAATCGAATACTTATCCGAGTACTGAGTTCTCGAGAACAAAGAATGTATATGGATGAGGACGAATACGAACGAACAACGAACACGAATACCGATACAACAACGGATACCGGTGCCTGTGCGAACTTTTCACTGCTCTTACGTGGTTATTTGTTAATCTCTGTTTTCTCTAAGGTAGCAGCGTAAGATTTTGGTTTCTTCGTTAGACAAGAAAACTTGAATGTAATATAAATATTTTGAAGAAATCAAAACAAACAAAATTTGTCGTGTATTTTAATTTGAAATAAAAGGTCAGGGTTTCTCTTAAAATGTTTATAAAGAAAATATAAAATATTTAACAGGATAGTGTACATGTTTCGATAAATGTAAAAATAATAAAGATTCTAATAAAACAACAAAAATAAATTCTTTAAAAAATATAGGCCTATTTACTGAAACTATTTAAAAATATACTCATTTCCAATTTTTTTGAAGATTAACGGTTTCGCCTAACATGTATTCACGAATTTGTGAATCCCACGAACCTACCTTACAACTAAATGCATGGGCATGCGATATGAGTTCTCAATTCAACCGAGCCGAGCAATCAATCCGAGTCCTCAATAGGAATCTGCTGACAATGCAGACTGTTAGTTTCGAGTTTATGCGATCAGCCATGCCGAGATCCGAGAACAGCCGGTATTCGAATACTTGGATAAAAGAATCGAATACACCGAGTACTGTTAAGAATCGAATACTTTCCGATTCTTAGTATTCGAATTCCCCATCACTAGTACCTTTCCATCTTCCAGTATTAGGTTTGTAACCAAAGAGTGTAGTTTGTGTTGAGCGTTTTTGAGTTGTAATTAAATTTGAAATTTTCGACGGGGTCAAAAAGACGTCAGGTCTGTATTTACGTCATTTATTTTATTTTACCGATGCATTATTTTCTTGTTTTTTTTTAAAAAAATTAGAAATGAATTTCGACGATCAACCTGGTCCTTCCAAGGGGCAAAGTATGGCGACAAGAACTACGAAGAAACATTACTAAACTGGGCTAATGAGATACTTTCTAGTGACAGTGACGCAGATTCCGACGCTGAATATATTACAAGTGACCATGAGAGCGAATCGGAAATCGAATTGGACGAAGATATGGAAAGAGAAGAACTTACAAATAAAGAAAACCAAAGTGAAAACTCAGAGACATACACTGAATCCAATTATTTCTATGGGTGAAACCGTTTCAAATGGGCCAAACAGTCTCCATATAATAAGAGCAGACGTATTTCGCAGCAAAATATTGTTATAAAATGTCCAGGTTTAAAAAAAGTAAATAGCCAAAATGCCGAACCTGAAGAAGTCTGGAAATTTTTTTTTGATGATAAGATCCTCACGCACATTCTACAGTGGTCCAATGCGCGTATGCAAATTATCAGATCAAAATATAAAAATGTAAATAACAGTGACACTCGGGACATTGATATTATAGAATTCAAAGCCTTTCTCGGATTGTTACTACTAACATCTATTTATAAATCCAATCATGAAAATATAAGATCGAATTTTGCTACAGATGGATCAGGTAGAGACATATTTAGATGTGTAACAAACTCCAATAGGTTTGCAATAATTCTGACTTGTTTACGCTTTGATAATCCCGAAACTAGATCCGAAAGAAAAAAAAACAAATCCTTTAGCTCCGATTTCAGAAATATTCAATGCTTTTATTGAGAACTGCCGTAGCGTTTACGCTTTAGGTACAGGAGTATATGTAGATTAGATGTTAGTTTCATTTCGAGGCAGGTCAAAGTTTAAGATGTATATGCCTGCAAAACCCTGTAAGTACGGTATAAAAATAATGGCCCTGACAGAACCGCATATCTTTACAGTGCTTACATATATTGTGGTAAAGATTCTGATGGTTTTGATTTATCCGACGAAGAAAAAAAATTCTCTAAACCAACACAGGCAGTGCTAAAACTTACAAAACCAATTCACGGCACAAACCGAAATGTTACTGCCGATAATTGGTTTTCCTCGATAGAGTTGGTAAATGTGTTGAAGACAAAAAACTGACCTATGTAGGAACTTAAAAAAAACAAAAGGGAAATTCCAACAGTCTTCCTACCCAGTAGAAAAAGGCCTGTTGGCTCCAGCTTATATGGTTTTACCAGAGACATGACTATAATATCCCATGTACCAAAACAAAACAGGGCAGTACTATTGGTCTCTTCAATGCATCACAATGAAAGTATTGACAGTGATAACGAAAAACCAGAAATAATACCTTATTATAATTGTAATAAGGGTGGAGTCGATAATTTAGACAAAAAGTGTAGCGTATATTCAACAAGTCGACGAACACAACGATGGCCAATGGCTATCTTTTTTAGAAAGTTAGACATTGCATCTGTTAATTCGTTTGTAGTTCATCAGTCCTATAGAGATAATGCAAAACTTGAACGATATGATTTTATAAAACAATTAGGAATGAAGCTACTGGTTCCAGAAATGAAGCGAAGGTTTCAAAATTTTCGCATTGCCCGTGAAGTTAGAATGTGTGTCGGACGTGTACTGAAAATAAAGGACGAACTGGATGAATATAATAACGAAGAGGAAAAATTTAAAAAAAGAAAGAACTGCAGACGGTGTCCTTCAAATAAAAAAAGAAAAACATCTCATTTTTGTGCTATATGCAAAATTCCCATGGAATGCACAAGACGAGTTTGTAAAGACTGCATAGCTTGAAAAATACAGGTTGTAAACCTATTGCACGTTTTGCCATGATTTGTTTTCTGCTAATATGTTTTTTCATTTCATATTTGTTAGTTTGTTTAGTTTTTTTTTAACACCGAATAGTATATTTGTTTATTTTTTCTTTAATTATTAATACCAAATTTATGGATATGTCAAAAATACCAAAATTTTGTATCTTTACATATATATGTTCTGTAAAAGCTGTTTTTTGTTATAAATCGAATAACTTTCTTAGAAGGTACCTTGAGGAGGTATAATAAAGATATATTTGTTTATTTTCTTATTTTACATTTGTTAGAACGTTTTGAACATAGGGGTCAATGTGACCACACGTCTGTTATAGTGTAACTAAATTATCACGTCTGTGGTTACGGGTTAACAACACTTCGATCAATTTACATTATTTTAGACGATGCCAACTATAGGGTCACAAACAATAAAATCTAGTTGGATGCATATTCATCAATTCATCCTTTTACTCAGTGAAACAAGTTGGCACTATGCTTTCCCAAACAATTATCTCTATTCTTTCCTTATGCCCATTTATTTATGTACCTAGATGCGAAGGATTAAAAATCTTAACAACGAAGAAACGGTTTCTAAAAGCATTAGTAGAAATAAAAACGGGAAAATCAATAAAATTTGGAAACCTAGATCGACTCTACAGTTTCGATTGTCAGGAAAAGTTAGAAAAAACGTCCTGGACCTAACACCTACTTAACCAACGATGAAGAAATGTTGCTTCTAGAATGGATAACACAGGGTAAAAAAAAGGATTTCCACGGAGGATGTCAGATGTTCAAACTTCCGTGAAGCAGTTTTTTGACAAGAGTAAAAAACCGAACCCTTTTAAAGAAAATGTACCTGGGCGATATTGGTATCAAGGGTTGTTAAATCGACATCCAATTTTGACAGAATGGAAACCGGAAGCAGTAACCAACGCCAGTGGGAATGTTGCCGAAAATGACATTCGCCACTGGTTCCAACAACTAAAGCTATTTGAAGGGCAAAGAGCTTTTCGCTATTTTACAAGATCCCACAAGAGTTTTCAACGGCGACGAAACGGCCTTTCAACTTTGCCCTAAGGGTGATAAGGTATTAGCAGTTAAAGGATTAAGAGATGTATACGAAATCGACCATGGCACAGCTAAGTCGAACATTACTGTGATGTCCAGATTGCTGCGACTGTTGCAGAGACTTGGCGCATTGGCGGTTTCGGACAATGACTGGATGAAAGCCGAACTATTCTAAGATTATGTAACGAATATACTCTATCCGCAATGGAAAAACACAAACATTACATTTCCGATCATCTTATTTGTGGATGGCCAGAAAACACACTTGACCTATGTATTAAGTCAATTGTGTAACCAGTTAAAAATAATTTTAGTGGCTTTTTATCCCAACGCCACGCGAGTTTTGCAACCAGCAGATATATCTTGTTTTAAACCTATGAAATCGATGTGGAAAGCTGCTGTCTTCAAATGGAGGAGAGATAATGATTGACCAAGGTACATTTGGCTCCTATATTGAAGGATGATATTTTGGGAATAAGCAAGAAAATTATCATCACTGTTTTTAGGACTTTTGGGTTTTGTCCTTTATAATTTTTCTAAATGTTTAGGTATGCCAACGTTACTGATAAACAAAGCGCTACTCAGGAAAAGGCTAAAAACATTCAGAGTTTCGAAAGGTTTGCTGAAATTCTTGAAAGAAAAACATTGAAGAACTGAAGAAACTAAATAACGATGGCGCCGTATCTATTTCCGAGGACACTCAGTTTCCCTTGAAGCTTTTAAATAAATTTCAAATACCAAATACAACAACGGATAATTTGATAAATCCAGAAAAAGGATATATTGTTGCTGAAAGTTGCAATGCATATTCCGATCTTGAAGAGCATAATATAATATATGTTACTATTCCAGGGTGTGACACTGGAACCAGTCATATGGATATCCTGGAATCTCCCTGCGACAGCAAGGAGACAGATACGATCGTCAAAGAAATTAGTTCTATAGAAGAAGATATTATGGGCATGCCGGTAATAATCATTGACGATAATACAAATGAGAGTCTAAATTATTTACTGTGATCTAAAACACCCCAAAGAACTGGGAAAAGATGATCAGAAAGAATGCCATTTGTCATTACATCTACAGGATTTAAAAAATTCATGAACAAAAAAAAAGTTAAAGCTGACAAAGAGCAGATCCAAGCTGAGAGAAAATCAGAGAGAGGGACTAAAGGATAAGTGAAGATCGATAAAGCAACAAAAAAAGTAGCAACCCAGCAAACAGACAAAAAGTGAAAAAATGCAACACTAAAACTACACATGGTGACAGGTTAATTAAAACGAAACCATGATGTGTAAAAAAAAATATTACATCACACGAGCAGGAAAAAGAAAGAATAAAAGTAACAAACGTTGAGGTGTACCAAATTCGAACATGCCCGACAAATCACCAGAAGGAAGTCCAACTGATTTACAAATTGAACATGTAACAAAAAAATCATTTGTACATGAAGATGAAAACAAAAATAATGGCATGCAAGCCAAATTCAATCAAGACAAGTGGTCTTCATTTTTGTTGCCAATTTAGTTCCAACCAAAATAAAACAGGAATATAATGTGAAAGCTGTAATAAGGCCTTCCACACGGATTGAATTTAAAAAATAATTTGCACAAATCAAATTCTGAAATTTTAAAGTCCCTTTCCTGTTTAAAAAAATATGATTAATGTTCTGTTTTTTTATTTTTAATAAAATAATTATTCGCCAATGTGTTAAGTGTTGTGTGTTTATTAAACCATTTTTAAACATTCTAATTGCCTTTGTTTGAAAGTTTTGCGTTAACTAACACAACTTTACTGCTGGGGCCAATAACTGAAACATTGGGTGCCAACAATAGGAAAAGTGTGCCAACAACTGGTGCATTAGCAGCATTTATTTTATTAATAATGTTTTAAAAGTTGTTTGTCGCTATAAATGTGTTTAATCAAGCACACATATAAAAAATAGATATTTCAGTTAACATTCTGGTATAGTACCAAAGAATTCAAATAAAACAAAAATTTTTCTTCTCCGGCGATTGCTTAAAGTGCCGACAATTGGGGCTCTTATCCTATATCGTTTGAAAAGTTTCATTCTCTATTCAGAAATGTTATCGTTTTAAAGTTTATTGCAAAAATTAACATTAACGATTTGCTCAGATAAATTTGGGGAGAATAGAGGGCTGCATTTGGGTTAATGAGAATAATAATTGCTTTAAAATATTCAATTCGAGCTTTTAACAATTTCACCTTCCTTGGAATTCTGGAAGCTTTGAAGGAGGTTGATCTGCAGACTACAATGATAGGTTAACATGAACTGAATTAAATATTCCCAGTGCCGTCCGGCTTCCGAGCATATAAATATATCAAAATATGTCATTCAAGTCTATTAACACTCACTATCCAAGAATTGTCGGTTTTAGGTAGGTAAGCAGAAGACAGGTGGGGAGAAACATTGTTCTCTTTTTGTTTTCCAGAGAAGAATTTTTATTGCAATAATGCCAAAGCTCGACATAGAATGAATTAAAAATAAAATGCTTTAAAAATCGAACAACAAAAAATATGAGAATCAATGAAGTAAATATTCAAAATGCTTGCTGTGAACGTATTGACATCCTTGATGTGGCTCGAATTGAAAGATTTCCAATCAATCGAGAGTGTTAATTTTCTTTAATTTAATTAATTTAGCTTCGAATACTTTAATATTAAATTTGAGGTTATTGTTTTGAGAAATAAAGCGATACATTCATTTTCGAGTCATTTATTATACTGAGCACAAGCAGGGATGCCAAATGAATATAAGTAAAATTCGTGAGATTTGAAAAAAAAAATCGTGATATTTCGGAAAAAATCGTGAGATTTCGGAATAATCGGAAATGGGGTGTTGTCAAACCTTCTTTATTTGTTTGATAATGGTTGTATAAATTGAACGAGGTAGGCAGAACAAAACATTCAAATTAAAAAATACTCTGTGTAATGAAATATAATACAAATTAAAAATGTAACAAAATATTATTAAAATGAAATAATATAAAACAAATTAAAATGTAATGATAGTCAACAAATAAAAAAAACTGAAACAATATACCTAATTAATTAAATATATAAAAACATTAATCTGAATCTTAATTCGAATCAGATTTTATATTTCAGTAATAGCCGGGATTACTTATTTTTTTTTAAAATATCACAGTCAATTTTAAAATTGTGGCATTGGCCAAGGTTGGAAACCAAACTTTTTGTGTGTAATACACCTTACTGTATCCGTCTTAAGACGATTTCTTAAAGGTGTTTTATTTAAATTGGCCAATTAAAAGATACGATCTGCGTTGGCACTGGAGTATGGCAAAGATAATTAAAGACTAAACAATATACACTTTTGAATTTTGGGTTCTCATTTCCCGGATTCACCGATACGGCATAGACTAGGCGAGAATAATTTCGATATAAGACAAATCGACAATATTTTACAATGTTACCATTTTTTTATTTCGTTGTTCTTGAGTATGTAATGTATTAAAAAATCGTGAGAATATGTAGTGAAATCGTTAGATCGTGAGGTTTGGCATCCCTGAGCACAAGAGCAAGTGGCTCTAGCCGGTATCGTCTCGAGAACATTCGTTGGAGTAATATGCGGCGTTGCCGGCTTTTGTAAAAAGATATAGAAAATACAAATACTTGCAGTGAACTGCAACAATCCTAATCTTAAATAAAAATGTCTTCTAACATTATTAAACATATCCGGCGTGATCGACCTAATCGCAAGCGTTATTCGTTCTTTCAAGCCATCTAAATCAAGGAGTTTAATTTTGTACACAATACTGTTCACATGTCCCCATAAAAAGAAATCTAATAAGTTACAGCAAACGCCAAATGTGATGGCGAACATGCCCCCTGCGCACTAATCCATTTTTAATTTCACTCCCTTTACAACTTTTCTTGATAAAGGCAAGTGCTCTGTGCAGAGGTGTTTCATTATTTGTCTTCCAGTTTTGTATTGTGCTATTGTGTGAAAAACTGAGGTCGACAAGTTGGATAATCGCAATCCAATGGTGGTTGGGTTGGGAGGGTCTCTACCTGCGCGACGACTCGCTATCACTTTTGGCGTTTACTATAAGATTAGATCATGGCACCGACCATTCTATCGATCCACGCCTCACTATCTACCGATTTGGAAATACGGCGTCGAGGGACCGCCGGACATTGCGTTGGCAATGGAAACAAACTGACATTGCCAAGGAAACTGTTTGATGTATTTTTAATGGAGATTGTCTAAAAAGAACACTTTCTTAGTATTAAGAGCTAAATGGGAATACGTTTTGAGGACATTGTAGCAAATATATCACACCCATTTAAAAAAATGGGAGTTTTTCTTGTTATTTGAAGGGGATTGATAGATAGATAGCCTTCACAGAGGTGGCTTATGGCCTATTCCACAGCGATATTTTCATATCTATTGTGGTCCTCTCAATCTAGATTATATTCTCCAGTCTTATTCTTCTGATGAAGCCTATCAGCTTAGAGAATGAATCTTTCATGTAGTTCATTATCAGTAGCTTTCCTATGCCTAGTACCAAGAACCACACGTTTATTATACTGTCACAGTAACATGAAGGGGGTGGAAGGTGGGAATCACATTTTCACGCTGAAGAATGTCAATTTATAGTTTAAATTTGATGTGTTTCGGGATTTTTAACAAATATGTACAGTGACCGAAATAATGAATTTATTCCATTCGACTTTTCCCCACTGTAAATCAAATATACTGTAAAAAATTTAGTTATAGGTTGCACACCTTTAAAATCTATACATTCGGGCTGGAATTTAATTTCATTTTCTTCAAAGTTATTTCATTAATTCAAAAAATTATTTGCTTCCATTTTGTCTTGTCATTCATTTCGTAATAATAAGAAAAGTAAGTAATAAACCAATTATCTTAATTGCTGTAAAAATAACAATGAGCTAGTTTCATGAATTTCAATGAAAATGTCACAAGGTATATTGGGTCTGAACTAAGTATTTGCAACTAATAACGCCTCTCTACGATTTCAAATAAAAATGAAGCAAATATTGAAATTTGAATTCTTGTTGTAGACTGTGGTAGGCTGGAGCCAATGGCAAACAAAGAAATTTTGCGCTGTTGTCACGAGGGAAAACTTTATAAGTAGACTATAATTTATTTACGATAAAAAGACGATGATGTCATTTTTAGTTACTTTCCTGCTTATCAGAATAAATATTAATTTACCAACCGTGAATAAAATTTATCCTGAACAGCCAGGGCAATTTACAGCTAACGTGTTGGCAAAACTTCAAGACGTTGGCAAATCAACTGGTAAAATTCCCCAGTTTGTTTTGACGTTTATTGACATTCGATCATCGTCTAATATTTTTTTGCTGCTTTTAAATTCACTGCTTCTTTAAGATTAAAAAAACAGTTATTTTCATAACTAATTATTTAGTCAAATTTGCAGTGTGTGATTAATAAAATGCCGAAACAGCTGAACAGAAAATGTCAAGAGATGGTAACATCTTTGTTGAGCTATTTTGAACGAGAATGTCGAAATTGGGGCCCGCTTCACCCGCTTATTGCAGTAAGAGACGTAAGTAATAGTATTCGCTATTTGTATTCATCGTTATTAATATTATTGTTACATATTTAAATGTAAATGATTAAATGTTTTTAATGTTAGGTTAGGTTAATTAAACTTGATAATATATTATTCTTTCATAAATTGAAGTAATTATATTGTAGAGAGTTGCAGAAGCTTTACAACTTAGCGTTACCACTGTTATATACGAAATGAGTATATTGAATTTACTGTTTTATTTTATTCACAATTAACTAACACAATATTTTTTCAGAGGAACACATAACTTTGAAAACTTTAAGAGACAAACTCCAGGAGCGTGAACTCTTTAATGGTTGTTTAACATCACTCTGGAAGATAGTGGAAAATATTGTATTCAAATACCAAAAAGATGATCCTCGTCGTGGTTTAATTGAGTTGCCACATATTGCATTAAAACGTGTACATTTTCTACATGAATATGTCAAGATAAAAAGGGAAGGTTTATATCAATTTCTGTTTTTGGATGAGACCTGGATATTTAAAGACGGCCCTGTTGGACGTTCTTCGCAAGATTCTAATCATAGAAGTGTGAAAAAAACCAAAATTGGTGGTCCAAGGTAATTGAATAATAAAATTTAGCAATTAATTTATGATGTACTAACATTCCTGCCATTTTAAGACCTTTTCAAATATTTCACACTATTTTATTTAAATCTACATAATTATTAATAGTTGTTTTTAGCTATGCAGTCTATCTAGGAAACCTAGTAGTAATTTGGTATTTCCTTATTGTAGGTATATAGTATTGCATGCTGGTTCCTCTTCTGGATTTATTCCTGGAGCAGGGCTGGTTTTTTCTTCCAAAAAACAAGATGGTGATTACCACGGTGAAATGAACCGAGAAAATGTTTTGCATTGGTTTGAATACCAGCTTTTAGTGAACTTGGAAGAACCTGCCACAATTGTAATGGATAATACAAGTTATCACAGTACAGTGATCAATAAAGTACCAACAACAGCTACCAAAAAGGCTGATATACAGAATTGGTTGATACAAAATGATACCCCTTTTGAAAATACTTTCCTCAAAACCCAATTATTGAATTTAGTACAACGGTAAGTTGATATAAACATTTTTCAATATATTATGGTAATACTTAGATAACTTATTTTGTTTAAATATATGCATTTTTGTAGGAATAAACCACCAACAGTATATGAAGCTGACATTATCTGAAAAATATGGTCACAAAGTGCTTCAACTTCCCCCTTACCACTGTATGTTCAACCCAATTGAACATATTTAGGGCATAATTAAAAAAACTTATAGAGATCATGTGGGAACTGATGGTTCTTCAACAGAACAAGCAATAGGTGTATGGAAAAAGGATTTAGAAAAAGTGACTCCTGATATTTGTTCAAAGACAGTAGAGCACACTGAAAAAATTATACAAGATGGGTGGGATAGAGAAGTAGTATTTGATAGACAGGATGTGCCTCCACTTATTATTAATTTTGACAGTGACGATGAAGATAGTGATAATTTTGTAGTGGAGTAGTGGAAATCTTGTGTTTTATTTTTTGTATATTTTTATCCAATCTGCTTTATTTCCACCTTTTCAAAATCACTAATAACTATTATTAAATTAATTAGGTACAGTTATTTTATAATACACAAATTAAAACAACGACCACAGTATCTCTTCATAAATAATACTGATAAAATGAGAGATTTTTTATTTTTATATCTTGTAACAAAATTTTATTTTGTGTATCTATATTTTTCTTTTCCATTCTATTTTTATTATAATAAATATAATAGATATTGTATAAAGAAACAATATTTAAATTTGTATGAAGATGATTACAGCTTGTATTGATTCCTTTTAGCGTAAACCCTTGCAGTACTCTTGAAGATGGTTCTATAGAGCATAGAATATGGTATAAGGACCTACAGTTCGTCATTTAACCCTCTTCTACGTAAAATAATTAAATGTTAATTCGAATGTAGAATGATTGGTTACTGTTTCTTGTATATTATCCATAGTTTTTCATGAATAAATATTTATATTAAATTAATCAAGCGTATCATACAAGCCTTTTATTTTTAAATACATATTTTTGACTTACGCCCTACGAGGCACGGAACAATGAAAAAGAAGAACTGTCAATCTAACATCAGATTGACTTTTCTAGTTTTTGTTGAGTAAAGGAAAAAGCTACAGCTTGGCAACATCACAATATTTTGTTTTGCAAGGTCATCGTCTTTTTATCTAAATAAACTATAGTTATCTTTTTTATTTAACACCCGTTAAGGAGAAACGCAAAGTACTGCCAAAACGTACTCTTTCAAATAATGTTCTCCTAATCGGGTGCTTCTTATTAAAAAAGGTAACTCTTTTGTAGTCAAAGAAATTTGGAAATATATATTTTAAATTGCAGTGTTGATGCTTTCAAAATAGAAAATATAATGTATGTATAATGAAAATTAAATGTTCTCCATGTAGGTTGAGCTGTTTGGAAAACATGATGTAACACACATACACAAATTGCGTTACCCCAGAGTTCCGAACTCGATTTAGTACCGGATCGCTTATTCTTCTTCTGTTTAGGAGAGTTCGAGTGACTGATACACCATGTCCACATCCACTTGAGAAAGATTTGTCGAATTAGTTTCGGTGAAACCTGGATTCATTTTAAAGATGTCTTTTAAAAGGCAATCAAACAGAAGCACACTCTCTACAATAAAATAATATAACTCAAACGACTAAAAAGTCGGCGAAGATGATATCTGTTGGTTGTGGATATTGATGTCAATTGTCAAATTCTTCTAGTCGACTTTCACTTTGTATTAATCAACTTGGATAGTCAAGTAGGATTTGTCAACAGAATGTACTTTCAATCTGACACCAAGGGTTTCTGCCATTGGTCGACATAGAGAGGTTTATTTAAATTTAATAAAAATTTTAAATCTAATTTACGAAGATATTTATAACTTTTTGAGATAAATATCGTTATCATAGAAAAATATATGTTATTCTTAATCCTTCTGATATAATTTCACTTGTTAATTCATATCCATGAAACTAGCTCATTCAGTTTGCAATAAAAAAAACCTACTTACTTGTACATAAAACTGTTGTAACACTGCTTTATAATTCTGCGGTATCAAGTACTCTAAATATTCCTGCAAACATTCGTATTCTTTAGCTAAAAATATCAGACTTTCTACAGCTACTATTCTTTCAGACAAACCATACAACGTTTCTGGATTTTTTAAATCTACTACCGGTGAAATGGAAGGCTTATGAACTTTACCAGTTTTACCTGTATCTTGATCTATTGTCATGTTTTCTAATATCAGATCATTTGAGATTCTCTGCAATGTCATATTAAGCTCTTGAGAGTATAAGTTAGCACTGGAAACGCACTAAAATTAAGAACAAATAAACGGTTTTAACGATTAAAACTAACTTTTCCGCATCTGTGAGATGCCCTGAACAATATTCTATCATAAAATTGTCACTTGTATACACTTCGGAGGATGTATCTTAATAACGAACCGAAATTTCTCCAAAAAAAAAACCAAAAATGTAGTATATCTGTATGTATAGGACCCGCTGTACTTGCTCTAGTCAGCCGAAAATCAAAAGGGTACATATGTGAGATACTTTGAAAAATATCCAATTATAAAATTGGTCAGTTGTGTACACTCCACAGTCTGCATCGTGCTAACAACCAGAATTTCTTCAGAAAGGTCCAAAAATGTGGCACTTCAGGTACCATAGCACCCGTTGTACTAGCTCTAGTGAGCTAAAAAACAATGAGGTTCATCTATAAGACGCCCTAAACAATATGCAATCATAAAATTGGTCAGTTGTATACACTCTGGAGGCTGTATCGTGCTAACAAACTGAAAATTCTCCAAAAATTACAAAAATTTGTTACTTCAAGTACCATAGCACTTGTTGTACTGGCTTTAGTGAGCTGAATATCAATAGGGTTCATCTTTGAGACACCCTTAATAATATACAGTCATAAAATTGGTCACTTGTATATAATCCGGAGGCTGTATCATGCTAACAAACTGAAAATTCTCCAAAAATGACAACAATTTGGTACTTCAAGTACTATAGCTCCTGTTGTACAGGCTGTGGTGAGCTGAAAATCAATAGGGTTCATATGTCAGATGTCCTGAATAATATTTAATTATAAAATTGGTAATTTGTTGTACTCAGGAGGCAGTATCGTGCTAACAAACTGAAATTTCCCAAAAAATGACAAAAATGTGGTACCTCAAGTACTATAGCACCCGTTGTAATGGGTATGGTGAGCTGAAAAGCAATAGGGTTCATCTGTGAGATGTTCTGAATAATATTCAATCATAAAATTGGTGACTTGTTGCACTCCGGAGGCTATATCGTGCTAACAAGACATGTAACGAAAAGTGGCCGACGACAACGACGACGACATACGCACACGATTTTTTTTCTAAAAACCATTTTTTCGTGTTGTTCTTGTTGAAAAACGTGAAAATAACTCAAATTTTTTTTTCAAAATTTTAACTTTTTTTGGGGTAAACCAATACTTTTCTCGCATATTAGATAGTTGGGCGGAAAAGTAAATAGCTATTTGTATTACTAGGGAGGAAAGTGCCACTTTTCCTCCCGCAGGATGTAGTTTACTGCCCGACGCGAAGCGGAGGGCAGTAAACATCCAAGCGAGGAAAAGGCACTTTACTCCCATGTGATAATGTGATACATATGATTTTTCCTCCTACCCACCTTTTTTGAAAATTTATTTACGACACAAATAGGTAACGAATATAATTAAGAACACAAGAATTATTTATTAAACAAATTTATCAATATATGTTATACAATTAAGTACATAGTATTGTTTAACTATATTTTAGAATTATTTATGTTAATATTGAATGTGCAGTTTTGAGCAGCACTTATATGAACACCATTGGAAGAAGATAGGATTTGAACAGGAGCTTTAGTATTTGAAATATTTACGCTTAGGACTTGGCTGATTTTGATCAAGGTCAGGTTCTACATTATTTCCCATAATTTGATCAAAATTTTTTCTTTTTTTGTGTAAGATTGTTCTACATAACCTTCTGCAATATTGGTTGATTTACAACCGCCATGCTGTTTTAGAGCTAAAATATCCCCACCAGCGTTTACTAACAGAATTGCTGAAGTTCTTCTGAAACTGTGCCCTGTGTAATGTTCGGCATTTGGAAGATTGAGATATTCTGCAATTTTTTGTGGTATTTTGGATAATAAGGTTAATGACGCTATGTTGGCTTGTTCCTTAATATTAGGTGGTGTATTTGGAAATTCAAAATCGCTTGAATCGCTCTCCATTTTTCAAAAATTCAAATGAATGTAGCGACTTTGCACCTCAAAAGTAAATCGCCGTGTTTACTGTCAGTGAGCCACAGCATACTATGCTTTTCTTATTCTGAACTCAAAAAACGTATATCTAAGATTCCTAAAGTTGAAATTTGTATTGAAGAACTACGTTGAAGTAACATTAATGCTTGATTTTTACCAAAAAACAGGATATACAGGATGTTCTAGAAATTATGGAAACAATATGAATATAATGAATTCACAAGTTTCATCGTTTACAACTTACTTGAAATGAGGGGGAGGAAAAATACTTTCCTCCCTAGGGAGGAAAGTACTTTTCCTCCCTAGGGAGAAAAAGTATGAGTTTCCACCCTGATTTGAGGGAGAAAAGTGTGTACTTGCTATAGGGGTAGGAGGAAAAATATATTTCATTATTTATGTCTATAGTAGGATTAAGAACATACATACAGAACTTATATTAAATACAACAATGCTTGGAAATAAATATTAGTTATCAGTTGTTATGATATTTGAATAGTTGACCTTTCCCAAAATTATAATTGAATCATAATTAGAAATATTTTATACATCGCGATTGAATATTTAGACTAGTTAAACAAACGTTTATTGTATTTTTCTAAATTACATTTCTGAAAATGTGCATGTGCATTTTCTGAAAAATGTACATTTTGTAAAAAAATTGTGCAATAAAAATTAATACTTACCAAGTCGGATCCAAAGAATGAATGGACTGAATATAAATAATAATCAAAAAGTTGAATCATGGATGAAATAATACGAAAAGCTATAGGTTTTAGCAGACGAGACATTTGAATGTATTTTCCCATTTGACGAAGTACTGTCAATGTAGTATTGGTAAGAATTGGAGTATTTGTTTGCGTCTTTTCCTTCTTCTCCTTTCGTTTTCCATTCCTAAAAATTACAAGAGAATAAATAATTTTGAAAAATTTCATGTTCAACCCGAATTGTTTCGAATTTGGGGTCTATTTACTCTGGGTTAAATCAATTTACAACAGATAATATCTCTTAAAACTAGTTTTAAGAAAATCAAACATTTAAAAACATAGTTAAACTTTTGTAATACTAATACTGCCATCATAAAATATCGAAATAGTTGATTCACAGAATTTAAACCATCTAAGATTAACCCTGGAGTGCACACGTGAGCCTGAGAGGCCCAAGTGAAAATTTAAGTGAAGATAAAACAGAAAACTCTTCATCGAATTACATGAAATCCTGTGTAGCTCCCTGTAATAATAAAACTAATTCACTCATCCACAAAAAAACGTTTATAAGTTGAATAACCCGAGAGTAGAGGGCGTAATGGGCCTAATAGGCCCCACGTGTTAAGTGAGGTTATAATTTCATGTCAGTTGAGAAATGTGTTTGTGCATTTATTTCTTGGATTTTTGTTAGTATTATTACGCTATAGTAATTTATTATAAACTCAAAGTATACAAAAAAGTCGAAAAAAGGTGAGGAGATATTTTTATATGATGTATTCAGCATGCGACGTTTATATTAGTTATATTAGTCATTTACAGAAGGAATTTGAGATGGGCGAATATGAAAAAGTAGTTGCTAGACTTTAAAAACTATTTGAAGACGTCTCATCAGTTGACGAAAACTTTGACGAAGATGCTGATGACTCAACGGCTGATTCAGACTTTGTTTTATCAAGTGATCATAACTCTGATTCAGAACAAGAGCTTCAGGAAGTTGAGAGATTTTCAGATCATGATGAAATGGTTTCAGATAACTATGCGGATGAACAAGGAGTTTCTCGTCGACGAAAAACACATTTTATAGCAAGGGATGGTACCAAATGGAGCAAACGATGTCAACCAAGAAATGTGCGTACTAGACAACACAATTTGTACACACATTTACCTGGTGTCAAACAGTACGCTAAAGGTGTTCAATTGCCTTTAGAAAGTTGGTCTAAGTTGGTAGATGACCGAATGTTGAATGATATAGTGGCCAACACTAATATTTTTATCAGAAAATCAACTCCTGATGCAGATTTTGATAATAGAAAGAAAGAGACAACTTTAAAAGAAGTAAAAGCTCTAATTGATTTACTGTATATAGCTGGTGTGAAACATGGAAACAGAATAAATCTCAGCGAATTTTGGGCAACAGATGGTTTGGAAAATCCTATTTTTCCAGCTACAATGGGAATAAATAGATTTCGCTTTTTACTCAAGTGTATAAGGTTTGACGATGTCACATCAAGAGAAGAAAAGCGTCAATTGGACAATATTGCACCAGTAAGAGGTTTGTTAGAAACTGTCAGTCATCATACTGTATTGGTGAATATACAACGCTAGATGAAATGCTCTGGGCTTTTAGAGGGAGATGTCGGTTTCTAATGTACATTCCCAAGAAGCCAGCGAGATACGGTTTGAAAATATTCGCGTTGACGGATTCCAGAACAGCCTATGTAGCAAATCTAGAGATTTATGCTGGTACTCAGCCAAATGGGCCCTACAAAATCAGCAACAAAAAGTCTGATGTAGTAGAAAGAATGTGCGAGCCAATTCACAACAGTGGAAGGAATCTTACAATAGACAATTGGTTCAGTAGCACAGAAGTAATGAAAAGAATGCTCATGCAGTATCGCCTTACTATTGTCGGTACTTTCAGAAGAGATGCAAAAGGAATTCCTTCAGAATTTACTGCAAAAAATCGAGAAATATATTCCAGTCTTTTTGGCTTCAACGAAGACATGACAATAGTTTCGTATGTTCCAAAAAAAAGCAAATGTGTGATTCTGGGATACACAATGCATCATGATGATGCTATTGATGAATGTACAAACGAGAAAAAAGACCTGAAATAATTACCTTTTATAATATTACTAAAGGAGGTGTGGACACAGCAGATCAGATGTGTGGTGCATACAATGTAGCAACAAACACTAGAAGATGGACAATGGTAATATTCTATGGAATACTGAATATTGCTGGAATGAATGCAGCCATAATATACTATTCGCAAAAAGATAAAATTGAAACTAGGAGATCATTTCTGAAAAATTTAGGAATGGAACTAGTGAAAGATCATTTGGAGGACCGGGCCAAGAATAACCATTTGCCAACAAAAACAAGGTTGGATGCAAGAAAGTTCGTTGGATTACTTGCTGAACACGTCATGCCTACTGAAAAGGGGGTCACAAGAAGAGATTGTAATTTTTGCAGCAAAAGAAGGAAAAGTCGATATTTTTGTGAAAATGCAGTAAGTGTGTTTGCTTAGAGCACTCACACACTTTTTGTCCACAGTGCGCCAGCAATATGATGGAAGATGAACAAGAAAGTGAATGAGACTTTAGTTGCTAGTCATAACATTTTACCTTACAATAATTGTTATTTGTTTGGTGTAATATTTTTTTTCTATTTTTATTTTCAATAAAAGTTCAGTATAAATACTTTCCAGTCTTTAAATTTGAATTTCAATGAGTCCCTGACGTATTTTTAGGACTTTCTGATACTTGGGCCTATTAGGCCCGACGTGTGCATTGGTGAAATTTTTTTTCACGTGTGCACTGCAGGGTTAAAAAACAAATAAATTGTACAGCTTTCAAAAAATATACTCCTCATGAGCATTGAATAAAATAGGTTTAACATATAGGTGACAAAAATGGTCAAAGTAACAAATATCCTTGGTAACTTGTCAATGAAGGGGTACTGATAAAAATAGTCATATTCCAAATATAATAATTACCTCATATTATTAAAATCTTCCACATAATCGTTTTCTAAATCTTGATTATCATCACTTTCTTCTTCCGAATAATATCCAGATCCATCATTTTCTAAAGCCATAATGTCTTCCTCTATTATAGTATCATCTAGACCAGTATCAAATGGAGTTCCATGTTCAGCAAACCGAATGAAATAGTTCCCTATTATACTACTACCATCTAGTGAATGGGTTGATGAACAACATTCTGTTGAATTAGTGGAATAGTTTATGGTCGTAGAACTTACTTGTGTACCCAACTTAAAGGTCTTAATTGAATAACGAAAAGGTTTGAATTCCTGAAAAATGGAAATAAAATTAGATATATATATATATATATATATATATATATATATATATATATATTAATTTTTCTTCTTCTATTAATTATAAATTTAAAAATATGATTAATGAACAGGTTAGAACATATATTGTCATTTCTTTTCAACATAAATAATAATATTAATACTTCAACATGAACTAAGCACATTTATAAAACATGATAAAGCCTATTGAACAGTAAAAAATTTATATAGCTATATAAAAAAATTAAACGTGCCCATTCAATGATTTTACTTTAATTAAGTAAGTTATTTTGGAAGAAAACTGAAAGCAATGAGATATTGGGAAATTATAAATTTAAAAATACTTGAATAGTGCAAATTGATAAAAAATAAATAAATCTAGAAACAGTTTCTATTGGTATTTGTTTTGTACAACATAGAAATGCGAGATAGCTCCTTAATACCACAACTTTGGGAAAGGAAATAGAAAGTATTAATAATTGATTCCAACTCTCCATATTTAAAAAAAAATCGTGAAATACCTATCAACTTATAAGATTGTCTGTAATATTCTAATCAGAGGAAGAGATTTTTGAATCCTATCCAATATAAGAACAGACAAACTAACAAAATATGTAGTATGTATGTAATTACCTGTAATTGGCTCATTTCAAAAGATGATTTCACTGGACAAATTTCCCACATTTCATTCTCCAAAAATATCTTTAATTCCTCTAAACGCTGTGCATGGTAATTCATAAAATAGTATTCACTTTGCTTTCTTATAGATTCTTGTAAATCTTCAGATTTACTAGAACAGAATTCTTCTCCTACTTGGATTAGCCTAAAAATAGTAGAACATACAAATATGCCATTATGTAAACCACAAAGTGGTATAATGATAGTTCTAAGTTGAATAGATTTTGTATAACTGTATTAATAAAAATTATTACCAATCCCGACAACTAGACCATGTTTACAAACCATAGTAATTTAATCTCCATTATAGTAGTTGCACATCAATAATTCAGCAGTTTAAGACTCATGATGAGGGGTGATTATTAAAGAAAATTGAAGATAAGTTGATAAGAGCATAGTCCAATCTATGGTGAATAAACAGAATAGATAGATTACAAGGAACTTGATTGATTAATAAAGTACCAGATCATGTAGCAGAAGCAACACACTGATCAATATTTTCAGGCTCTTCAAGAGCTGCCCAGTGAGGAGTTCAACAAGATTCTAAATTGGAATCAAGCAAATGCTAGAACATTTTCCATTGACGCGGGTAAAGAAATGTGTTGGGATTAATTTTTTAGTATTTATCATAAAATTTGACGGACTTAAATTTTTGTGATTTATTTTAATAATTTGGACGTGTTTCCAAGTGAAAACACTACAAATAAGTGAAAAAAAATGTTTGGATCTCATATCAGCGAGATAAATAGAAAAAATGAAATTATGATAACTTACCTATGAACGACTCTAAGCACTTGTACAAATTGATCAAACTTATACTTTGTCAAATCACCATTTAATAATAAGCTGGACACTTTTCTTTGTACGTCATCCCATATTTTTATTAAATTATGGTTTAATTTTTGTTTGCTTACAGTAATATCACTGCCCGATTCGGTATTATCCATATCATTATCAGAATTGTGCCATTTTATGAGTTTGTGGTAGCTCAGAACAATTTTAAACAATAACTTACAGAGTTGGACGAGACAAGGTATGAAAACATCTACATCTATGGACTGAAACATAAAATATTTCTTTCAAAAAATTCATTTATATACATCGATTGATATTGATAACATTGTAGAACAAATTCAATTATCGTTCTTTTTAGATAATAAAAGCCCAAAAGGGTTATAAATATTCTAAATTAATTTTCCACAGAATCTGTGTTTCTCCAGTCTTTACTAATATAAACGTGATTGATCGCTAAACTAATTGATAAAATAAAATATCTTACTTGACATAAAACTGTATATGGATTTTTCCCACTGTTTTCACTTGATTCCAGTGCATCGGGGCATGAAATATATGATTGCACTACGTTAAATGACGAGTTATATATTGCAGTTATATAATGGACATGTAAATTGTCAATCATGGATACTTGAGATTTTTCTAGTAGGTCATAAGCGGCTTGTAGTTTTATGTAACGTTCTTTATCAAAATGAAAACAGGTCTGGAAATAATAACATTAATAATGACCTGGAATATGGATAGTTACTTGACAACATTGAATTTTATTAGATTGAACAAATAGACAAATACAAGGTTTTTCTTTATAAAAATAAATACATTGACAAACACCAATGATCTATAACAAATAATAAAGCATGTTTTCAGCAGTAATACTGATAGTGGAGCAAATACTGAATGTAGTTTGAGATATTGTTGTTTCATCAAAACATATCTAAAAATTATTTTTAAACTCATGAAATGCGTTAGTAGTATTGTTTTACTAATTGTTAGTGGCGCATCGTTGCAAGTGGAGATACATGCTTACCTTATATGGGCTGCTGCAAACATATTATCTCCAGTGCGGCATTAATACTGTACATCTACCATGCACTGATGTGACATAACTACACCAAATAACTTTGCAAAATTACTGTTAATTATGAGATAAGTATTTTAAAATGTCAAAGAATACCTTTGTCATTTTTTAGGAGAAATAAAAGCGATGAAGAAGGTTTTTTCTCATTTTGTTAGAAATAACCCCTCATAATCAAATAACCATTGATATTATACCTACATAGAATTAATAAATTTACCTGAGCTAATATTCTATCTAGCTGGGAATCTGTGTTATCCAAAGGTTCTTGTATTTTGTTAGTTAATGCGGCTACACAACTGAAATGTCTATATTGACTAGCAATTTTCTGACATCTTTTCAATTCAGTTATTACTCCAACAAAATCCTCTTCTAACATCATTTGCTGGCATCTTATTTCAAAGCTGTGCTATGTACACATAAAAAGACAAACACATTTTAAAGCATAGTAAATCAAAGACTAATCAATTTAATAACATATACAGTGCAGTATTCAGTAATCGTTTGAAATTTGTAGAGGTAGGACGTTATTGGGCCGCTCTCTAGAGAACGGTAACACTTAAAAAGTGATTTAAAATCTCTTAGTGAGTGATAATAGTAATTCAGCTACAAACGCAACGAATGAAATGCTTTCCGAATACAGCGAATCCTCGTTCTCGGAAGAAGAAATGGAAATGGACGACAACAAACAGTGGAAAAAAGAAAAAGAAAGAAGAAACGGCGTAGAAAACAATCGGATCCAACAAACCCACCAAAAAGAGTTACACCACCCCTATCACAACAAGAAGTACAAAACGTACTAATGGGTTCACATTCTTCTGAAAATTCAACAAATCACTCTCAATCAAAAAACATCAACAATAAAAACTATCCAAAAACTGCATCAACAACACATACAACTATTCATTACAAATGAAAAACATCATGAATAAAAAATATCAGCATATATTTTTCCTATCAACTGATCAAGAATTATCAAGAAAACAATTTGCACATTTTTGGAATACAAGAAATCCAAATAGTCCTGATGTCATAATAAAAACTAAAAGTGGGTTTATTCTCAAAAGTAATCAATATAAGAATCACATTAAAACACAACTGAAATCATTAGTCCAATCAAAAGTGATCAAAGAATACAAAACATCAGTGGAACTGGATATAGAAGACACACATATAAAAGATCACCTTGTAAATAATGAAATAAATCACCGTTACTCTAAAAGAATCACATCAAGGAAAACCGGAAAACTTACACAGCTCATCAAAATAATTAATAATAATAATAATAATATTTATTCACCATGTAAATTCACAATTACAAAATATATACATACATAAAAATCTCATAAAATTTAGATAAACCACAGGCGGGCAAGCCCCCGTGCGTGGGATAGAATAAAACATTTAAAGTATAAGTATTTATATAAATCTTGAACATTACCTAAACAATCTAAAATTAAAATTACATTGTTAAGTTTGATTGATACTCTAATAATCCTGATAATTTTAAAACATTTACACAATTTTATAAAGCACTAAACAACTATGTAAGTGAATAAATAAATAAACCCTAAGTATTCCGAGAGGTGTGGGTACACCTGTTTCGGCCAAACACAATTAAAAATACAAGTTAAAACAAATACACTAAATTTAACAGTAGTGCATATTATTCAATAGTTTTGAATAAAATAAAATTAGGACAAAGTAAATATATGTACATATGGATAATATTAGATTTAAGCGAACGCAGAAATTTGAGTAAACGTAACTTCTATATTTTTTAAGTAATATGTGTTTACCTCACCATAACAATATGACAGAAATTTCTTGTCTGTTCAAAGAGAAATTTTTTTTTTTGAAAACAATAACACTACTTATATTCTTGATATTATCCGGAATACAATTATAGATTTTCGATGCTAGAAATGAAAAAGATCGTTGACAGAAGGACTTTATGTGCAGTTTCTTACATCTTTTATTGTGTGATATTTTATAGATGCACATAGAAAGTACAACTGTTTCAAGTCCATTATGTTGCTTTCCCTATACAATCGATCTGAAGAATAGGTATAGGGTTTACACATAATGATCTTCAGAAATCTTTATGAATGATTTCTAACGGAAGAATGTGATTTTTCAGGGCACTTCGCCAAGCCACTATACCATAACAGAGGTGACTTTCCACTAGTGCAAAATACAGCATTCGAAGGTACCTAGCAGGTATGAATTTTCTGAGGTATTTAAATTTGTAAAGGACGAATTGTAGTTTTTTTATAATAAATTTAATATGACAATCCCACTTTAAATTTTCATCCATGATAATACCCAAATATTTCACATTTGTTACAGGTTTGATGCTAAAATGTTGTTCGTTTTGTGATATTTCAAGAGGTTTGAGTAGTTCTATGCTTAAATTGGAGTTGAATGGTGGTAGGTAAAATGTTTTTTTGAAATTTATGGTAAGTATTTTATTATCAAACCAGGTCTTTATCAGTTTTAGGTCAGTTTCTGCTTTTAATTTTAGCTCATACCAGTTATCTGCTTCATAAGTAATAGCAGTGTCATCAGCGAACCCAGTTATATGTCCTGCACTGCGCAATGATAATAATCCATTTATGTAAAGATTGAATAAAACGGTGCCTAAAATTGTTCCCTGAGGTACTCTATATGTTATATCTCTTTGACCACTCGATTGTCCGGCAACCCTTACTATCTGCTGTCTCTCTGACAGGTAACTCGTAAATAGGTGTAAACAGTTGTTTCGTATGCCAATTTTTTCCAATGTTTGCAATAGATTGCTATGGCTAAGTATCAAATGCTTTGGCTAGATCTAAAAAAACACATAAGCAAACTTTATTATTATTTAATGCTTCATAAACTTTTGATGTTAAATTTAAAAGAGCATCTTGTGTGGAGTTATTTTGCTTAAAACCAAATTGCTTGGATGAAATTAAATCATATTTGTTTATAAACGATGTAAGTCTATTTTTCAACAGTTTTTCAAAAATGTTTGCTATGTGTGGAATAAGTGATATAGGTCTATAATTCGCGGCAAGGGTCTTATCTTCATTTTTGTATATGGGTATGACTACAGTATTTTTAAAGGATTTGGGCCATATACCTTTTTCTATACACATATTTAAAATAGGCACTAGAGGATCAAGTATAAATGGTGAAATTGCTTTTAGACATTCCGCACTTATCTCATCAATACCAGTTGCCTTTTTACTCTTCAATTCATTTATTATTTTTTTTAATTCCATACCTATTTGTGGGTAATAAAACAATCGAATTTGGCAAAGAGGTATTATCACCATATGTTTGGTGAGGGTTACTATTTATTTGTTTGGCCAATCCCATGAAAATACATGATTGAATTCATTCGCGATGTCACATGGGTTTGTCAGTATATTTCCCATTGGACCCTTAATTGCTTCATAAGGCATTTTTACTTTTTTTGTACCACTCAAATCTTGCACCACGCTTCATAACTGTTTATTGTTATTTGAATTTTCCACGATCTTTTCCGTATAAAATTTGCGTTTTGTCTTTTCGATAAGCGAATGCAGTTTATTTCTATATACCTTGTATTTTACAAGTAAATCACAGTCATTGGGATAGAGCTTTGTTTGTCGATATAACCTATTTTTTTCATTAATGGATTCGATGAGAGTTTTTGTAACCCATGGCGCAATTTTTGTGGTTTTTCTATTTCCCTTTCTAAAATAGGTACTTTTATTGATGTTTTTCTGTATAATTGTTATTAATTTTTCTGTTGCAGGGTCTGGATTACTACAATTTAGGATAATATCCCATGATTCTTTGGATATATTGTCTACAAGTTTTTTATAGTTGATGTGCTTAGTATAATACTCAGCTATCTTTTTAGTTGTTTTATTATCAATAACTATTTGCAGCGCTACTGTATATTGGTCTGTTATATTAGTTTCTATTACTACAGGGATAATATTTCCTAGAATGTTAGTTTTTGACTTAATAAATAAATGATCTAAGCAAGCTGCCATTCTGGTTGGTTTATTAATGGTGGACGTAAATCCACACTCACTCAGGCCACTTACATATTCCATGGTATCATCATTTAAATCCAATAAGTCAATGTTAATATCTCCAACAAATAGACAATAATTTTCAGAATTGACACCACTATTACATAGGAAATTTTGGAAATTATTGATAAATTCAGGTATACTTGGATTATTATTTTCCTTAGACGGTGATCTATAAAAAGCAAAAATCGTAATTTTATTGTTATTATTGATAGTTACAGTCATTTTTAAAATATTTGTGGGTCCTAATTTTAGGACATCATATTCGAAAGAGAATTTGCAGTTTATGTAAGCCACGACTCCATCATTTTGATTCAGATCGCCTTTGTTTTATATTATATTATATCCCGGTATGTTATACAAATTACAGGAGACTACTCATCATTTCAAAAACTACTAAGTGAAGGAGTGTTCTTTAAAAACTATCATTACCCTGTTTACCCTAGCCAACCACCTGAAACCTCCCATAATATTCCATGTTCCAAATGTTTATTGTATATCCACGCTACAGAAAACTGCACCACCTTACTAAGCTGCAGGAAATGTCAAGGAAAACATTTGACACAAACCTGTACATCTCCTCTTCCAGAGAAATGCTCTTCATGCAAATCTCAAGTTCATCAAGCGTGGTCACCAAAATGTCCTAATAGACCAACTAAACCAATTGAAGGACTCCCAAATGCACGCATCAAGTTAATGAACAAAAATCTTCCGAAATTCCATTAGAAATTACCGGTACAAGCAGAATACATTCATCAATGACATATCATGATCATATTATAGAAACATATACTACTAAATTGAACAACCCTAAAAATAATGATCGACAAGAACTTGTAATCAAACTAGTATTGACAGCTTAATGTGTGTGGAGACCAAAAATGAAAACCTTATTAGTCCCTATTATGACCAATCTATAATTCAACAAAAAGGTAATATATTAAATCAAAAGTTCAGCGGAGGCAGCCTTATACAATCCAAGAAAATATTGAAACTGGGTAAGGAAAACCCCCCAAAAATAAACAACCCCCTGAATAACTGCATTCATGTCTCATTCCCTTACAAGGAAACTAAACTACATATTTTTGTTGTATACATTCACCATTCATCATTAATCGAAGAAACTGTATTCACTAACGTGTCTATTTATGACTACTCAATAGTCATTGGCGATTTTAACCCTAAGTCAAGCCCTCGTCGTACGAAGCAAATCAATGATTTCATTCAAAATTCAAATTTCTATAAAATAGATACCTCCTACTTATATCACAACAGGCAACCTGACCACCACTCGTGATATAACATTATGCTCTCAAAATATTAAAAATAATACCACAAACGTACTTGTAACCCCTGATCTGGGAAGCGACCATCTTGCTTTATGGTTTGTATGTAATGTAATATACACAATGTAAACAAGAAAATTGAGCAATTTATAAGTGAAAGGCAAGTCGACTGTCCAAATTATATTAAAAAATCCTATAATACATGATCTGAATTAATAATAGAAAACTCACCAAGTCAAAGAAAAACACCTTTCAATTACAATCTTCCGCCATTTATATTATCATTAATCAAACTAGAGACAGTAACAAAGACAGATCCAAAACAATGATGCATACGAATTGAAATCACACTTTAACGAGTTAAGCAAAGATATTCACAAACTCATATCACCATATAAAAAACATAAATGGATCCTTGCATGTAAAAATATTAACTACATGAAAGGTAAAACATACTGGAGTGAAATTAAAAAATTATCTAAATATAAATTATTAACAAAACAAATTTCAGAACTCGAATATAATGGAGACACATATTATACAGAGGATGAGAAATGTAATGTTTTTGCGGAATACCTTGAAGAAATTTACGAATTTAATGTAGATAATAATTTTGACATAACTTAGAAGAGGTGAATAAATGGTTTACAATTTTTTTTGAGAACAACTCCAACCCTGGTCACCTTCAAATCATTACAGAAGATGAATACAATGATGTTTTATACAAAGGAAAAAATACAGCATCAGACAGAGACTCTATTAATCGTACGACTCTTAGAAGATTAAACTCCCCAATCCATAATGAAATAAGGAACATATATAACTATTGCCTGAAGAAACACTATCTCCCTGCTGAATTGAAAGATGGCATCATAATAATGATTCCCAAACCTAACACTAACCACAAACTGCCTCAAAACTACCGTCCTGTCACTCTTCTACCGGTGATTGGAAATTTTTTTGAAAAGATCATCCAAGGAAGATTATATGAGGAACTAAATCGACACATTCCATCGTACCAATTTGGAAAAATCGTTCAACAACCCACCCTCTCGCCATTATTACATCCAATGTGCAGGCTGCAAGATTGGGAGATATAAGAGCGGTTGGAATCTTCTTGGATATAAAACAAGCCTTCGACTCTGTTGGCAGGTTTATTACATTAACTACATAGGATGAATTGCTTCCCTCGCTACTATGGATCATCAAACAATTTCTCACAAATCGCAGGTGTATAATAAGAATCAATCAATGGAACATTCTCCATGCGCAAGGAGTCCCACAGGGCTCACCACTGTCTTCTTTATAATACAACCTTCTACTGTAATGACATATGTCAAAAAAACTTACTAATTGCAACTTACTTCAATTTACAGATGACACAACGATAATATCCTATGGAAAAAATTTAACAAGTACACTAAATATATTACAACGGCAAGTTGATGATGTAGAATCTGGGGCCAATAGAAGAAGATTAACAATAAATAATGCTGAAACAAAACTTAACCACAGGATCCAGGATAAATCTCCGACAATAACTATATTGAACAATACGATTAAACCATCCCAATATGCCAGGTACCTGGGCATGGAAACAGATAACAAATTAAAATTCAATTACCACATATCATCTATGAAAAGAAAAATAATAACCAGAGCACAACACTTCAGAAGCCTAACATACAGAAATGAGGGGATTGAGACTAAAACCGCTTCCAATATTTATAAAATTATTTGTAGACCCTTAATAGTGTACGGTGCTACAATTCTCTATTAATTTTAAAAACCCGACAAAAAACAATATAAAAGTAGGCGAAACGACAGGCCTCCGGAAAATAAAAAAAATTAGGCACCCTGGCTTTATACTAAAACTGGAATAGAACCTATAAATGAGACTCGATAAATTATTTAAATCCTTCTGCCTTGAAGAAAACAACATCCTGCTGATTGAGCCTCATATTATAAAAATTCCAGAAAATTCTCAGTGTATAAAACATGAAGAAAAACTCTATTTGAAGAAATTCTGTATATATTAAATCAATAAGCAACTTTCCTTCCTTTGTATAACTCGTATATAATCTGAACTAATCGTTATATGTAACCTATCGTAATATTGTAATTACCACTGTTGTTTTTTTTATATATACTACCACTGTTGTTTTTTTTTATATATACTACATACTTTCCAGATATGTTAGAGTTCTGTATATATATATATATATATTAGTAAAAAGAAGAAGAAACATTGTAAACAGGCTGAAAAACCTCGGCCGATGGCCTTTTGATGCAATAGTATCAATAAAGTTTATTTCTCTCTCATTTTAATAACATATTGTGTGCTAATATGGCTATTCCGCCAATGGCGTAGAACTTGGAAAAGGTGAACTTGTCCCTTTCGTACGTCTCTGGTTGTAGCCAGAAGCGCTTATTCAACTTAATTTAGTACGGTGCGTCGTTTTTATACTTTTTTCTTGATTTCAAGCGGCCTGTACAAATTTTACTCATGGTTTGACCCCTCCGCTACTCCAAAAAAATTAGATCAAAAAATTATTTGCTATGTACCATAAAATAATAAATTATGGTTCTCTCATCACCCAAAAAATAGATACATTTAGGCCACCCGCAAAAAATCAAATATTTTCCGACTTGTCCGCTTAAAAGCAGCTCTTTGCTTATTTTGTAGAAAATATATACAAAATAACTCATAACTCACCACGGGGAGGTGGCTGCCATCGAGTTCCATCCCTGCCCACCCATCCACTCAACCATAGAGCAATTTTTAATTTCCTACTTCATAGTCTGATTTCCTGTTAAAATTTACCATGCTGTTTCTAGATGTTATAGTTCTACATATCCAACCATCCCTATTAGTGAACCCACATACAACCCAAGAAGCCTCTTTCACTAACTTGACACCTCTCTGAATAGCCTGTGTGTGGCAGGCTTAAATCTCCTTCTGGATAGTTGCTAGCTTTAATAAATTCTTGAATTTCTTTATCAGTTAGATGTTTTGTCAGTGGCGGTTCTATTCCTCTGCACTCGTGCCAATTTATTAGGTCAAGATAGGACTCCGCTTCAAAATTGAACTTGGGAATTTAAAATTTTCTTATAGTGCTCTTCAAATATATAGAATTTTCCTTCTCTTTCGACCTGCAGCTCAATATCCTTCTGTAGCCCAATTCTCTTATATGACGTGAGTCAAACATCATCGTTAATATATGTTCAGGATGGTCATAAAAGCCATTTCGTTGAATCATGGGGTCAACTACGACTTTTAGTTTGTCACTTAAATAATTGGAATATTGGATTAGCTTCGAAAAATGGACAGTTCCAGATGTGCACAATGATACAGTTTCCAGTAGAAACCAAACCTTAGCATATACTCGAAGAATGTACTCTGTCACAATTTTTACACCAGGCGAAGGATTTTTAATTACAATGTAAATTTGTCATATCACATTATCCACGATGTCAGCCCATTTCAGAGTTTGATAAAATGCGAATAATTTCCAAAATAGAGGATTGTTGGTCTATTAGACAACTCGCCTAAGAGTTTAATAGACGCAAAACCACGATTCAAAATATTAAAAAATGTGGGATAACGATCAACCTGCGATCAGAAAAAGAGGAACTGGAAGACCAGTTATAACTACAGCAGAGAAAGACGAAGCGTTAATGATTACTTAAGGAAAAATCCCTTTTATATGACAAGACATGCAAAAATTGCAGTAAACTAATGCTTCAGTATCAACCGCATTAAGAAGAATTAGAAAAACTAATTTAAAGAATTGTGCAGCCATCTAAAAATACAAACTTATGAAGAACATTAACAAGGTAGGTTAATATATTTTTTAAAATTATGTATTAAATGATACATTAAATTTTTGGGGCAGGCTAATTTTTACTGATCCCAATCACATCATGACGGCCATATTAGAGTTTATAGACCGCCTTTAAGTAGGTTTAATGAAAATTATATTTTTTTGACAATTCTCGGTAAAGGTTTGTGCTTGGATGTATAGAGAAGGTTTAGGAATGTGTTGGAGAATCGAAGGGAGATTAAATGCAAGGAGCTATATAAATATTTTAGATGGGGTAATCCCCCCATCGGTTAGGGAAATCTTCCCCAACAATAATTTTATTTTCCAGCATGACAATTGCTCAGTTCACCCTGCCCGCTGTGTACGCAATTATATTGCTAAAAATAATATTGAAACGCTTCCATGGGTCGCTAAAAATTCGGATCTTAATCCAATAGAGAATGTTTGGAGGTTTATGGTAAAATAATTAAATGTGATTCCACAAAACAAAGAATACTTATGGACCCTAATAGAAGAAACCTGGGAAAGCTTGACAGAAGAGGAAAATTTAAAATTACATTTAATTGGCTCAATGCCTACAAGATTACAAGAAGTAATCAATAATAATGGAGCACATTAATAATTATTGAATGTAAACTTACATGGGCGGTATTTGTTTTGTTTGTTTTTATTTGACGTCGACTTGTTTCTGCTACCATGGTCTAACTATTTGTTAGTTTATTTATTTGAACTGCTTTAATTTTGAATTATTTGGATCTCGTGTCCAAATCTTAACTGTAAACTTTCTTCTTTTTTATTGAAATTTTGTTGCTATTTTTGAAATGTTATGGATACACATGCACAATTCTTTAAATCAGGTTTTCTAATTCTTCTTAATGTTATTGTTACTGAAGCATTAAAGTTTATTGCAACTTTGGCATGTCTTGCCATATTAAAGGGATTTTCCTATAAATAATAAGTTCAAGCTTTGTTTAGCTCTATTTTAGTTAAAAATGGTTTTCCATTTCCTATTTTTCTAACAGTTTGATCCTTGTCCCACATTTTTTTAAGTCAGTCATCTAATAAACAGACCATATTCTATTTAAAAATATTCGAACCAGTAACAATGTATTATTTTGGTATTTATTAAAATATCACACTATTTCTAAATTAAAGCTAGTTACTCTTTTTGTATAAATGTTACAATACATTTTTATTCTTTCCATCTCGTTTTATTGCTCTACAACATTTAATTTTATTATCAATACATCTACTAACATTTTTGTTGAGTTGCCCTAGAAATTATACCATAACAACTAGTTTAGTATTGGCTTTAAAAGGTCTATTTGCACAGCTAGAAAAACACTATTTTCGTTTATTATGGTTGTACCAGTTTTATATGACGCTCAGTGTACACTTGGTATTGTTAAATTTGGGTATTTATTTTTTATTTAAAACATTTTTCTGGGAAAAGAGTGGTAATTATTCAATGACATTGAATGCCAATTAACACATTTTTAAGATGTTTATTAAATGACATAATATTCTAATTCACTGAACATATATTCATTCAAGTCCCAATTTGGGTTCCATTTATTAGCAAGTATTTTTAAAGTTTAAATGAAAAAGTATATTATGTTTCCTAATCCAACCAAAAATAATTTTTATTAACCCGTAACTACAGATGTGCTAATTGAGTAATGCTCCAGCAGACGTGTGGTCGTATTGACCACTGTACTATTGAAAAAGGTGTAAAAAATTAATATTACAGTAATCAGACAATCTTTTTAAAATATTTCTATCGAAATTTATTGTTTTATTGAAAGAAAAACTAGTTCTTACTGAACATTTTTATATGGAATATTTTTTTAGACTATTTTTGACATAGCTCTACATTTGATGTTATATATTCTTTGGTGAAATAATATCCTAAAATAAGCCAAGATGAATACAAAAAATATAATAACAAAATATTAGCGTTACGAATCGTGCATTGGTCTTACGTCTGAACACCTCCTGAAGTTTTTCCTGGTTTCAAATTTCTCTTCTACATTATGTTCTTCCTTTATTTTAAGCACTAGTCCGATGCACATTCTGACTTCATGGCTGAAGTGTAAATTCTGAAATCGTCTATTCATTTCTGGAGTTAGTAACTTCATTGCTAATTGTTTTATAAACTCATCACTCTATTTTGGAATTATTCTGTAAGACTGGTAGATCCCAGACTTCTTCTGGATCAGCACTTTAGACATTCAATTTTTTCAAACCTAGGCATTTTAGCGGTAGTGAACGCAGCAATGGTTTTTCCTCAGGTTTTTCTAGCAACGGTTTTTTATTGTCGTTTATATATGAAGGAAGAACATCTATTGCTGGTGGTTTTTTTATGCAAGTCCACTATTCTGCAGGTGTTGAAACAGGCACCTAACAGTAAAATAAATTGTGATCCCTAAACCATTCCATAACTACCCCCCAAAGCAGAAAAATCATTAGAACAGTTGATAGCAATTTTTTTATGTGAATCTATATCAATGATTGGATGAATTTTACACTTGTTAACACCCTCCATACAATGAAATAATTTGTGAACCAAAAACTACCCCCCAACAACCCTCCAAAGTAGAAACATCTTAAAGCAGTTAATATATTCGTTTTTCGAGGTTTTTTTATGAAAATGAATTCTGATACATCTGCTGAATACGCTCTGTAGGGTGAAATAATTTGTGAACCAAAATCTAACCCCAACAACCCTCCCAAGTATAAAAATCTGAAAACAGTCAATATATACGTTGCTCGAGGTTTTTTTATGGAAATAAATTAATTTTACACCTGCTGAATACGGGTGAAATAATTTGTGAACCAAAATCTACCCCCAACAACCCTCCCAAGTAGAAAAATCTGAAAACAGTTAATAATAAAAGCCTCGAGCAAGTGATATATTAACTGTTTTCAGATTTTTCTACTTCAGAGTGTTGTTGGGGATAGTTTTGGGTTCACAAATTATTTCACCCAACAGAGCGTATTCAGCAGGTGTAGCATAATTTATTTCCATCAAAAACCTGGAGCAACGGATATCTTAACTGTTTTCAGATTTTTCTACTTCGGAGGGTTGTTGGGGGATAGTTATAGGTTCACAAATTATTTCATTGTATGGAGGGTGTTTAACAAGTGTAAAATTTATTCATTCAGATTCACATAAAAAATTGCTATTAAGGGATTTCCTAATTTTTGTCATGATTTTTCTGCTTTGGGGGTAGTTTTGGGGTGGTTTAGGGATCACTATTTATTTAACAGTTAGATGCCTGTTCACCACCTACAGAATAGTGGACTCGCATGAAAAAATCACCAGCAATAGATGTTCTTCCTTCATATACCATAAGCGGCAATAAAAAACCGCTGCTAGAAAAACTGTTGCTGCTTTCACACCCACTTCATTTTAGAACAATATTATGCTGTAATGTTCGAGTTTAGACCATTTGAAACAATTTTTTCCCATATAAACAATTTCCATCATTTAGGATTTCTGATACTTTTTTTTGTGGGTTCTTCTTTGTCCACGCCTTCATCTATCTCTATTTCAGACTCACTATCATGGTCACTTGGAATATAGTTGGCATTTGAATCTGCGTCACTGTCTCTTCATAATTATTATCCCTGTATTTCACTCTCTTTGAAGAACTCCAATGGTGCATGAAGTTCATTTCAACTACTAAAATAAACGAACAAAATAATTACTAACAAAAATAAAATAATGTGCATACAGACCTGACATCTTTTTGTCCCCATCACACTTTCATAATCTATTAACTACACTGCAATGGCGGACACTGACACAAATCTTGAAATACAAGCTAGATACTGAATGATGAAAACAACGTTGTTCCGTTCTGCTTTTCTCATATTGGTAGAAGAGATCGGCAAAATTCTGTAGATCATATGAACACACATCCAAATTTGAAATAAAACGAAAATTAAACAATACTGTTGATTAAGGTGTATATTTCACATTTAAAATGATAATAAAAAAAGAAAATATCGTGTTACAAATTTCTCAGACGCCAGAGATTTTTAAATCTCTGTTTATAATAATTACAGCAACTGGTCAATAATAGATGTTGTGAGAAGATCTATGCTTCCAATACATACTATTAGAAAAATCGTTTTTCAGTTCAAATTTTTTTATTAAATATATTTTTTCAGTCAAAAATTAGGATATTGATCAATTTTTAAGAATTGGTAGATTCAATGAGCATTTCGGTAGATCGGTGGCAGAACATCGTTGGATGAAAAGGTAATGAGTCACTTATCCATGTAAATAGTAAAAGTGGCTAGAAACATACTGATCAACATAGCCGATGTGCCAAAATGACCCCACGTCTGTAGTTACAGGTTATATTTAAAGAATTGTTATTGTTAATACAATTAATAAATTATTTCTGTATATTAAGTTTGTCTCAAGGTATGTAAATAGGTTCTATAGAGGTCACCGATGATCTGTCACTTAAAAGTGTCTGTGGGTGATATAAACCGTTTGTTGCTGGTGTGTACACATTCATCATAAGTTTTTAATGTTTTTATTGTGATTTTATAAATTCTGAGACAGTGACCACAATTAGTGACTATTACAGTAGTAAAAGCCAGCATCCAGATGTCGCTGCCAGATTTGTACTAAAAATACACAAACATTTGAGGTTAGACCCATACTGTTAATCCATCAGCGAGTTAAGTTTTAACCTGAAAGACTTTCCCCGTGTTAGTGATATGGATATTGTTAGTTATCTGGTATTAACAACAAAGTTTTTACACCAAGGAGCAAATGAAGGCATTTAAAAGTTACTTGCATACAAGTTTTTTGAGGCAGGATTTGTGACTCAATATGAAGTGAAGAGAGTAGACGATATTTATATTGTCATTGGAAAGTTAAGTAAATTAATCCCGTAGGATGCAATTCTGTACCTGACTTGCTATTTTTCATTAAAGCTAAATTGTTTGTTTCTTGTTCGAGATAAAACATTCACAAAGGATGAACGAACCCGGTTTAAAAGTGACGTCAGTGAAGCTAGCAGAACCATTTCGGCTGAATCAAATCAAACCTTTTATGATTTTTAGTACTCATTTGTACCATTAAAAATAATTTTGTACCTTTACCCAATAAAGTAAAAAACATGGCGCTGCCAGCTTCATGTTAACCTAGGAAGCCCAAATTGAGAATAATTTAAAAAAAAATGAAAATCGATACAGGAAATTGAGGAACTGAATTTGTACTAATTTGTACCACAAAAAATATCAACGTCAACCCCCTCTAACAATCCCTGTTTCAATAAATTGAATAGCAAGCCCATTCTTCTCCAATCTTTTCAATATCTCTTGAAAAACGAAATATTAAAGTCGATTATATTGGTACTAACATTGTACCATGAAAAATATTACAAAATATTAAAGTCAACCCATTTAAACAACCCCTGCTTCGACAAATTGAATAGCAAGCCCATTATCCTCTGATCTTTTCAGAATTTCTTGAAAATCGAAATATTTAAGTCGATTCCATTAAAACTGAATTTGTACTAATTTCTACCCCAAAAAATATTAACGTCAACCCCCTCTAACAATCCCTGTTTCGATAAATTAAATAGCAAGCCCATTCTTCTCCAATATTTCTTGAAAAACAGAATATTAAAGTCGATTCTATTGGTACTAAATTTGTACTAATTTGTACCACGAAAAATATTCCAAAATATTAAAGTCAAGCCACTTAAACAAGCCCTGCTTCGATAAATTGAATAGCAAGCCCATTATTCTCCAATCTTTTCAAAATTTCTTGAAAAAGGAAATATAAAAGTCGATTCCATTCAAACTGAATTTGTACTAATTTCTACCCCAAAAAATATTAACGTCAACCCCCTCAAACAACCCTTGACCGATAAATAGAATAGCGAACCCATGCTTCTTCTTCTAAGTTTTGAGGTACAAATTCAAATTTTTGTGGTACAAATTAGTCCTAAAGTATACATCATTTTTTTAATTTGAAATAGGGGGGGGGGGCTAGCTTTACTGACATAATATTTTTAGGGGGCATCATTTTTTAAATATTTTAAATTGAGTAATCAAATTATGCTGAAAGATAGTCATGCATGAATCCATTTAATAATAGCATACATAAGTTACTTGGAGTTGTCACATATAGAAAACCTCTATTGACAAGGACTACACAATCAATAGGACATTATAGGGCAATGTGTTTGAGAGCCAGTGTTTGGATTGAATATAACGATCTCGAAAAAAAGGAAAAAGTGGTTAAGGAAACATCTAAAATAATATCAGAATCGACTTTAATATTTCACTTTACAAGAAATATTGAAAAGATCGAAGAATAATGGGCATCCTATTCAATTTTCCTAAGCAGGGTTTGTTCAAGAGGGTTGACTGATATTTTGGAATATTTTTCTTTTTTGTGGTACGAATTAATACAAATTTATTACTAACAGAATCGACTTCAATATTTTGTTTTTTAACACATATTGAAAATATTGGAGAAGAATGGGTTTGCTGTTCAATTTATCGAAACAGGGGTTGTTTGAGGGGGTTGATGTTAATATTTTTTGTGGTACAAATTCAGTTTTAATGGAATTGCCTTTTCTATTTCGTTTTTCAAGGAACATTGAAAAGATCGGCGAAGAATGGGCTTGCTATTCAATTTATTGAAACAGGGGTTTTTTGAGGGGTTTGACGTTAATATTTTTTGTGGTATAAATTCAGTTCTTCAGTTTCCTGTATTAATTTTCATTTTTTTAAATTATTTTTAATTTGGGTTTTCTAGGTTAACATTAAGCTGGCAGCTCCATGTTTTTTCTTTAATGGGCAAAGGTATAAAATTATTTTTTGTGGTACAAATTAGTACAAAAAGAGTACTACAAATTGTAATAGGTTTGATTTGATTCTGCCAGCTTCACATACGTTTAAAAGTGTGGGTGCTTGTGAACACCATTGGAAGTGTTGAAACTGCCCATTGCAACTTTATTATATTATAAAAATTATTAAAATACATCTTAAAACGCTTTAAACAAGTGTTGTATAATGCACTCTACAGCTGTGCTGTGCCCCACAGACGCCATGTTGACATTTAAGTGACAGTTTGCTTGAGTGCCCTATTTACATCCCTAAATTTGAGGTATTTTAAAATATTTAAATATCACTTACCAAGTCTTTAATCACTTTTAAGTGGTTCAAAGACTTTTGAGCCATCTTTCGTTTTCTGTAATTTGTCAAAATACCTAAGCTATCAGTAAACTGACTGGCTGCGATTTTTAACTCTTTTCTACTGGTTCTGCACAACTGTAATGTTTCTCTAACCTTCTCATGAATTTCTGTTATTTTTTCAAATTCTCCATTACAGCCCGTTTGATGTTCAAGAATTAGTTGAAGGACTTTTTTTGAAACAACTTGATGCTGCTGTTTCAACTTTTTAAAGTCTCTCTGTATTTGGTCACAATCCAAAATTTCAGGCAATTTCTAAAAGAAGATTCTGCTTACTGCACTGAACATTATTTAAAAATGTACTAATATTACTTCTAACTCAAATCTGCAAATATCAAATTCTGGATTAATAGAAAAATAAGCAGCCTCTATACTCTCCAGTATATCTTGGTCAGCTGGTCTGTCCACTTCCTGTACTGTTTTACTGTTAATGGAAAGCGTTGGTAAATCAGAAAAATGATAATTAGCGTCATTAAAACCCATTGAAGGTATTTTAGGAGGCTAAAACAAATCAAATTTTTATGATCCAAACAAAAACTCCTGTTATTAACAGTCATACTTGTTTATGTATCAGTCCCAGTAATTTATTTTTCAGGTCGTCCATTTTATTTGCCATTGTGTATATAGCACTTTAACTACTTACACCCCGGAATAGCACACTTTATTTTGGGATCTATACATTCATGTAATTTTTTTAAAAAAATCCCAAATAAACGTCAAACTAAATAATGCAAAAAATGTCAAAATTTCGACACATGTCACGTTCTTCTTCGGTTTTTAGATGGTCTTAACTGTTACAATACTAAAACCAAGCACCAACACTTCTTTGCTAAAACCACAGGTAACCCTCTAACCACTTATTCTACGCTTGTTTCTATATAAAAACAAGGATTTTACTTGATCATGAAAACTTCAAAAGAATACAAATCCGAGTTTAACGGCAGCCAGGGATGCCAAATGAATATAAGTAAAATTCGTGAGATTTGAAAAAAAAAATCGTGACATTTCGGAAAAAATCGTGAGATTTCGGAATAATCGGAAATGGGGTGTTGTCAAACCTTCTTTATTTGTTTGATAATGGTTGTTGTATAAATTGAACGAGGTAGGCAGAACAAAACATTCAAATTAAAAAATACTCTGTGTAATGAAATATAATACAAATTAAAAATGTAACAAAATATTATTAAAATGGAATAATATGAAACAAATAAAAATGTAATGATATTCAACAAATAAAAAAAACTGAAACAATATACCTAATTTAGTAAATATATAAAAAAAATTAATCTGAATCTTAATTCGAATCAGATTTTATATTTCAGTAATAGCCGGGAGTACTTATTTTTTTTTAAAATATCACAGTCAATTTCAAAATTGTGGCATTGGCCAAGGTTGGAAACCAAACTTTTTGAGTTGTCTTAAGACGATTTCTTAAAGGTGTTTTATTTAAATTGGCCAATGAAAAGATACGCTCTGCGTTGGCACTGGAGTATGGCAAAGATAATAAATTAAAGACTAAACAATATACACTTTTGAATTTTGGGTTCCCATTTCCCCGATTCACCGATACGGCATAGACTAGGAGAGAATAATTTCGATATAAGACAAGTCGACAATATTTTACAATGTTACCATTTTTTTATTTCGCAGTCATACTTATTTTTCGTTGTGCTTGAGTATGTAATGTATGAAATTGACTGTCTCGACCCTTACTTCGTGCAATATGCTCATATTAGTGTTTTTAAATGAAACTCACGGTCTCTAGTTAATGCCACAATATAATACAAGTTATTGAAAATTCTAAAAAATTGACAATTGTTTCGATAAATCAATATCATCGTCAGAATGACAGAAGTTACATTTCATTTTATGCCTACCTGATGTTTAGTAGTTATTTTTGGCTAGACCAAGAAGTAACCTAACTTGTGATTGGCTTAATATATGTTTATAGAAAAAAGAAGAAGATGTGATATTACAAATATTGAAGCTTAGATATTATTAGCCCTATGGTGATATCCTGGATATCATTTTTCCAATTAAGATCAGTATAACTGTGCAATGATATAGAAAACCAGGAAAACTATATCTGCTGATCTTTACAATTATCACTTAAGAAGACAGTTTATTAGTGGAGAATTCCCTAGATTTAACTGTTCATTGACAACTTCATATTGTGGGTTTCTTAAATGTCTTCTAATTTCCAGTTCTTCAAGGAAATCCAGTTCTTGTTTCTTTTCACAAATATGCAGCACTTCTAGTTCTGTGTTAGGTGTCAATGAGTGATTGGTGTCAAGTAGATGTTTTGCGTAGTGGGATTTATCTGGTTGTTTTAATCTGTATATTTGTGAAAAGAAACAAGAACTGGATTTCCTTGAAGAACTGGAAATTAGAAGACATTTAAGAAACCCACAATATGAAGTTGTCAATGAACAGTTAAATCTAGGGAATTCTCCACTAATAAACTGTCTTCTTAAGTGATAATTGTAAAGATCAGCAGATATAGTTTTCCTGGTTTTCTATATCATTGCACAATTATACTGATTTTAATTGGAAAAATGATATCCAGGATATCACCATAGGGCTAATAATATCTAAGCTTCAATATTTGTAATATCACATCTTCTTTTTTCTATAAACATATATTAAGCCAATCACAAGTTAGGTTACTTCTTGGTCTAGCCAAAAATAACTACTAAACATCAGGTAGGCCTAAAATGAAATGTAACTTCTGTCATTCTGACGATGATATTGATTTATCGAAACAATTGTTAATTTTTTAGAATTTTCAATAACTTGTATTTTATTGTGGAATTAACTAGAGACCGTGAGTTTCATTTAAAAACACTAATATGTAATGTATTAAAAAATCGTGAGAATATGTAGTGAAATCGTTAGATCGTGAGATCTTCACTCAAATCGTGAGATCTCACGATTAACCGTGAGGTTTGGCATCCCTGACGGCAGCACGGAACACGACAACATTTTTATTTTGTGATGGCCAGTGAACTGTAAGTGTAGTATACAGTTCAGTGGTAACTGCAGTTTACGATCTACGATTCGGTGTCGGGTAAACGAACTTTTGTTTGTTTAGTCATAGCATTGAATAAAAAGTAATATTCAATGAGTCATAGCTGAAAAACATATCCACAGCACACGGTGTGCTGTGAACATAGCTTGTCAAATTAACCTCAATCACATGTAAACAAAAGTTCTAACAAAATAAACATTATATATTTTATTGGATTTTATACGAAATTGTTGAATTAAATATATTTCAGTTCAGTTTAACTCTTCACGGACGAGTTGAAATGAAGTTTTTCGGCAATCCTTATGACGATTATACCCCAAATGGATTACAAGAGGTAGGTATTGATTACTTAGTTTTCATATGTTAATATAGATAATGTAGTTTCTATAATGAATGTATGTTATTTAATTATCATGAAAGCAACATGCTAACGTTTTGTTCTATATACATATGTTTTGTTATTTTGGAATAGGAAATATTTTTAAATACCTTAAGATTAAATTAGATACGTTAGTGTAGCACTACTTCAACAATTATTATAGACTAGTTAGCACAACACAGGTAGAAGTGGGAGGTCGCCTACGTCCGATCACGGATATGGCACTGTAAGAAGTTAAACGAAATATACATGAATTTAAGAGATATTCTTCGAAAGTTATTAATTTTATTTGCTATTTTAAGTTATTTTTCTTGCTTGATTAGTGGTTATTCAATATTTTTTAATGAATATTTAAAAAGCTTCACTTGATGAATTATTCCTCAACAAGTTTTGTACATATCTTTTCTATGATAGTAGATATTATTTTTTACTGATTACCACTGAAATTTTTTATTAAAGTACTAAAAAGTAAGAGGTAATGATTTCATTATATATTGTGAATTTAATTTTTTCTCTAAATTACAAACCACTCTTGTATCAATGTGACTGTAATATAATGCACCATAGTACCACTTTTTACTTTGTTGTCTCAACAAAAGTCAAATATATTATTCATAATTAAAATTCAATATAAACAAAGCTTTACTGTTTAGAAAACAATATTTTCATAATTCTTTTATATTTGCAGGCAAATTTTAGTGTGTTATTCTTTTAGTATTGCTTATAAATAATATACAACTCTTAGCTTAATGAAATACATAAAAATATTTTGAATATGTATATTTAAGGTAAAAACATAGAGAAGCATCACCTCAAGCATTAAAAACAGTACACATACTTAATGTAAACTGTTCATAGTAAAGAATCGAGCATCGCCGTTTCCGAGGAATCAAATCAATTTTATTTTCAAGAATCTTCTCAGGACTGATGCCTGGAATGTGATATATGATTGGTGCCCTCTAGGTCATGTTAACACTATCTGTATTTTGTTTTTTGTCAGTGTCATAGTTAAGTTAGAAGTGATAAAGAATAATGTGTTTAAACTGGATTGTGATTATTATTGTAATGACAAGCTGTTGCTCTATCTCAGTAGGTTGTTGGAATAAATTGCGGTATGTCTTTAAAGGCCGCTCTCGAATCAAATCTAAAATATATGTAAATGTTTTTAAAGACATTTTCATGTATTCTCGAAATGTATTAGGAAAATTTCGATGATATTCACCAAATTGCCTCTGCAATTGGTTCACCGGGTGGGCATTATATTCTTGTCCATTACTGTTATAAGTTATATACCATTTTACTGCCACACTTGCATATGTATCAGAAACCTTATTTTATATAAAAAACCTCTTCCTATTTCCAACATCTCACTACTACTGTGGATTCATAATTCTTACAACTGATTTTATAGATGCCTCCTATGTGCCCTCTGATGCATGCCTGGCTTGATGTGAGACTTGATGCAATGTTTCACTACGTTTTTACCCTTTCTCGACATTTTCTCTAATTTAGTCTACCATTACATTTTTTAATATTGATACTATTATTTTCTCTATAAATTTAAATAGAGAAAAAATCATATTGTTATAATTTAAATCATTATCATAAATATTTCCTTGTTACATATATACATATTTATTTAAAAGAAGAGAGAATATTGAGTACTGAAAGACTATTTCAAACAAATAAGCTTCAAGATCTGTCAATGAAAAATCATGGAAAACATTTCTTGAAACAGTGTTTTCCTTCGTCAACAGTGTAAGGCAAGTCTTACTTGAAAACAAGGTACTAATATCAAAAGAGTCTCAAAACTACTAGAAATTGCTTATTCGCATAGAAATGCTTGCAATTAACTTGTTTGCAGCACCAAAATCATTTTGCTTGGGACAGCTGATGCTAATGTGGGTATCAATCATTTGGGGAATTGAGGATGCAAATATACCTTTCAAAGATAGAATATCCTTTTAATTGAAATGAAAAAAATATACACTAAGTGGATCACAAGAACTGCTGGTATTGAAAGGTAGCAACAACTTTGAATGTATGGTATAATTTTACAAGAGGCAATAATGACACTAACTTTCCAAGAATTAATTAATATAGCAGTCTTAAGCAAATAGCAAGCAGCGTAGTAAAAAATCACAGCTTGAAATTATAAAGTGCATTTTATCAGTTTTTTAGGACGAGTAGAGGAGTAAATACACTTCAAATTAGTCAGCAAAAGTTAATTTTAATTCACTTCTATAGTTTTTATTTTCAATCCTCTACTATTATCGTGTTGTAAACCCCGTGTTTTTAATATGTCATTTCTTTTTTCAGTTAATAAATTCTGTATTTTTCTGCCAATTAGTCGTAAGATTTCTTATTCATTTTATCTTCAATGTTCCTGCCTGCTGTACCATATATCAATATCCTTCTCTGATAATGCTGATGACCATGTTTCACTGCCTTTTAATGCTATACTATATGTGTATAGCCCCTACACAATAATACTATCTTCTCTTTAGAAATGATTACTTTGATATCATACTTAAATAATCAGTCACTCTGTATAATGCTTCCTAGATATATGTATACTCTGTTACTTCCTCCATCCGAATATCTCAATGTTAAGGCAATGTTTCAGTTGATTTAATTATATACTATGTGATTGTAAGCATCTCTTTTTCTTATTATAATCCATAAAGATGTTTTTGTTCCATAATATTGTCCTCATTGATATATCTTCTTTATTTATCCCAAAACTAAACTAATTTGTGAGCAATTATATTTCCTAATTTGTAAATGTTCTTAATTATATAATCTAGTGCTTTCCATGAGCTTAGGTTATTCAAAGCTCTATTAAAGTTTGCTCAGAATTCATCATCTATCCTTATTTTCTTTTCTACTGACACATTGAAATTTCCTATTTGCATTCTTTCCTCCAGCAAGCTCTTTTTAACAAAACAGTTCCCTATTAGCCCATTTTTAAATAAATTTTGATTTTTTTGTACCAAAATGTATCCTGCATTTTTTAAATTTATTCTTGCTGTAGGACTTCCTTTGAAAGAAAAGGAAATGTATTTATAATTTGAATTTTTTAACACTCACATATATTAGATAAACTTACTGTGGTTATATTGTAACATAGGTTTTAGTAGTATTTTTTTTGTAGGCAAAATCTAAAGTAAGTAAATGTATCAAGTTAAGGTGGCAAGCGACAGTGGAAAACTTGCAGTCCTTAGACTATAATGATTATTCAGTGTATACTGGAACTACTGGCGTTGCTTTGCTGAAACTTCATAAAGATCCAGATGACACCAAAACGATAAAGGTGATAATTTATTTAATTTTAAATTACAAAATTTTTCAGTCTGAATATTTTAAACCTAATTAATTAGTCTAATTAGGAGTTGTTCAAAATACTATATACGAAGGTTTTTGCAACAACCTATTCTAACCATATTCACTGACCAGTTCCAATTACAATATTTTTAATTTTAATTTAATATTTGTATCACGTGGTTAACATTTTCTTTGTGTTTGTAGATTACGTTTCCTATTTTGCAATAATTTTCTATTATTATTTAATCTGGATAACATCTTTAGATAAAATAAAAACCAATCTTTACTCTTTGTATACTCTTGTATATTGTTAAACATAACATATTCCTATTTTTAAAATAAGTTTCAAACGTTAAATGTTTTTGAAAAGGTTATTTTTGTATTTTAGGAAGCTATTAAACTTCTATCACTTAACAAATTAAAAGGAAGAAGACCCACATTTCTCTGTGGTGACGCAGGCCCTCTTGCAATTGGTGTAGTGCTGAATTATAAATTGGGAAATCATGATGAAGTTAAGCAATTAATTTTCAAGTAAATATTTTCTAATATACACTTCTATAACACTAAATGTTATTTTCACAAATGAGAATATAATTATTTAAATAATTTATAAACATTTTCTACATATTCTAAGGCTAGCCATTCAAGTGGTTACTAAAATATAAAATCCAACTGTAAATCACTTGTCTGGAGGACCTGGGGTGTCCCATGACGTTTTGACAGTCCAATTTCTCGAAAACTGTTCGTATGAAATTTGTCACATATGAACAGTTGAAACTGATGCTTATATTTATTATAAAATGGCTTCCTTTTCTTGTCAATTCGGGTCACGTGACCCCAACATAATTTTTATAATTGGGACAACCGGTATAATATTACAATTTTGGATATATTATTCAAAAACAAATTCAACAAAACCACACTTGTCATCATTGTGTTGTGCAGTAATGATAATAGGGGAAATTAAATGAACATCTGTATAAATTATTTAATTAAAAAATGTAATATAGGGAATTAAAAAGTACAAGTAATCAAAAAAATGTTCAAATTGATGACCATGTACATTGACATAATGTTCAAACCTTGTTAAAAGATTTCTTGTAAATGCTGCTGTAATGATTTCGGGCGTTACGATCCGACATGCTTGTTTTATTTTATAATTTAAATCATCTAAATCAATCGGGGGTGTGGCATAAATTAGACCTTTCAAGTAACCCCAGAGAAAGAAATCTAAGGGTGTAATATCCAGAGCACGGGGTTGCCACATAATCGCACCATTTCGACCAATCCATTTTTCAGGAAATTGGTTATCAAGATACTCTCTAACTGGACCAAAATAGTGAGGAGATGCTCCAACTTGCTGCCACCAGATTGTTTGCCTGTCATGTAAGGAAATATCTTCAAGTAATTATGATAGATTATTTTGAAGAAAATCTAAGTATCTTTGTTCTGGTAATGTTTTTTCACATAAATAGGGACCAACCAACTGATCGATAAATAAACCGCACGAAACATTGATTCCCCATTGTTTGAAAATTGGTTTCGCGTATCCACTTTAGATTCTCCTGCGACCAATAATGACAATTATAGTGATTAACAATACCATTGTAATGAAATCTACTTTCATCACTCCATCATATTTTTCTAAAAAAGAAGAGTCATCATTACTTTGTACTAACATTTCAGCAATAAAATGTATTCTCCTTTCAGGATTTGCAGGAACTAAACCTTGGGTTAAATGTATTTAATAAGGATGGTATTTGTGATTTTTGAATAATATTTGTATTGAACTTCTACTTATTTGTAATTCTTGTTTAAGAAATCGTATTGAGGTGTATGTATTTACCTGAAGATAAGCCAAAATATTTATCACATTGTCATCTGTCTGAGCGGTCTTTTGATTTTTACCGCTTGGAAAAGAACCAGTTCTTAGCTTTCGTTCAACATCGAGGTAAGTATTTCTGCTTGGAGTTATTCTATGAGGAAAACGATTTCTGTACAAACTTTGAGCATGAGTTTTGTTTTTTCCACATTCTCCATAAATAAGTAGCATGTCAACATATTCATCGTAAGTGAAAATTGAAGGCATTATTTACTTATTATTATTATTATTGTGTCTTCACAAGATTATGACTAATATTAATGACAGTTCTTGAACAAACTTGAAAAATAATGCTTTAGTAAATTTAGTAAAAATAAATAGTCCTTATTATCATTACTACACAATACATTGGTGACAAGTGTGGTATCGTTGAATTTGTTTTTGAATCCAAAATTGTAATATGGTCACGTGAGCCGAAATGACAGGAAAAACTGAAGTCATTTTATAATAAATATAAGTATCAGTTTCGACTGTTTATATCTGTCAAATTTCATACATGTCATATGAACAGTTTTCGAGAATTTGAACTGTCAAAACGCCGTATACATATACATATATTTCATAAAATCCCTATGTATATTTGTTTTTGAAATATTTAGTTATGCAAAAACACTTTACTGAACTTACTTTTTTAAATGAAAAATTGCCAGTTTTTTAGAATTTTTACTTTTTCATTATATTGTGGACTTATTTAGAAACAGTTAGAGCAGATCCCACACAGTTAAAGTTTACTGAACAGTCACTTAATGTTTCTGGAGCTTAAAAAATACAAATTCAAAATTAATACTTATAAGTTACTCTAAATCACCCTACACATATAATATAAATCAGTCCATCAACAACCTGTTTAATCCCCCCCCCCTTCAAAAAAGGCGATTAAAAAGAATCTAATCTGAAAGTCTCTAAGAAAAAGAATGAATGATACCTGGCACAATCCACTAAATTCATTATACTATTTACTTACTATTGAATATTGAAGTAGATTGTAAATTTGCAAATAAATATAATTTTTAGCAAAATTTTTAATGAGTGAGTGAAATTCATATTTCTTTTACTGGAGAAATTGAAAGTTCCATTTAAATCATATTAAGGAATAACCGTTATACTAATTCTAGTAAAGTGTTTTACTTTCTAATCGTGGGGTATTCAGATACATTTATAGAAACCTCGTTAATCTGAAAGCAAATTACATTTCTTATTTACCCGGAAAATAGCTAAATAAATAACTATATAATTAAACAGATATATACAATTTTCTATTTCTAAAAATGCGTTGTTTGAGAAGAAAATAAATATGTGCCGCTGGTCATTCTTTGTTTCTTCATTTTTAGACTTACGACTCTCAATAAGGATGTACTAGATTTATACTCTGATTTGCCTAATGAATATTTGTATGGCAGAGTGGGATATTTATATGCCATACTTTATGTCAACAAATATGTTTCTCCACCTCTCTTTGATGACAATTATATTAGTCAGGTAAGATTAAATAACCGCTATGATAGTTTAAATATTGCTACAATCTAGACAGTGACTATTAATAAAGATATTTTTTATTACTAATTTCACTCTTCAACGCCTCTTGAGCTTCTTGTACTTTACCTAATGACCATTTCTTCTTGCTCACTATTTTAACATTTGCTTTTTCATTGTATTATTCATCTTGTGGCTCTTTATGCACCCAGTCTACCCCTAGCTCTTTATTAAGAATGCTTTTGTATAATTTTTATTTACTCTACCCCATAACAGATCATTATTTTCCGCATGAACTTTCCAAAGGAGTTTCGTCTTTAAAAATGTTAGTATATTCATAGGTTATATCCCGATATCTATGAATTTAATCGATTAAACAGTCGAAATATTTTGTTTGGTTGGAATATTGTTGAATGAACAATACACAGACAATCATCAATTTATTGTGCATGAAACTATTTGGCAAAAAGCATTTCCACAGTTTAATTGATTTAAATTTATAGGTCGAGGGGTATACAGCTAGATTATTTCCTGAATAACTGAGATTGAATCCAACAACAAATAATGTTATTGCTGCTATAGCATTGCAAACAGCTGCAGGCTGTTTAATCACTTCCAGTATTTACAGCTGGGTCCAGCTAGACGCTGTTTTATCAAGAAAGCTCAGTTGTCATTAGTTGAAATTGGATTTTTTTTGATATTTGATTGGCTTTTAAAACATGCGGGAAATAATTAAATATATGTATACCAGGTGTCTCAAATTCGAGGTGTTTTATTGGGATCTTGAAAACGGTAAGATAAGAGAAACAGTTAAATGTGGCAAAGTTGCACATTTAAGGAAACTATAATTAAACATCCTCTACATATTATCTACATATCCATCTGACGTTTCTAATTCCCACATTCATCATCGGCTTAAATACTGTTAGTCATAAATTAACAAATATAATAAATTTAAGTATAGAACAAAGTAAATTTCCTGACTTGTGGAAAACATAACTTATTGTACCTTATATGAATTTAGACCAGTTAACATGTTGCCTCCTTGTGAAAATGTAATAGAATTATACATAAAGGGAATACCTCTAGAACATATTAACAATATTTTAATTGAAAATCAGTCTGGTTTTAGAGAGAAACATTGTTGTGAGTCTGCACTAGAACTGGTTGTCTCAAAGTGGAAGGAATCTATAGATTCATAAAAAGTTATTTGTATAGTTTTTCTTCATTTTAAAAGAACGTTTGAGACAATAAACAGGGACTTGTTAATCATAAAACTAAAAAATATGGTATACTTGGAAATGCACAATGCAGTTACTTGGAAAATAGTTACCAACAAGTGAAAGTAAATAATTGTCAGTTCAGTAAACTTCTTGTGAAGTATGGAGTCACTCAAGTAACAGTATTGGGGCATCTTCTTTTTATTTTATATATTAATGATATAGCTAATTTCTGTGATATTCCATTAGTTTTAAATTTATTTAACGATGACACCATACTTTCAGTAGAGGGTGAAAATGTGGAAGAGGCGATGAATAAAATGCAGAATATTATTAAATTATTAGAATCATGGCTTATTGACAATTATTTGTATGTAAACACAAATAAAATAGTAGTGATGTTATATAACAGCAATAAACGTAATGTTGCATGTGATATTAAGTTGTTCGGTCAGTCCTTAAAGTTAGTTTATGTAATTAATTAGGTGTTATTATTGATAAAGATTTGAATTTTAAAAAACCTGGTCAGTATGTTCATAAGTAAATTAGTAAAAAAATCAATTATTTTAGGAGGATAAGTTCAAATCTATCTCTAATGACAAGAGTTATATAAAACTATAATTACACTATATTTTGAGTATTGTCCAACAATTTTATATTATTTAAGCCAGCCTGAGAAGTCTAAATTACAAATTTTTCAAAATAAAGCAATTAGGTTTATTTTAAGAGTAAATAGACACATTGTCTTAAAGATATGCTTGACCGTTTAGTATTTATGAGTGTTCATCAGAGAATGGTTTTACAAAACGTAATTTCTATTTTTAAAATAATTCATATGTTACCAAAATAGGTGACCAACAAAATTAGTTTTGTTAGAGACATACATACAACACTAGAGCATCTAGTAACATATTCAGTGCAATTCATTATTAATTGGAAATATTTTAACAGTAGAATCCTGACTTCAAACCATGAAAATTTAACCCAAAACAACTAAATAGAATGTCGCTGTTTACTGAGTTACAGGGTGTTTTGTTTAAAAATTTAAAAGGGATTTGTGCTCATTACCGTAATTTGGGGTAACTTGAGACAATTTGCAGACACCATTATTTTTCGTAATGTTGGCAACCCTGTTGACATGGGTGGTGTTGTTTTGTTTGCAAGAGGTGTGGAACGTGGTGTTATCAACCGTTAATAATTAAATTCTTTTATACCATCTAAGGTAAGTTCATCAGTTTTCACTAAACTTCAACTTTGAAACTGTCAAGTTTCATATATTACATAACTTATATTATAATTTTATTACTAATATCTGAAAACAAGTAATTGTTGTAGAAAAGCTAACCTCTAATATTAATTATGATATATCATAAATTTCATTGCGGCGTTGCCAAGTTTATGGTTGCTACAAAATATAAATTCACAACCTGACCTTAATTGCGCAACTTGAGACAACTGTCTCAAGTTACCCCACCACAAATTATGTACTATAAAATCTTGGTACCAACCTACCTACTAATCAGACTTTCATTGTTTCAGGTCAGTTATGGTTCGAATCCAAAAAGAAGTTTTGGGGTCTCGTAAATACCGAAATTTCTCGAATGAGCAACTGGTTAAAGCAGTGGAAGCTGTTAGGTCTGAACTTTCCTTGAGAAAAGCGGAAGAACAGTTTGGTAAACCACGATGCTCTATCAATAGAGCAATAAAAGGGAAAAATACAGTGAAGGTCGGCAGACCATTTGTTTTGCATGAAGTTGACCAGAATGCATTAGTAATGTGTCTATGTTCAGCAGGGGATTGGGGCTTCCCATTCACACTATACGACATTAGACTCATTGTTAAAGCCTTCCTTGACCGTTCTGGAAGAAATGAATCTAGATTCAAAAACAATATGCCAGGTCCAGATTTTGTCATGTCTTTCTTGAAGCGTCACCAGAACACATTAAGTAATAAAATATGCCAGAACATAAAGAGAGCTCGAGCCAAAGTCGACCATAACGCCATAAATATGTACTTTGATGAGTTAAACCAGTCAATGGAGGGAGTTCTTCCTCATTCTGTCATTAATTATGACGAAACAAATATTACAGACGACCCTGGCCGTAAAAAGGTTGTTGTTAGAAGAGGGTGCCGACATCCTGAAAGGATTATTGACTCCTCAAAGTCGAGCACTTCTGTGATGTTTGCTGCTGCCGGGGACGGGACACTTCTCCCCCCATATGTGACATATAAAGATGAGAATCTTTATAATACCTGGACCGAACATGGCTCTAAGGGGACAGTTGTAAAAAGTGGATGGTTTACTTTGGAGATATTCGAAGACTGGTTTCGAAAAATTGCTATGTCCTATTTCTCGAAGCAAGATAAAGAGGGGAAGGAAGTTATGATTGGGGATAATTTAGCGAGTCATATATCCCCATATATAATAGAAGAATGTACAAAAACAACAATATCTTCATTCTACTTCCTCCAAACAGCACTGGGCTCACTCAGCCGTTAGATGTAGCATTTTTCCGTCCACTTCAGTTAAGTGGCGTGAAACTTTAAGAGTCATGGAAAGCAAAAAATCGTGGAACTATTCCAAAAGATACATTTCCTCGTTTGTTAAAAAAATGTCTGGAGGAAATGGGAAAGGAAAATATTTCAAAAAACGTCATGTGTGGATTTAAAGGGGCAGGATTAATTGCACTAAATCGAGAAGAGGTATTGAAGAGACTTCCAGGTAAAAAGGCAGTAGAAGAAGGCAAAGAAAATGACAATACCGCCTGGGTTTCAAGAATATTTGGAAGAATGTAGAAGGAAAGAAACAGATGGTTTAAGAGAACAGACAAAAAAGAAATTAAATGTTCCCGCTGGTAGAGGAATCTGTGAAGAGGATATCGTTATATTGGAAGACAACCCAAAGCAAGAAAAAAAGAAAAGAAAACAATTAGTGGAAGATCAAAGTGTCATAAATAAAGAAAAACTAACTAAGAAAAGGCAGAAGACACGTAAAGTACTTGAGTCCAGTGAAAGTCACGAGGAGGTTGTTCTTGAAGACAGTTTAGATGATGACTGGGATTCATTTCGAGCAAAACAGATTATGAATATTGAAGATAATATTGAAGACAATAACCAGGAGAGTATCTACTCTCATCCTACTCTGCAGCCAATAAATAAACAAGTTGGAAGTTTTGTTATAGTTCAGTATGATTCAAATTCAAAATCATTTTGATATTATTTTAAAGTTAGAAGATCTATTTTATTTTTGATAAAGTTCAATATCTTTATTGTTAATACGGATTAAAGTTAGCGTATTAAGTGCAATCCACTGGCACACAACATCGACATAGTTAGTACACATCAAACTTTAAAAAAATTTGCAGCTTCATGATTATTTCTAGAAATATTGACTTTATCGTTATGAGGAAAGAGTACAACATTACTTATGTAAAAAGTATAGGGCAATCGAAAATGGTGCTAAAATTTCTATTCCGCCAGCGGCGTAGAATTTGGGAACGATTAACCAGACACTGACCCCTGTTGTACGCCTCTCGTAGTAGCCAGAAAAGTGTGTTTAACATAATTTAGTAGGGTGTGCAGTGTCTACAATTCCTGCCAAATATGAAATGGATACGTAAAATAGGTTTAAACTACTGAGCACAAATCGTTTTTAAATGTTTAAACCAGTGGTCGCTAACCTGTCGATCGCGAGCTACCGGTAGCTCGCGGAAGCAATTCTGGTAGCTCTCACAACGATTTTAATTTAAAAAATACAAACTGCAAAAATCAGAGAAGCTTCCGAAACTTCCACAAAAAAATCTAATTGTCATAATATTAAACATAAACAGCGGCAACGTTGCGGTGAGCGATCTGCCGCTGACGCCATCAAGCTAGAATCGGCTAGAACCGACCAGCGCGTTAGTGTTCGAGAACGATCAGGATTGCTTTGAACGGGATAAATACGCACCGCGCGGCGACATTGCGCTTAGTTTAAAACTGAACGCGTAACCAACGTCCAGCGGTTGGGTTAGTAGAGAACAACAAAAAATAATATTATTGCAAGCAGTTGTAAGAAGGTAAAGACATACCACTTTCATTCGGAATGGGAAGAACAATACTTTTTTACAGAAGTTAAAGATAAAAATGTGTGTTTATTATGTAATACTTCGGTCTCCGTTGCTAAAAAAGGAAATATTGAGAGACATCATAAAATTGTACATTCTCATTTTGAAAAATCATTCCCACTACATTCTGCCGCCAGAAAGGAGAAACTGAAACCGTTAAAATAGTATATTAAAGTATAAGTGGATAAAGCGGTCTTTCCAACACGCGCGATTTTTCGAGCACGACGGCGCAGCCAGAGTGCTCGAAATAGAGCAAGTATTTGAAAGACCAGTTATCCACGAATACTTTACGCTATTTTTTTATTGGTGCACTGTGAAATCATAAAATATTATTATTATGTTATTACTACAAAAAAATGGAAGCCCGTCCTCGATGCTCAGCCAAGTTTCATTTCATAAAAGTCCGCCCTCGATGCCCAGCCAAGTTTCGTGAAAGTCCATCCTAAATAGTATTTAAGCTGGATTTATAAACTCTGTTGTTCGTTATTGGTTGTTCGTGATTCCCGCTGCTCGAAAATTGATATCACATACATGCGTTTATAAACCGTTGTTGTCGTGTTGTTAGTCGTTTCCACGTCGCTCGTCCACCAATGAAAACTGAAGTTAGTGACACATGAATTGATTTCTACCAATCATTTTAAACTCAAAACTGACTACTGTTTTTACGGTCAGTTGATGCACTTCGGCAGCATGAAATAAGAAAAACTATTGGTGCTACCAGCTGTCGAGTTAAAAGCACTAATCAGATTCACTCTTGTGATGCGCGATTTCTACATGTGAAGTTGACATTTCTTACTTGACGTGGCGCTGTTTACGATACGAGCTTGTGGTTTGGTTTGGTTGTGACCAATCAAATTACAACAACGCCAGCAACGAAAACCGATATAAATTGGTCGACTCGGGAACAACTGTGAATAACGAATCGCCAGCAACTTGGAAAAGGCGGCAAGCAACGAACAACGGGAACAACAGAGTTTATAAATTCACCTTTATTTTTATTTGATGTTACGAGGTATTGCTGTCAGATCAATAATCAAAAAGTTTATTTATATTTAAAAGGATACAATGTATATATTAATATATAAATAAATTTTGCAGAAAAAACCAAATAAGACATTGGTTCACAATGAAAATATACAATTTAAAAACTAATAAAAAAAGTTGTCATTGATACTTACGTTTCTCGAGTTGTTGTTACCATAGGGAATTTAAAAAACGCGCGTGTTTTAAAGTTCGATTTAAACACGCTGAAGCGTGTTTTAAATAGGTAATATGAGGCATCAATAAAAAAAGCAGTTAATTGGACAACAATCAATATTTTTAAGAACAGTCGACAAAAATAAGGCCGCAATTGAAGCATCGTACCGTGTGTCCCAGATAATTGCACAAAAAATAAACCTTATGAAGACGGGAAAATGATAAAACAGGCGTTTTTAGAAGCAGCTGATTCGTTATTTGCCAACTTTAGAAATAAAGACGAGATAGTTTCAGCTATAAAATCTATGCAACTTTCTGCTAATACAGTGATGAGACGTGTAGAAGTAATGAGCAATGATATTTTTTTGCAGTTAAGAACTGACTTAGATAACTGTGTTTATTTTTCACTTCAACTGGATGAATCAACAGATGTCGTTGACACTGCCCAGATGGCCGTGTTCGTCAGGATGGTTTTTAGTGATTTTACGATTAAACAAGATATTTTGAAGCTTATTCCACTGAAAGGACACACTACTGGACAGGGGTTATTTTCTCATTTAAAAAATGATATTTCTTCCGAGAAAATTCATCGAAAATGGTAGGCTTGACAACCGATGTCGCTCCAGCTATGGTGAGTTGTGATAAGGGTCTGGTGGCGTTATATCGTAAAGATGAAACTTTTCCGCAATTTCTCTGTTACCACTGCATTATCCTGTTACGAACTAACATGCATCTGGGGTAGTAATAATCCAATATTCTCACCGCAATGAATTTAAGTATATCCGTAATATATTTCATCACTTTCCGTTAATAAATCGGGACAGCCGGTATAATTAACAGCAGAATAAAAACCATTTAAACTGGTTGTGTTTTACAATTGCCGTATCAACAAAGACATGGAAAAAGCGACTACGAGTAAAGAGTTGAAATGTGGGTTTTATGTTAAGCGAAAGGATAGTCAGTTCACCTACAACTGGTAAAGAAATATTTTTAATATTAAGTTTGATTGCTGTAGGCAGATCTGTTTAATAGTTCTTTAAAATTGTGTAATTTGGGATATTGTGGTTTACACAACTTTCTACTCATGTATGCGGATATAACTGGTTGGGGTTAAAGAAGAATTAAATCAAACGTCTCTGGCAATAAGGGTTACTGTGCGAGAGGTCAGTTTTTGTGAATTTTAACTTGAAGGTTAGCACAATGCATTTTTTCTTTCTTTAGGCGTTTTTCTTGATGGGTGATTACAAGGCAAATTATTACAATTAAAATACGAGTGTGGATTTATTGAAACCACTATTAGAATAATGGATGGAAAGTAATCGGGAGCTAAAATATACAGCTGTTTTCTAGTGGAATTTACGGAGGCTATTCTACAGTGTCAATTTATTCAATTTAACGATAAGTACCCCCTTCGTGGGACATTTCACTTATTATAAACTAAAATAATGCTTATTTTATGAACGTTGGGCTATTTTCTACACTTTGCGCAACACTCTTTTCTGCAATTTACCCAATTCAATGTATTAGCTATCTAATCAATTATTTATGTGCTGGATACTTGGGGAGAGGTAATTATTTAGGGGGTTATATCATCTCCAGGAATCCATACACTCTTGCAAGAGCTAGGGACCGATCATAATTTTGCTTTATTTAAGTAATATATAAATCTTATACGCAGATTGCTTTTTAATACTCTATACTTTCCCTATGCAATAACTGTTTCACGTCAGCACGCGAAATTAACGTAACAATCCATCAGCAAGCATTATGTGGAAATTTCCTGAAACTAAACAACGTTATGAAACTCGTGGTAAAAATTGTGAACAAGATTAGAGCTCAAGCGTTGCAAAGAAAATTATTCAAAAACTTGGCCGATAAAGTTGACTGTCAATACGGGGACCTACTCCTTCACTCTGAAGTTCGATGGTTAAGTAGAGGACGGGTGCTGAAACGTTTTAATGATGCCCTATCTGGCATAGTTCAATTTTTCAAACAACGCGATGAACCGACTCCGGAACTAGAAAATTCAATCTGGCTTAGAGATTATGGTTTTCTCGTGGTCATTACAGAGAAATTAAACGAACTTAATTTGCAGCTTCAGGGGAGAGACAAAGAACTAGCGGAAATGATTTCTGATATAAAAGCATTTATGAAAAAGCTGGAGTTTTGGGAACAAAACCGTTTTAAGGATTTCAACGAAATGGCTTTAGTAGTGCAGTTTGTTGTTTCGCCCTTTATGGAAATTGATATCCAACAGTTTGTAACTTGTCTTATGCAGAACTTTGGCGAAGACATCGCTGCAACAGAAATGGAAGTAATTGAGTTTCAAAATGATTTAGCCGTAAAATCGTTAGTCTCAAGTACCAAATGTATATGGCCTATTGTAAGTAAAGACAAATATTCAGTTCTATGCCGTGTTGCCTTGAAAGTGAAAGCATTATTCAGTTCAACCTATTTGTGGGAATCTTCTTTTTCCAATTTGAAGTTTATTAAGAACAAATATCGCAATCGACTTACAGGTGAACATTTGGATAATTGTATTCGAATGGCTGTATCAAATTATACTACAAACAATAAAAAAATTATCGATGAGTCTGAGTGTCAGCCTTCTCATTGAACGTGCTTTTTTATTTTTCAACTTTTATGTTCATGATATTGCGTCACTTTTTTGTTGTTATTATTAACTATTTTTAAATCTTACGTGACATGCCGTTGTGGCTGGATAAAAGTTTGTGTTTATTTTTCACACCTTCGTTTGGTAGGTAGGAATGTAGCTATGAACATGTACGTATTAGTAATATTAGTTATTTTGTTATTAGTTTATTATTAGTACCTATATATTATGTATTACCAGTTAAATAGTAAAATAAATACATATAATGATAAATTAACTGTGGATTATTTCATTTACGTTGCGTTACGTGGCTTCCGTGTGGATAGCTCGCTGTTTATTCCAAAATTAACAAAGTAGCTCAACACATTGAGAGGTTGGCGACCACTGGTTTAAACAAAACACCCTGTAAGCAGCTACATGTTTTGGGTTAAATCTTCATAATTTGAAGTCAGGATTCTACTTAAATTATTTCAAATTAGTAATGAATCACCCTGTAAATACCAACTTCAAGAACTAGTTCAACACAGAATACCCTACTTTACAAAGGTATATTGTTATATAATAATGTGTCAATTCCTTTAATAAAATTGTGTAGCACCCTGGAAACTTTCATAAGAGAAGCTTTTAATTATGTAAAAATGAATTATTCGTAATTATTCCTATCCAGATATTTGACATGTAATTAGCACATGGTGTATAATTGAAGGGGCAAGTGGATGAAGGAGTCATGTAACATTTTATAAAAAATTCTAATTTTACTGTGGATGAAGGAGTTATGTACTAATATGTCTTGCTCCAAAAGCATTTGGCCCTGTTCGCAATATCTAGACAGATAGGTACCCAATAGAAGAAGGAACTAAGTTACAGTAATTGCTGTGGAATTAAGAGTCATGTATTCATAACCCCTTCTTCCACTCAAAACTATGATGTTTTACTGTTACGTTGTAGTAAGCCGTTGCTTGATTCTCAAAACTTAACCCTAAAATGTTTAGTTTTTCATTGAATGTCAGGGTCAGTTGTGTTTTTGTTTAATTTAAGTTCAAAATAAAAGTCAAAATGTTGTCATACACATGAACAGATCCCATAAAACTGCCGATACCGAGGAGCAGGCTTGTATAAACCATATTAATAAATTCCCAACTGAGGAGTCGCATTATTCACGCAACAGCAATATAAATAAGAGGTACCTGGCTCCTAATCTAAACATGTCACGCATGTATAGATTGTATATAGCAGAATTTACATAACAGAAACTGCCAAAAGAATTTTTAATAAAAAAGGCATCAAATGCAAAAATTTTCTGCAATAAATTTAATCTATCATTTTTTCATCTGAAGAGTGATAACTGCAGTAAGTGCGACTCTGACAATCAAATGCAGAACATGAAGAAAATATTCATCTAGGCTTTCAGTTGATGTCTAAAGACAGTGATAAAGCTTTAATCGATAAAATTGTGTGTTAAATAACTGTTAACCTCCAGCAAATGATGCCTTTGCCCAACATCACTACATCCAAGGCATTTCACCTGATACAAATCTGGTTCTACAATCTTGGTATACACGTGATCACTACCGAAGGGTATCAATCTGTAATGCAGACATGGTAGAGGTAGTACAGAAGTTGCAAGTTGCTTACGGAATTTTGTGCATAATTGTGAAAATGTGAGAACAAGAAAGCGTCTTATAGTAGAGGAGAAGGTGCAAATATGGGATACCATTTTGTTTATCAGACACATCTTCTAAATGAATTGATAAAACAAACCTAAACTTAGCGAGGTCATACCTAATACAGTTTCCGATAAAAGTCTTCAATCAAATTAAAGACAACCCTCTCATTTTTTGTAAAAAAAATTTTGTTCGAAAACATGTCAAAATCACCACTTAAAATATGGGGAAGGAAATATGGAATACCTCCAAAAAGTATTGATTGATTTTGTTAATTGAATTTTTTAGTTAATACAAACTAAACCTGCAATAAAATACAATATAAACCACTTGCTCCAGTCACAGACATATTCGTATTTCTCCGTACCTGTGCACTCATTATATGCCCACATGGAGCACATGAGTCACTGCACCCATGCCTCACCTCTGCGGCTTGTTGAAAACTTTTGCCCACAGAAAATACACTCTGCATCATTGTCATCAGTGTTGGAGTGTCATGGCATATCAGCAGCATCGTCGTTTGAATAATCTGCTAGGTCCAAATCGTCATTCCCTTCAGATTCTTATTCGGATGAGAAGTCTTCTACAGGGCGCTTACGTCTAATGTGGGAAGCTTTTTTGACTTCCCTTTGGAATTTTCAAAGCTCAGATTTCTTTTGGTTCTGAAGGCTCCTTTTTTTCTATTGATGGACTCATTCAGTTCATCTTTATATAGAGATGACGTAATCTCCGATAGCTTTTCCTGCCTTTTTAGAATGTTTTCGCTTTGAGGTGGTAATCTGGCTAATATCCAAAGGGAGACACATGCATTGGATTTTGACCAGAAATCTGGAGAGGTACATTGTTTGTCTTCGATGATTTCGAATATGAAGGCTGGTTTGTTTCCGGTAAGTGATCCTGGGCGGTTGTTGGGTTTGAAAGGGTTGACGTAGACTATGAAGCTTTATTGTTTGAGTTCGACAATTTCGAACATGAAGACTGGTTTATGTCCGGTAAGTGATCTTGGGCGTCCGTTCTGTCTGAAAGGGTTGATGTAGACAAAGAAGATTCAACTTGAATATTCAGAACAAATCCCCTTTTAGGCGATTCCTGTTCTGCTGCTAAAAAGTCAGCGTTATAGAAAATATTTCTATTCAAAGGGTAGATACCAGTAGCCCGAAAGCCACCACCAATCTGAACTTTAAGCTATGCACTGCTAAATAATTCTGCTACACCAAAAGAACTAAGAGGGCTATAGTAATTACGGGTTCACACTGAAATCTCTTGACTATAATAGGTTTTTAACGGCCCTATGAATTACTTGTCCAAGTGCTGAAGTTTGAGTCGAATGCGGAGGTAAGACACAATAACTATGTAGTTCTCTCTTGCAAGATCTATAACGTCGATATTACGGGTATGGCTGTAGTTCCCATCGACAATTGATAAAATTGGTCCTCCTTAGACGGTTTTGAATGCTTAATGACGCCTTTTATAAATGCGGACATTGTTAACTGGAGAGTTTCAACCAAGCCCTCATTTTCGTACTATAGACACATCCGTTTTGATATGAGAACAAACCGATTAACTCTACTTCAATTTTGCGACCCTAAAAGAACAGACTGGAGGGGGTATACGTAACCAAGCCCTACACTCCCTTATGGGTAACGTTATTGGGCCTATTAGAAATAGTGCAGAACTTGAAGTGGCTAGTGATCAACTCCAAACAGCCCTCATATCTGCTTACCAAAATAACTGTCCACTAAAGGAAAGAAGAGAAAATAGAGGTGCCTCTTGTAGGGGCAGAACACTAGAAATAAAAAGATTTGAAGTCCGGCGCCTCTTCAATTCAGGCGACTGAGACAAATATCTCAGCTCTCTAACGGAGTACAAAAAAGCCATCATAAAGGCAAAAAGAAACTCCTGGAGGAGGTTCTGTCAGAGTATATCAGACATACCTCTGCTAGTACTAGAATCTACAAGATTATTTCGAGAGATCCGGGACGTGAAATGGTGTCACTGAAAAGACCCGACGACACTCATGCGGACTCTAACAAGGAAACGTTAGAGATTCTACTACAGAAGCACTTTTCAGGTAGCCAGATTCTGGAGGACAAGCAGCAGTGCCCGCTCGGTTCCACACGGCCGGCTAATCGGTCTGGTGGAGACGATTGGAGACTCACGGCTAAAATTGTCATTGGGCAGTTCCTCCCTTTAAATTACCGGAGGAGGATGGAATCTTTCCCGCCCTTCTCTCAAAAGGCCTAGACATACTGGTGCCGGTATTGGTAACAATATAGAGAGCAAGCCTATCCTAGAACTATATTCCACTAGGGTCCCATCTGACTAACATAATTCCCCCTAAAAACCTTAAAGAGGATTCTAGACGAGCATATTAGGGAGGGACCACTACGGAATCTTCTGTTAAATTCCCACCAATACGCTTATCAAGCAGGCATGACCTTGCTGTAATCTATCTTGTAGGTAAAATCGACCATTCTCCTAAACAAATATATAGCGCTGGGTGCCCTCTTAGACATTGAAGGTACATTCAATCACACCCTCCCAGAGACTCTATTCACGGCTCTTCAAAGGAGAGGTATCGAAAATCTAATATGTAATTAGATCAATAACTTGTTGACCCATCGCAACATTGCAGCACCACTACAAGTAGAGTCGGTCAGATTTAAGGATTAAGGCTACCAGAGAGGATATACCCAAGGAGATCTCTCATCGCTTCTCTGGATGATTCTGGTAAACGACCTGCTGAATATTCTCTCTAAACAGGGTATGGAGATCCAATGCTATGCGGATGACCTAGTGATCCTATTTAGGGGGAAGCATTTGGAAGTAATTTTCAACATCCTTCAACAAGCCCTGAATACGATAAGCAGATGGTGCGGCAGAGAGGTAGAGGTCATTCTACATAGTTTTTGTTTACACTGTATATAGGAGAATTTTGCCACAATTTAACTGTTTCTCTAACTGTTACCATTTTCGAGATCCCAATAATACGTCTCGAATTTGGGACACCCGGTACATACTTCTATCATTTTATTAGTAATATCTATATGTGCTGGCTTGATTTAATTTTAATATACATTTTGGAATTTATAATCGAGTTCTTAGTTTGTTCTAAGTTACGTTTGCTAACTCATAGATGACTGGCTATCTC